>CM060944.1:126955840-128205840 GCA_030765085.1 Allium cepa
ATTTCAATGGCAGACAAATACCAAATATCAATTGCAATTCAAAAATCAGTGAAATTTCAAACTCCTCAAAAAAAATTCAAAAAAATTATATATCGAAGCTTTTGATGTACGCATCTCAGATCTACTGTCCGTTTCTCCATCTGAGTTTGTGGGTGGCCAGAAATTGGATGTTTATCCTCGATCGTTCATTACGTCGCGATGGACTTCGTTGGATCGTCAAATCGTTGATACCGGATGATAGAGAGCACCGAGGGAATTACATCGGCACGGTTTGTTTGACGTTTCAACGGCTTGATTGGCGCGAACTATTCGATTTGGGTCGCGTATTTTGTGGCGACCGCTACCACCATTCGTGCTCGAGCGACGACAAGGCATCTGAGGGGTGGACTTTCATGTGGAGTGGTGGCACGCGATCGGCTGAGGAGGTGCGATCTGCAGAGGAGGCGCGTTCGTTATAAGGTTTGGTGGCGGCTCAGTTTGCAAAGCACCGTGTGAAATTAGGGTTTGAACAGTTTTGGGAAGAAGGTTGGCGTGGCTTCTTCTGATTGGTCACGGGTTTTCTTTCTTTTTATTTCTAATAAAAATTCAAATTCAAACATTCTAAGTATCATAACTTCCTCATACGTTGTCCAATTTACGTGCCTTTTTTTGTTAGGATCGCTTTTAAATTCCGAAGATTTTGGCGCTGGTTTGGACGGATTCAGAGACTGTCCAATTTTTGGATTTAAATTGGATTTAAATTCAATTTAAATTCAAAAGGTGAGTGTTTTAACCCACTCACAACTTCTAAAAATTTCTTATGTTTGATAAATTAAATTTACTTTGTGATTATGCATTTATTTATGGCTGTTTCGTATATTTTTAATCATCATCTCAGTTAATTGCATTTATTGAAATTAAATCGTTATTTAATTTAATATTGAATATAACTGCCAGTTAATTACCTGTTATATATTATCAGTTATATATTGATATTGATTAATTGTTTTGTATGATGATTGTGATGGATGTATGGTTTTATGATGGATGAATGGATGTTTTATTTATATCATCATAATCTGCAAGTTGTTATGCATTTATTTTGATTTGGGATTTCGGTTTGAAATGGTATACAACCGCATTTTTATTTTAAATTACGGATTGAAATGATAAATATCTGTATCACTTGACTATAGGGTAGAAAGTTATTTACAGGCACCGCGGTGTATATATAAAATTATTTTTCGAAATGGTTTTTATGGTTTTGTAAAGAAATATATGGGCTATACAGATGTTGATTTTAGATGTTATATAAATGCTATTTTATTATTGATTTAGCTATGTATAAATTTGTTTTGAATTATAAAATAAGCTAAATAATAAATTTTGATTTCTTTTATATAATATGGTTAAGTATCTATCTAAATTCTATTGTATATAGAGCTTATAATGACTCAAATAAAATTAAGGTTGGAAGATAAATGTGAATTTGACTTGAATTTAAGATTTAAGGATTATCCTCGAAAAATTTGATTTGAAATATAAATAAATTGAGATTTAAAAGGTATGATTTTATAACATGATTTTTGTTTAGAGGATTTAAATGAATATCAAATTGATTTAAATGAATATTATCAAGTCAGTTTAATTGAAAGAATATCCAGTTTTGAAGTCTAAAGGTTTTACTAAAATGATATTTGATTTATTAAGTAAACATTTTAAATCTAAATAATAGTAGTTGAAATTAATATATATGAAATTATCAAAGAATAAGTTTTGAATGGTGGAATGATTAAAGCTTTGAAATATATGGAAATTATATTGGTTTATTTGGTAATTTAAAATCCATATTGGAATTGATTTGCGAAGGTGAAGAAGCTATTTTACTATATAAAGTAATTAAATATTTAAACCATTTAAGTGGTGTAGTATGTTTCAAAGTAATGAAATTCAAATTTTTATATTTTGAAAGGCTATATTTCAAGTTTTGGTTTCGAAATATTATAACTTTGAAATGTTATAGTTTTAGAAAAAGGATATATTTGAAAATGATATCAAATTTGATTTGGATTTTTAAAAAAGAGGAAATGATATCGTATTTATATGGATTTGAAATGGATATTATATTATGGTTTCAAAAGTATAAATTATTTTAAAATGACCGTGGTGTTATAATAACGTTTGGTTGTTAAAGAGACGGGGATAGGAAGTTGTCATACTCTCTGACAACTCCAAAAACCACTTTGACAACCGTGTACGCAGTGGAGATTTCAGAATAAAGTAGGATGGTGGCGACGTTCTATTAAGGTAAATACGTGGACCTGACTCCCGTGAGTTGGCATAAGGTGGCTAAAACAGGAGCGATTCTCGGGCCAATGAGGTAGCACGTTTGATCGGACACATCCCTTCGATATTATACTTTGACTTTTGGATTTATTCGGTTGCCACTTTTGATTTTTTTATTTGGGGATGTAGCTCGAGGTAGGCGGTAGCTGCGGTTATGCGTTACCACCAGCCCGGGTAGCAATTGGTTTATCTACCCTAGCATTGCCTAGTTGTGCCGTGTCACCTACCCTAGCGTGCTTTATACAATTTTTTTTTGTATCATACCTATGGAGTGCCCTCTGACGACGCCCAGTACGGGGGAGATTACTGTACTGTATAGACTATGTGTATATATTATGTTTTGAGGGGAATATTGGGTCACTCCTTAACGCTATTCTAAAGTAAATTTATTTTACTAATAGACACTATTATAATAGCGAAGTATTACTACATAGTAAATAGTTTAACGGATCCTTAGGAGATGTGAATCCCAAGCATCTCCAAAGTTACCGCACTCACGTTAGACACTGGATAGAAGATGTCAAATCCCGTAAACATCTCCGACGCCGTTACACTCATATTTATTTCCATTGATTTAACTTACATAAGATTTTTTAGTTCTGACTCGAGTGTTTTGTCTTTTCAATTTGCTCGGGTCAATCCGAGCATTTCAGGATTTGAAGATTTTATTCTAGAGGACGAAGACGAAGATTTTATTACTATTACCTATTATATTATTCCACTACACCATTGTATTCCGCTGCATTATTAATACACTCTGGTAAGTATAACTCTGATATGTATTGTATAAGTATAATCAAATATTTTGAAAAACAGCTTCATAAACTGTATATTTGATTATTATATTTTATCGTTCTGCTGCAAGATTCTGTCTTGTTTTTCTTTCTTTCTCTGTTTTTTCCTTATTTACCCCCTAACAATCCGCCCTTCTGTATGGTTTAAGTCTGACGTGTGTGGTTTATCGTCTATTTAAATCGTGCGAAAAGGCAGGACGTTACACAAAAAATTTCTTTAAATGGTTTGAAATAAATTACCATTTCAAATCTTTTTAAATAAAAAGATTCATTTCACAAAGTTCACCCACCTTTCACAAAGATTCAATTATAGCTTTCAAAACAATTTCAAATTGGATTAACTCATCCATTCATGTAAATAAAAGACTCAATTCATATTTTCCAAAAATTCATAGCTTTTTAGAAACAATTTTCATTTCAAATCTTTTATTCAAAAGATACACCTTTTAAATCTTCTTCAATTTCAAAACAAGATTCAATTACTTTCACAAAGATTTATTCATAGCTTTCAAAACAATTCACAATTTCATTTCAAACTTGAAATCTTTCGATACAAATTGGAAATCCTTTCTTTAAATGAAAGCTATTATTATTTGACAACAAATAGTTTTCGTTTTGGGAAAAACTGATTACATTTTACATAAGTGAAAGCCATTCAAGTATAAAACTTGGGTTTAAATCTAAATTCCAAAACAACATTTTTTTTAAATGGTTAAAAACCTATACAAACACCTTTATAACTTGTACAACCTTTTTAAACCATAATTCCCTAAATTGTTGAATTCAAATCAAATTATTTAAATTTCAAAATTTTATTAAGTTATTCAAAATAACTTTTATTTTTGAAATCCCTTTTCAAAACTTTTCAAATTTAACCCACATCCATTTCTAAAACCATTTGAATTCAATTTAACTTTAAAATCATTTTAAAATATTTAATTCAAATATCTGCGACTTAACCGATTTTCAAGTGCGATCCATATTTTTGTGTGTAAAGTGTAGTTTAGGGGTTTCACACAGCAACAATCATCAATCATCACAGATTCAATCATATCAGTATCGATAAGCGGCATAATCTATAATGCTTATCGTCATTCACAGATTCACAGATAAAGTAAATTTATCAATCAAAAAGATTCACCATTACAATTCGATGTGGCTTTCGGATAACCAACTGGAAGCTGACTCCCTGTTGCATCGGATTTCAAATGCCGTTTTATGGGCCCAAAGTTTTTCACATTCACACAGCAATATATTCATCACAAATATCACAGCTTAGCACAAAGCACTTCATATTACATAGCATCACAATCACATAACAGGATATCAAACAATACAATCATCCCATAAAATCCAAACATTCATACATAAGACCAATTAATCAGATGATTAATTTAAACCAGATCATTTACCTATGAATGAATTTGCTAACCATGATTAATTATAATTAGTTAATAACAAACCATTTCTATTAATTACCCTTTTTCCATTTATTAATTAGCCTCAATTAATAAATTAATTTATCCCTTAACTATTAATTAATCCACCTTAATTAATAAATTAATTAACCTTTAATTATTAAATAATTAACCTTAATTATAAATCTTACTTAGTGTTTAATTAATGATTTGAATTAATTAAATAAATTAATTATCCACTTTAATTATCCTAATAATTTAATGAATCATAAATCATTAAACTCCAATTAACTTTAAGAAACATTATTCTTATTAATGATTAAATTATCAATATAAAAAGCATTTAAAAACAATTTACCTTTAAATTTATTTTCAAATTTCAATATCAAAAGCATTTAAAAACAATTTACCTTTAAATTTATTTTCAAATTTCATTTTAAATTTAGGATTTAAAATGAATACAATTTAACTTTAACAAAGTTTAAAACATAATTCAAAAACCTTTTTTTTAAATCACCTGTTAAAGAAATACATACTTTATAAAAGAAATTTAAAAGAATTTCTAAAACCAAATTTATTTTAAATTCAAATCAATTTAAAGTATATTTTAACATTTTAAAGTTGTTAAAACATTTTAAATTTGATAAAACTTTATTTGTCTCAAAACTAGGATACAAAACTAAATTTGAATTTATACCTAAACTTGATTTCTAACTTTGTTTAAAAATCAAGCTTTAAATTTAAATTTAGTTTAAAATTAAAAAACCCAGATAGTTTAAAACCTGTAACAAAATTGACCCGAGGCCAATTCTAAAATCCCCGAGGCAAATTAAAAAATAATTCGAGTCACTCACCTAAAATACTAGAGACAACACGAGAGCCCTTCCCCTGCTAACCCAACTTCATCAGAACTCAAAACGTGCACCGTGCACATGCACCCACGACGCAGTCCTCTCCGACCATCCCTGATGACCTCTACATGTTGCCGATCAACCTCCTACCCGATCACGATCATCGCATCGCCACTATAAACTCGAAATCGAAATCGAGTTCCAAAACCAAACCTAGAACAGAAGTCTGGAACACCACTCAAGCCTGGAAAACAACTCGCTCTCGAAATTCCGACCACCATAGTGTCGAACCTTCTAGCAACTCCTTCTCCTACCTACAAGCTACCGAACCCCAAAGTATGGTGGAGCTCGATCCACCAGAGGTGATGAGTTCACCACTTCCTCAACCATCACCCAAAACTATGGTTAAAACACTAAATCACATCGTAACTCCCTGCGGACCATCGATAAATTCAACAATCATTTTTCTGATGATCCCCTACCTACAATCCTCCTTCCACGCTGATCGCGATATTCAATTTGCCGTCGATCAACTGAAATCGACCAAAACATGTTTTCAGTTCAACCTATTAATTCTACCTTCAATCAACACTAAAAATCTTGAAATTATTTTCTAAATTCATCATTTTACAATACGATTCTGGCTATATATTCAAAACAAAATATTACAAACATTAATTTTATGACTTTAATTACATGTTACAGTAATATATTATGCTCGAGAAATACACTGAGTATTTTCACTCGCAATTATTTTTGAAACTGAAATTACATTGTAGTGATCAACTTCCTTTTTAAAATCTTAGCCTAACATTGATTTTTCAAAGATAATTTGAATTGTTTTCCTAACTTTTGAAAACTGTATCTATAACAGGAGTCTGTGCATATATATAACTCCAAACATGCTTGCAAAATTTTCTACATTCATGCAAACACTTTTGCATCATATCACAATGACCATCATAAGCATCAGGTTAATAAACAATTTTAGGTTTCAAACTAGAGGTTTGCTCACCTGAGTTTGGTTTGAAAGCAAAGAAGCAAAGAAGAAGTTTGAGCCTGGAACATGCAAATTTTAAACTGCTCTGCCTTTTGATCTGAGATTTTCCAGATTTTGATCTTGTTCGATTGCTTTAGTTTGAAAACGGGAAATGATCTTGCTATGGGTTTGATATGTTTTCTTTCAGATTGAACACAGTTCTGATATTCTTTTTACTGGCTTTGAGCTACTAGGCTTTGATTTTGTAGAAATGAAGGAAGAAACTTTGTACAGAGAAAATGAACAGCCTGATTTCTTACTCTTTGAAAATTTTATATATTGTAGGCTAAAAGAAAATTTGTTATCTTGCCACTTGTTCATTTGCATGCCAAAATTATTACACTTGTTTAATTTCTTATTGCATGGTTTAGACTTGTTCAAAACAAGTAATATTATGTAACAACTCGCATATTTTACGATTGAATATTTAAATATTTTTATTTTAATATTTTATCGTTAGTCGGCTTTTAGTCCGAAAAGTTACTTTTTGCATACGGTCGAATTAGGACTCGGAACAACTTCCATTGAGTTCAAAATACTGTTTACGATCTTTTTTAGTATAAACTTTGATATGTTTGGAGTTAGTGGAATTTTATCACCTTTTCACTTTAGGCTTTAGGTTTGGTTTAGCCCATTAGCCTAAACTACTAACTCTAGCACATCCCCCTTCCCTTCATAACGTCACTTTCATTTCCTAACACTAAAGCTTCATCAAAAATGGAGGAAGGAATGGGAAATTAAAACTCCAAACTCTAGTTCAATTGCAAATCCAACATCTAACTCCAAATTCAAAGGGAAGCCATTGATTCTTCCATTGATTTCAAGCATCTTCTTCATTGATTTTGCTTAAAGGTGAGATTTTTATCTCACATCTTTGCCTATAACTATCTTTAATCATTGGGTATGAATTCCTAACACTTTTTCATATGCATTTGCTCTTGGTTTGGATTGAATTGGTGAAAATCCCAATTTTTAGTGTTTTGGGTTCAAATCTTTAAAAATCCTAACTTTGGTGTTTGAACATGCTTTTGGTGATGCATCGAGGATCTAATACGATTGGGTAGCCTATGGGCGTAATCCCCTAGCGTTCGTGCTCGATCGGTTGCAAATTGAGAGAGTTGTTGCATTTTTGTTGCTTAGGTCGTTCGGCCTACACATAGGATTCTCGGCCTGCAGATTAGGTCGGCCTGTATTTAGGTCGCACCCCTATAGGTCGCGTCATTGTTAGGTCGTTGCTCGGCCATGTTATATCATGCAACTCCTTAGGTCGCGCCATGCTAGGTCGTCCCCACTTAAGTCGCTCGGCCTTCTCATACGCCTTAGGTCGTTAGGTCGCTCGGATAGTAAGTCGCACGGCTTTCTTTACCCCTTAGGTCGTTCCACCTTAGGTCGCTCGACCTACTTCCCCTTACGTCGTACCACTTAAGTCACCCGGCCATAAGTTAAGCCGCTATCTCCTTAGGCCGCTCGTCACTTAGGTCGTAGGGCTAGGTCACGTTGCCTAGGTCACGCCTTCGGTCTCGTTTGGTCGCTCGGCCTTTTTCCTCTTAGGTCGCTCGGCCATGTTATGTCGCACCTGCCAACTTAGGTGTCGACAAGATAGGTTGCGCCATGGGAGAGGTCATTCCACACTTAAGTCGCTCGGCCTACTTCACCCCTTAGGTCACTCGTTTTTTTAGGTCGCTTGGCCTATTATGCCGTTTGCAACACTTAGGTCGCTCGGCTAGGTCGCACATACCTTGGGTCGCTCCATTCCTTAGGTCGTACGCCGAGCAGGGCATGTGTTGAGCCGTTGATTTCTTGTGTTGACTTATGTTAAGTCGTAAGTCGTGGCTGTTAAGTCGCAAGGGTATTTCCACTTTGATGAAGTTGGGATCGAATTCTTTGGAATTTATTCACGTCTTCGTATGTGAATTTTCGTGATTTATTGTTTCTACGATCATTTTTGTGATTTGTAACTTCATCTCACTCGTACGAAAATCTAATTAAACGACTTAGTAAAACAAATGGTATGAAGCGCTTGCATTCACTTTGCCGGTTAATTCTTGGACTTGTTTGATTGAATCTCTTGTGACAATTTTCGAGTGGAGATCTACAATTTGTTCGTAAATATTTAAGTTAAGCTAGTGGTTATGGGACATGAAGCTAAGCTTATATATTTACTATCTTACTGTAATTGACACCTCTTGATGATCGTTGATGATCATTTTTGTGATTTGGACTAGCAAATGTGCAATGTCTCTTTGTCTACGAGGGAGACTAAACCCCGTTTCTGTGGAGCTTTGGCTCAATTTGGTGGGGTAGCGACCCAGCTTTCCATTTTGTGATACACGTGTTGGTGAGTTTTCATGCTCCCGTTTTGTTATAGGCCTCACCCCATTTTGTGATTTCTGGATTTCTATTGATGATTTGTAGAATTTGTGTTTTCACCAATTTCGTGATTTACATTGATAAGTTTTATCAATATTTGTGCATTGGTGAATTTGTGTGTCATTAACTTTTGTGATTGGCATTGATATTAATGTCCATATTTGTGGTTTGGTGAATATAAATATAGAGTATGACATTCCCTTTTGATCTTTGAGAAGATTCTTGTGATATTGAATAATCCCTAGTTGATTTTCAATTGCATACTTATCACAGTATGGATTTATGGTTATCATATGTTTATGTCATACCTCTTATTCTATATCATTTTATCTGATATTTATAGCTAGACTGATCCGTTTATTATTTTCTTATTAAATAATACTCGGGTCAGACCGAGATGTTACAGGTGCTTCTGCTTGACTTCACATCCGGGATTATCACCCTGACTTTTGGCTAACTACTTAAATTGGTAGTTTTTTGTTGTTGCATACATTTGAGATATAAACTCATTGATGTATCCATATTCTTTTGTCTAGCACTTGTAGCTATTCTTTTGTGACATTGTGGATCTTGTCTGACCACTACTCTGATGTACACTTTCATGTGTTATATATTCATATCTATTTCCGCTTTACTGATATGGATGTCTGTGACTGATTTATGTTATGTTCATTTCTATATTTGTTTTCGAAGAATATATATAGCCACTGTGTAGTAGCTTTGAGCTTGTATCGGTATGTCGGATTTCCTCCTGACACCAGATGCATGTAGTAGTATCTGACATATCGGTGCTTGCACCAATTACACGGATGGTCGCTCCTCAACAACCTTATCCTCCGTGCTAGTTGACGATATTACCCCGTATGTCCTTGGCTAGCGTGGGTATAGAGGTGGGGCGTCACAGCTTGGTATCAAAGCCAAACTTCGGAACAATGTAGAATAGTCTAACAAGGATTATCGTCCTAAGTCCATCTTAGGAGTCGTGCCTTGGGAATTTATTCGGGTCTTCGAACCGTTCTATCCTATTTTCTTTTATGGTTCCTTGTTTTAATAATCATTATTGTTTGATATTCAATTTGTGAATAACCTTTTTCTTCTTCCTTCTTCCTTCTTCCTTCTTCCTTCTTCCTTCTTAAGGAAGAGAATTGGTTAGGCCTGGCCGCCCTAGCGCCAGCAATCTAGAGCTACTCCCCAAGATGGAGTATATGTCTGCACAGCAGCTCCTTGATCTAGTAAGGAATTCTCAAGCAGTCGGATCTAATCTGGAGTCTACTCACCCTAGGTTTGGATTTGCACGTTTGTGCAGCGATTATACCAATTTGGGTGGGAAGCCATTCAAAGGTTCTGAAACAATTATTGAAGTCCAGGCTTGGCTGAGAACGTGAGATCGAATCTTTTCTTGCATGAATCTTATTGATCTTCACCGTGTTCAGGTGGCCTCTAGTATGCTCTAAGAAAGAGCATTAGATTGGTATGAGCTTCTGATTTCTGATATAAATGAAGCGGATCTTACTTGGTAGAAATTCCGGGAATGCTTCGAATTAAAATTTGTGCCAGAAGCTGAGAAGTTGACTTTGGCTCGTCGTTTCATTGACCTTGTTCAAGGTGAATCCTCTGTGGCAGACTATGTCGCATTATTCGAGTCACTTTCTAAATATGGCGTCGAGTACATAAACACCCCATTGAAGAAAAACCAAAGATTTGTCTATGGCTTGAATAAAAATCTCAAGAAGCCATTACTTTTAAAGTTAGAAGTTTCTTTTGATCAACTCGTTGATATCGCTCTTCAACTTGAAGAGGCAGATAAAGAAAGTGACGTTGAAGTTATGAGTGCCAAACCGAACTTCAACAACAAGAAAAGGCCTAATAAGTTCAAGGTTTCTTATCCCAACAATAAGAAAGGGAATCAAGCCTCTCCGACAACTAAGACTTCTACCTCTAGTAGTGGGCAATGTTATAACTGTGGTTCTAAGGACCATTATGCAAACAAGTGTTCAAAGCCCCGAGCTTGTCGCTATTGCAATAGCCCAGATCATTATTTATCTTCTTGTCCCAAACTTTAAGGCAAGAGGGAGGGAAATCTTAATGTTTCTCAAGCCCTTGGCAACACATCTCGTGGTAAAGGTATTTCTCATTCTATCCTTGATGGCATTATTTTGTTTCGTGGTCATCCTATTCGAGTTCTTTTTGATACGGTTGCGTCCCACTCTTTTGTTTCAAAAGAACTTGTTGATACTTTTTCTTTGGATGTTTTGTGTTTAATGACTTCTTGAGAATTGCGAATCCGGTTGGTGGATCCGCAACAATCAGTTTATTGTGTAAAGATGTCGAGATTATTTTGTGTGATTTTTCTTTCCAAGCCGATTTGCATGTTATGCGCTACTTAGGCTTTGGAATGATTTTGGGAATGGATTCGCTTAACCGCTATAAAGCCCAATCCTATGTCCCGATTGGATTATTCATCTTCGACATCCTCAATCTGTTAAGTAGATTTCTATTAACCTTAAAGATTCGGATTCCTGCTTGGTTACATCTTTATATTCTTTAAATCCTCATGATGATGATGATAATGACGATGAGGAAGATATTATTTCTCTTATTCACGTTGTTCGTGAATTTTCCGACATATTTGAGCCCGTTTTAGGATTACCACCTAAGCGAGCAATTGAGTTCAAAATTAATCTCATCCCTGGAGCTCAACCTATTACTCGTCCTCCTTATTGTATGACCAATAAAGAAAATAAGGAGATGCACAAACAATTATCCAAATTGGAGACGAAGCAATTTATTCGCTTTAGTTCCTTGCCTTAGGGAGTTTCGGCTATTTTTATGAAGAAATCCGATGGTACACTTAGGCTTTGCGTTGACTACCGCAAGCTTAATGATCTTACTATCAAGAATAAATATCATTTACCTTGAATTGATGATCTATTTGATCAACTTAGTGGTGCTAGAGTCTTTTCACAACTAGACTTAGCTATCGGTTTTCATCAGCTCCGTATTGCAGAAGATAGTATTCCTTTGACATCGTTCCGTACTCGTTATGGATCTTATGAATGGCTTGTTATGCCATTTGGTTTAACGAACGCTTCGGCTTATTTCATTGATCTTATGAATAGAGTTTTCAAAAATTTCCTCGATCGGTTTGTTCTCATCTTCATTGATGATATTCTTGTGTATTCTAAAATCGAGGAGGAGCATGAAAAGCATCTTCGGATTGTGTTGGAAACTCTTAGGAGTAATCAATTGAAAGAAATTTTTTCTAAATGCCACTTTTGGCAATCTCGTGTGAAGTTTCTCGGTCATATTATTTCCGAATCCAGAATTTCTGTGGATCCTTCAAAGATTGATGCGATTCAAAATTGGAAGAGACCGGAGAGTGTGACGGAAATTCGTAGTTTTCTTGGTTTGGAGGGTTATTACCGTCGTTTTATAAAGGACTTTTCCAAAATTTCCATGCCTCTTACTTCTTTGACAAAGAAGGGAGTTAAATACATTTGCTCAGACAAATGTGAAGCTTCTTTTCAGAAATTAAAAGAACTCCTTTCCGATGCTCCTATTCTTGTGATTTCCGAGGGAAACCAAGATTTTATTGTTTATACTGAAGCTAGTCGCGTTGGTTTGGGTGCCGTTCTTATGCAAAGAGAACGTGTTATTTCTTATGCTTCTAGGCAATTGAAGCCAACCGAGACTAGATATGCCACTCATGATTTAGAGCTCGCGGCTATTGTTTTTGCCCTTCGAATTTGGCGTCATTATCTTTTGGGAGAAAAATTTATTCTTTACACCGATCATAAATCTTTGAAGTATCTATTTTCTCAAAAGGAACTTAATTTGCGTCAACAATGTTGGCTTGAATTTCTTGCAGCTTATGATCTTGATATTCTTTATACCCCTGGAAAGGGAAATCGTGTTGCGGACGCACTTAGTCGTAAGCAAAAAGCGGTTGTTTCTATGATGATATCCGAATGGAATGATCTCAAAATTCTATCCACATGTGAAATTCGAGATCGTGTTTTCGATTTATGTTCATCTCTTGTTTTATGTAGCCTTGAATCTCATCCTTCTCTTTTAGACCGCATTCTTAAAGCTCAAAAGCTAGATCCTGAATTGGCTCTTCTTGGCCAAAATTTTAGGGATAAAATTAATATTGAAGGTTTGAAAGACTTTGATATTGATTCTCGTGGCGGTATTCGAAAATTTGGTAGACTTATCATGCCAAATATTAGTAATCTTCGTAAAGACATTTTAGAAGATTCTCATCGTTCTAAATTTACCATTCATCCCGGTAGTAGTAAAATGTACGCGGATATGAAGCGACTTTATTATTGGGAGGAAATGAAATCTGATATTACTAACTTTGTTGAGTGTGGCATGACTTGTCAACTCATTAAGGCCGAACACCAAAGACCCGGTGGGTTATTGCAACCTTTATAAGTTCCAATTTGGAAGTGGGACCAAATTCCCATGGATTTTATAGATGGCCTTCCCCATTCTCATTCGGGTCATGATAGCTTATGGGTGATAGTCGATAGACTTACTAAATCCGTCCATTTTATTCCCGTTTGGTTCGGTCGAACCGTTCCTCTCTTGGCCAAACTCTTTATTAAAGAAATTGTTAAATTTCATGAAGTTCCTACTTCTATTGTTAGTGATCGTGATCCATTGTTTACCAGTGGATTTTGGAAGAGTCTTCAAAAAGCTTTGGGAACGAAGCTTAATTTTAGCACTGCTTATCATCCCCAGTCCAATGGACAAACTGAGCGTGTGAATCAAACTCTTGAAGATCTTCTTCGTGCATGTGTTCTTGATTTTGGTGGAAGTTGGGAAGATCATATTTCTCTTGTTGAGTTTTCCTATAATTATAGCTTCCAATCTAGTATTGGTATGGAACCTTTCGAGGCACTCTATGGAAGACCATGCCGATCTCCTTCTTGTTGGCTTGAGGCCAGTGAGAAGCTGGTTTTAGGTCCAGATTTTATTCTTGATTCCACAGAGAAAATTGACCTTATTCATCATAGGATGAAAGAAGCCCAGAGTGAACAAAAATCCTATGCCGATAACCGGAGAAGGAAATTAGAATTTTTTGTGGGAGATCTTGTGTTTATTCGTGTTTCACCTATGAAGGGTGTTGTATGTTTCAGTCGATCGGGAAAGTTAGCACCTCGATATATTGGTCCATTTTCCATCACTGAACGTATTGGTTCCGTGGCTCATCGCCTTTTATTACCGGCTCAGTTTTCTACAATTCATGTCGTGTTTCACGTTTCTCAATCACGGAAGTGCCTTCGAGATTCCGATTCTATTCTTGATCCCGGCGTTGTGGAAGAAATTGAAGTTTCACTTAATTTAACTTATGAGCAACATCCTATTCGTATTATTGCTTCGGAGGTCAAGCGCCTTCGAAATAAAGATGCAACGACCCAGAAATTCGGTTAATTGAAATTTGTATTTTTAATTAATTTCAAATATTAATAAGTGAAATTTATAAGTCGAATAAATTTTATTTCGAATAATTGGACTTAATTGGGTAATTAAATCGATAATTTAATAGTTGAAATTACCAAAAAAAATTGAAAATTGGGTTAAATATGATTGAAATTGATTTGTAAAATTTTATTTAATCATACTGAAGTTATAGAGATGTTATAGAACTTTTAAAATCGAATTTAAAGTTTATTTGTGAAAATTGAATATTTTAATATTTAATTATCGACAGAAAAATAGCCAATTTTCGAACAGTCTCAGAATTGGACGAAACTAGTTTCATTGGATCCGTAATATTTTGTTATTATTTTATTTCAATTTTCGTAGCAATCGGAGTTTTCGTTTGACCGTGGCAGCTCGAAGCGCATCGAAATTGTTTTAATATTAATTTGGCGAGTTAAAATAGTGATTTTTCAAATAGTCTCGGATTTCGACGAAAACAGTTTCATCGGATTAATGTGATATTATTGCAAGGTTTCAAATTTCGTGTCAATCGGATTTACCATTTGCCCGGGGCAAGCCAAAACGCATAGAAAATTCGTTTAACCGGTTTAATTTAAAATCAATCGTTTATTGTCGTAACTCGCGCAGATGATCGAATTAGCCTCTGAACATGTTCCATTGTGTTCGGAACGTGGGGTAAACCTTAGAAACGCCAACCGGCACGCTTCGTTTGGAGTTCGGAAAATTTTGGATGAATAGTAATTCGTGAATTTTCTATAAAAGGACCTGCATTTTCTTATTTGCATCAAAACCCTAGGGTTTGAGCTCCAGCCGCCAGTGATATTTCTAATGGTCGAAATTTAATCTCTTTCTTCTTCAAATTTCTTCAAATCCATTGATAACTATAATAAACTTCCAACTAACAAATTGAAGACCATAGTATGAACTTCGAATCCAACGGCTATGATCGTATATGGAGCTGCGGATTGATGGTTATTGGAGCTGGAACCGTGGACGGTGCGCACGCTTTTTGAGAGA
Source organism: Allium cepa (assembly GCA_030765085.1). Classification (NCBI taxonomy): domain Eukaryota; kingdom Viridiplantae; phylum Streptophyta; class Magnoliopsida; order Asparagales; family Amaryllidaceae; genus Allium; species Allium cepa. The sequence goes on from CM060944.1 coordinate 126,971,106, forward strand.
GAGGGGGGGCCGAGTTCAACTGGCTTCTGGCCGAAGGTAGAGGAAGGTGAGGAGCTTCGTTTGGCACTTCCTGATCGAACTCCGGGTCAACGAGGTGGTGGCAATGTTTAACCCTAAATGGGCATTAATGGGTTCGGTTCGAAATTCATCACCTGGACGCGAACGTGATTGTGGAGAACGAAACAAAAGTCACGGCCCTGATGCAATCTGAGAACGTGCGGCCACGATTTGATTAAGGGTTTGGAAATAAATTTTAATATGTAAATTGATTTATATAAATTCGTACGACCTCTAAATGCTATAGCTTTTTTCTACGAGGTCGAAAACGCACGAAACCAGTTGCATTGGAATCGTTTGGACGAGCACTACTCGGAATTGGATTGGAGTCGTTTGGAGATAGTGTGAATTTCTGGTAAAATTAAACGTCCGTTTAATTTTATTCGAAATAAAACGCTGAAACGGAATTGAAACTAAGGTGAGAACTTCTCACTCAATCGAATCGGTTTCAATTTAAATTTTAAATAGCTAGATTTAAAATTGTTGATTTGTATGCCTAGATGATAAATTATTATCTATTATTGATTGAAATAGACATTATGCGCCGTTAATAAGCGGATGTTATTTATTAAAAACATATACCGCGAATATTTCACTGTATAGTGAAATTGGTATTATATATTTAACTGGAGTTGATTTTCCTGCATTATATAGCGGATGAGACCCTATTGCGCCGCCTATTAAGCGAATAATATTTTACAAATCCCATCTACCGCGATATTCCGTATGGAACGGAATTGTTATTGTGCTAACATCTTTGGATGCAGGGAAACAGGTTGGAGAGATCCAACTGGATTCCTCAACTATATTGATTTATTTACAGATATTGTGATGTTTGTTGATTATCGTATTGATATATGTCGTGATTGACTATTTGGTGTTGTTGCATCATCGGATCCATTTTTGAAGTTTTAAAATAATGATTTTTGATTTTAAAAAGAATTTTAAAGAGATTTTTGAAAGTATACGTTTCATTAAATTTTGAATTGTTAAAATAAATAAACATTAAAATTTTATTGTTATAAAAGTTATATTTTTGGAAATTAGGATTTAAGTATGATTTTGGAGTTATATAAGTTTTAAATGACGTTTTGTAAAATTATTAAAAGGATTGGTTTATTTAAATTGAGATTTTTGAATTATTATAAATGGTTTATATAAAAGATTTTTAAAATTGATATTTGTAAATCAAAAATATTGGAATAATAAAACAAGTTTTTATAAATGTTAAAATGAAGTATTTAAGGATTTCATAAATGAATGAAATTCACAGTTGTATAAATGGTGAAATTATAAAATGTATAGATGTTGTAAAATAAAAGATTTATAAGAAATTAACTTATAAACTGGATTTTGGGCATTTAAATGGGATATTAATAGAAATTAATAAAGGAGATTTTATAAGTTGAAGTCGTTATAAAATATAAATGAATCTTATTAGTAATAAGATTTAAAATTTGTGAAGTTTTAAAGGAACGATTGGTAAATAAATGAATTATAAGTACTTAACTTATAATATGGACTTTTGGTATGTAAATTGAGTTATAAATTAAATTGGTCATTAAAGGAGATTTATAAATCGAAGTTTTTATAAATAGGGATGGGAGTTATAAATGTTGTTTTATAAATCCGAAATCAATCAAATTTGATGAACTTAATATAGAAGGTTATTAAGGGAATTATATTCACGATTTTGAGTAGTGGATAAATTCTTCAAATAAAATATGGAGAAAATGTTGAAAATTTGGTTAGTGAAGTATATTCACGTTTTTGGACAGTGAATATATTAATTAAGTAAAATGGATATGTTTTAGGTAAATGACGTTAACAATGAAGTTAATCGTTTTAACGATGTTTTAAAACGTGTTAAATATCGAAACCATAGATTTCAACATTCATTGTTGAAATAGACGTTTCGAGAAATAAAAGAAAATGGTGGACTATAACACTGTTGTTATAGTAAATGATTTTCGAAAGGAAATGTTTTGTATAGTATTGGGATTTATATATCTATTTTAATTTCGAATCCCTATACTAGTGATTTTGGTTTGTCGTAACGATGTTTTACGCAACAATCGTTTTGGCCCAAACAAATGTGTTTAAGAGAATGTTTTCTTTAAAGAATGAAAGATATACTTAATTTCGATTTAAGTATATTGAATATTTTCCAAGTGTTGAAAATAAATGGATTTGTGAATTACTTATTATTAAATAAATATGGAAGTGTTTTCCAATATGAAGTGAATATTTTGAGATTTTATCTTTTGAAGATAAATTGAAAATGAATATTGAAATCGATTTGGAAATCGTATATTCATAGATATTTTGGAATTGTAAATTCACTATGGAATTTATAAAAGAAAGGGAAATTTGTTTAAAAATAAACGTTGATTTATTTTTGAAGTGTGGGAATTAATTTACGGATTCAGAACGTAAATATAAAGTAAATCGTTAAGGATTTATTTAATTGGTTTAAATGAACCATGTTGAAATGAAAGTATTTCCGCATAAGGGAAATGATATGAAATTTGTTTTCAAAAGTGGTAAAGGTGAAAAGTGATTTGAAAATTGTTTTCAAATGGTTGAAGTGTGGAAAATATATATCTTGCAAAGATATTTTTGGAAAATAAATAATTTGGAAAATTATTTGGAATTTCGTGATGTTGAACACCCCTATTGATAGTTAAATAACGAACTATCAATATTTACCTTTAAATAGGTATTTGTTGTGATTTGCTTGAATTTGAATGCCACGCTTATTTTTAAAATAAGCGCTCACTATTCGGGTTAGCCAGGAAAGGACCTTGGGGTCGTATAACCCATTCCGAATATGTGATACGTCATTATGAATTGCATTTGATGACCGGTGTTGAAGACCGGATATTTATGAAAACGGAAGGATTACCGTCGAATGTTTCTGCATCGGCTGATCCCCGATATAGAAATTTATTATCCTTTGTGATGGGAAGTCCGGTCGTGATTAATGAATATCCGGTTGCAAGGACTTCTTTGTAAGTGCCTTCGGTTCCGTTCGATCCCGAAACGGACTTGTATGGATGTGTGTCTGACATTACAATTTGAGATGTAAAGCTGGTTTCTATCAAATATATTTCCGTTGGTGGCGGAGAATTTATTCTCTTAGCTTAACACCCTAGAGGTTATGTAGTTGATGGTTACTAGTGATACATTCCCAAATTGGTAATGTGGCATACGAAGTGCTGTTGAGCATTTGTTGAACAAAGCACAGCTTTTATATAAAGCGTGGCATTGTGGACGAGACTTCGTCGGACCTCACACCCCGAAAATGGTCAAAACAGGAAGAATGCAGCAAGGTTATTAGGGGGTAGCGCCACTTTAGTGTATGTCATTCCTTCTGGATAGAGGTGGTATCATGGTATGGAGCCCAGATACTTAACCTATGTTGTTGCTGCAAATTTATTGCTTTGTGGTTGTTGGAAATTGAGGATCCTCGGATATAGATCGGTTACGATCGGCGAATGACGTATTCGTGTCAGTAGTTACCCAGTTAGGGGTAACTCGGCCTTGTGTTGGCAGATATTCGGTTTGGTTCTCAGGACGTCTTTCCAGAGGTGTACACATGTGGCAATGGGAAGTTCCTTGGCCTGACCATTTGTTGGAAATCCAAAGAAACAATACGAACCCTGTACGGTCTTAGTTGTATAACCTTCCATGGAATGTGGCGGTAACCTGCTATTGAACATGGTAGCTATAGTAAGCATAAGTGCGGAATGCCTATGCTGGCTAAGATTTACATCTTTACTTTCGAAATGATTTTTCCTACACTATGCACTAGTAATAATATCAAATGTTTCTTTTTAATGCGTATCAAGCATCTTTGACTATCATAATGAGAAATCTCCTTCGATTCTGCGTTTGCATTGTGTGTGTGTGCGGGAGGCCTTATGGTAGTCTCATTTTCAAAAAAGCGTTGCGAATCTATTTTAAAATTATCCTGTTCTTTGTTTTAAAGATAAACTATCTTAGTTCTCACAGCATTCACATGACTGACTCAGAGTTTATTGTTTTCCTTCCTAAACTCTGGGTGCCCACCAATTTCCACACGGACAGTCAAGAGTTAGGTTATCAGGATATTCTGGAATTCAGAAGTTGCAGGAGACAAGATGGATGGCATGGCATATTGTAGTATATAATATTTCTTTTCCGCTATTTGTTGTTGTTTGTTGTTGTACACTCTGATGATGTTATGTAATGTAATATGATGTAGTGTAATAACTGGTATAGTTCTTTGTTTAAAGATTATTCATTTATCTATTATATGTTGTTCCGCTGCGATTGTGAGATTCTGATATCGTTCTGTTGTTTCTGTTCTATCTTTTTCTTTCTTCTTCTATCTTCTACCTCTTCTTTAACCTTAACGGTACGGTTTTCTGGCATTCGATTGCTCGGCAGTTGATACGGTGGACGTATTGATGTCGGTTTTTGAGCGTCGAAAAGTCGCGATCGTCACATAAGATGTTCTGCTTGTTAAAGTCCAACGGTCCTCAAATCCTAAGAATTGCACTTGGGAATCTAGAGGGTTCATCGAGCGAACCCATCCGGACTTACTTTTTCGTGCTCCATGAGGTGAATTTCTTATTTGAAATTTCTTTTTTGTTGATATGCTTTCATGGTTGTTACCTTATGTTTTATTCTTAAATATTGCGAGGACGCAATTTCTTTAAGGAGGGGAGTCTGTAACAACCCGCATATTTTACAATTGAATATTTAAATATTTTATTTTAATATTTTATCGTTATTCGGATTTTAGTCCGAAAAATTATTTTTTGCATACGGTCGAATTAGGACTCGGAACAACTTCCATTGAGTTTAAAACACCGTTTACGATCTTTTTGAGTATAAACTTTGATATGTTTGGAGTTGGTGGAATTTTGTCACTTTTTCACTTTGGGCTTTGGGTTTGGTTTAGCCCATTAGCCTAAACTATTAACTCTAGCACAACCCCCTTCCCTTCATAACTTCACTTTCATTTCCTAACACTAAAGTTCATCAAAAATGGAGGAAGGAATGGAAAATTAAAACTCCAAGCTCTATTTCAATTGCAAATCCAACATCTAACTCCAAATTCAAAGGGAAGCCATTGATTCTTCCATTGATTTCAAGCTTCTTCTTCATTGATTTTGCGTAAAGTTGAGATTTTTATCTCACGACTTTGCCTATAACTATCTTTAAACGTTGGGTATGAATTCCTAACACTTTTTCATATGTGTTTGCTCTTGGTTTGGATTGAATTGGTGAAAATCCCAATTTTTAATGTTTTGGGTTCAAATCTTTAAAAATCCTAACTTTGGTGTTTGAACACGTTTTTGGTGACGCATCAAGGAGCCAATAGGACCGGGTAGCCGATGGGAGTAATTCCCTAGCGTTCGTGCTCGATCGGTTGCAAATTGAGAGAGTTTTTGCATTTTTGTTGCTTAGGTCGTTCGGCCTACACATAGGATTCTCGGCCTGCAGATTAGGTCGACCTGCATTTAGGTCGCATCCCTATAGGTCGCGCCATTCTTAGGTCGTTGCTCGGCTATGTTATATCACGCAACTCCTTAAGTCACCCCATGCTAGGTCGTCCCCACTTAAGTCGCTCGGCCTTTTCATACGCCTTAGGTCGTTAGGTCGCTTGGACAGTAAGTCACACGGCTTTCTTTACCCCTTAGGTCGTTCCACCTTAGGTCGCTCGACCTACTTCCCCTTAGGTCGCACCACTTAAGTCGCTCGGCCATATGTTAAGCTTCTATCTACTTAGGTCGCTCGTCACTTAGGTCGTAGGGCTAGATCGCGTTGCCTAGGTCGCGCCTTTGGTCTTGTTCGGTCGCTCGGCCTTCTTTCCTCTTAGGTCGTTAGGTCACTCGGTCATGTTATGTCGCACTTGCCAACTTAGGTCGCGACAAGATAGGTTACGCCATGGGAGAGGTCATTCCACACTTAAGTCGCTCGGCCTACTTCACCCCTTAGGTCGCTCGTTTTTTTAGGTTGCTTGGCCTATTATGCCGCTTGCAACACTTAGGTCGCTCGGCTAGGTCGCACATTCCATTCCTTAGGTCGTACGCCGTGCAGTCGCATGTGTTGAGCCACTGATTTCTTGTGTTGACTTATGTTAAGTCGTAAGTCGTGGCTGTTAAGTCGCAAGGGTATTTCCACTTTGATGAATTTACGATCGAATTTTTTGGATTTTATTCACGTCTTCGTATGTGAATTTTCGTGATTTATTGTTTCTACGATCATTTTTGTGATTTGTCACTTCATCTCACTCGTACGAGAAATCTAATTAAACGGCTTAGTAAAACAAATGGTATGAAACGCTTACATTTACTTCGCTGGTTAATTCTTGGACTTGTTCGATTGAATCTCTTGTGACAATTTTCGAGTGGAGATCTACAATTTGTTCGTAAATATTTAAGTTAAGCTAGTGGTTATGGGACATGAAGCTAAGCTTATATATTTACTAGCTTACTGTAATTGACACTTCTTGATGATCGTTGATGACCATTTTTGTGATTTAGACTAGAAAATGTGCGATGTCTCTTTGTCTACGAGAGAGACTAAACCCCGTTTCTATGGAGCTTTGGCTCAATTTGATGTGGTAGCGACCCATGGTCTACGGGCCGTTTTGTGGAGCTTCGGCTCAAAATTAATGTTTAGCAGCCATGGAATAGTGTTCCATTTTGTGATACACGTGTTGGTGAGTTTTCATGCTCCCGTTTTGTGATAGGCCTCCCCCCTTTTTGTGATTTTTGGATTTCCATTGATGATTTTTGGATTTCCATTGATGATTTCTAGAATTTGTGTTTTCACCAAATTTCGTGATTTACATTGATAAGTTTTATCAATATTTGTGCATTGGTGAATTTGTGTGTCATTAACTTTTGTGGTTGGCATTGATATTAATGTCCATATTTGTGGTTTGGTGAATATAAATATAGAGTATGACATTCCTTTTTGATCTTTGAGAAGATTCTTGTGATATTGATTAATCCCTGGTTGATTTTCAATTGCATACTTATCACAGTATGGCTTTATGGTTATCATATGTTTATGTCATACCTCTTATTCTATATCATTTTATCTGATATTTATAGCTAGATTGATCCGTTTATTATTTTCTTATTAAATAATACTCAGGTCAGACCGAGATGTTACAGGTACTTCTGCTTGAATTCACATCCGGGATTATCACCCTGACTTTTGGCTAACTACTTAAGATTAGTAGTTTTTTTTGTTGTATACATTTGAGATATAGACTCATTGATGTATACATATTCTTTTGTCTAGCACTTGTAGCTATTCTTTTGTGACATTGTGGATCTTGTACGACCACTACTCTGATGTACACTTTCATGTGTTACATATTCATATCTATTTCCGCCTTTGTGATATGGATGTCTGTGACTGATTTGTGTTATGTTTATTTCTATATTTGTTTTCGAAGAATATATATAGCCACTATGTAGTAGCTTTGAGCTTGTATCGGTATGTCGGATTTCCTCCTAAAACCAGATGCATGTAGTACTATCGGACATATCGGTGCTCGCACAAAGCAATTACAGGGATGGTCGCTCCCAATAGCCTTATCCTTCGCGCTAGTTGACGGCATTACCCCGTAGTGTCTTTGGCTAGCGTGGGTATAGAGGTGGGGCGTCACCTATTATATTTTAGACCTTATGTAAATAAATTTAAAATTTATGGTTTAAACCTTGTTTATAAATAAATTTATAACTTTCTTTTTTAAACCTTACTTTATTTATAATTTCAATTGTAAATGAATACTTCCCTTTTTGCATTACCATATGTTTTAATGTTACATACAATCTCTGTTTTTATTATTTTCAAATGGTATTAGGCTTTATTAATTTCAAAAGGTAAATACATATTAAGACTTTATATTCATACATTTTAATTTGTACTCATACAAATTTATAACAAATTATTTTGAAATCAAATTAGATTATATACCTATAATTCTAATTAGATACATATATATTGTTTTCCAAAATACAACTTTTAAATCCAATTAATTTTATAAAAATATTAATTTTTGAATTTCAATCTCAAAATCAAATTTTCAAGTGATAATCTATTTCTATAAATAACATACACCTTATTTATTTTGGAAAATTCAAATATACCCAAAAATCCTATTCACAATATATTTCATTCTTAGAACTTCCAGCTTAAAATTCAATTATTATATTTTTTTATATATTTCAAATCCAAATAAATTCTAAATAAATCCATAATTAAATCCAAAATTAAATCTAATTACCAATTAAATTTGACTCAAGAATTAGGATCGTTACAGATTCCCATCCTTAAGAAAATTTCGTCCTCGAAATTTGAAAGGGAGACAACAAAGAATGGATAGATACACAAAGATTGAGAATCGACTCATAAATCAAGCAGATTATCTATTCTGTATTTGGCTCACCAAATAAGAATATCACTAATAGATACAAGAACGAATCTAATTAACTCTTTACAAGATACTCGGGGTCATCCAAATCTACGAAAATGCAGGGCACTAGTTAGTTCTAAGGGATAACTAACCATTCGTAGAATATATCGAGACCCAAACGATAGATAAATGGATTTAATCTTCCACAACTCTCAAACACTAGATATGGATTCCAAACTTAAGTCGGAACACCCCAAATTATATATAACTTGTCCCTCTTCGGACTTTGATATTCATAAGAAATGACAATAGAATTTTGAATATGGTTACAATCGAAATCGTTTTATCAATACAAATATTCATATTTGACTTCATATTTAATTAACCAATTTATTCCAACAAAAATTCAATTTCGTTAAAGTTGAAAATCGAAAGCTGATAGAGATTTGGTGAAGAGAATGTGAAATAGAAACTTATCTACACGATTCGTAGGGCCACAATCACACAGAAGCTTCTTCCTCGAGTTGCCACGAAGGCATCAAAGAAATTGGAAAGACGAATCAAATAGGATTGATAGAGAAAGATATTTTTGTTGTTGCAGGGTATTGGCCATTTGTATTAGATTTCCCTGTCCCCTATCTCGTTCTCTTCTTGCACTCATACTCACTATCAATGGATAGTAAAAGAATTTACTGAGACATTCATACGGATATCTTAGGATATACTCATTCTAGGGTATACTTCACCCTATCTCTAATGAGTTACCTAATGTGTTATACTCCTGAGCTAAAGTTTCAACCTTCAGCTATGATACCAATTCTAACAACCCTAACTCGACCTTTGAAAATCGGCACCGAATATGACACTCGTATTCAAATGTCGCAGATCCAAACATCGAATCTGGCTCGCCGAAGCTTATAACACATTAAGTATAACAACACAGCGGAAGAAATGAATAATATCATTGATATAATATCTGATACAATATTCAGATACAATGATGATACAATGAATATCAATATACATCAGATGTATGATACAAGACAATAGCAGTGGAAAGAAAAGATAACACAAGCAGCAGAACAATATCTCCGATATGGTCTTCAAGAGAGAAAGAGAGATAGAATCCGGAATTGTAACTCCATCTCCAAAGCAACCAATCCAGAAGTAGCTCGAACCATTATCACGATGCAATAAGCAAACTAGATAACTCCATAAAGAAGCAAAAGTGATTGCCAAGATCCAAAATCTTCGAAAATATCGAATTTACTCCTACCACTCGACTATCTGAAAAACCAAACTCTAGACTGCCCATGTGGAAAATTGTGGGCACCCAGAGTTTAGGAAAGGAACAATAAACTCTAGGTCAGTCGTGGGACTGCTATGAGAAATCAAAAACAGTTTATCTTTAAAACAAACAACAAAGTATTTAAATTTGAAATCCGCAATGCTTTTTGGAAAATGAAACTACCATAAGGCCTCCCGTCGCATACACAATGCAAAAGCAGGATTGGAGGAGATTTCTCCTTATGATAGTCAAACATGCTTGATACGCAAAAGTCATTTGATATTATTATTAGTGCATTGTGCAGAAAACCTTTCGAAAGTATAATATTAATCTTAGCCAGCATATAACCATTATTTTATGCCTACTATAGCTACCATGTTCAATAGCAGGTTATCGCTACATTCCATGGCAGGTTATACAACTAAAATCATACAGGGCACGTATTGTTTCTTTGGATTTCCAACAAATGGTGAGGCTAAGGAACTTCCCACTGCCACATGGGTACGCCTCTAGAGGGACGCCCAAGAACCTACCCGGCTCTCTACCAACACAAGGCCGGGTTACCTCTGTAACTAGGTAACTACTACTCGAGTATGCCACCCCCCGGCCGTTTGCGACCTTTATCTGAGGGCCCTCAATCACAAAGCAACAACCACACAACAACGAGATTTCAATTACCACATAGGTTAAGTATCTGGGCTCCATACCATGATACCACCTTTTTCCAGAAGGGAATGACATATCCTAAAGGGTGCGACCCTCATAACATTGCCGCATCTTTCCTGTTTCCACCATTTCCGGTTTGTAAGGTCCTGATGCAGTCTCGTCCACAAAGCTACGCTTTTTCACAAAGTTATGCTTTGATCAAAAAATGATCAGCAGCACTTCGTATGCCACATTACAAATTGGCAATGTATCACTAGTAACCATCAACTACATAACCTCTAAGCTCATATGTCTTAGAGAAGGGTGTTAAACTAAGAGAATGAATTCTCCGCCACCAAACAGAAATGTATTTGATAGAAACCAGCTTTATATCTCAAAGTATAATGCCAGACACACATCCATACAAGTCTGTTCCAGGTTCGAACAGAATCGAAGGCACTTCCAAAGAAGCCCTTGCATCCGGTTTATTCACAATCCCGATCGGACTTCCCATCACTTAGGGAATCTCTATACCGGCGCGACTCGGTGCAAAGACAATCGACGGGTTATCCTTTCATTTTTGAAAATACCCGGTCTTCACCACCGGTCTTCAAATGCTATCCATATCGACGTATCATTATTCGAAATGGGTTATATGACACAAGGTCCTCTCCCGGCTAAACCGAATAATGATCGCAATATTTAAAAACATATGGATATGGGATTTCAATTAAGTCACAATTTATTATCCAAAACATTTCTTTAAATGGCTTAAAACAAATTACCATTTCAAATCTTTTTAAATAAAAAGATTCATTTCACAAATTTCACCCACCTTTCACAAAGATTCAATTATAGATTTCAAAACAATTTCAAATTGGATTAACTCATCCAATCATTTGAACAAAAGACTCAATTCATATTTTCCAAAACAATTTCCAAAAATTCATAGCTTTTTAGAAATAATTTTCATTTCAAATCTTTTATTCAAAAGATACACCTTTTAAATCTTCTTCAATTTCAAAACAAGATTCAATTACTTTCACAAAGATTTATTCATAGCTTTCACAACAATCCACAATTTCATTTCAAACTTGAAATCTTTCGATAAAATTGAAATCCTTTCTTTAAATGAAAGCTATTATTATTTGAAAAAAAAAATAGTTTTCGTTTTGGAAAAAACTGATTACATTTCACATAAGTTAAAGCCATTCAAGTATAAAACTTGGGTTTAAATTTAAATTCCAAAACAACATTTTTTTTAAATCGTTGAAAATCCATACAAACACCTTTAGAACTTTTATAACCTTTTTAAACCATAATTCCCCAAATCATTGAATTCAATTTCATATATTGAATTCAATTTCATATATTGAATTCAATTTCATATATTGAATTCAAATTCAAATCAAATTATTTAAATATCAAAATTTTATTAAGTTATTCATATTAACTTTTATTTTTGAAATCCCTTTTCAAAACTTTTCGAATTTAACCCAAATCCATTTCTAAAACCATTTGAATTCAAAATTTAACTTTAAAGTCATTTTAAAATATTTAATTCAAATATCTTTGACTTAACCATTTCCAAGTACGATCCATATTTGTGTGTGTAAGGTGTAGTTTAGGGATTTCACACAATAGTGCAACAATCATCAATCATCACGGATTCAATCATATCAATATCAATATCAATAAGCGGTATAATCTATAACGCTTATCTTCATTCACAGATTCACAGATAAAGTAAATTTATCAATCACAAAGATTCACCCTTACAATTCGATGTGGGTTTCAGATAACCAACTAGAATCCAACTCCCTGTCGCATCGAATTTCAAATGTCGTTTTACGGTCCCAAAGGTTTTCACATTCACACAGCAATATATTCATCACAAATATCACAGCTCAGCACAAAGCACTTCATATTACATAGCATCACAATCACATAATAGGGATATCAAACAATACAATCATCCCATAGAATCCAAACATTCATACATAAGACCAATTAATTATCTGATTAATTTAAATCAAATCATTTACTATGAATGAATTTGCTAACGCTGGTTAATTATAATTAATTAATAACAAACCATTTAGATTAATTACCCTTTTCCATTTATTAATTAGCCTCAATTAATAAATTAATTTATCCCTTAATTATTAATTAATCCACCTTAATTAATAAATTAGTTAACCTTTAATTATTAAATAATTAACGTTAATTATAAATCTTGCTTAGTGTTTAATTGATGATTTGGATTAATTAAATAAATTAATTATCCACTTTAATTATCCTACTAATTTAATGAATCATAAATCATTAAACTCTAATTAACTTTAAGAAACATTATTCTTATTAATGATTAAATTATTAATATTAAAAGCATTTAAAAACAATTTACCTTTAAATTTATTTTCAAATTTCATTTTAAATTTAGGATTTAAAATGAATACAATTTAAATTTAGCAAAGTTTAAAACACAATTCTTTTTTTAAATCACATGTTAAGGAAATACATACTTTATAAAAGAAATTTAAAAGAATTTCTAAAACCAAATGCATTTTAAATTCAAATCAATTTAAACTACACTTTAACATTTTAAAGTTGTTAAAACATTTTAAATTTGATAAAACTTTATTTATTTCAAAACTAGGATACGAAACTAAATTTGAATTTGTACCTAAACTTGATTTCTAACTTTGTTTAAAAATCTTGCTTTAAATTTAAATTTTGTTTAAAATTTAAAAACCCAAACAGTTTAAAACCTGTAACAAAATTGACCCGAGGCCAATTCCAAAATCCCCGAGGCAAATTAAACAATACTTCAAGTCACTCACTCAAAATACTCGAGACAACCCGAAAGCCCTTCCCCTGCTAACCCAACTTCATCAGAACTCAAAACGTGCACCATGCACATGCACCCACGACGCAGTCCTCTCCGACCATCTCTGATGACCTCTACATGTCGCCGATCAACCTCGTACCCGATCATGATCATCACATCGCCACCATAAACTCAAAATCGAGTTCCAAAACCAAACTTGGAACAGAAGTCTAGAACACCACTCAAGCCTGGAAAACAACTCGCTCCCGAAATTCCGACCACCGGAGTGTCGAACCTTCCAGCCACTCCTTCTCCTACCTACAAGCTATCAAACCGTAAAGTATGGTGGAGCTCGATCCACCAGAGGTGATGAGTTTACCACTTCCTCGACCATCACCCAAAACTAGGGTTAAAACACTAAATCACATCATAACGCCACGCCAACCATCGAAAAATTCAACAATCATTTTTATGATGATCCTCTACCTGCAATCCTCCTTCCACCCTGATCGCGATGTTCAATTTGCCATCGATCGACTGAAATCGACCAAAACAAGTTTTCTGTTCAATCCATTAATTCTACCTTGAATCAACACTAAAAATCTTGAAATTATTGTCTAAATTCATCATTTTACAATACGATTCTGGCTATATATTCAAAACAAAATATTATAAAAATTAATTTTATGACCTTAATTACATGTTACAGTAATATATTATGCTCGAGAAATACACCAAGTATTTTCACTCGCAATTATTTTTGAAACTGAAATTACATTGTAGTGATCAACTTCCTTTTTAAAATCTTAGCCTAATATTGATTTTTCAAAGACAATTTGAATTGTTTTCCCAACTTTTGAAAACTGTATCTATAACAGGAGTCTGTGCATATATATAAATCTAAACATGCTTGCAAAATTTTCTACATTCATGCAAACACTTTCACATCATATCACAATGACCATCATAAGCATCAGGTTAATAAACAATTTTAGGTTTCAAATTAGAGGTTTGCTTACCTAAGTTTGGTTTGAAAGTAGAGAAGCAAAGAAGAAGTTTGAGCCTAGAACATGCAATTTGTAAACTGCTCTGCCTTTTGATGTGATATTTTCCTGATTTTGATCTTGTTTGATTGCTTTAGTTTGAAAACTGGAAATGATCTTGCTATGGGTTTGATCTGTTTTGTTTCAGATTGAAAACAGTTTTTATTTTCTTTTTACTAGCTTTGAGTTACTAGGCTTTGATTTTTTAGAAATGAAAGAAGAAATTTTGTACAGAGAAAATGAACAGCCTGATTTCTTACTCTTTGAAAATTTCATATAATTTAGGTTAAAAGAAAATTTGTTATCTTGCCACTTGTTCATTTATATGCCAAAATTATTACACTTGTTTAATTTCTTATTGCATGGTTTACACTTGTTCAAAACAAGTAATATTATGTTTTAGACCTTTATGTAAATAAATTTAAAATTTATGGTTTAAACCTTATTTATAAATAAATTTATAACTTTGTTTTTTAAACCTCCCTTTATTTATAATTTCAATTGTAAATGAATACTTCCCATTTTACATTACCACATGTTTTAATGTTACATACAATCTATGTTTTTATTATTTTCAAATGGTATTAGGCTTTATTAATTTCAAAAGGTAAATACATATTAAGACTTTATATTCATACATTTTAATTTATACTTATACAAATTTATAGCAAATGATTTTAAAATCAAATTAGATTATATACCTAGAATTCTAATTAGATATATATATATATATTGTTTTCCAAAATACAACTTTTAAATCCAATTAATTTTATAAAAATATTAATTTTTGAATTTCAATCTCAAAATCAAATTTTCAAGTGATAATCAATTTATAAATAACATACACCTTATTTATTTTGGAAATTCAAATATACCCAAAAATCCTATTCACAATATATTTCATTCTTAGAACTTCCATCTTAAAATTCAATTATTATATTATTATTTTTATATTTCAAATCCAAATAAATTCTAAATAAATACACAATTAGATCCAAAATTAAATCTAATTACCAATTAAATTTGACTCAAAAATCGGGATCGTTACAAGGTTGCTCAGCAGAATGTGATCCTTCAGCTTCTATTGTGCACCTTGATCCTTATTGAATCAAAGCCATGCCAAGGTCTTATATTTATCAACAATACCGACACTACAATTTGGATATGAAACTTCTACCATTGCACCCTTAGGAGCTACTCTGTATCTTATATAGAGATTTACACTTGGAATCGTAGAAGCGATAAATATTATATTATAAGAAAAATACAATACGCCCCTTGATGATTTTCCTAGAAATCACTGTCTAATAGATAAAAATACATACTCCTACTATCCCTTTCTATAGGTTAACTACCCAACGCATCCAAAGGACGGTACTCTAAGTCTCGTGTAAGGTCAGAACTTGTATCTTTTATATATTGCATTGTTCTGAATCTGCTCTGATACCAACTACAGCACTTCACCCGTATACTCATACTACCAAAGAGTATTACTAGGTAATACTATCCGATAATATAGAAAATGAGGTGATATTAGGATGTCACATGTGGATGTTCCCTTGGGCTATGTATTTAAGGAAAATCGAATGGACAACTCACTTATACGTTCACAATATCGGCATAAAGCAATAAAAACGTATAATTCCACAGTAGAACAAAACATAATATAAAATAAAAGTTAGAGAATAGTTATAAAACCCAATGATAGAATATATATAATAGAAATATACACAAGATATCCAATTTAATACAAGGTCATACATACATGAAATCTCATAATATATAATGATATACAAGTATACCCTATCCTTCATCTATGCCTAGCATCCATAAACTAGTCATTTTGTCCCTGAACTTGAAATGTCTCAAACCTACCTGAGTATTATATATATAACACATGAGTCAGACAATGTCTAAAATGTATGTGTTAATATAAAATGATAATAACATAGTATCTCAATGGTATCATAAAATGGTATAAGGATACCTCAATGTAGAAATTCATCACAAAACCTTGCATAAGCAATATTATATAGAAAGTTAAGTTAAACTACATACTAAGTGTATAATGTTAGATTGGTGAAACAATCCACGCATCCAAATAACATTAAGTATAAGATAACAAGCTATATTGGACATGATCTTAGCAATGCCCAAGATTATCTCCAATATATTCGTAAAGTAGATATATCTCGTGTCATGGCCAATCTCGCCCATGTAACCAACCTGATGGAAAGCTTGGAAGATAACACAAGCTCGATTAAGAAAAACGTGACGTAGTAGGCAGAGCAAAGGTGTAAATAAGGAACGGCTAAATGCAAAGGAGAAGAACAAAAGGCAACCCCCTCTTTTGTTCAGTATCCCTTGTACCGAATAGAAATTCCTATTTGGTACCATAGGGTACTGAACAAAATATCCTGTTCGGTACCAAAGGGTAGAAAACAGAATTTTCTGTTCGATGTGCGAGGATGGCAGGCCAGGAACTTGGACCATGAAAGACCAAAACAAGAGGAATTTGAACCAAGTCCAAAATGGTGTCGATCCAATAAATAAAGCACAGGAACCTAGCCAAGAACATGTCTATATGCACTAATGTTGAACCAACCCATTTCGGACAAGACTTCCAATCGAACCAAACAACCAATATATGGAATGAAATTTACATATATTTGGAAATTAACAAGCATATTCCAAATACCTAGGAATATTCCATCTGGAGGAGATATACATGGAAATTTCTTAACTTTCCAAAATAATGTCACCACACCCTCAACCCTATAACTATTTAAGCATTTGACATTTAAGGGAATAAAATTTTAGGAAGCTTAGAAAATCTATGTTATAGGAATAACCAGAACGAGCTTCAGATCTTTATTTACAATCATTATTCATAGTATTTCTTCTCAAAACACTTGTAAAACTGAATTATAAGAAAATGAATGAAAATGAACCGTGGATGTACGCCCGTTATGATCGAAGCACTATAAATCTACATTTCTTTTACTTTCTCTACAGTCATTAAATGTTGAATTTGTCATTGTTAATTCGATTAGAGGTGTTTGTCCATTTTTTATGCAAATATTTTTGGTGCTTTAATTAAGAATAATTTCTCAACATGCCTCCTAAATCTAAGAGAAAGGTTGGAAGTGCCAGCAAAAGTGTCAATCCGGTTGTCGCTAATTAAGACAACTAGTCATCCAGTACACCGAGATCAAATACTATCACCAAGGGCGACTTAGATAGAGTTATGGAAAATCTCAACACCCGCTTTGCTACCTAGCAGCAAGTCATTATGGATCAAATTATGACTTGCTTAGGGCAGAAGTAGCCAATAATGCATAACATTGAAAAAGAGGAAGGACCCAGTCCCAAGGGCCTTGGAGACAAGGAGGTCATACTCAAGTGGCGAGTCAGATCAAGAGAATCGAGGAGTATGATGAGAAAACACAAAGGAAATAGGTCGAACAAGAGCTCAGCCACATGCTACTCTCAAGGACTGGTTCAACCTTGAATCAAGTAGGGCAGGAAATGTACAAATGGCGGATACAGCTGAACCTGCTTGACCTAAGTAATGCTCTCTGACATTGGCAAAAGCAGACATTGATGGCCCGCGAATGCTACCAAAGCAAAGAACGAAGTTGAGATTGTAGGTCAAGTCATCATAGAAGGTATAAAAGTACCCTCTCGGCTCGATGGGAGAGTTCAAACTAACTCCATTCATCTTCTAAACCAGAAGATCGCATGGCATGACTTATAAGTGAATGTGTTCATCGTGAGAAAATAGAGCGTGGAATCATTACAAGAGATTGTAGCCCATTTTCTATGGATATAGAGATTGCCCAGAATCAAAGGAGCTTTCTGATACCTACTATAGATCCTTACCATGGCTTGAATGATCCCATAGTACATCTACAATGATACATACAGTGTATTTATTTGGTGGAGCAATAAAGGAAGTTTTATGTAAGTGATTTCCCCTCTTCTTATCGGATTTTCTGACTTTGTGATTCTACCATCTTCACTTAGCATGATCCACTCATGGGAAATGTTCAAAGAAAATTTTATTAGTCAATTATGAGTTCACATAGAACAACCTGAGGGCTTGTATCTTTGTCAGATGTGAAAAAAGGAAGGACCAAGCTCTGTATCAATATATGACTTGCTTCAATGCTACAATTGCTAGTGTTTAGAATGCTGATGAACAATTGACTCTAATGGCATTGTGTGGAGGTGTGCATCCCAACATGAAGATGGCTTGGAGATTGACTACGAAACAACCTACTGCACTTCATGATTTCTTCAATGAAGCTGCGAAGTACACGTGGTTGGTGGAAGTCGCATTAGGACAACATACTAATACCGTCGCCAAATCATTGGGAGCTTCTAGTAGTGTGAACGCTATGGTCAACAATGGTGAATTTGGTAGTGTGGAAAAAAAGAAAATAGTAACCCTAGCAATTCTGGTAGAAGGAAAGCAGAGTGAAGGAGATTTAAGCCTGATAATAAGTTTGATACCTACACAAACTATACAAGTGGAGCTCAAGTACAATAGGCCCACTCCGATAAAAGACCAAAGAGAAATCAATATATGTAAGTATTACAGATTCCACGAATCTCATAGGCATAACGCCAACGAATGTCACCATTTACAGGACATATTTGAAGAACATATAAGGAGCTGCAAGATGGAGTGGTACATCAAGAGCTCAGAGGCTCTTCCTTCTCCTCAGAAGCAAGCTCCAAGATAGCGCCCACAAAGGAATGAAGGTGAAGGGTCCAATGCCAACCATGGAAAAGATGACAGACTAGTGATCAACATCATAATAGGGGGACCGCATGTGGCAGATAGAAGTTGGGCTCAAATGGAGAGGCATACGTATGCACTATAGGCGAGAAATAGAGAGCTAAGACTCTACGTTTGTAACAGAAGACGATAACCTTTAATGATAATGACTTATGAGGAGACAAATACCCACATATGGATCCGATATTGACTAAAGCCGTTCTTGGTCCAACAGAGGTACATCGAATTTTGGTAGATAATGGAAGTTTAGTGAATATTCTTTTCAAGAAAGCATTTGACAAGATGAGACTAATCCTGGAAGATGTCACATCCTGCAACCAATGACTACACTATTTCATGATAGAGGGCATTATGCCCTTTGGAAGGTTGGATTTGTTTGCTAAGATAGCAACCCAGTCTCGATTAGCCATATGAAAGACAACTTCCATATTAGTGAATGAATTCTCGACTTATAATGCCTTAGGATGTCCAGACTTATCTAACTTTTGTGTAGTAGTTTCTCCATGGTGCTTAACCATGAATAACCCAATAGCCAATGGGATAGGAATAGTGGAAGGAAACAAGGATACAGTCAGTATTATGTCGTGGAGCTTCAAGAAAACAAAAGGAGGGAAAAAATGTAGGGCACAAAAATCGCTTCCCATGCCAAAAACTTCCCTGGATAGCAACTAAAGGAGGGCCCTCCTCTAGGGTTCAAAAGTGATCCTCATAACGAGCTAAACCTAAGAGACGGAGGAGAGAGGGACACAACCGATCCCAAGAAGTGATGGAGTTCGTGGAAGTTGACGATGGAGATCCTTCAAGACTTATGAAAATCGGATCTTCTTTAGAACGGGATCTTAAGATATATTTGATCGGGATTTTACGGAACAACCGAGACGTGTTTTCCAGGTCACACGTAGTCATATGCAAAATCCATCCTTTGATTTCTTGTCATCCTTTGAATACTGACCAAATGAAGCCTCCAGAGAATAAGAAGAAAAGGAGTATGGGCCCATAGTGGTCTGGAGCACTAAACGAAAAAGTGAAAGCCTTGCTATGAAATGGCTTCATCCTATAATTGTTGTACCCATAGTGGATTGCAAACCTGATTCTTGTTAAGAAGTCAAATGAAAAATGGAAAACCTAGATCGACTTCTCTAACTTGAATGATGCATGTCCTAAAAACCATTTCCCGCTCCCAAGAGTTGACCAGTTAGTAAATGGAATTACAAGGCATGAGCTTCAATCCTTCATGGACACTTATTCCGGGTACAACCAAATCGCAATGGACGCCCTTGATCAACGAGCATACTAGTTTTAGCATCGGTCTGGGGATCCACTGCTACAAATCATGCCGTTCAAACTCAAGAATACAGGAGAAATGTACCAACATCTGGTGAACATGATCTTCGTCGAACAAATTAGGAAAGCCATGAAGGTATATGTGATGATATATTGGTAAAATAGAAAGGGGATAAAGACAACATCCTGCACTTGGAGGAAATGTTTCAGATTTGGTGGAGATACGGGATGAAGTTGAACCCACTGAAGTATTCTTTTGGGGTAGCTTCTAGAAAATTCTAGGGATTTAACGTGCATGCTATGGGGATCACCATAACATTCAGGGATTTTAACAGCTTAAAAAACACTATAAAGGTTTAATAGCATTTTTCATGACATTGTATAATAGCATGCCATTAAAAGTCAGGGACCTACCATATCATTAGCTAACAAGCTATAAAATGGTAGGATTTAACAACTTTTAGATTATGCTATTTTTTCAGCATTTTTCCTAAATATGGTAAAATATCTTTCAAAGCGTTTTTCAATGAAGAGTGCTTTTTTATGGCAATTTGGTCAATGCTGTGAATACTTTTTAAGCATTTCCAAACCATTTTAAACAGCATATGAAAATTGCAGCTAAAAGATCTAGCAACGTTTTTTGGTATGCCATATAACAACATTTCATAATAGATCCATGGCCTATTACAACATAAAGAAAAAACGCCGTGAAAAGCTAGAATTTTTATAGCATTTATTAAATGCTATTGTATAATTTCTACATCATATAAAAACATTGTTGTGGATTTTGTATAGCATACCAAAAACGCAGTTATAGATTTCTATACATTTCAAAAATGCTCTTTATCCTCGCTTTGAGTTTACAATAGCCTTTCTATACATCAAAACATCTAATGCAAGGTATATTTTCTTCAATTCATGAACAAGTCAATCAACTCAAACAAAAATAATACGAAACTTTAATAATTAAAGCATATTATATTATTATACATAATCAGAATTACACCAAATTTAATATTTTATATAATATTTCATGGCACTATTTTTAAAAGTACATCATAACAGCACTATTAGGACTCTACAAAAGAAAATACCAAAATACCATGATCGTAGAATGCCCACGTTTGGCATCTTCTAACATCAAATACCCTACAAGAAAAGAACAACATTTAAAGCATATACACGAAGAGATACATGAAAAGATATATGAATAAAGCATAAACAGAATCATACATATTAAAAATGCTTATGTCAATACACATTGTACATAATCTTATGTCAAATATAATGCTATCGCAGTTAAGCAATGTTTATATTACTTGTTATTCGCAAGTCAGACTCAAATTAGAATAGGTATGTGTTGACCTCATATATCTAACGGTCATGTTTTACGGTTTAACTTAATTAATTTTTATGAACTTATTTAATTATTACAAAACTTAGTTAAATTAGTGGATTTTTATAAAATTAATTAACTTTTATAAACTTAATAATTTTAATAAAACTAAATTAACTTAGTTAATTTTTATAAACTTTTTTAATTATTATAAAATTTAGTTAACTTAGCTAATTTTTATAAATAGGTTAATTTTTATAAGATTGAGTTAATTTCTACAAAAAATATTTACTTTTTGCAAATTAGATCTGTTTTTATAAAATTTAGTTAAGTTAGTTAAATTTTTAGAAAACTTAATTAAATTATATAGGAATAATTAATTTTTATAAATTTGGTTAATTTTTATAAAATTTGATTAATGTTTGTAAACTAGGTTAATGTCGAAAATTTTAGTGAACTTGGTTAAATTTTATAAAACTTAGTTAATTTAGTTAAAATTTAATAAATCTTAGTTGATATTTATAAAACTAAGTTAACTTTATTAATTTTTTAATACTTATTCAATTTTTATAAGTCATATTAATTTTGTAAGGCTTAGTTAATTTTTGTAAGACTTATTTGATTTTTATTAACTTCATGAAATCTAGTTAATTTTTATAAAGCTTAGTAAATTCTTATAAACTTCATTAATTTTTATAAAACTTTGTTAACTTGGTTAATTTTTATATAATCTAAATACATTTTATAAACTTAATTAATTTTTATGAATCTTAGTTAATTCTTATAAAATTAGTTAAATTATATAAACTTAAGTAACATAGTTATTTTTATAAAACTTAGTTAACTTGTTTAAATTTTTATAAAAGATGGTTAACTTTTAAAAACTTATTTATTTTTGAAATTTGAATTCTTATGAATCTTATTTAATATAGTTAATTTTATAAACTTAACTATTTTTTTTATAACACTTGGTTAACTTCGTTAAATTATAAACTTAGTTAAATAATTCTTATAACTTAGTTAATTAACTTAGTCAAAATATTATAAATTTATTAAATAAATTTTATAAACTTACTTAATTTTTACAAAACTTAGTTTATTTTTATAAACATTGTTAAATTATATAAACTTAGTTAACATAGTTAAATTATTATAAAAATTTGTTAACTTGGTTAATTTTTAATAAAAGATAGTTGACTTCCAAAAAGTTGGTTATATTTAAAAATTTAATTAATTTTTACGAAACTTATTTAACATGTTTTATTTTTATAAATTTAATTATTTTTTTATAAAACATAGATAATTTAGTTAACATGGTTATTTTTATAAAACGTATCCACTAAAGTAACTAAAACAAAACAGGTTCAACATAGAAAAAATGCAGTTCAATGCAAATATCTTTTTATTTACTTAGTCTGACTATCAAAGCAATAGAAATAGAACTAATTTACCAGCATGGAAAGTTGCTTTAGAGCATAGCAGAATTTGCACGCATATATCTGCCATTTTCTTTCGCATATTAGCTTGAATAAACAATAAATATAATGTATAATGAATAATCAAAAGATAGCATGTAAAGGTAAAATCTGCCAATTTCAGTGCCCATGTAGACGATCTTGCCCTTAAGCTGCCCTAAAAAGCCATTTAAGTCATAGTGCCCATCACGTTGTTTTGCCATCTCAATCTACAATAATGATAACACAACATAATTTCAAAACTAACACAAGGAAATGTTTTTGTGCCATTTAGAAGTTATAAAATGTTAATAACATAAAAATACCTTAAGTTTATCCATTGCAAAAGTAGTTTCTTTGTACCGTCTAATTTTGCTTCCAACTTTATAATCCTAGTTTCTCCCTCTGTTCCATATCACTCTTCTTCTTTTTAAAGAATTCATTTATCTATTGTTCATAAATATTTTTAAATTTCAAAAAAGTAAATCTAAAAGTGAGAAGTTTCAAAGGATGCATAATATGAGGGAAAACGGGAGTACATAGTTTTTTGAACCTCGTATAATTGCTGTAGGGCCCTTTATCTTGCGAGTCTTCTTCGGCTTCCATGGTTTTGATAAGCGGTCTCCAAGACTATTTCTGAGTGATTTTCCTTGTATTTTAACACATTACACATATATAACATCAATACTATTTATTATAAGCGTGTGCATATTACTAATATATCCATGTGCATTCATGTGCATGTACAAATACCCTTCACCAAGAATAGAACTTCATCAGCAATCGCTTTATATCCCTATGCATCAGCACTGTATTGCCATGATCGTACTCAGATATTACTTAGACACTGTAGCCAAGTTGACAAGCTTCAGCTAACATGTTGTGGTTTCTATTGATGGCTTCAGACCCCTGCATTTTCAAGCTTTAACTAATAGAGCATTGGCCTGAATCTCTCAGCTCCATGGATTCAGACCTCTGCTTCACCATGTTTTTGTCGTGTTCCCATTTTACTGCCTCAAAATGCTGTTCCAGACCCACATCATTTGCCTCATTGACATGCAGCCGATTTTTTATTCTTTTCACTCCTATTTTTTTCATCTCCAGTCATTCCTGAACGATGCTTCAGCAAGGATCCACTGTTCCCAACTTCAGCAATTACCAATAATGCAAATGAACTTTGGATTTATTAGGATTTGATAGTTCAGCAGAGCCTGTATAGATGAATTTTCTTTTGATAAATTAAATCTATGTAATAATATAGTATTACCTATATTAAATGAAAAGAAAAAACCTAAAGCTCAGTGGTAACAAGATATTCATTATTCTCAACATAATCCTTATCAATGAAAGCCATTGTTGGTTTATCACACTCTGGTCCCATTACCATCCTGATGCTGCCATACTTCTCCCTACCAAAACAACAAATGCAACTGTGTTTTATATATAATATTACCTTGAATACAAAAACTATATCCTTTTTTCTTGGACAATTTAAATCCTGTATATCTTATTCAACTTATAATTAAATATAAATTAAATACTAAAATTTGTATTAATATTTTCTACCAAGATAGTTTGTCCCCATTCTGAATGTATCAATGTATCAATCACATTATAGTAATTTATTTTGTTATGTTGATTTTGTTATGTAGTATGGGACATATTATGTATGACTGTGAACAAATAAACAGCCCCTGTAAATTTTCTTATACCAGTTTAGTCTAGATCATTTAGATATGGTCTAGGAAAGTAAAAGAAACATTGGCCATGGAGTTTTAAATGAGATCGATTTCATGCATTGAAAAGGGTTGACACGTATTTTTCTCGGTATGAGATAGATTACTGCAAAAGGTTGGCACATAAGATAAGGGAATTCATGGAGAAGCAGTAGGGAGTTTTTGTCTATTACCACACTTTTGTGCTTCTGCTTGTCGTTTACCAGCCACTGAGCTCTCTATGCTCTCTTTCACTGTTTTTCTATTTGTAATTCTTCAATTTTCATTGTTTACAACATTTTCTATTTTTGTATAATATTTATAATATTGTCAGATAATGGAAACCACTTTTATTGTCGAAATTTTCTTATATTATCTTTACTCTTACTTCTGGAAAAAGGTGATTTCATTTGAGAAAAGTTGATTTGGTTATAGATAACTTTGGACATAACATTTTCCTTGCCGAGGCAATCTTGCCATTACCATTTATTTATTCAACAAAATAAATGCAACAATGGGTCATGTTTGAGTCATTTAACTATTATTTACATGATACATGTAACATGTATTTGTATATACAATACTGCAAGGAACATAAACATTATAAAATTCAAATCTTAATATGACATTCCAAATGCACAAGTAGTTGCTTTATTTTTGTTTCTTGACTTGACTTTAAAACTCTACATTAAAATAATAATTTCTTTGTTGTACACTCAACTTAAGAAATTACCCAATGCTAAACTAATGACAATGTACCATGTTCCAACACTAAACACTGTACATTTCTCCATTATAAGTTATATTTGTACTTAAGGCTAGCTGTCATTATCTTCATCAAACCATTGCTTATTTTAAGTCTATTTCACTCTTATCTCTACTCCTATTCAACAGTTCTTCAACATTATCCAGCTAGAAAGAATTAACCGACCTCTACCAATAGCCAAGCATCGAATGTGAACCTTACGTAAAGGGTAGAGTAGGGAAACTAACTGTAACAACCCGCATATTTATCGATTTTATATTTAAATATTTTATTTAAATATTTCATCGTTGGTCGGATTTTAGTCCGAAAAGCTACTTTTTGCATACGGTCGAATTAAGACTCAGGACCACTCCCATTGAGTTTAAAATGCCGTTTGCGACCTTTTTGAGTATAAGCTTCGATATGTTTGGAGAGAGTTGATTTTTGCTACTTTTCACTTTGGGTTTGGTTTGGGCTCAGCCCTATGTTAACTTATGCTCAAATCTGAGCCACTCTTCCCCACTCACCCTCATTCTCTTCTCATTTCAGTTTTTAGTGTATTAATGGTGAGAGAGATTGGAAATTGAAAACTCCAAAACCCTAGTTCCTCTTGCAAATCAAATTCCTAACTCCAAACTCAAGAAGAATCCATTGGCAAGCATTCTCTTCATCTTCTCCAACTTATTCTCTTACCAATTTCAGAAATTCCTAAACCTAATTTTGGGAATGTTCTTGTTTTTGAGCTTAGATTCAAGCTCAATTGGGTTGTGTTGAAGAGAGGTTGATTCTCCATTTGCTTTCAAGCTTCTTCTTGCTCGATTTTGTGAAAAGGTGAGATTTTTATCTCACATCTATGCTTATATTTATCTTCGATTGTTAGGTATGAATTCCTAACACTTATTCGTGTGCATTTGCTTTTGGTTTGGATTGAATTGGTGTATATTCCAATTTTTAGTGTTTTGAGTTCAATTCGTTAAAAATCCTAACTTCTATGTTTGAACATGTTTTTGGAGATGCATCGAAGAGCTTATAGGGCCGGGTAGTCGATTGGCATAATCCCTTAGCGCCGTTGCTCGAGAGAATGCAATTTGGACAAGATTGAACCTCATTTGCAATAGGCAGGGAAGAGGCTGGAAACAGGTCCGGCCGACCGACCCCCCTGGTTCGGTCGACCGACCTGCTTCCAAATGTGCAGTTGCACTTCTGTTTCTGGTTCGGCCGACCGACCCCTCTGGTCCGGTCGACCGACCTGCTTCCAAGTGCCTAAGCACTTTCTGTTTTAAGGTTTGGTCGACCGACTCAGGGAGTCCGGCCGACCGACCTGATGATTTTTGCCTGCTTTGCCTTGTTGCTTGAATATCCAACTCTAATCGATTTGTGTTGTTTCCCTATTTGTTGTTATCAGTTGTTATTGACTTTGATGACTTATTTTCTTTGGGAATTCTGTGAATATCCGTTTCAATGGATTCGGTATCGATTTCTTTGGATTTTTATTCACATCTTCGTATGTGAATTTTAGTGATTGATTGTTCCTACAATCTTCTTTGTGATTTGTCACTTTAAAAATATAAAGGTTTTCTATACTAGTAGTAAATATCAAAACTCTTTCCTCAAACGATTTCAATACTATTTTAATACCAAATTCGTTTACAAAACCGTTTTCCAATCTATTAGTATATATAAACCTTTACCTCACTCGTATGAGAAATCTAATTAAACGACTTAGTAAAACAAGTGGTATGAAACGCTTGCGTTCACTTTGTCGGTTAATTCTTGGACTTGTTCGATTGAATCTCTTGTGACAATTTTATAGTGGAGATCTACAGTTTGTTCGTAAATATTTAAGTTAAGCAAGTGGTTATGGGACATGAAGCTAAACTCATATATTTACTAGCTTAGTGTAATTGACACTTCTCGATGATCATGATGATCATTTTTGTGATTTAGACTAGCAATGTGCGATGTCTCTTTGACTGCGCGGGAGATTAAACCCCGTTTTGTGGAGTTTCGACTCAAATTGGTGGGGTAGCAACCCACGGTCTTCGGACCATTCGTGTGTCAGGTCTTCGGACCATTCGTGTGTCAAATTAATGGCTAGCTACCATGAGATAGCTTCTCGTTCATGTGTTACAGCTGTTGGTGAGTTTTCATGCTCCCGTTCGTGTGATAGGCCTCCCCCCCTATTTTGTGTTATTTCTGGTTTTCGTGTGTCGAATTCTGGAATTTCCTTCTTCGCCTATTTTTGTGATTTCTATTGATATGATTTATCAATTTTTGTGCATAGGTGAATTTGTGTGTCATTTACTGGATTTCTTGAGATGATTTCTAGAATTTGTGCTTCACCAATTTTCGTGATTTCCATTGATAAGTTTTATCAATATTTGTGCATTGGTGAGTTTGTGTGTCATTGACTTTTGTGATTGACTTTGATATAATCGTCAATAGTTGTGGTTTGATGAACGAAATAAGGAGTATGGCATTTCTTTG
The DNA here is from genome assembly GCA_030765085.1 of Allium cepa. Classification (NCBI taxonomy): domain Eukaryota; kingdom Viridiplantae; phylum Streptophyta; class Magnoliopsida; order Asparagales; family Amaryllidaceae; genus Allium; species Allium cepa. Next base: position 126,999,219 of record CM060944.1, read on the forward strand.
ATTCTTGTGTAGATTTGGTGATATTGATTAATCTCTCGTTGATTTTCAATTACTTATATATGTCACAGCTTGGATTTGTGATTATTATGTGTTTAGTCATATCTCTTATTCTATATCGTTTCATCTGATATTATAGTTAGACTGATCCGTTTATTATTTTCTTATTAAATAATACTCGGGTCAGACCGAGATGTTACAGGTGATTCTGCTTGACTTCTCTCTTGGGATTGATTTCTCAGACTTTTGGTTAACTACTTAGATTAGTAGTTTATTTTGGTGTATACATTCGAGATATAGACTCCATAATGTATATGTAACGACCCATAAAATTTTAGCAATTTTTAATTGGTATTTAACATATTGAATTGGATTTTGAGAAATTATTAATAATAAAATTTTGAAAAAAAAAGAAAATATGTTATGTATATTAATGATTTGTAGTACGAGCTGTGTACATATATTTTAAAGTTTGGTTGTGGTTATACCTATAAGATCTAGTACAAAAACTTTATAAACTATTATTTATACTATAATATAAGTTAAGTTTGATGTAAATTTGGTAGCATAGTTCATTTCTATTGGGTATAAATATCAATAGCGTGGGTAATAAATTTACGGTCTCCTTTTGCTTTTCAGCAAGGTGTGTAAATTTTAAGTATGTTGAGTACGTTCCATATATAGTTATTTTGGAAAACCACTGTATATGTATGATGGTCTATTTGAAGTGTATATATAGTAAAGCGTATTTATACCAAGTTTTATTTAATTTATATGTGTTATAATAGCTATATATATATATGTTAGTCTTGATACTAGTATATAGTTTTACTGAAGTTTGATTTCTAGTCATGTTAAATATATATATATATTTGATTTTGGGTTTTTGTGTCACCATTTCCAGTTTATTTTAGTGCATATTTAGTATATCTATACATATGTCGTCAGCTATAAATACGATAGTTAAGGGTTTCATATATCATATGAACCAAAGAAGAAGAGAAGTATATACTATATTTAACTACATATATGAAGTATATGTTTTAAGGGTTGATTTAAGGTCTGCATTAAAAAAAGTAGTTGTGATTACCATTATTTCGTATTGTACCTTCTATATTCCTGACTGACTTTCAGCGTTCATTCATTCATTTTAATTGTGGGTTTTTCTTTTCTCTCTCTTTTCTTATAAATAATTGTACGCATTCATCTCTTTCCCTTTCTTATATTTTGTCCCTTCATCATCTTTTAGCCGTTAATTTTGTTTCGAAAATCAAGAAAATTTGTATACGTTTTATTCTTTTTGAACGTTTAGTAATAAAGATAAATTTGCATAGTATAATCAGATATGAATTGAGATCTAGGAAATAAATAAATATAAAAACGTATAACATGCCACTAATAATAAATTGCTTTAATAGCTTCTCAATTAGCGTACAGCTGTTTCCATCCCATGCCATGTCAAAAGTTTGAAACGTAATAAATGCTATATGATTATTTCGCATTTATTTTTTTTTGCTTTATTATTTCCTGTACGTTTTCATTCCAATCTAAATTATAACTTTTTGATTTCCATGCCTTTTCGGATCTCAAACGCGCAGCCCAAGGAATATTTCTTTAATAATTTTCCTAAAAATCGGCTTTTGGCCGTTTTATTGCATTGATTTCAAATTGTGCCCGTTTGTTTTTCTCATTCCTCTCATACGTTACCACTTTTATTTATGCTCGGGACACAGCTCATTTTTTTTCCTTCGTTCCCTTTCTTTTATTTGCTTCCTTCGTTTCCATCGGTTCAATTATATAGATTTTTATATTCGTTGCACGTTTACATTCATTTATTTTGACCAGTCCTTTCCTTTGTTATTCCCCTAATTTTGTGCGTTACTTTACCATAACCAATGCTCCGTATTTATTCGCTTTAATCTTTTCAGCTGAATTTGACCATTACTATTCAAATCAATTCATATTTATTGTATACGTTTCGTATGCAACGGTTCTTTTCTTTATTTATTTTGCCTTTATAACCTTGTTTGACTTCGTTTCTTTCATATTGCAAACTGCTGTCACTTCCAATCTCATTCCTCATTTTAAGTTTTCTTCCTCCTCCTTCTTCCATTTTTCTTTCTACAGATCCACCTATTTTCTCCCTTCTTTTACCGTGCTTCCACCTCCCATCGCTTCGTCACCCACCACATCCAACTCATCCCTCTCCCTCCGCGTTTTTCTCTCCTCCTCTCATGCACATATCTCTCTACACGTGTTGTCATCGCCTGCATGCTCAGCCATCCTCAGAGCCTTCACCATCAACAATCATGCCACGCGTTATCTTTGAGTAATAGGTTAGCATATATTTATAATATATATGTGTTATTGTATATTTTCTATAAGTCTGTATTTGGAATATGTGATCTGTCCTACATGATTTTAAATTCATGTTAGTTATGTATCATATGGTATTATATATATGAGTTCATAACAGTATTTTTTTTTTCTTTTTTTTTCGTTCATAGTGTGTATGATATTATACTATGTATAGAGATTTGATAACTTGATTGTTTTATACTTTATGTGTCACGTTGGTATTCAATTTTAAAAGTTTGAAGGTTATATATTAGTTAATATATAGTTTAATATATGTCAGTAATGTATATCTATGCAGTAATATTGTATGTATTATAGCAAAGTAAGTTTTTTTTTTTGATTTAAGATATCATATATACATCTTATAAATATAGTATGGTTCCAAGTATGAAATGTTTGCAGTTTTCAGATTCTATATAATATAAAATTTTGTTCGCATGTTATAAAATTTGATAAGTGTATATATAAATATTATATAAAAAGTTAGTACATATATAAAACGTAAAGCATACTCATCTTATCAGTCGATTGTATATGTATTTAAATATATGATATGTTTAAAGCTATGTATTTTGTGAATAACTGGTTATAAGTATATATATACACATTTGATTTAAAGTTATAAAGGTATGCATATTGTGAATTAGACTATATTAATGGTTAGCTTACAAATATTTATATAGTTTTATAGGAAAGTACGAGCTATGTGGGTTATATTTTTAGCAAGCGTATTGTTACCACTTTAAAATGGGTGAAGTTTTACAGTTTACGGTCTATTTGTGTAAGTGTGTAATGTATGTTTAATTTAATAAAGTTATGATAGTTTTGTATAAAATGTTTAACTATTTATATATCTGATATAATGATAGTTCATATCTGATATAGCTTATATATTATAAAGTTACAGGATACGTTAGTTTTATACGCTAGTTAATATATATATTTAATAATTGACTAAAATGTTTTCAGTGTGAGTTTACTTTTTTTAGTGTTGGATTTTATACGGCATAGTATGTATACTTGTTCACAGTCTATATAAGTATATGAGTGCATGTGTCATTATAAGTATTTTGTTGTTTATAAATCTCGAGACATATATATGCGTTTAGGTGTTTGTTTCAGACTTACGTAATATATATATATATAACCGAATATAGGCTATGCATTTGGAATTTCTATATATACATTTTTATTATGAACATATATAGGTTGCTTTCATGGGTTTTTTTTTAAGTAATATATATTACAATAAGTGGTTATATTGTTTTTATAATAATTATTGACTATAAAATATAATACAATGGTTTTTTTTTGGACGAATTATGTTTAAATTACATATAGGTATATATAGATTTTAAATATACATTTTTAATTTGAAAATTGGTTTTGGGAGAATTAATATCATAATAATTTATATTTTTTTCTGTAATATCAAAATTGATTCGATTCATTCTCATCGATTTCCCATTATCAGCCTTGTCCGTCGTGCCTATTTTCTGCATCAAATCTTGTCCATCCAGCGTTGCTTTGGATTTCGTAGCTTATTTCATCATCATATATCTCTAGCCTCGAAAGGTGAGCAATCACTCACGATTAACGTTCTTTTATTTATTAAATTTAATTTCAATTGAAATGACAATTGAAATATGCTGCTGTTAGATTTAAATTGTTATATATGCTTTTATCGGTAACTGTTCACTTATGGGATATGATACCATATCTTATTGTTTATATTTATTTTGATGATATATGCTTGTTGTTATTATTATTTTCATATCTGTTATCACTCTGCAAGTTCCCTATTAGTATAGAAATCACTATGGGTTGAAAAGATACATACCCGAACGGACTTTAGAATAGGATAATTTCGTTACGGGTTGAAATGATAGACCCAAGCGATTTTTGATTTAATTTAAAATTTTGGATTTCGGGTTGAAATGATATCCACCCGAATATATTTAGTGTACGGATTGAAATGATAAATATCCGTAGCACTTGACTATATGGTAGGAAATATATATACAGACACCGTTGGTCCATATAAATATTTTGAAATTATTTCTATAATTTTGGAAAGAAATATACGGTTTAATAAATTTTGATTCTTAAGATATTATATAAATGGAAATTTTATATATAGATTTAGTCGTAATATTTGATTTAAATTAGATTGATTTAATACATATAATATAGTTGAGTATCTATGGAAATCTATATTTCAAATAGATCTTTCTCGTAATAAATTGAAAAAATAGGATTGGGAGGTACATTTGGGTTTATTAAAAATGGTATTTAAATAAGGATTTATTTAATTAAATCGACTTGAATTGAACTTGTAAATATTAAAGCTTTGAGCTATATTGGAATTTAAATGGCGATTTCGAGATTTAGATCTGTATTTGAAATAAATATAGTTGAATTTGTTATTTAGAAACTAAACTGAATTAAAATATAAATTTAGGTTGAACTAAATTTGAATTTATTATTTAGAAGCTAAATTGAATAAAAATTAGTTTGAAACGTTGAATACTTAAAGTTTGAAATATATTGGAATATAAAAGGGGTATTTTGTGATTTCAAATTTGAATTTGAGATTGATAAATTGGGATTTGAATTTAATTTGAATGGGAAGGTTGGGTTAATGTTGAAACGATTTGTTAAGTTGAGGGAATTGAAAATACTTTACTGTATAAATTATTTAATATATATAAACACTATTTGGGAAATATAGAGATATTTGGAGTGAAAATGATGTTTTGGTTTTGAAGTATAAATTAAGATGAAAGAACCACGGTGTTATAGTGTATATTTCTACCCTGTAGATAGTTCCATGGACCCTTAGAGGATGGTTATTCCAAACATTCTTTGAGTTAATTATATTTCAGTTGATATTTCACTTGAGTTAGATTTATAGATATAAGAATGTTAATCCTGACTCGAGTGTTTTGTGTTTTGCTTTACGCTCGGGTCAGACTGAGTGATACAGCATTTGAGACTCACCTTCGAAGTTGGAGCCTTGCTTGAAGATCCAGCTATCTATCCTTTCAGTCATCCTGTTGATTTGTTCAGAGAAGTCATCTGCGCATACTGGAGACTTCACTATATCTAAGATATTCAATTGTATTTATTTCTATCTCCAATGTATATAGTAGCTTCATAAACTACTATTCTTTATATATTCCGCTGCATTGTATTACTCTGTGTAAGTGATCTATGATTGATTTATTTACTGTATATTTTAAGTTTTGCCAAATTTTTATTAACAATTCGGTATTTTGAATTATTCAAGTCGGACATGTACGGTTTTATTGTCGAATTTGAATGGTCCAAAATAGCGGGTCGTTACAGTTGGTATCAGAGCTTTGGCTCTAGGCAAAACTTAGCATATATGGTAAATTTATTTACAGAATCACTTTCGTTCGAGTTGAATCTCTTCCTTTTTGACTCAATTTCCTTTGAGTTTTGGAATGTCCCTCGGTTTCGAAATTCATTCTGTCTCTCCCTATTTATATTCGTTTGATTCTGGAGTATCCCATAACTCCATTGAATGATTTGTAAAGGGGGTGAAAACTCCTTTTCAATTGGCATTGACTCACCGAAGATTCCTGTATCCTCGGTTTACGATGCTGATATATCTTGTTATGCCGAATTCTATATCTCCGACGATCGAATGTCGAATTGCCTCAGAATTCTACACCGATCTAATTTTGGAATCACGGTTGACAGGTAAAGGTCGCCCGCGATTTATAGAAGTATATCCATCTTCTATTTTGTAACTTAATTATCTCATCTTCGATCGAGTCTATCTTCGAATCAGGATTCTATTGATTAGAGTTCCTTTAAATTAAATCTCTATCTTTGTTTTGAAATCCATCCTTAAATCATCCTTTGAAAATCGGGTTTTGTTTGTATTTTAGAAATTGTTTATACCGAAATTATTATTTTGATAACTATGATTTTATTCTATATATATAAAGAAAATGTTTTCGGTAGAGATTATATACCTATATATAAAGCAAATAAGAAATGTTATTCTATATAAAAAGGGTTTTGAATGGATTTGAAATTTTGAAAAAATTATAAGAAATTGATTTATATAAAAATGATTTATAATTGAAGTGTTAAATTTGAAATTCGAGAATTGAATTCCGGTATTTTGAAATTGGTTTTAAGATTTTGGAAATTATATATAAATAATACGATTTAAAAGTATTTTTCCGAATAAGAAATATTTCAAATGAATTCAAATGAATTCCAATAATTTTGAAGAAATTTCAAAGAAGTTTTCAAGAAAATAGAAGTCCAGAACTCACTTATGTCGCTGGAGAATAATTTCGGTGATGAGTGCACGCATCATCGACATTGATTTTCGAGTTTCAGAGTGGGGGAGAGGCCACTTTAATAGCTTCGCTATGCGAGTGATTTTGTAAAACCGTTTTTGATTTCAAATTCCGAAGTATAATTTGATATTTTCGAAAGATATATGTATATATTTGAAACAATTTGAAGTAAGACCGGTGTTCAGTCCTCGAGTTTTTGATTTGACTTAGAATAACTCTATTTATAAAAATTGATTTCCATCTCTTGGATTTGAAATTGATTTTCACCGACTATTTTGAAGGTTCGAGCACTTCCAAATCAAGGTTTAAAGGTTTAAAAACCAAGATATTTCGAAAGGTATAAAATATTTGATAAAGTATGCAAGTTTTGTTGTATGAGGTTAAACCTTTTATTAAGTAAGAGAATATGGCTATTTTAATTATACTAATATGGAATTTAGTTTTTAAATGTTTTGAAAGAATTTTAGTTTTAAATAATGGTTTTCAAAAAGGTAAATTGGATATTTCAAATCGAAGTAAATAGTTTAAAGGTTTTAAAGGGATAATTATAAATTTGGAAACCATTTTGAATATAATTGATTTTGAGAAAAATATTTGGTTTTGAAAATTAAATTGAAAAAAAAAACCCAGTACTTATATGGTGATTTTGGAAATGAATTTGTTTGACTTGAATTATTTTAATTTGGAAACTGGGATAATTTTCTACACCTATTATTTTGGGAACTTTGAAATTCAGACATTTAATTTGGAAGAAAATTTGGTGAAATCATATATGATTTTGAAACTGAATTGGTATTGAAATAATTTGAAATTGAGAACCTTAGATTACTAAGCACTTGATTTGGGAGTGGTCGAACTTATATAAAATGGATTGTATAAGTATGAGGTTGATTTGAAATCTATTGATTTGAAAGGTACTCAATTTGGAAAGAGATTTTATTTAATCGAAATCTATATAAGTATGATTTGATCTACTATTGATTTGGAAAGTATTCGATTTGAGAAAGGAATCCTATATATATGGACTTTATATAAGTACAATATTTGAAAGTGATTTGAAAAGGTACTATATGATATATATTTTCGAAGTAAAGATATGGAAAGTGCCTTCTGCTTGATATCCGCTTTGTGGCCACATCGTGGATTCATTCTATCGATATTATTCTCTCTGATTTTCGGTTTTCCGGATGTAATACTCGAGTGTTTCCCACCGTGGCGTAACCCATGGTTTTTTTTCTCTCGTGAATGCACAGCGCAATTGCCTGGCTGAGTCTTGCCTAGGGGTACGGATTGTTTCCTGGGGGATCCAGGCGTAACCATTGTGTATCCTGCAATCTGTGTAGGTCGCGAATAGTAGCGCAAGTGCCTGGCTGAGTCTTGCCTAGGGGTACGGATTGTTTCCTGGGGGATCCAGGCGTAACCATTGTGTATCCTGCACTCTACTAGTCATCATGGCGTAACTCGCAGGGCTGAGAAAGCTTACGGATATGGATTGTTTCCTGGGGGACCCAGGCGTAACCATTGTGTATCTGCGAACCATGATCGGACAAAGGTTTTGGTTTGGTTGTTTTGTTTGGATTGTACTTTCCATATCTGTTTTTAAAGTTTTTTTCAAGTATTTTCACTGGTTGTTGAAACAGGTCTACTAAGTACTTGAAGAATTCTAGCTTTGCGCCTGATCAACGCATGGCCAGAGTCTGCAAGAACGAGGATAACCTTGTTGAAACATCGAGTTATAAAAATATTTTTGAAAGAAAAGATTTATTTCGATATAAAAGGTATTTATTATAAAAGTATTTCCAACAAAGAAATTTTGTGTTAATATTTGAAATTGAAACTCTCATGGTTTGAAATGTACGATTCTTGCCCGATTCTATTCTTTTGAATCTACCTTATCTGCCCTGCTTTATTTATTCAACTATATTCTCTTTTCCGAATCTATCTTCTTTCCTTCTTTCCTTCTTTTGAATATATCCTTTAAAACATTGTTTATTTATATTCTAACTGGTTTAATAAGAGAGAAAAATTAGTGTTTTATAAATAATTGATCTCATAATTAATTGAATGGATTTGATAAAATGAGTAATCTATTAAATATTAATTAATTTAAATAAAAACAAAAGAAAAAGTATATGGTTTTAAATAAATTTTTTTTAATTTGTTTTTCAAAGTCTAAATTTTTCATCTGGTTGTTTCTATTCTCCTACTTTATTCCTTTTCGGGGACGAAAAGTTTTGAGTGGGGGAGAGTGTAACGACCCATAAAATTTTAGCAATTTTTAATTGGAATTTAACGTATTGAATTGGATTTTGAGAAATTATTAATAATAAAATTTTGAAAAAAAAAGAAAATATGTTATGTATATTAATGATTTGTAGTACGAGCTGTGTACATATATTTTAAAGTTTGGTTGTGGTTATACCTATAAGATCTAGTACAAAAACTTTATAAACTATTATTTATACTATAATATAAGTTAAGTTTGATGTAAATTTGGTAGCATAGTTCATTTCTATTGGGTATAAATATCAATAGCGTGGGTAATAAATTTACGGTCTCCTTTTGCTTTTCAGCAAGGTGTGTAAATTTTAAGTATGTTGAGTACGTTCCATATATAGTTATTTTGGAAAACCACTGTATATGTATGATGGTCTATTTGAAGTGTATATATAGTAAAGCGTATTTATACCAAGTTTTATTTAATTTATATGTGTTATAATAGCTATATATATATATATGTTAGTCTTGATACTAGTATATAGTTTTACTGAAGTTTGATTTCTAGTCATGTTAAATATATATATATATATTTGATTTTGGGTTTTTGTGTCACCATTTCCAGTTTATTTTAGTGCATATTTAGTATATCTATACATATGTCGTCAGCTATAAATACGATAGTTAAGGGTTTCATATATCATATGAACCAAAGAAGAAGAGAAGTATATACTATATTTAACTACATATATGAAGTATATGTTTTAAGGGTTGATTTAAGGTCTGCATTAAAAAAAGTAGTTGTGATTACCATTATTTCGTATTGTACCTTCTATATTCCTGACTGACTTTCAGCGTTCATTCATTCATTTTAATTGTGGGTTTTTCTTTTCTCTCTCTTTTCTTATAAATAATTGTACGCATTCATCTCTTTCCCTTTCTTATATTTTGTCCCTTCATCATCTTTTAGCCGTTAATTTTGTTTCGAAAATCAAGAAAATTTGTATACGTTTTATTCTTTTTGAACGTTTAGTAATAAAGATAAATTTGCATAGTATAATCAGATATGAATTGAGATCTAGGAAATAAATAAATATAAAAACGTATAACATGCCACTAATAATAAATTGCTTTAATAGCTTCTCAATTAGCGTACAGCTGTTTCCATCCCATGCCATGTCAAAAGTTTGAAACGTAATAAATGCTATATGATTATTTCGCATTTTTTTTTTCCTTTATTATTTCCTGTACGTTTTCATTCCAATCTAAATTATAACTTTTTGATTTCCATGCCTTTTCGGATCTCAAACGCGCAGCCCAAGGAATATTTCTTTAATAATTTTCCTAAAAATCAGCTTTTGGCCGTTTTATTGCATTGATTTCAAATTGTGCCCGTTTGTTTTTCTCATTCCTCTCATACGTTACCACTTTTATTTATGCTCGGGACACAGCTCATTTTTTTTTCCTTCGTTCCCTTTCTTTTATTTGCTTCCTTCGTTTCCAGCGGTTCAATTATATAGATTTTTATATTCGTTGCACGTTTACATTCATTTATTTTGACCAGTCCTTTCCTTTGTTATTCCCCTAATTTTGTGCGTTACTTTACCATAACCAATGCTCCGTATTTATTCGCTTTAATCTTTTCAGCTGAATTTGACCATTACTATTCAAATCAATTCATATTTATTGTATACGTTTCGTATGCAACGGTTCTTTTCTTTATTTATTTTGCCTTTATAACCTTGTTTGACTTCGTTTCTTTCATATTGCAAACTGCTGTCACTTCCAATCTCATTCCTCATTTTAAGTTTTCTTCCTCCTCCTTCTTCCATTTTTCTTTCTACAGATCCACCTATTTTCTCCCTTCTTTTACCGTGCTTCCACCTCCCATCGCTTCGTCACCCACCACATCCAACTCATCCCTCTCCCTCCGCGTTTTTCTCTCCTCCTCTCATGCACATATCTCTCTACACGTGTTGTCATCGCCTGCATGCTCAGCCATCCTCAGAGCCTTCACCATCAACAATCATGCCACACGTTATCTTTGAGTAATATGTTAGCATATATTTATAATATATATGTGTTATTGTATATTTTCTATAAGTCTGTATTTGGAATATGTGATCTGTCCTACATGATTTTAAATTCATGTTAGTTATGTATCATATGGTATTATATATATGAGTTCATAACAGTATTTTTTTTTTCTTTTTTTTTCGTTCATAGTGTGTATGATATTATACTATGTATAGAGATTTGATAACTTGATTGTTTTATACTTTATGTGTCACGTTGGTATTCAATTTTAAAAGTTTGAAGGTTATATATTAGTTAATATATAGTTTAATATATGTCAGTAATGTATATCTATGCAGTAATATTGTATGTATTATAGCAAAGTAAGTTTTTTTTTTGATTTAAGATATCATATATACATCTTATAAATATAGTATGGTTCCAAGTATGAAATGTTTGCAGTTTTCAGATTCTATATAATATAAAATTTTGTTCGCATGTTATAAAATTTGATAAGTGTATATATAAATATTATATAAAAAGTTAGTACATATATAAAACGTAAAGCATACTCATCTTATCAGTCGATTGTATATGTATTTAAATATATGATATGTTTAAAGCTATGTATTTTGTGAATAACTGGTTATAAGTATATATATACACATTTGATTTAAAGTTATAAAGGTATGCATATTGTGAATTAGACTATATTAATGGTTAGCTTACAAATATTTATATAGTTTTATAGGAAAGTACGAGCTATGTGGGTTATATTTTTAGCAAGCGTATTGTTACCACTTTAAAATGGGTGAAGTTTTACAGTTTACGGTCTATTTGTGTAAGTGTGTAATGTATGTTTAATTTAATAAAGTTATGATAGTTTTGTATAAAATGTTTAACTATTTATATATCTGATATAATGATAGTTCATATCTGATATAGCTTATATATTATAAAGTTACAGGATACGTTAGTTTTATACGCTAGTTAATATATATATTTAATAATTGACTAAAATGTTTTCAGTGTGAGTTTACTTTTTTTAGTGTTGGATTTTATACGGCATAGTATGTATACTTGTTCACAGTCTATATAAGTATATGAGTGCATGTGTCATTATAAGTATTTTGTTGTTTATAAATCTCGAGACATATATATGCGTTTAGGTGTTTGTTTCAGACTTACGTAATATATATATATATATATAACCGAATATAGGCTATGCATTTGGAATTTCTATATATACATTTTTATTATGAACATATATAGGTTGCTTTCATGGGTTTTTTTTTTAAGTAATATATATTACAATAAGTGGTTATATTGTTTTTATAATAATTATTGACTATAAAATATAATACAATGGTTTTTTTTTGGACGAATTATGTTTAAATTACATATAGGTATATATAGATTTTAAATATACATTTTTAATTTGAAAATTGGTTTTGGGAGAATTAATATCATAATAATTTATATTTTTTTCTGTAATATCAAAATTGATTCGATTCATTCTCATCGATTTCCCATTATCAGCCTTGTCCGTCGTGCCTATTTTCTGCATCAAATCTTGTCCATCCAGCGTTGCTTTGGATTTCGTAGCTTATTTCATCATCATATATCTCTAGCCTCGAAAGGTGAGCAATCACTCACGATTAACGTTCTTTTATTTATTAAATTTAATTTCAATTGAAATGACAATTGAAATATGCTGCTGTTAGATTTAAATTGTTATATATGCTTTTATCGGTAACTGTTCACTTATGGGATATGATACCATATCTTATTGTTTATATTTATTTTGATGATATATGCTTGTTGTTATTATTATTTTCATATCTGTTATCACTCTGCAAGTTCCCTATTAGTATAGAAATCACTATGGGTTGAAAAGATACATACCCGAACGGACTTTAGAATAGGATAATTTCGTTACGGGTTGAAATGATAGACCCAAGCGATTTTTGATTTAATTTAAAATTTTGGATTTCGGGTTGAAATGATATCCACCCGAATATATTTAGTGTACGGATTGAAATGATAAATATCCGTAGCACTTGACTATATGGTAGGAAATATATATACAGACACCGTTGGTCCATATAAATATTTTGAAATTATTTCTATAATTTTGGAAAGAAATATACGGTTTAATAAATTTTGATTCTTAAGATATTATATAAATGGAAATTTTATATATAGATTTAGTCGTAATATTTGATTTAAATTAGATTGATTTAATACATATAATATAGTTGAGTATCTATGGAAATCTATATTTCAAATAGATCTTTCTCGTAATAAATTGAAAAAATAGGATTGGGAGGTACATTTGGGTTTATTAAAAATGGTATTTAAATAAGGATTTATTTAATTAAATCGACTTGAATTGAACTTGTAAATATTAAAGCTTTGAGCTATATTGGAATTTAAATGGCGATTTCGAGATTTAGATCTGTATTTGAAATAAATATAGTTGAATTTGTTATTTAGAAACTAAACTGAATTAAAATATAAATTTAGGTTGAACTAAATTTGAATTTATTATTTAGAAGCTAAATTGAATAAAAATTAGTTTGAAACGTTGAATACTTAAAGTTTGAAATATATTGGAATATAAAAGGGGTATTTTGTGATTTCAAATTTGAATTTGAGATTGATAAATTGGGATTTGAATTTAATTTGAATGGGAAGGTTGGGTTAATGTTGAAACGATTTGTTAAGTTGAGGGAATTGAAAATACTTTACTGTATAAATTATTTAATATATATAAACACTATTTGGGAAATATAGAGATATTTGGAGTGAAAATGATGTTTTGGTTTTGAAGTATAAATTAAGATGAAAGAACCACGGTGTTATAGTGTATATTTCTACCCTGTAGATAGTTCCATGGACCCTTAGAGGATGGTTATTCCAAACATTCTTTGAGTTAATTATATTTCAGTTGATATTTCACTTGAGTTAGATTTATAGATATAAGAATGTTAATCCTGACTCGAGTGTTTTGTGTTTTGCTTTACGCTCGGGTCAGACTGAGTGATACAGCATTTGAGACTCACCTTCGAAGTTGGAGCCTTGCTTGAAGATCCAGCTATCTATCCTTTCAGTCATCCTGTTGATTTGTTCAGAGAAGTCATCTGCGCATACTGGAGACTTCACTATATCTAAGATATTCAATTGTATTTATTTCTATCTCCAATGTATATAGTAGCTTCATAAACTACTATTCTTTATATATTCCGCTGCATTGTATTACTCTGTGTAAGTGATCTATGATTGATTTATTTACTGTATATTTTAAGTTTTGCCAAATTTTTATTAACAATTCGGTATTTTGAATTATTCAAGTCGGACATGTACGGTTTTATTGTCGAATTTGAATGGTCCAAAATAGCGGGTCGTTACAGTATACTTATTCTTTTGTCTAGTTCATGTAACTATTCTTTTGTGATATTGTGGATCTTTTTAGACCACTAGTCTGATGTGCACTTCCTAGTGTAATATTCATATCTATTTCCGCCTTTGTGATATGAAATGTCTGTGACTGATTTAAGTTATGTTTATTTCTGTATTTGTTTCCGAAGGTATTATAGCCACTTTGTAGTAGCTTTGAGTTTGTGTCGGTATGTCGGATTTCCTCTTGATAAAGTATTGCATGTTATACTATCTGACATATCGATGCTCGCACAAAGCAATTACACGGATGGTCGCTCCTCAACAGCCTTATTCTCCGTGCTAGTTGACAGCATTCACTGTAATGTTCTTGGCTAGCGTGGGTATAGAGGTGGGGCGTCACAGCTTGGTATCAGAGCCAAACTTCGGAACAATATGGAATATTATAACAAGGATCATCGTCCTAAGTCCATCTTAGGAGTCGTGCTTTAGGATTTAATTCGAGTCTTCGTACCAATTCATCCTATTTTCCTTATGATTCCTTGTTTATCTATCAAGATTGCTTGATATTCAATTTGGTGAATAACCTTTTTCTTCTTCTTCTTTCTTTCTAAAGGAAGAGAAATGTCTAGACCAGGCCGCCCCAGAGCCGGGCCATCTAGTGTTCCACCCCAAGATGGAGTTTTTATGACTGCTCAACAGCTTCTTGATTTAGTGACGAATGCTCAAGCAGCTGGAGCTAACCCGGAACCTACTCACCCAAAGTCGGGATTTGCACGCTTGTGTAGCGATTACACTAATTTGGGTGGGGAGCCATTCAAAGGTTCTGAAACTGTTATTGAAGTACAGGCTTGGCTAAGGTCATGCGATCGAATCTTTTCTCGCATGAATCTTATTGACCTTCACCGAGTTCAGGAGGCCTCAAGTATGCTCCGAGAAAGAGCATTGGACTGGTACGAGCTTCTTATTTCTGAAACTAATGAAGCGGATCTCACTTGGGAGAAATTCCGAGAACGCTTCGAGTTGAAATTTGTACCAGAAGCTGAGAAAGTGACATTGGCTCGACGATTTATAGACCTTGTACAAGGTGAGTCCTCCGTGACTGATTACGTCGCCTCCTTCGAGTCGCTTTCCAAATATGGGGTTGAATACATCAACACCCCTTTAAAGAAGAACCAGAGATTCGTTTATGGCTTAAACAAAAATCTCAAGAAGCCATTACTTCTAAAATTAGAAGTTTCTTTCGACCAACTCGTTGATATCGCTCCTCGTCTTGAAGAGGCGGATAAGGAGAATGATGTTGAAGTGGTGGGTTCCAAACCAAACTTCAACAACAAGAAGAGGCCAAATAAATTCAAAGGCCCTTATCCCAATAAGAAAGGGAGGCAAGCAACTCCTGCTGAAAAGACATTTTCCTCTACTCAAGGGAAATGCTATAATTGTGGTTCGAAAGACCATTTTGCGAACAAGTGTTCAAAGCCTCGTACTTGTCGCTATTGCAAGAGCACGGACCATTTTATGCATGCATGTCCCAAACTTCAAAATAGGAAGGAGGGAAAGCTTAATGTTGCTCAAGCCCCTGGCAACACATCTCGTGGCCAAGGTATTTCTCATTCTATTCTGGATGGAATTATTTTATTTCGTGATCATCCTATTCGAGTTCTTTTTGATACGGGTGCGTCCCATTCTTTTATATCAAAAGAGCTTGTTGATACTTTTTTCTTGGATGTTTTGTGTTTAATGACTTCTTTGAGAATTGCGAATCCGGTTAGTGGATCCGCAACGATCAGTTTATTGTGTAAAGATGTCAAGATTATATTGTGTGATTTTTCTTTCCTAGCCGATTTGCATGTCATGCGTTATTTAGGCTTTGGAATGATTTTGGGAATGGATTGGCTTAACCGTTATGAAGCCCATATCCTATGTCCTGAGCGGACTATTCATCTTCGACATCCTCAATCTGTTAAGCAGATTTCTATTAATCTTAAAGATTCAGATTCCAGCTTGGTTGCATCTTTGTATTCTTAAATCCTCGTGATGACGATGATGATGATGAGGGTGATATTATTTCTCTTATTCACGTCGTTTGTGAATTTTCCGACATATTTGAGCCCGTTTTGGGATTACCACCTAAGCGAGCAATTGAGTTCAAAATTAATCTCATTCCTGGAGCTCAACCTATCACTCATCCTCGGTATCGTATGTCTAATAAAGAAAACGAGGAGATGCGTAAACAATTATCTGAATTGGAGACGAAGCAATTTATTCGCTCTCGTTCCTCGCCTTGGGGAGATTCGGCTATTTTCGTGAAGAAATCCGATGGAACACTTAGGCTTTGCGTTGACTACCGCAAGCTTAATGATCTTACTATCAAAAATAAATATCCTTTTCCTCGGATTGATGATCTATTCGATCAACTTAGTGGTGCTAGAGTCTTTTCACAATTAGACTTAGCTACTGGATTTCATCAGCTTCGTATTGCAGAGGATAGTATTCCTTTGACATTGTTCCGTACTCGATATGGATCTTATGAATGGCTAGTCATGCCATTCGGTCTAACGAATGCTCCGGCTTATTTCGTTGACCTTATGAATAGAGTTTTTAAAGACTTCCTCGATCGATTTGTTCTCATCTTTATTGATGATATTCTTGTGTATTCTAAAACAGAGGAAGAGCATGAAAAACATCTTCGGATTATGTTGGAAACTCTTAGAAGTAATCAATTAAAGGCAAAATTTTCTAAATGCCACTTTTGGTAATCTCGTGTGAAGTTTCTCGGTCATATTATTTCCGAATCCGGAATTTCCGTGGATCCTTCAAAGGTTGAAGCGATTCAAGATTGGAAGAGACCGAAGAGTGTGACGGTGATTCGTAGTTTTCTTGGATTGGCAGGTTATTACCGCCGTTTTATCAAAGACTTTTCTAAGATTGCCGTGCCTCTCACTAGCTTAACGAAGAAAGGTATTAAATACATTTGGTCGGACAAATGTTAAGCTTCTTTTCAGAAATTGAAAGAACTCCTTTCTGATGCTCCTATTCTTGTTATTCCCGAGGGGAATCAAGATTCGTTGTTTATACCGATGCTAGTCGCGTTGGTTTGGGTGCCGTTCTTATGCAAAGAGAACGTGTTATTGCTTACGCTTCTAGGCAATTAAAGCCTGCCGAGACTAGATATGCCACTCATGATTTAGAACTCGCGGCTATTGTTTTTGCTCTCCGTATTTGGCGTCATTATCTTTTAGGAGAGAAATTTTTTCTTTATACCGATCATAAGTCATTGAAATATTTGTTTTCTCAAAAGGAACTTAATTTGCGTCAACAACGTTGGCTCGAGTTCCTTGCTTCTTATGATCTTGATATTCTTTATACACTCGGTAAGGGTAATCGTGTCACCGATGCTCTTAGCCGTAAACAACAAGCTGTTTTTTCTATGATGATATCCGAATGGAACGATCTCGAGATCTTATCCACTTGTGAGATTCGAGACCGCGTATCTGATTTATGCTCATCATTTGTTTTATGTAGCCTTGAGGCTCATCCTTCTCTTTTAGACCGCATTCTTGAAGCTCAAAGGCTAGATCCCGAATTGGCTCTTCTTAGCCAAAATATTAAGGATAAAATTGATATCGAAGGTTTGAAAGACTTTGATATCGATTCTCGTGGCGGCATTCGGAAATTTGGTAGACTTATCGTACCAAATATTAGTGATCTTCGTAAAGATATCTTAGAAGATTCTCATCGTTCTAAATTTACCATTCATCCCGGAAGTAGTAAAATGTACGCGGATATGAAGCGACTTTATTATTGGGAGGGAATGAAACTTGACATCGCTAACTTCGTTAAGCGTTGCATGACTTGCCAACTCGTTAAGGCCGAACATCAAAGGCCCGGTGGGTTATTGCAACCTTTAGAAATTCCAATTTGGAAGTGGGACAGTATTTCCATGGACTTTATAGATGGCCTTCCCCGTTCTCGTTCGGGTCATGATAGCTTATGGGTGATCGTTGATAGACTTACTAAATCCGCCCATTTTATTCCCGTTCGGTCTAACCGAACCGTTCCTCTTTTGGCCAAGCTCTTTATCAAAGAGATTGTTAAATTACATGGTGTTCCTACTTCTATTGTTAGTGATCGCGATCCATTGTTTACTAGTGGATTTTGGAAGAGTCTTCAAAAAGCTTTGGGAACGAAGCTTAATTTTAGCACCGCTTATCATCCCCAGTCCGATGGACAAACCAAGCGTGTGAATCAAACTCTTCAAGATCTTCTTCGTTCTTGTGTGCTTGATTTTGGTGGAAGTTGGAAAGATCATATTTCACTTTTTGAATTTTCCTATAATAATAGCTTCCAATCTAGTATTGGTATGGCACCTTTTGAGGCACTCTACGGAAGGCCATGCCGATCTCCTTCTTGTAGGCTTGAGGCCGGTGAGAAGCTGGTTTTAGGTCCAGATTTTATTCGTGATTCCACAGAAAAGATTGATCTTATTCGTCATAGGATGAAAGAAGCCCAGAGTAGACAAAAATCCTATGCCGATAACCGGAGAAGGAAGTTAGAATTTTCTGTGGGAGATCTTGTGTTCATTCGTGTTTCACCTATGAAAGGTGTTGTACGTTTCAGTCGATCGGGAAAGTTAGCGCCTCGATATGTTGGGCCATTGCCTATCACCGAATGTATTGGTTCCATGGCTTATCGCCTTTTATTACCGGCTCAATTTTCTGCTATCCATGACGTTTTTCACGTTTCTCAACTTCGGAAATGCCTTCGAGATTTCGATTCTATTCTTGAGCCTGGTGTTGTGGAAGAGATTGAAGTTTCGCCTAATTTAACTTATGAGCAACATCCTATTCGTATCATTGCTTCGGAGGTCAAACGACTTCGAAATAAAGATGTTCCGCTTGTTAAAGTTTAATGGTCATCAAATCCTAAGGATTGTTCTTGGGAATCTAGAGAATACATCGAGCGAACACATCCGGACTTACTTTCTCGTGCTATTTGAGGTGAACATCTTATTTCAAACTTCTTTTGTGTTGAATATGCTTTTATGGTTGTTACTATATATATTTTCTTCTTAAAATATTGCGAGGACGCAATTTCTTGAAGGAGGGGAGTCTGTAACAACCCGTATATTTATCGATTTTATATTTAAATATTTTATTTAAATATTTCATCGTTGGTCGGATTTTAGTCCGAAAAGCTACTTTTTGCATACGGTCGAATTAAGACTCGGGACACTCCCATTGAGTTTAAAATGCCATTTGCGACCTTTTTGAGTATAAGCTTCGATATGTTTGGAGAGAGTTGATTTTTGCTACTTTTCACTTTGGGTTTGGTTTGGGCTCAGCCCTATGTTAACTTATGCTCAAATCTGAGCCACTCTTCCCCACTCACCCTCATCTCTTCTCATTTCAGTTTTTAGTGTATTAATGGTGGGAGAGATTGGAAATTGAAAACTCCAAAACCCTAGTTCCTCTTGCAAATCAAATTCCTAGCTCCAAACTCAAGAAGAATCCATTGGCAAGCATTCTCTTCATCTTCTCCGACTTATTCTCTTACCAATTTCAGAAATTCCTAAACCTAATTTTGGGAATGTTCTTGTTTTTGAGCTTAGATTCAAGCTCAATTGGGTTGTGTTGAAGAGAGGTTGATTCTCCATTTGCTTTCAAGCTTCTTCTTGCTCGATTTTGTGAAAAGGTGAGATTTTTATCTCACATCTATGCTTATATTTATCTTCGATTGTTAGGTATGAATTCCTAACACTTATTCGTGTGCATTTGCTTTTGGTTTGGATTGAATTAGTGTATATTCCAATTTTTAGTGTTTTGAGTTCAATTCGTTAAAAATCCTAACTTCTATGTTTGAACATGTTTTTGGAGATGCATCGAAGAGCTTATAGGGCCGGGTAGTCGATTGGCATAATCCCTTAGCGCCGTTGCTCGAGAGAATGCAATTTGGACAAGATTGAACCTCATTTGCAATAGGCAGGGAAGAGGCTGAAAACAGGTCCGGCCGACCGACCACCCTGGTTCGGTCGACCGACCTGCTTCCAAATGTGCAGTTGCACTTCTGTTTCTGGTTCGGCCGACCGACCCCACTGGTCCGGTCGACCGACCTGCTTCCAAGTGCCTAAGCACTTTCTGTTTTAAGGTTCGGTCGACCGACTCAGGGAGTCCGGCCGACCGACCTGATGATTTTTGCCTGCTTTGCCTTGTTGCTTGAATATCCAACTCTAATCGATTTGTGTTGTTTCCCTATTTGTTGTTATCAGTTGTTATTGACTTTGATGACTTATTTTCTTTGGGAATTCTGTGAATATCCGTTTCAATGGATTCGGTATCGATTTCTTTGGATTTTTATTCACATCTTCGTATGTGAATTTTAGTGATTGATTGTTCCTACAATCTTCTTTGTGATTTGTCACTTTAAAAATATAAAGGTTTTCTATACTAGTAGTAAATATTAAAACTCTTTCCTCAAACGATTTCAATACTATTTTAATACCAAATTCGTTTACAAAACCGTTTTCCAATCTATTAGTATATATAAACCTTTACCTCACTCGTATGAGAAATCTAATTAAACGACTTAGTAAAACAAGTGGTATGAAACGCTTGCGTTCACTTTGTCGGTTAATTCTTGGACTTGTTCGATTGAATCTCTTGTGACAATTTTATAGTGGAGATCTACAGTTTGTTCGTAAATATTTAAGTTAAGCAAGTGGTTATGGGACATGAAGCTAAACTCATATATTTACTAGCTTAGTGTAATTGACACTTCTCGATGATCATGATGATCATTTTTGTGATTTAGACTAGCAATGTGCGATGTCTCTTTGACTGCGCGGGAGATTAAACCCCGTTTTGTGGAGTTTCGACTCAAATTGGTGGGGTAGCAACCCACGGTCTTCGGACCATTCGTGTGTCAGGTCTTCGGACCATTCGTGTGTCAAATTAATGGCTAGCTACAATGAGATAGCTTCTCGTTCATGTGTTACAGCTGTTGGTGAGTTTTCATGCTCCCGTTCGTGTGATAGGCCTCCCCCCCTATTTTGTGTGATTTCTGGTTTTCGTGTGTCGAATTCTGGAATTTCCTTCTTCGCCTATTTTTGTGATTTCTATTGATATGATTTATCAATTTTTGTGCATAGGTGAATTTGTGTGTCATTTACTGGATTTCTTAAGATGATTTCTAGAATTTGTGCTTCACCAATTTTCGTGATTTCCATTGATAAGTTTTATCAATATTTGTGCATTGGTGAGTTTGTGTGTCATTGACTTTTGTGATTGACTTTGATATAATCGTCAATATTTGTGGTTTGATGAACGAAATAAGGAGTATGGCATTTCTTTGATTCTTGTGTAGATTTGGTGATATTGATTAATCTCTCGTTGATTTTCAATTACATATATATATCACAGCTTGGAATTGTGATTATTATGTGTTTAGTCATATCTCTTATTCTATATCGTTTCATCTGATATTATAGTTAGACTGATCCGTTTATTATTTTCTTATTAAATAATACTCGGGTCAGACCGAGATGTTACAGGTGATTCTGCTTGACTTCTCTCTTGGGATTGATTTCTCAGACTTTTGGTTAACTACTTAGATTAGTAGTTTATTTTGGTGTATACATTCAAGATATAGACTCCATAATGTATACTTATTCTTTTGTGTAGTTCATGTAACTATTCTTTTGCGATATTGTGGATCTTTTTAGACCACTACTCTGATGTGCACTTCCTAGTGTAATATTCATATCTATTTCCGCCTTTGTGATATGAAATGTCTGTGACTGATTTAAGTTATGTTTATTTTTGTATTTGTTTCCGAAGGTATTATAGCCACTTTGTAGTAGCTTTGAGTTTGTGTCGGTATGTCGGATTTCCTCTTGATAAAGTATTGCATGTTATACTATCTGACATATCGATGCTCGCACAAAGCAATTACACGGATGGTCGCTCCTCAACAGCCTTATTCTCCGTGCTAGTTGACAGCATTCACTGTAATGTTCTTGGCTAGCGTGGGTATAGAGGTGGGGCGTCACACTAACTCTAAGATTCATAGACGTATCTGGAAAAATATCATCGTCTACTGGAAAACTTAATAAACTCAACGAGCTTACAATTGCAGTAAACAAAAACCTTACCAGAACAAATTCCAGCATCCATTGGAAACTTTAAGAACCTAAATTATCTTGATATCTCAAACAATAATTTCCTTACTGGTCACATATCTAAAACTATATCAATGAACGACTAGTAATGGGGTTAAAAACACTACAGCAGTTTGCTAAAAAAACTTAAACCAAATAGCTAAACCCAAGATCAGTAACCAACAAAATAGAAATAAGATGAAACACCGACCAGACCATATACTATCATCACGATAACCCAAACATATTATGTAAAGGGGTTGTACTAATTTTTGGGAATTAGACACTACTGCAGTTACTCAATTGCCGCGGTTACTCAATTGCTGCGGTTACTCAAGCATACTATAATGGTAAACAAGGAGTTCGAAATATATAGTAGTACCAAGATAAACTTGACCCGTAATCACATGCTAAATCTACGCTTAGTTTAAACCAGTTACATGCAAATCACCTGCTAAAGCTAGAGTGGTACCGAGATAAACCTGACCTATAATGACATGCTAAATCTAGAGTATTACCATGTTAAATCTAAAGGACTGACTAGTTCAATGTGCTTATTCATTGTCCCTAAAATAATATACATTTGAATTGCCCAAGTAAGGATAACTAATCTAACATTACCATAAAGCTATCATTCCAAATTCCTTTTATCTACGTACTCGTATACAAGCATCCTGCACAATTTTTTTTTCAATAGTTTTAGACTAACAGATTAATATACATAATCAAAATGCACGAACTGGAATGGGCTTATTGTCATTTGTAGTATAGTATGATCCACATTTTGAGTGCTTCATGATGGATATGCCATACTGCTGAACAATACATTTTATGTATAAAGGATATCATTATTTAAGACTATAATGAATATTTGCTCAATAATTAAAAAATTGCATGTCAATACCTATATGCACCTATGCAGAAAATGCCTCGCTATTACACCTCTATAACACTGCTATATCTCATAGCGGATTTCTACCGCTATGATTTTTCCATATAGCCTCAAATGTAGCCTTTCCGCTTTAAGCCCCGCTATTTCCGCTAATCCCGTTACTGCCGCTATATTCCGCTACTTCCACTATATCTTCTTTAAAAGAAATGAATTGAAAAATGACATTTATACTTTATAAAATATATGAAATTAATTTATTTAAATGAATTTTTTAATATATTTTGAGAAATAAAAATACTCTAATATTATATTAAATTTAATTATGTTATATAACGGTTTTATGTTTATTTATAGTATATTCGCACATGCTTTTATTTAAAATTATTTACATATTAATTTTAATTCAATTGAATGTTAATTTTTCATTTAATTACCATTTATATATAACTATAAAAACATTAAGTACAAGTTTTATATGCTATTTTAGAGTCATCCGCTATATCCCGATGTATCCTTGCTGTACCCCGATATGACTTTTTGCACCTCCACCGCATTGAATCTACCAAGCGCTTTAATTGCACAGATGGGCACAATATCCAAGTAATCAACCAAGTTCTTATGCCTAACTCTTCTAATAGCCTCTACTTCAAATTTGAATTCTCACTCTGCCCATACCCTACAAATTATTTGAGAAAAAATAGATATTTGTCAGGGGCAGTTAGTAAGTTTAGTGAATCTTAGTACAATTATGCTTATGATTATCGTTGTTTTCATTAGTTTTTTATATGTTACTGGTTATTTTTCTTCTTGTGGATTTCAATCAAATGAAATGGGTGAGTATATAGTTCGTAATCAGGTATAGATTCTAAAGTACGAAGTTTAGTCCCATAAGTAGAATTCCACCTAAAATTATATGGTTTTCCATAGGCTATTGAACATTTCTTCGTCTTGCTAAATGATCGGGTTGAACATAAGCTAATAAAAGTATTATAAGCCCGCCCAATGTTGTCTATACATATGCCAAAACATTTTTGAGCACAAATATCATGCAAAATGCACTTTCAAGTACTATAGAAGATTCAAATACAATATGTAAAATTATGAAAATAGATAAATGAATTGTATGTTTTTGTGTATACAAACTTAATGTGATTAGAAAAATCACCAAAAGTATAAAAATAATAATTTGACATATTATCCTAACCAAATATTTTAGATATGAATTTACATCACTATTTCTTAAGATATAAATGACTTTTACTCACAAATATATTTACTTAAAAAGAATTATGACGATATTGATGTTCGATTAAATTATTATTATGTTATGTAATCTATGTGGAGGTGCATAAATTTTTTCCTAGATATATGAATTAGACGGTTGAACAACAATAGTGTAGACAAATTTAAAAGTCTATAATTTTCATTATTCTACATAAGTGGAAAACATGTACCTTTCTTAGAAAAATTACGTAGCTACACTAGCTTAATTTTGTTTAGTTTTTACATATTCAAAGTGTAAGTCATCAGGTTATGTTATGTATATTTAATAACAAAACAGAAACACAGAGTCATATTTGGGTGATGGGAGCTAATTTACTAAATTGCATATTTATAATATCTAGATGGAAGATAAATATTGGAAGATTCATCAAATAATTGATAGATTCAATGACATATTGACTTTTAGTTCAGTGCAAAACCAAATATGAAGCATAATAAAATTTGTAAAAAATGAAAATACATAGTAAAAATCACATAATGAAAAGAAGATAAGATAAGATTCATGGGATACATACAATCATGGATGGACCCCCAAAATCTACAGAAGCCTCCCAAATCAATTGCAGCCACCATCAAATCAACAACCACCACCCAAAATCGACCATCATATCGCTAAATCAATGATTATTGCTACTCTCGCCATCATTTATAGTAAAAGCGATGGTGCTGCAAATTAACATATAATTTATTTTAGGGTTAAAGGAAGGATGTAATAGAGAAATCGTGAAGAAAAGGAATGTTTAGTGTGAAGCGGAGGATGAATATTGCTTTTAAGAGAAGAAAAGAAAGGGAGGAGATTATTTACTTTTGCTTTGGAGTGGGATGAAAAAAGGGAAAAAGTAGTGGTCGCCAAAAAATAACATATGGGCTTTCCTGCAAAAAAAAAAATTGGTGATGGTAAAACATCGTTTTTATATTGTTTTTATTTGTTTAATTGATCGAAGGCCTGTACTGGTATGAAAAACGGTGTATATATTTGTTGTCAAAACTAACTTTTCTTGTAGTGGATGGATGCTAATCCGAAGGTCTGAGCTTTAAGAGACATCAATATCCCCGAAACTTGGAAGGAGACGTAGAGTTTAAATAGGAAGGTAGCATGGAATAAATAAGAGCTTTTCAGTTGTGGCATACCCGTAGGCTAATGAGCAGGTGGAGGTGGTCAATAAAGTTATAAAGACACTCTTTAAGAAGTGGTTGGAAAAGGAAAAGGGAGCATAGGTGGACAAATTCCCTTTAGCATTATAGGCCTATCGCACTTCCTTCAAGACGACAACTGAACATACTCATTTCTTATTGGCTTATGGATTGGAGGCAATGTTGCCATTAGAGAGAACAATAGCATCACAAAAAAGGATTTACTATGATCCAAGTGAGAATGAAGAACATGTCCTCAAGTTGGTTGACGAGAGGCATGAGGAAGCCGCCTTGAAGAATGAAGCATACAAACAAAGGGTAGTTGCATAGTATAGCTCTAAAGTCAAACACCATCCACTAAAGGGACCTGGCACTGAAATGAATGTTTCGTAGACAAGGGGTACTTGACCTAATCTAGAAAGTACCGTTCATCATCACAAGGACTTTGGAAGTAGAGATTTCATCCTCATCACATTAGATGGAGCTATATTTAGAAGACCTTGGAGTGCACACCATCTCTACTACTATTTTACTTAAATTTCAACTATTTCACTAATCGGGTCAACTGTACTGTAAACCTATAACTGAAACAATTATGAGATGGATTCTAATAAAGTGTTTTACCTTAAAATCTTGTCATGATGGATAATGGTTAAGAAACATAACTTTGCATTATCATTTGAACATGTTGGACTAACATTAATACTACGAGGAAATGTCTCCTAGGCCTGAAGATCCTCAATTTAGGAACAAAGCTGCATTATAATGCTATCTCCATTCAAACTTTTCGTCAACAATGGTGGACCATAGTGGTTACTATTTGGGTGTCCATGACTGATGATTGGCTCAAACTTTTTGTCGACCATGATGGACCAGAGTGATCCCTAGTCAGATGTCTATAGCTGACAATTGGTTCAAACGTTTCACCTGTAGTGGTGAGCCAGAGTGATCCCTATTTGGGTGTCCAAAGCTAACGAATGCCTCAAACTTTTTACCGGTAGTGGTGGACCAGAGTGATCGCTATTCGGCTATCCATAGTTGACGATCGGCTCAAACTTCTACTCAAACTTCTCATCAGTAGTAGTGAACCCAAGTGATTCTTATTCAGATGTCCATAGCTGACAAGCGACTCAAACTTTTCGCGAGTAGTTGTGGACCAGAGTGATCCTTATTTAGGTGTTCACAGATGACGATCGGCTCAAACTTTTTTCCAATAGTGGTCGACCAGAGTGATCTCTATTCGTATGCATGTAGTAAACAATCGGCTCAAACTTTTGATCGGTAGTGGTGAACATAAGTGATCCCTATTTGGGTTTCTACAGTTGACGATTATCTCATAATATTTCCATTGAATATAGTAAGCTAGATAGGCCATACTAAGGGATTCATTATAAATGATTGCTTCGAACCCAAGGAGGGTCAAGGAGAACCTGTCCTACCGACTGTTAGAGCATGACAACTGCCTAGTTGGTCCTCTCTTGGCAGATAGGTGGGACCAACGCTAGTGAACTGCGATTATCATTTCAAACTTACCTGATGCATGCATGAGTTGTATAATAATCAACAAATAGAAGGAAAAACAAACATCCACGGGAATAATGAAAAATACAAATCATGCATACAAACTATAACTGTAAGAGATCTAGATGTTAGCAAGCCCAAAATCACAAATGCAAAGGAGTAGTATGCGCTTAGCCTCACCACTACATTAAAATTGCTCGATCACATATGATAATGTTTAATATGAACAAAAATTGCATAACTATGACGTGAACATGCAATTATGTAAGTATGAATGCAAGGGCGCATAGTGGCTGCACGAACCCTTAGGGTCCTTATGTGTCTCCAGATAACATTGGATTTCCACTATAGACGTGGAGTCCCCATAATTATTCCCAGGCCTCGAATCTTGAAGATATTCAAAAACAGAAATGTCTCTTGGGATAGAAGTTCCCTCCTCTTCCTCAAGAACAAAAATGTTGCGTAAATCCTCATCGACCTCTAAGTCAGGCAGGGTAGCTAAACCAATGTTTCCAAAGGAGTGCGCTTCTTCATGGTCAGATGTAGCGCGGTCACTATCATGAGAATGATGGTTCGTCCCTTCTATTGTCCTTGTACAGATATTGTCATCCTCCCACTCCCCTAAAGTATTAAGCTGACCACTTTTACAAGGTAATACCTTGATGGTATCTAACTCCGGTTCCTCTGAGCCCGTAAGGATGGTAGGAGCAACTCCATGTGGATCTGTAGTCAAGAGAGCATCGAAAATAGAAGGCTAAGAGGAAGGCACATCGCTCTTCTCGCTAGAAGCCAATTTTTTTCTTTTTGTTTTCTTTGTAGGCTTATGGTTGGAGGATTTCCTCCCTCTACTAATTGAGCCACCGGCCGCCAGCAGCCCTAGCTGCATCAGACTATCATCGATAATTAGATGGGGAACCTCTCGGAGTTCCTTTCAGAATTTGCTGGAGTCTATGCAGCATATCTTCTAGGTATTCACTACTAGCTGTTCTCACTACACATGAAGAAGGTTCGAAGAGGGAAAAATTAGTACTTAGCATAAGATTTTGCAAAACCATAAGAAGAAATGAATAGAAGAAAGAGACTCACATCCGAAGTGCCACTAATGAAGATACGGGGACATATTCAGGATGAAGAAATTTTTGCGCTTAAACATGCTGTACTTAGAGTATAAGTCCTTGACTTGCTTAAACTGGCTCCTCGCCTTAAGAAAAATAAAAGGAGAGCCCTCCAACTTGCTTTTCATTGCGTAAAGGAACCTAATTTGGTGGTGAGTTGGTGGCATTTAGAACTCTCTCATAAAGATGGATTATAATCTTATAAGAATGACATATTCGTTGGGATTCAACTGCAACGACACAATTTTTATGTACACATATAAGCCTGCAATCCATGAGGATAAGGAGGTGGGGCCCCGGCCGTGCAGTGATAATGGGAATAAGACATTTATCCTTCTAGTGGAGTGAGCCCCCATTGCTCGGGAGTAGGAAGAAAGATATCCTCTTTGGGAACATCATGTATGGTGGCGATCAAATCCAGCTGCTTGGTAGTTAAAGTGAAGGCCTTAGAGTCAGTAGGATTCACTAATAATTCAGATGGCCCATACCCATACACTAGAGAGCGAGCAGATCTTGGCTGGTTAGAGCGATGCCACGATGGCAAGAGATCTGAAGGTGTAAAAGAAAAAGAAGAACCCAGATCTTCGAAAGTAGTCAGTGAACGAGTTTGTTGATGACCCAATATGCCTATCTGATATGATAACTTTTCTCATATATTAGCGCAAAGGATGAACGTGTTCGTGTGTGCTCACGATTGTATGTATGCATGTTAAAAAAATCTATCTCCTTATTTCGGCTACGAGCAAACTAGCTTAAGCCCAAACTTCTAGGCCAACCATCAGATAAAACTTGAATTATTGCATGTGAATGATGGTATGGATGCAAAGGTGGGAAACGAATACCTACTATATCAAGAAGGGATCCTAGGTGATGACTGTGATGATTTGAAGGTGTTTGATCAAGGATTGGCAATGTCAGCTTGGAGGAGGCGAACGTTCATGAAAATTTAGAGGCTCAAGAAAGTGAACACATGTGTTTGATAGAGGGGAGCACTACAACTTATATAACGGTGGAATCCCATTCAGTGCCAAACCAACCAAGCACACCGAACCAACTTTAGCCACTGAATCATAAGCATGTCGATCCAGAAAGAAAAGAAAGGTAGAGATGTACGTCTGTCAAGGGATTCAAGGAGTTACTAACAAAAAGCCGACCTCGTAGTTTAGGAGATGAACTTTGGAGGGCAAATGTTATAGGCAACCTTGCCCATGTGACCAAGGTGATGGAAAGCTTAGAAGATAGCTCAGGCTCAGCTAAGACAAAAGGTGACACAGCACGCAAGGCAAAATGTAAGTACGGAAAGGCTACATGCGAAGGAGAAGAATAGAAGGCGAACACCCCTTTTGTTTGGTACCCATGGTGCTGAATAGAAACTCCTCATGGATACCCAAAGGTGCTAAATAGGAAGTTCTGTTCGGTACCCGAAGTATGGAACATAATCTTCTGTTTAGTGTATGAGGATGACGGACCAAGAACTTAAACTATGGAAGACCAGACCAAGAGGTAGTTGAACCAAAGCCAAGCATAGGGGGCGGAACCATAAAAAGAAGCATGGGAACCTAGCCAGGAACGTATCCATATGCACTAACCTCGAACTAGCCTACCTAAGATAGGACTTCCAATCGAACAAAATAGCCAATATATGGAATGAAATCTATGTGTATATGGAAATTAACAAGCATATTCCTGATATATAGGAATATTCCATTTGGATGAGATATGCATGGAATTTCTTAACTTTCCAAAAAAATATTACCACATCTTCAACCCTTTAGATATCCAAGCATTTAACATATAAGGGAACAACTTTTTGGATTTTCTTAGAAATTCTATGTGGGAATACCTAGAGTGAGCTTTAGATCTCTATTTTCAATCATTATTCATTGCATTTCTTCTTAAAACTCTTGTAAAAGCTAAATTATAAGAAAATGAATGAAAATGAACAGTGGATGTAGGCCGATTACGTTTGAACCATTATAAATCTATGTGTCTTTTACTTTCTCTGCATTCATTAACTATTGAATCTGTTATTGTTAATTCGATTGGAGGTATTTGTCCAGTTTTTTTGCAAACATCTGGGGTCCGTCATGATCAACATATATGAAAACATACACAACAAGCATCCTAAGCAAACATACGAGAAATACAAATTGGCATACCTTTGGTAGCCGAGGATATCTCTCAAATAACCATAAAAGATAGGTATAGGGTCTAAATCCATGGTCTCAACACTTCCAGCTATCCTTAATCGTGGTATAATCGATGTTTATGAGGTTACACGATTACATGGTTACACGGTCCACTAAATAATCAATAAGATAAATAATCACATAATGATCATCTAGACTTTTAGCCTCATAGTAATCGACTTTGGCTCTCAGCTAATAAAATAATAATACAGTCTCTCAGACCTCTACTAATTAACTCAACTCTCAGTATCATAGATAATCAACCAAACTCTCGGTCCTACATGCTCTTGTCATCATAATAAATATAACGGCACAGCCTTGATCAATGACCCAATTGGCTCTCAGCTGTATCTATAATGATGTCATATAGGTAAATAAGTGTGTTCCTATAACACGATAATAACCAAATAGGAGACTGATAGCTCTTAACCTGCTTTAGGAGCCTTCGTTATAAGCTGTCAGCGCTACTCCTATGATCATTATTTACTTCTACGACCATTGTGATCCAATATCCATCAAATGCAAGACAATGCTATACAATGGTCACGACCCTGCAATTAGCCTAATGGTAACTAATTACTGGCCTATGTAACATAGGGGCAGTGACTCTCAGCCATATGCATTAAAAAGGTGTGTCAAGGATTCGGGGAGAAACCCTGTAATTAGGCCGCTAGGGTGGATACTAACCAGTCTGGTTTACTCCACAATGTATAATAGGAGTACTCACAAAAGATAGACACACTTATGTCTCTAAGTCTGCCCACTCTCAGTTCGCATCACCATAAAATATAATATCCTGTAGACTTGACCCCATCGAGTGATATCTACTTACGGAATGTAATCGAATAAGTATCAACTCAAACATCCCATACCACCTGGTATTACTCGACCAATTACCCAATGCTTGTAAACTATGCATACTTAATATTATCCTATATAACAAGTCCAAATAATATATGAAAAGTATCACCGAAAGTCTCGTACCAAACGGTATTACTAATCCATTTATTCAGATTTCTAGTTACGCAGAAGTAGTACAAACATGATACATATATTTATTTAGAAAGAAATATAGATATATTTATTTATAAAACATATTTATCATTAATAAAAGCATTTATATATTTTAAATAGGTTAAATACTAATCCTCAACCTTTTATGTTTAAATAATAATATAATATTCATAACTTTTGAAAACTCCTTTTTATCCTTCAAAACTATAAAATGGGTTGTAAAATCAAATATCACTCATAATAATTATTTCATAATTTTCTATAATAAATACAAATTTTAAATTAAACTTATAATCTCCAAATCAGTTTCTTTTTTATTCCAAATCCTTAAAATATATTTTCTAAACTATATATTGTATTTAAAAAATTATGAAATATGTTTTGAAATCCATAAAACATTAATTAGAAATCGCTTCATATTTTTCTAGAATTTAGAATATCTTTTAAATAATTACTAAGATTAAAAAAATAATTTTCTTTATTAAACGAATATTTAATAATATAATTAATATTGAATTTAAATAAAAAATTTCTCTAATCAAATACATATAACATACTTCAGTACAACATGTTTTATTTATTACATATTTATATTTGTTATATTATATATATTTTTCTTTTAAATAAAATATGCATTGATGTGCAACTGGTGGCACCTCTAGTCGAGCGCTAGCCGTCGACCGCTCAGTCGACTGGTTGCCTTACCAACATAGGCACCGCTCAATCATCTTCTTGATGATTCAAGCATTCACCTTTTTACCATTATCTCCTCCAATTCAATGAATACAAAACAATGACCATTTATACAACAATCCTATCAAACATATACATAAAATTATAGGAATTAGAGACATATTTGTGAGTAAAACTACTCACCGGTAAGCTTGTTTCTTTATCTTCCTCTTTAATGTAATTTCTATCATCCAAAACCCCAGATCATGATCGAAAATCTAACTTTTTCATAGTTAATGGCGTAGCAAGTTGTTGCGATGCAAATAATTTAATTCGAGAATTTATAGAAATTTATTTGATTCTAATTTGATTCTAATTTGATTATAAAAAGAAGAGGGTTTTCTAACTTTTTGTTTCAAGATGTAGAAAATGAAAAGGTTAGTGTGAACATGACTTACTTAAGTGATGAATGGAGATCAATCTAGATAAGATTGTCTAGAACCAAAAATTGGGATTGGGCCTAAAAATAAAGCAAGTAAATTTATTTTCTTCTTTTCTTTCTTCTTCAAATTAGTTTGTACACAAATTTAATCACTTCTAAAATTTCAAATAATGATTATATTCGTAACGCTAAAAACTTATGCAGCATTATGGAATTTAATAGAAATTTTTTCTATATTTTCTTTCATTTTAAATATTTAATTCAAACTATTGTATTTAAGCTCAATTATTAGATAATCACCAAAAGTCCTTATTAAAATAAAATAAAACCCTCTTTTCCTTTAAATATATTTATAATCTCATTTACAATTAATATTAGACTTTATAAAATGATTCAGTTACTTTTAATACATTTAAAACCCTTTTAAATTCAAAAGTACTATCTATGTCAATTAAATAATTAAATTCCACATTTTGTTAGTTATTCATAATCTTTAAATAAATTAACTTCTAAAATACTTCATTCTTAAAGCTCTTTAATAATTCTTCTCAAAATAATTTATATTTCAAAAAGTAATTTTTAATTATCCAAATTCCAACGTTTATAAATAATTCCAAATTATTCTTATGTAATATTTAGAAAATCCATTCTATTAATTAAATCATTATTATTAACTTTAATTAATTACTTCTTAAAACTAGGTTGATACATATACCGTGATTTTAAATTTGTTTGACATTTGAATCACAAGGGTATTTCATAAGAAAATACATCATTCCATAAGCCTATATCACTCAATTAAATGTATATTAAAGATTACTAATCTTTAATATAAATGTGGTCCTCTACCAACTATATATTAATAAATTACTTGCTTACTCGCTAGTTGTTGAAAAAACTCAAACGAGGAATGTTATTATTAGTATTATTAATATGTAGACTGGACAAGATAAGATAGCTATATGTGTTTGTGTAGCAAACTCAAGGAACATATATTATACTTGGACCATCACAACATGGTCAGTACGACTGAATAATCTCTTCAATTTGTTGAGGAAACTCAAGGTACATATACTATACTTGGGCCATTTCAAAATGGGAGGTGCGAGTGAATAATCTCTTTTGATTTGTTGAGTAAGGTCGAAATGAGATTAGGATGTAGGATCGATTTCACCTTAGAGAGGGGTGAATAGGGTGATACTATCAATTATAAAAATTTAATGTGGAAGTTTACAAAATATTTTCAACACAGATCTCAGCAGAATAATAGCAGCACAGATAAGAGCAGACTAGTAAATGCAGAAAATAGAACACAAAGATTTACCCAGCTTTGGAAAAACCCTACCTACGTGCTGCCCCTAAGGTTTCTACTAGAAATTAAGTAGTCAGATGCTTACATACGTAAACTCGCGACACCCGCTATCGACTAAAATTAACTCTACGCTCAAAACCCTTCCACAACTCAGCCATTGAGTTGGGAATTCTCGAACTACACCACTGTAGTTCGTCCCCTACTCACACGACTAGAAATTACGAAATTTTTAAAAGAGAAAAGACAAATTTAAAAAACAAAACAAAACTAGAAACCCTAATTTAAATTAAAAGCTCAAAGTGACAATTATAAAAGCCGGCCCAATAAAAAGAATCCCCTTTCTTTTATCCTCTATTATATTTCTTCTGCCGTTATCTCTTTTGTTGTGAAAAAATATGGCCGCTTCCTTTATCCTCGTTCGTTCCTCTCTAAGCGATTAGGGCTTCTAGGTAATTTGAAGTTGTCGATTAAATTGATAGCTGATGCTTCGATTGACTCATTCATAGCTGCTTCAACTTGGTCGAGTTCAATTGTCAATATGGTATGCAATTTTTCCTTTTTCGATATTGATTCGAGTTGAATGATTATTCATTGTTGCTTGAACTCGAATGATCAACTGCCGATGACGTTAATCCTTTATATAGGGTTCGAACCCCTTGATTTTCGTTTGTTTGATGATTAGCTCGGTCGTTTCATTTTGTATGGATGGACATGATGATTACTGACCTTTTCAAATTCGTATATTTTATTACTTGTTTACTTGATAATCATGGCTTTGAATCTGTTCGACTCCTTTCTTGTTGACTTGACGATGATCTTGACTTCGGCCAGAGATTTGAATTTGTAAAAAATTTGACTTTGTTAATTCATTATCTTGGTTACCACGGCTTTGTGAATTTGAACTTGGACTTCGGCCATTTGAGACTGCTATACATGATTTTTGAACTCGTCTGCATTTTTGGCTTGATCGAATTATTACTTGCAGCTAGTTATCAAGTTGCTCTGTTACTTGCTGACCATTTTAATTCTTTGTCTTGGTTCAAAACTGCTACTTGATGCTTGCATCCCTGTGCTTCATGTTTTTCGGTCTGGTTTTCATTGTGTATCCACACATCTCTGTTAGCATTGTTCCTTGTCATCGTGATGCATTGCTTTTGTTGAGCCACTGGTTTGAGTTCTATTCATGTGTATAGTTTATATGAGGTCTGGATACTCGATGTTGCTGTCTTCATTTTGCCTAACAATTTGAACCATTGATTGATAGCTGCATTGTTCATTGTACATTGACGTTGGTCTGATGCACTTCAATATGCTATGCACTGTACTTCATTGTGGACACTAATGCATCATGTAATTAGATATTATTGCCTTTGATCATACTTTCAAGTTGACTGGTCTTGGTCTCTTGATGCATTCTGGTGAGTTGCACTGACCAGTTGACTGTTGCATTCATGTTAACACTTGAAGTTTACATGTGAGTATGCTACGATTCTGAAATGCTTGCAGACATGGAGTCCTTGTACATTTGAGTCATATGCATGTTGTTCATTAGCTTGGTTTTATTCATAACTGCATTTTTAAGATTGGCCATTTGAACCATTCCTGCGTTTTTTCTGACCAGTTCATTGAGACTTTCTTATGCTCTATACTTAGGTTTGGTTTCCATGTATATGTTGCATGTTTTGTTGAATTTGTTTGCTGCCTGTTCGACATGTATATATGCATACTTTGATCATAGCATTCATGTGTACACTTGAGTTGCACCTGTGTTGAATCCAGCTAATAGCTTGAGTTTGACCTTGTGCTAATATCGTGACTTTATTGTGTTTCACTTGAGTTGAACCCGGCTTTTGATTTGGGTTTGACCTAGTGCTCACCTGTCCCTGTAAATTTATCACGTGTACATTGGTGTGCACCGCCTTGTGGCATGTAAAGTAACACACTGTGTATGTCACAAGCTGTTTGTGTATGATGAATTCAAAATTAAATGATGATAAACAACCCAAATAACTGAGGCAAATAACATTTTCAAAATACACATTTTATTTTGCAAAACTATTTCTTTTTCAATTTTACCACGTTCGTGTGTATTTTTGCAGATAGCTCAGATGTTGGATTCAATATGGAATAGTTGAAGATAAAATACGGGTGAATGAGTGAAATGTAGTGAGGTGCATTTGTAAATGAATAATTGTGATATGATTGTAATTTTTATATATATAGTGAGATCTCAAATTTGTATTATTCAAAATTGTAATAAAATATTGTTTGAATAAAATATCTGTTTGAATTTAAATTCTATGTAATTTATTTTATTCAGCAAATATTTATTTAATTATGTGGAAAAAAAGTATATTAACAACTAGATTTAAATGAATATATATATATATATATATATATATATGTTTACTATCGTTAAACAAAAATCATATACTTGCAAATTCAACAATCTCCCCCTTTTGATGATAACAAACATGTATTTAAGATATTGAATATATTAAGTGTATTTGATTATTCAATTTGCTCCCCCTATTTGAATGCTCCCTCTCTACACAAAGCTCCCCCTTCATATATGCATAAAAATATTTAAATGAATAAATGAACCTAGATGCATATAGAAAATAAAATATTTGACTTTTATTTTCGAAAATCTTATCCTTTCTCTCCTCCTTTTGTTATCATCAAAAAAGTAAGGGTGTTAGAAAAATAGAGATAAAGTGATAGACATTAATAGAACATTAAAACTCAATCGAATATAAATATTAAATTTCAATAAAAAATCAAACAAAAATCATAAATACTCTGTTAGGTGCATATTCCACTTTTAGTATGATAGGATTACGCAAAAACCATATACTTGTATCTATTTGTGGTATAATTATCTCAAGAATTTGAATATCTACTAACCATGCATAACCGTTAGGACTTTTAAATGAGATTAGTCGTATTCCAATTTTTTTAAAATGAATTCAAGTATCTTCTAACCATGCATAACTGTGAGGATTTTTAAATGGGATTAGAATCAACTTGCCTATTTAATCAATCAATTTTGATATGCGTTCCATACATGCATAAGCGTGAGGACTTTTAAATAAGTGTGGAAGCACAAAATCAAAATTTCCAAGTAATTCACCCATGCATAACCGTGAGGAATTTTAAATGAGAGTGAATACTTTGGATGTTTTTATTTATTAAAAAAATAATGAAATGAAAAACGAATGATTTCCTATTTAAAATACCACATATTGACATACTATATTGTATTTTCATGAGTGATGGTTGATAGAAACATGATAGAATAAGAGATGGTCATGGAATTTTTACCACAAAAGAGTTTTTATAACTCTTGTTTAAACTTCTAAAGAAATTTACTAAATATACTGTCTCGGGTCATAATATATGATCAATATCAATACTCATCGCTTTTTCAATCACTATTTATCTTTTTGATAATTAGTTGGGGCCGGATTAGTTAATGTAATCACTAATGCTCAAATTCAAAAATAATTATCAAGTCAAATTTTCAAAGATTACTAATCTGAAATAAGGTCAACAAAAATTATTTTCTTGAAGGGGTTTTATATGAAAATTGTCTTCTAATTTGAAAATTATTTGAAGTGAAAAGTATGCAGATATTTTCTTCAAAAAATGATGCAGCTACTGAATGTCTCAACATAAATCACGTTTCACTGGTAATTTTTCTATTGATTAGATTACCAATGTGATCTGCATCTGAATTTCTCTTTCACTCAAGATTATTATTAGATTGATGTCATAGACCAGGTCATGAAGTGTGCAACGAAATATCTCAAAATCATTTTTAATAGCTTTTAAATGAAATTGAATTGAAGCCATGCAAGTTTTCATACAGTGACCATAGTGTAACCAATATATCCCTGTGTATTAAGAGTGATCATCAATCATTAAAACATCATCAATAGTCCATATAAATAGTTCAAAGATGATTGGTTTACAATTTTGAATAAGTTAGATTAATCATCAACATTCATTTCTTTATCAAATAACTAGCTCATTGTAACGACCCGCAAATCTGTACCTCTTGAGTCAACTCTATTCTACCTGAAATAACTCAAGTTGTACAGAAATACGAACCATTTGGGTTAAAGAAGAAGAGGTAGAAGAAGAAGAAAATAGAAAACAACAACAGAATCTAACCATCGCAGCGGAATAAAATATAATAGATAGTAAATAATCTTTACTCAAAATCAAATATATCTGTTTACATACATTACATCATCAGAGTACATCAGTCACAGCTCACATCAATACAATACAATGGATACACAACAACTCAACAGTGGAATATATATAAACAAGTACGTAAGTATGTATCGTCATCCAGCTCGTCTCCTGAGCTTCATAGCATCATCATGTATCCTATAATACTCGGTCTGACCCGAGCATTATAGTTAAATAACACCTGAGTCAGTCTGGAATACCAGCGTGAGAAAATCACACCCAATTGATTATTAAAGTTTCAAAAATCCTTTGAAAACAAAAGCATCTCGTAAGACCACGCCACAAATAAACATGTCGGGTTTTTACCTTACGATAGCTAAAACAATTTTTATAGAAATTCTCTGATATTATAATAGGGTCTATATACAAATACTTATAAAATAGCTGAAATTGTTACATTCATTAAATTCCAGCTACTAGCCACAGAGTGGGTAATACAAACAAAACTCATACAAGGCTCGTAGGGAGAATGGATTTTCAACCAATGACTAGGCACTGGGGTACCTCCTGTCACAGTACGGGGCCTAGATCACCATACCGAGGAGTACGCCCGCTCCCCTGCAACACAAGGCCGGAACCATCCCTTACTGGACAGTCCCGAGTGAGAACACCCCGCGGTTGGGATTAGCAACCGCCCACTAAGCCGAAATAAAAAGGGACATCTAGACTGGAATGACCTCACCCTGCTTGGGTGCAACCCACCTAGCCTTGCTGCATAACCCCTGATTTTCAGTCATTCCCATTTGATGAGGCTTGAGGCTAAGCGTTACCTTTTTATAGAACATATCCCTTAGAATGCCCATCGTCCACCTGACGATGTTTCACAAGCATTCATCCATACAAGTCCGTCCCGGGTTCGAACGGAACCGAAGGCACTATTCCTACTACATCCATTTTGAAAATATCCTCAGGATTAGTAGCGATTAGCCCTTGCACTTCACCACTCCATCTTCGAATCCAAAATCGTTTACACGAAACGTACGAACCGGATCGAAGTGGTTTTCGAGAAATAAATCTCGGTCCCGGTCTCTTCGAAACGATCAACGCATTTGTCCAATATTGATAGTCGGTTATTTAACTATCAATTTATATTCACAAACATCCATCAAATAATAAATAATTTCCCAATTATTTATTACCTTCAAAATATCTTCACAAGATATATTTCTATTTTCAATCCTTTGAAAACAGTTTTCAAACCATTCTTTCTTTCCAGAATAAACTTTCCCAAGTATTTTCTGTCTCCACTGAAATCGCCAAGCACAAACTAGAGTTTTAAAATAATTTAAAACACTTTATTTTAAAATATACTTTTAAAACATTTAAGTTAAACTACTTCAATAATTTTTTAAGAATACATATTATATAAATATTTGGAAATAATGTTACTTTATAAAATATAACTAAATTTTAAATCTTAAACAAACTACTAATTCACTCTTAAAATAATTACTACTATAATAGATTAAAAGGAAAGACTTACCTTATAATTTAAATATTTAGAAATAATAAAATTTCCAAACTTGCTTTTAAAATCAACTTAAAACTTTTAACTTATATTTAAAAACTTACTTCGAAAACGTACTTGGTTATCCAAGGAGAAGACCCAACTTAAATCAATTTCCCCAAATTGATTTCCAATTTATTTTACTTAAAATAAGTTTCTTTAATTTCTCAATTCATTTCAAAATTCATTAGTTATGGACTTATTATAAATGTTATTAGTTTCCGTTTGATTTAAACCTTTTAACTGAAATATACAAATTTCAGATTTTCCCAATTTCTTCTTTATTCCTTCCAATAATTTAAATCTTACATTTTTAATAAATGTTTTGTTCTTTTAATTAATATCACTAAAGATTTAAAATTCATTAACTTTCTGTTTATTCAATTTTCCTTTCTATACCCAAAATTTATTTATTAGAATTTTGAAGTCACTTATTCCTTTTCAAATTCATTCTTTGAATTTATTTTATAATTATTTTACTTACGATTCACTTCTTTTTATTTTCTTTCCAAAAATTCAATTTATATATTTTCATGGTAATTCATTATACCAAATCATATCCAACCTAACCATAACCATCAATATTTCAACATAAATCATCACAGAACATCAAATCATCATAACAGGGGAATTTAAATAATTTAAATAAATGTTGAGGGATCCAGTTAGCTGATGTAATTCAGATTGTGGTACAGATTACCACATCTAATATAATCGTTCAAAATAAATACACCGTTTACTATTTTACCTTTACGATAATTTTTCGTTGTCGTCCACTGTGATTTTGTCACCTTTGTACTAGGCTAAGGAACTTTGCTTTGTCGCCGTTGTGTCCCTGGAACAACCAAAATCCAAGTAACACTATTGTATCCTTAGTCTGCCACCATACTTATACGATGAAAGATTTTTATGACCCGTTTGTTTTTATAGGTCCATTATTGTTAGTGGCAAATGATTTTGAAAAATAAGTTTGTGGAGACCCAAAACTATTTATATATGTTCCTTTCGGCACCCAAATTTTTTTAACTTTGAGGGATTTTATATTTGTGCCTTTTGGAACCCAAATTGGAGCAGTTTTCACTTGTTTGGGTCTATACCAATAATTATTTTGATTGTATCCAAATTTTCTACAAATTGTGCACTTGGATTGGAATTTATTGATTTTTCTTTTAACAGATTCAGATTGACTATATCCAAGTCCTTGTCTAACTGTATTAATAGTTTATTTCCCTAATAGCATATTCAAGGATCTTTCTCCTTTGGAAAACTTTTCTAAAGTCGTTGACAGTTGTTGGACTTGTGTTTTGAGAGATTCATTTTAATTTAATAATTGTGTGCACTTTTTAATAGAGTTTTCTCTTATAGTATTTTGACTCTCTTTCAAAATTAGAATTTCATTTTCAAGTGATTTAATTTTAATTTCTGATTTTTTTAATATCTTCTTTGAATGTTGAACACTTATCACACTTAGGGATCTTACTTTGATAGTTTTCAACTAATTGCTCAAGCTGATTATTTAAATCTATCAAAGTTTCTTTTTATGATTCAATTTTAGCGTATTTTTCCCTAAGTCTTTCAAAACAGTCATTTACTTCGTGGAAATATATAAGTAATTCTCAGTGAGTAAGTTCTGATACCTAGCTTGGCTCGTCATCATCGCTATCGGTTATATCACCTTGAAGGCGCAAATCTGCTTTCACATCTCACTGCTATCGCTTATATTACACGTTGCTGCAAAACTTCTTCCTTTTGAGTTCTTTTCTTTGTCGAGTTGAATTCGGGGACAATTTGGCTTAATGTGACCGAATTTGTTGCACTTGTGATAGATGATCTCCCATTCTTCTGGGTTGTCTAGTGCTTTGACTATTCTGCTTTTCAATTTTTGATTTAGAGGTGGATTTCTATATTTGCAGTTCTACTTTTTGAATCACTTCATTAGTAACGCCAGCTCAGCTACACCATCATCATCATTATCCTCACCACAACTGCCTTTTACCAATCC
Organism: Allium cepa; assembly: GCA_030765085.1. Classification (NCBI taxonomy): domain Eukaryota; kingdom Viridiplantae; phylum Streptophyta; class Magnoliopsida; order Asparagales; family Amaryllidaceae; genus Allium; species Allium cepa. The sequence goes on from CM060944.1 coordinate 127,041,045, forward strand.
TGTTAAGCATATTTATTTAACTGAGTCGGTTGTGGAGGATTTCTCGTTGCTATTGACTTTTTCACTATATATAGCATCAGAAGTATTCCAGATTTCCTATGCATTTTCACAATGAGAGATAAAGTTAAAATTATCTTGATTAATATGAGAATATAATATATGCATAGCAAGAGCATTAATCGAGATAATTTTCTCGTCAATAATATCCCAACATTTAACATTAACAGATTTTAAATAAAATTCAATTTTTAATTTCCAATTCAAAAATTCTGTTTCATCAAAAATAGGAGGGATAATACTTGACTGACCCTCAGCAAAAGTAGCCATTTTAAAAATTCAAATTTGTAAAAAAATTGGTCTTTGAAAAATCAAACTTTTTAAAACAAAAATGGCTTTTGAACCTATCTCTGATACCACTTGTAGGATCGATTTCACCCTAGAGGGGGTGAATAGGGCGATACTATCAATTATAAAAATTTAATGCGGAAATTTATAAAATATTTTCAACATAGATCTTAACAGAATAATAGCACCATAGATAATAGCAGAATAGTAAACGTAGAAAATAGAACATACAGATTCACCCAGCTTCGGCAAAACTCTGCCTACATGCTGCCCCCAATGTTTCTACTAGAAATTAAGTAGTAAGATGCTTACATAGGTAAACTCACGACACCCGCTATCGACTAACATTAAATCTATGCTCAAAACCTTGCCACAACTAAACCACTGAGTTGCGAATTCTCGAACTATGGCACTGTAGTCCGTCTCCTAGTCACACGACTAGAAATTACCAAAGTTTTAAAAGAGAAAATACAAATTTAAAAATAAAAAAAAACTAGATAGCCTAATTGAAATTAAAATCTCATAGTGACAATTACAAAAGTCGGCCCAATAAAGAGAATCCCCTTTCTTTTATCCTCTTTTATATTTCTTCGGCCTGTTCTCTCTTTTATTGTGAAAAAATATGGCCACTTTCTTTATGCTCGTTCGTTCCTCTCTGAGCGATTAGGGCTTCTGGGTATTTTGAAGTTGCTGATTAAATTAATAGCTGATGCTTCGATTGCTTTCTTCGATTGATTCGTTCACGGCTGCTTCAACTTTGTCGAGTTCGATTGTCAAAATGGTATGCAGTTTTTCCTTTTTCGATATTTATTTGGCTCGACCTTTTTGATTCGAGTTGAATGATTATTCTTTGTTGCTTGAACTTGAATGATGTGATGACCCGGAATTTTAGGCAATATCAATTTAATGATCTGAATTAAAAATTTGATAATCTTTGTTAATAGGATTGGAATTAATTTAATAATCCAATTAAATAAATATTTAATTGATAGATTTTATCTTTTAAAAGCTAATAAATTCTTTTCTATTTATAATGTATATAGAATATGTATATATTGTAAATAGATAAGCCTTGTTTTAAATTTAATAAATAAATAAATCTTGTTTTCTAAATATATATATCTTTGGTAAATTGGGAATTATGATCTTATTTAAAGTTAAACTTTTAAAAGCTATTGAATAAATAATATATGTTTTTAAATTGTTAAGGTAAAAGTTTAATTTGTTTAAATTGATTTTGAGTATAAATTCAAGTAAAATTAACAATAAGGTTTGTTTTTTTCTCTTTACAAATATATTTTGATAAAATAAATAATTTATTAATAAAGAAATAATGTCTTTTATAATTATTTTAATTTGATAATGAGTTATTTTTAAACAATAATAATAATGTGATGTTTTTAACAAATGGATTTTTATATAAATAGTTTATTATTTCAAATTGAATTTTAGATTTTGATTTGGATTTGAATTTAAAGTTTTGAACTTCAAAGTATAGATATTTTAAATTGTCTTGGATTTTATAATATTCGTATAACTTTTATTTATATAAATAGTTGTTTTATTCCTTTTAAATTTATCTATACATACATACATATATATATATATATCCTTATATACTAATTACTTAATCATATTCTTATATTAAAACTTTAATTACATATAGCTAATTAATTAGGCATAAACTACATTTAACATATTAACTAAATACTAATTAACATTTAATTATAACTAATTAACCTTAAAGGACGTGTGAATTTATAAGCATACAAAAATGACAAATGTTAAATTTGAAGACAAGTGGCATTTCAAAATTTAGCCTTTTCTTTTATTTTTATTAATAAGTATTTCAGTTTTTATATGAACAAATCTTCTTTCATTCTTATTCTTTTTCTAAGTCCAAAACGCAAATCTGAAAACACTTCCTCTAAAACCAAAATCAGAAATCAAACATGCAAATCATTTCCCCTATAACACATTTTCAAATCTATTCAAAGCAAATTGGAATATAATCAATCCTGCACATCTTCAAAAATGCAAACCATAAACCATTTACCTTGTAAACAAATTACCTGATCAGATCTGTTCAAAGCAAATCTGGAATTGTTTTCTGCAGTTTCAAATCTGTGTTAAAGCAACTGCAGTTTTAACTCAAGCAAAAAAAAGGATTCCAGTTTTTCAAAGCTTACAAATTCCAGAGGCCATGGTTTTCAAGTTTTAAAAGCTAGCATTTCATTATTCAAAGCTTTTCAAAATATGCATTGTTCATCTTCTTTAATCAGGCGAGTAACATCATTTTTAATGAGTTTAAGTATTTTAATCTGTTGCATGTTGATTTCTATGTTAAGTATGTATGATATGTATATATATCAGTAGGTCTTCTATGTATATATGAATGGATATATTTGTACATGTTGCGGTCTCTGTATTATACTGTTCTTAAGTTCCCAGGTTCAAGAAATTGTTCAAAACCCATTATCACACGATGTAATCTATGTTGGTGTTTAAGATTCATGCAAAATATGTTTGTTGTATCATGAATTAAAGTTTAAAAATTTATTAAAGTTAAAATAATTTAGAATTGTCTTTAAAAATCAAGAACAACAGAGCAAGTTTGAAGTAAAGTGAAAATCCAGTCATTTTAATTCATCAATTCAGGAAACTAAACTAAATCCTTAACACTAAATATGATTTTTAAGAATAAAATCATAATTTTTAGTTTAAGGAGGAGAGTGCAGTTATGTGATGAACTGAAAATGGGAATTGAAGGTTTTCTGATGTTCTCTGTGGACTGAGAGGTCGGGTTCTTCAGTGTTGATGAACAGTGATCGAGGATGATGGGAAAAATATTTGATGGTGATGCATTTCACTATGGCTGCAGCGGTGACTGATTTTCGTTTGTAACCCTAGTTTCCGGGTTTGGTCAAAAATGCTCATTCCATTCCCTCTGGTGGACCAAGCTTCACCAATTTGTGGGAATTGATGGAGTTATGGTCGACGAAGATGTGGCAAGAGGCATCGGCATTCTGGTGATCAGCATTTTGTGATTCGAAGGTTTTCAGGTTGGGGTTTGGTACCAGTTTTATGCTCGAAGGCTCGATTTCGTTTTTGTGAAGTGGTCGATAATTTGATGATTGGGATCAGGTGAGGAGCTGATCTTGACTTGAGGAAGTTCTCGTGGGTGATCGGAGGAGGCTAGTTGGCCGGTGCATGTGAACGGTGCAACTCTGGGTATCAGTCTTGTTTGTTTTTGGGGAAGATGATTTGAACTCAGTTTGAATTCGAGTTGTATGCGTGTATGGCTCGTGTAATAGGGGGTTTGCTCGAAGATGGGGTTGATTTGTCTCGAAGCAGAAATTGAGTGGCTCGGGTAGATTGTTACAGGTTTTGAAAACCTGTTCTGTTCTGTTTTTAAAAAATTTAAAATGAAATTTTTAATGATAAGCAAGGATTTAAATTAAGTTTAAATCTAAGTCTAAAAATAGATTCAAGTTTAATTTGAATCTTAGTTTGGAAATAAACAAGTTTTCTAATTCAAATTGTCTTAATAACATAAAAGTGTTTAAGAAGTTAAAGTGTATTTAAAGGATTTGAATTTAAATGGAGTTTGAAAAAATGTAAGGATGGATTTAAACAAAGTTAAATTAGAATTTTAAATTTGAATTCAAATTGAATTGAATCTTTGGTTTTGGAAATAAAATAAAGTTTATAAATTTAAATGTTGTAAATAAGTTTAAAAGTTAAAGTATACTTTAATGATTTGAAATTAAAAGGAATTTAGTTTAAAATCTTTAAATTTCTTTTATATAAGTATTCTTTAACATGTGAATTTCAAAGTTTTAAATTGGTTGTAAACTTTGTTAAAGATAAATTGGTTTTCATTTTAAAACTTGAATTTAAAATGAAATTTGAAATGAAATTTGAAATAAATGTTTTCAAATGTATTTATGAATGATAATTTAACCATAGATAAGAAAAGGTTTTATTTTAAAGTAAATTTAGAATTTAATGATTTGTAATTTCATTTAAAGATTAAGGTAATTAAATGGATAAGTTACTTGTTTAATTAATGGAATGGAATGGATAATTAATTAAGGTAATTAAGGGTTTTAAATTATTAATTAAGGTTTAAGTTAATTGATTAAAGAATAATTAACTTGTAATTTAAGAATCGTTAATTAAATAAGATTAGATTTTAATTAATGATTAGTAATTAATTAATCAAGTAATTTAGAATTAATTAAGTTACAGTTAACACTTAATTAATTAAATAATTAAAGGTTAATTAATTGGATATTAAAGATTAATTAATTTGAAATTAATAATGATTAATGTAAGTTAATTACTTTAGAAAAGTAATTAAAGAATTTTCAATAGTTAATGAAGGTCATTAACTTGAGATTATTTAACAATTAATTAACATGATTAATTTAAATAATTAATTAGATTAATATTTAAGATAATCATTTGTGAATTGGTTAAATATAATTACTTAATGGAAGTAATTAAGAAATTAATTACTTAATGTAATTAATGGATTGAAATTACTTAGTGAAGTAATTAATGATAATTACCGGATGTAATTAGTGGAAGATGGTTTAATTTCGGAAGTAATTTGGATTAAATTACTTTATAATTAATCAAAGGATTGATTAAGGAGTAATTTATTTATTTAATGAAGTAATTAAGAGTAGTTAATTACTGAATGTGATTAATCAAAGGTGATTAATAATTATGGTTTAATTGAGATTAATTACTTAATGTAATTAATTTAAGTTTAATTAAGGATCATTAATTAATATAATTAATGATGCAATTAAGGATTGATTAATTAAGGCTTATTAATCAATAATAAGTGATTAAAGGTAATTAATTAATGTAATTAATTAAAGATTAATGTAATTAATTATGGTTAATTAATTAATGAAATAATTAAAGGTTAATAACTATATTTGGTATAGAATAATTAATTTGTGAAATTAACTAAAGGATAATTTCATGAATGTAATTAAAGAATAATTAATCAAGGGTGATTAATTAAGGTGATTAATTAGAGAATAATTAATTAATTTGTAATTAATTAATGGATATGTAAGCAAGATTTATATTGATGTAAGTAATTAATTTAATTCACTTTAAATTAACTAGAGATAGAAGTAATTAATTTAATTCATTTTAAATTAATTATAGATGGTGTGATTATAGATCATTGCGTATGTATGGATGGATGATATTGTTTGCCTTGAATGGTTTGAAATCTCAACTATGAGATAAGTAATGTTGTGTGATATGAATGCATTGGTTGCCTTATGATGATAATATGGATTATCTTTAGATAATAATAATATGGATTATCTGTTGTGATGATAATGATGATTATCTATTGTGAATCTGTGAACTATCTATTTGTATGTGTATAGATAATGAAATTGAATTGTTTTAAACTTTAAAACAACTTAGCCTTAAAAGATATGCTTTGGATTTCGATGAGACCGGGATCGGGTTTCCAGATTTGGATATCCAAAAACCAAATCGATCCAAATTAACAATAGGTCGTGAATCTCAAGTGAAGAGTGAAGACTCGAGGTGTAAGGACTATTCGTCATTAAAACTCTGAGGGTGATTCCAATATGTGTTTAACGAGGTAGTACTTTCAGATTCGAGATAAAGATTCAGAGTGCAAGGGTTATTGTCGTTAACTCTGAGGGTGATTCCAAAATGAGTGTAACGAGATAATGCCTTCGGTTTCGTTCGAACCCAGAACGAACTTGTATAGATTGAATGTTTTCAGAACATTGCCAGGTGGACGTTGAGAATTCTTAGATAGATGTGTTCTATAAAGGTAATCGTAGCCTCAAGCCTCATCAACCGAGAATGGCTAAAACAGGGGAGGTGCAGCAACGGTAAGTGGGTCATGCCCAAGTAGGACGAGATTTTCCCCGTCTAGAGGTCTCTTTATATTCGGCTTAGTGGGCAGTTGGATATGCGCACCAACTGCGGGGTTGTCTTATTCGGGACTGTCCAGTAAGGGATGGTTCCGGCCCTGTGTTACAGGGGAGTTAGGGTGGCTCCTCGGTACGGTGATCTAGGCCATGTACTGTGACGGGCGGTACCCCTGTAGCCCTGCCATTGTATGGAATCCAAAATCCAATAATTGCCAACGGTTTTGATTGTATTGCCCACTTCTGTGGCTAGTAGCTGAAATTTAATGAATGTAACAATTTCGGCTATTTTCTATTTACTTGAAAGCCCTAGACCTATTATAATATCACTGGATTTCCTATCAAATGTTTTGGTTAGCATGTGGTAAAAACTTTTCCTTGTTTATGTGTGGGAAGTCTTACGTGATACCTTTCTTTCAAAGGTTTTTTAAAGTTAAGCTATCTTAACCTGTTACTCACACCAGACCCATGTTTGACTCGGATTTTTATCTTCTGTTTTTCTTAAACTCTTGGGTACTCAAGTTTTTATGAGTAGCCAAGGGATTCAGGTTAGCTTTGACGAATGGTGGAGGTGCAATGGAGCAAGAGGGTTCAGCGTTGTAGATATGTTTAGTGTTCCGTTGTGTTTGATATCTCTGTGTTGTCTCTGAGTTGTATTAAATTGTAATAACTAGACAGGTGTTTATAATTGTCTAGTATGTGTTGTATTATCTGTGAAACTCTGATAGTTGTTGTATACTATGTAATATCTTATGTTATTAATATAATTTATTCGTTCCGCTATTGAGATTCTGATGTTGTTTCTTCTTTCTTCTCTTTCTTTCTCATTTCTATCCCTTTCTTTCTTATTAATGATGCGTCATTCTGTGGAGATGAATGGAGGGTCGTTACAGTGGTATCAGAGCACTAGGTTGAGTGAATACCTAGGCTTTGGAGTGTTTTCTTTCTTGAGAGAGCGTATTTGTATTTTTAATATATATATATATATATATATATATATATATATTTCTACCTATCTGTTGGGTTAATTGTTCGGGTTTTTCGATATAAGTTATAAAGGTAGATATGATAGTGGTGTGTGAAACAAGACTACCAATGGAAGGAGTTTGAATGTTTGAGGTTGGAAGTGGATCTGTCGGGACTGTAGACCTAATACCGTCTCGAGTGTGTTTTGCTTGGTGTAAAGGTTTCATCGATATCTGAAGAAAACATGTTAAGGTTCGGAGTCCATCTTTGAAGTGCAAAGTTAGATGAGTAGAGTTTGGATCTGTCGGCTGAGCAGAAGTAAGTGATGGTATCTTGATACCCCAGGAAGTAGTAGTTGCGTGATAAGATGCTGAGATTATAGATGTGTCCGAAGATGTTTCTTTGGAACAAGTTTTAGGAAGTGTGTCTGCTTCGGTGTTTTGGTTGGGTTCAGTAGGATGTTGTGGTTGGCTTTGAGGCCCAAGTTTCTCAAAGAACTTTGGATTAGGAAGTCTTTGGCATCTGTGCCAGCAGTACAGCTCGGAGTGTTCTGTGTTCTAGCTGGAAGTTTTCTGGCTGAGCAGTTTCCTGGAGATGAAGTTCATAAGCAGCAGAGTGGATCCATTTCTTCGATGGATTGACCAAACTAGTGTAAGCTGTTCTGTTGGGTAAAGAGAGGACAGTTTTTCTTTGGAAATTGGTCTGGCTTGATCGCAAAAGTGACTTGCGATAGTTGAGTGTTCCCTTGGGTTATCATAGTTTTTTCGGATGTCTTCGGAATAGTCAAAGGTTGTCCGCATCTGGAGTTTGAGTTTTCGTATCGACTAGGATTCCAGGAATGATTCCGGTGGTTCAGTTTAGTCGAAGGATGGTTCTTAGAGATTGATTTGGTGTAGCAGATCAGGGTTTTGGAGGAACTTCTGAGTTTTTCTTTATGGATCTGTTGAACCATATTTCTGGGATGTGTTGTCCGGTTTATGCTCGTGTTCTTCATCGGCATTTTCTTCTATTCCAGATCAGAGTTTTGCAGCGGAAGTAGTTTGGGAGTGTTTCTGTTTGTCTTTTTCGGATAGGAGAAGTTTGTTCTTGATTTTGGGTTGATCTTGAGAGGATTATTTTGATGGGTTGTTTCTGGTCTAGTTTGTTTCCAGAGGAATCAGCTAGGGTTGAGCTGATCAGGAAGGATGTTAGTGGCCCAGGTTCGTCCGAAGAATTTTATGGATAAGTGATGAAGGAATTTGAATTTCGAAGTCGGAGATTTTGTTTTGGTTAAGTTTTCTCCGATTTTAAGGAGCTATAAGTTTTGGGTAAGGCTGGAAAGCTAGCTACGAGATATTTTGGATCTTTTCTGTGTTCTTGTAAGGATAAGTGTTTGGTTTTCAGGATTGAATTGCCAGTTTGGATAACCGGGATTCGATATGTTTCACGTATCTTTGAGGGAGTACGTGTATGGTCTATCTCTGGTTTTGGAAAAAGCATTTCAGGAGGTTTGATTTTGAATCAGACTCGTCTGTAGTCTGATATCCTGTTTAGTTTTGTAGATCTAGATGAGAAGGAGCTCGGTAGATTAGTAGTGTAGATTGTTTGGATTCTGTAGAGCGAGTATGCCGGTATACATACTTGGGAAACTCTAGGAAATTCTATCCAGAATTTTTCTGAATAGTTAAATTTGTTTGATTATATGAATTGATTGCTATGATTTTTAGCATATGATTGATAATATATGCTTTTGTTTTAACATTAAAATCTTTAATGAGATTATTAAATTACCTTTTTTTTAAATTTCGGGTACGAAATTCTTTTAAGGGGGGAGGAATGTGATGACCTGGAATTTTAGGCAATATCAATTTAATAATCTGATAAAAATTTGATAATCTTTGTTAATAGGATTGGAATTGATTTAATAATCCAATTAAATAAATATTTAATTGATAGATTTTATCGTTTAAAAGCTAATAAATTGTTTTTTATTTATAATGTATATAGAATATGTATATATTGTAAATAGATAAGCCTTGTTTTAAATTTAATAAATAAATAAATCTTGTTTTCTAAATATATATATCTTTGGTAAATTGGGAATTATGATTTTATTTAAAGTTAAACTTTTAAAAGCTATTGAATAAATAATATATGGTTTTAAATTGTTAAGATAAAAGTTTAATTTGTTTAAATTGATTTTGAGTTTAAATTTAAGTAAAATTAAGAATAAGGTTTGTTTTGTTTTCTTTTTAAATATAGTTTGATAAAATAAATAATTTATTAATAAAGAAATAATTTCTTTTATAATTATTTTAATTTGATAATGAGTTATTTTTAAACAATAATAACAATGTAATGTTTTTAACAAATGGATTTTTATATAAATAGTTTATTATTTCAAATTGAATTTTAGAATTTGATTCGGATTTGAATTTAAAGTTTTGAACTTCAAAGTATAGATATTTTAAATTGTCTTGGATTTTATAATATTTGTACAACTTTTATTTATATAAATAGTTTTTTTTATTCCTTTTAAATTTATCTATATATATATATATATATCCTTACATACTAATTACTTAAGCATGTTCTTATATTAAAACTTTAATTACATATAACTAATTAATTTGGCATAAACTACATTTAACATATTAACTAAGTACTAATTAACATTTAATTATAACTAATTAACCTTAAAGGACATGTGTGAATTTATAAGCATACTAAAATGACAAATGTTAAATTGAAGACAAGTGGCATTTCAAAATTTATCCTTTTCTTTTATTTTTATTAATAAGTATTTCAGTTTTTATATGAACAAATCTTCTTTCATTCTTATTCTTTTTCTAAGTCCAAAACACAAATCTGAAAGCACTTCCTCTAAAACCAAAATCAGAAATCAAACACGCAAATCATTTCCCCTATAACACATTTTCAAATCTATTCAAAGCAAATTGGAATATGATCAAACCTGCACATCTTCAAACATGCAAACCATAAACCATTTTCCTTGTAAACAAATTACCTGATCAGATCTGTTCAAAGCAAATCCGGAATTGTTTTCTGCAATTTCAAATCTGTTTTAAAGCAACTGCAGTTTTAAATCAAGCAAAAAAAAAGGATTCCAGTTTTTCAAAGCTTACAAATTCCAGAGGCCATGGTTTTCAAGTTTTCAAAGCTAGCATTTCATTATTCAAAGCTTTTCAAAATATGCTCTGTTCATCTTCTTTAATCAGGTGAGTAACATCATTTTTAATGAGTTTAAGTATTTTAATCTGTTGCATGTTGATTTCTATGTTAAGTATGTATGATATGTATATATATCAGTAGACCTTCTATGTATATATGAATGAATATATTTGTACATGCTGTGGTCTCTGTATCATACTATTCTTAAGTTCCCAGGTTCAAGAAATTGTTCAAAACCCATTATCACACGATGTAATTTATGTTAGTGATTAAGATTCATACAAAATATGTTTGTTGTATCATGAATTAAAGTTTAAAAATTTATTCAAGTTAAAATAATTTTGAATTTTCTTTAAAAACCAAGAACAACAGAGCAAGTTTGAAGTAAAGTGAAAATCCAATCATTTTAATTCATCAATTCAGGAACCTAAACTAAATCCTTAACACTAAATGTGATTTTTAAGAATAAAATCATAATTTTTAGTTTGAGGAGGAGAGTGCATTTATGTGATGAACTGAAGATAGGAATTGAAGGTTTTCTGATGTTCTCTGTGGACTGAGAGGTTGGGTTCTTCAGTGTTGATAGAGCAGTGATCGAGGATGATGTGAAAAATATTTGATGGTGATGCATTTCACATTGGCGGCAGCGGTGACTGATTTTCGTTTGTAACCCTAGTTTCTGGGTATGGTCAGAAATGCTCATTCCATTCCCTCTAGTGGACCGAGCTTCACCAAATTGTGGGAATTGATGGTGTTATGGTCGACGAAGATGTGGCAAGAGGCTTAGGCGTTCTGGTGATCAGCATTTTGTGATTCGAAGGTTTTCAGGATAGGGTTTGGTACCAGTTTTATGCTCGAAGTCTCGATTTCATTTTTGTGAAGTGGTCGATACTTTGATGATCGGGATCAGGTGAGGAGCTGATCATCGACTTGAGGAAGTTCTCATGGGTGATCAGAGGAGGCTAGTTGGTCGGTGCATGTGCGCGGTTGTAACGACCCGATATTTTCAACCATTCGCATCCGCACATGTCGGACTTGAATTGTTCAAAATACCGCATTGTAAAAATAAATTTGGCAAAACTCAGAATATGTAGTAAATAATTAATCACAGAATCACAGACATAGAATCAGAATACTCGCAGCGGAATTTAAAAATACTTAGTGGTTCATGAAGCCACTATAAATAGTCTCAATCAAATAAAAAATTACAGTCTTTAAACCAAATAAAGTTTTAAATCATCAGTAGAGCAATCCAAATGTCCACTAGTCTTGATTTCAAAAATAAGATAACGGACAGAAAGAAGCCAGCAACTTGAAAGGATCTACAGAAGTCCTAGCTCCGGGATGATGACTGAACTGCAACTCAGGCTGACCCGAGCGTAAAATAAAACATAAACACTCGAGTCAGGACATACATACTTATATAGTGTAAGCTAATTCAAGTGTACTGTAATATAAGGCAAGTAACTTAAAGGATGCTTGGGACCGCCCATCCTCTAAGGATCCGTTAAACTATTTACTACGTAGTAATACTTCGCTATTATAATAGTGTATATTAGTAAAATAAACTTACTTTTAAATAGCGTTAAGGGGTTACCCATATAGCCCTTAACACAGAATATATTCCCATAGTCTATACAGTACCGTAATCTCCCCCGTACTGGGCGTTGTCAGAGGGCACTCCATAGGTATGGTACAAAACCAAAATCTTATAAGGCGCGATAGGGTAGGTGACACGGCACAACTAGGCAATGCCAGGGTAGATATACCAATTGCTATCCGGACCGATGGAAACGCGCAGCTGCAGCCCACCTCGAACAACACTCCCAAATCAAAGGTGCGCACCAAAACAATCACAAGAGTAATAGAATGGCATACGAAGAAGTGCGTTCGATCAGAGGTGCTACCTCATTAATCCGAGAATCGCTCCTGTTTTAGCCACTTATGCCAACTCACGGGAGTCGGGTCCACGTATTTACCTCAAAGAAAACGTCACCACCATCCTACTTCATTCTGAAATCTCCACCGCGTACACGGTTGTCAAAGTGGTTTTCGGTATCGACAGAGAGTATGCTAGATATCCGATCCCGGTCTCTTTAACAACCAAACGTTATTATAACCCGTGGTTACAGCTTTTAAAAATGGTATTTATACTTTGAAATCAAAATAAATTTCAAATACCTTCAATATCAAATATTGTTTGTAAACATTGGTCATTTTATAAAATACCATTTAAATCTATTCAATTTAATTAGAAATTTATTTGCCTTTTTCTCCCTTTTTAAAATTAAATTCTTCCATTTAAAACCATTCAAAGTCAATTCCTTATTTTTATTAATTACATATTAACTTCCAAAATTTAAACCCATTTCCCCAAAGATTATTTCCATAAATTTATTTTTAAATAATTAAAATCCCAGTTTCTATAGCACTTATGAAATGCTACCTAAAGTCTATAGGTTAAAACGGTTCGTTTATAAAAGACAGCATTTAAGTGCTGTAATAGACTATTAACTCAACCATCAAGTTTTAAATTCCCAAATATAACTTTTTATCAATTATTTACTTAACTTAAACCTTATTTTAACAAAATTCATAAACTCCCAAAATAAGTTATACTCCAAAATTTATTTAAACATTTATTTATTTATTTAACATTTTTAACTCATTCAAAACATTATAAATCTTATAAAAATCCTTTAAATATATTTAAACCAGAATATTATAAACTTCCATTTTAAAATAAATTTAAAATATTTCAGAAAAACATTATATAAACCACGGGTCTGTATATAGTTTTCTAGCCTAGGTCAAGTGATACGGATTTATATCATTTCAATCCGCAATTTACAAAACCCCGGGTTCTATCACTTCAAACCCGCAATCCCAAGTTAACAAATCAAATTTAAACAATTAAATAATATATATGGATAATAATTGTCGTTCAGGCCTACCATTTCAGCCTATAACGATCTCAAATTTACAGGGAACTTACAGTGATGATTTAATCAGTAAATAAGAATTACATAGTATAACTGCGATAATATTACAATAGATAAACAACTGATGAGGTGTCAATTTAAAATGGGGTTTAACATCATACGTTATATCACAGGCAGATAAAATTTAATAAAAGTTTACAATTACACTTGCGATAATTCACAGAAATATAGGTATGTTTGTCTGGTGAGAAATACTCACCTGAATGTTGCAGAAAATTTTGATTCAAAATAGAAATCCCCCGAAAAAGAATCGCACCGCGGGTAACGATCAAATTTTCCCCGGATGTCACGCCTAGATTCAAGATCCAAATACCGAATACGTGACTTTAAAAATTACGGTCAAAGCAAAAATTTAGAGACAATTGGAACGAATAGAGTAAAAGAAATTTTGGTTCAACTTTTGCTCGACTGCCTCACCCCACATCCCGACCCAACTTCATAGGCTTGGCAATAGTATTTACTATTATTATTATTATTATTATATATATATATATATATATATATATATATATTTCTTCTTCTTTTTTTTTCAACGGCATGTCCAACTTATCTAGTTTTGAAAAATATGTATTTACACAAACTTGCGTCTCTGCCTAAACTATTCTTCAATGCAAACTCTCTCTGTTTCTTAATTACAACACGTCTCTGCCACTTCAATTTCAAAACATTGTTGAATTCAGAAACATTAAAATTTAAATTTTTAACCATTCTTTACTTATAAAATCATATCCCTGCTTCAGAAAAATGTTCATTTGGATACCATTTATCTTATGATTAAATAAAATAAATTTTATAAATAAAATATCCAAATTTACTATGAATCATTTGTAAGTCAGAATTTCCCGATTTTACTTAACTTGTATATATATTTTTCCAAATAACTTTACACTTAATTTAAAAATACCCACTTCCTAAATAAAACTAAATTCTCATTTATTTACTTAACTTAACAATTTTATTTAAAACCAAATTTCCAATTTTCAAGTTAAGTCATAAATGGAAATTTCACCTTTCCATTTGAAAACAACATTTTCAATTATTTACTTACAAAACACATCCGTTCCATAAATTTTTTTTTTCTTTCATAGTTAATATACACTAAATTTTCTTCACAACTTTATTCATTTAGACATCAATTCAACTATGATTCAAGTTAAATAAAAGTTATTCCCAAATGTTCCATTTCAACCGTCTTTTATTTTATCAATTCAAAGTACATTATTTATTATACCAAACATATCCATTTTCGGAAATAACTTTTATTAAAATTTCTAGGTTAGATTTCAACTCCATATTAAATCAAATTTAATTATTATGTCATTTATCGTAAATAAAATCTTTAAATTCACTTTAAAACCAATTATTAACTTACAAAAATTTAACTTAAAAAAAAACAAAACACCTTTAAAATTTTAAAGCCTTAAGTCAAATTTTTAGTTGAATTACATAAATTTTATTTCAAAAAATACTTAAAAATTTTTAGAAAAATATTATAATATATTAACCATGGGCTTGTTCGGGATATAAGCTTGGTTATGAAAACTTAGAGGGACGTGACGTGGTGGAGAAGTAGCCGAGCAAGGCAAAAGGGAAACAGAGAACAACAAGAAGAAGAAAGGGAAAAACTGAAAGAAGAAAAGAAAAAGTAAAACCATTACCTGATAGAGGCTTCAGCACAAAAGAAGAAGAAGGAAAATTTTAGATGCAATATAAAGTTTTTGTGTGAGACTTTATATATATATAAGAAGAAGGAAAATTTTAGATGCAATATAAAGTTTTTGTGTGAGGCTTTATATATATATAAGAAAACAAGTCGAGAGTTATGAAGGCACGTGAGATCTTCTGAGATGCGAGTTGCACAATAATGTATATGGGAGGCTTGCGTGATTATAGGAAAATAGTAATCAAATATAATTTGCTTTGAACTGAATAGACTATACAAAATTTTGATTTAATGAATTCCTAGAATGATGCGTGAATTTAGGCAAGAGATTGATTCTTAATTTATAAAATTCTTTCTTATGTATTCATGGATAAGGCTTGCGAAATATAGGGGACCAAACAAGCAGGCAAGAATGGCAAGTGATAATAAACATTTAGGCAGACCAGAAAGTTGCGTGATTTATTATTGCCAGTTATACGAAAATCTTGATTAAATGCATGCGTTGATTACTTTCCAGTTTCTTTAGTTTGCACGTTATTTTATATGCGTGATTTATGCTGCCAATTTATGAAAATTTGATTTCAACATTTTATACCATTTAATAGTTGCGTGATCAGCTATATGAAATTTTGATCTTTATTTTGATTGAATTAAATGAAACGGCAAGAATTGGCAAAGATTTTGAAATGAAAAAGTCATATACAAAAATTAAAACCCAATTGACAACTATGGAAAATGTAACGTTTACTATAAACTACTAACTGATATTTTAAATCCATACAGATATAAATATGATTTTTAAAATATGCCAAACCGACGCAATGCAAAACACCTAAATTTATATAAAATAACTTTTTTAGTTTATACGTTTATTACGTTACTTATACCATAAATTTTATGCGTCCTTTAAACGCGAAATCCAACAGTTCATTAGTACACTAAATTTTTTTTACAAAGTTATTACTTACCAAAAATTTTATTGGTTTACATATATTATACATATACAAAATTCATTTTATTAACATTGCGAATTGAGTCGTCTTTTAACAAAGTTAAAAACTTCAAAACTTTTAAATTTTATTTTTAGACCTTTGGAAAAAGATTTACATCAAATATATATATATATATATATATATATATATATATATACGGTATTTATTCCCTAAATTTACGCACCCTTTTTAACGCGAAATTACCCAGTTCATTTATACACTAAAAAAAATTCAAAATTCTAACCGTGCTAACACTCGAACTCGTGACCTGTCATGAATAGCACAGATGTCTTAACCACCTAAGCTATTAATGTTTTCTTAATTAAAACTTGATTTTTCTAGGAATTAAGTTCTTTACCATCTTCGACAAAACCCCAAATTTCCAAATTAAAGTTAATTCTTAACCATGTCAAAATTTTAGAGATCTTATTATTTAATTAAAAATTTGGTCAATTGTTTTTTTTTAATCACTTTAAATAAACCCCAAAGTTTTTAAAATACAAGTGAAAAATACTTGTTAAAAAAATTGGGCTGTTACAGCGGTGCAACTCTGGGTATCAGTCTTGTTTATTTTTGGGGAAGATGATTTGAACTCGGTTTGTATTCGAGTTGCATGCGGGTTTGGCTCGTGTAATCAGGGGTTTTGCTCGAAGATGGGGTTGATTTGTCTCGAAGCAGAAATTGAGTGGCTCGGGTAGACTGTTACAGGTTTTGAAAACCTGTTCTGTTTTTAAAATTTTAAAAATGAAATTTTTAATGATAAGAAAGGATTTAAATTAACTTTAAATCTAAGTAAAAATAGATTCAAATTTAATTTGAATCTTAGTTTGGAAATAAATAAGTTTTTAAATTCAAATTATCATAATAACATAAAAGTGTTTAAGAAATTAAAGTGTATTTAAAGGATTTGAATTTAAATGGAGTTTGAAAATGTAAGGAAGGATTTAAACAAAGTTAAATCAGAATTTTAAATTTGAATTCAAATTGAATTTGAATCTTAGGTTTTGGAAATAAAATAAAGTTTATAAATTTAAATGTTGTAAATAAGTTTAAAAGTTAAAGTATACTTTAATGATTTGAAAATAAAAGGAATTTAGTTTAAAATCTTTAAATTTCTTTTGTATAAGTATTCTTTAACATGTGAATTTCAAAGTTTTAAATTGGTTGTAAACTTTGTTAAAGATAAATTTGTTTTCATTTTAAAACTTAAATTTAAAATGAAATGAAATTAAATTTGAAATAAATGTTTTCAAATGTATTTATGAATTATAATTTAACCATAGATAAGAAAAGGTTTTATTTTAAAGTAAATTTAGAATTTAATGATTTGTAATTTCATTTAATTATTAAGGTAATTAAATGGATAATTTAATTAATTAATTAATGGAATGGATAATCAATTAAGGTAATTAAGGGTTTTAAATTATTAATTAAGGTTTAAGTTAATTGATTAAAGAATAATTAACTTGTAATTTAAGAATCGTTAATTAAATAAGATTAGATTTTAATTAATGATTAGTAATTAATTAATCAGGTAATTTAGAATTAATTAAGTTACAGTTAACAGTTAATTAATTAAATAATTAAAGGTTAATTAATTGGATACTAAAGATTAATTAATTGGAAATTAATAATTGTCATGACCCGAAGTTCAGCGCTCAAAAATCGACATCAAATGCCTCACTTGTATTCGACTGCCGGAGATTCGAACGTCGAATTCCAGTTCGGATGGAGCTTATAACAACATTAGATGAATATAACAGCGGAAAAAAAATGAATATCGGATATCAACACAGGAACAACATGGTATAATATCCAATATAACATCGATCCCAAATATCAGAGTGATACAAATATGATACAACCATAATAAGACAACAGAACTTCAATGAGTTTCCAACATACTTCAACTTCGACAAGGTCTTCAAAACTCCAATACTTCAAAAGGTTTCCAAATCCAAAGCTTCCAGAATCCAAAAACTTCCAAAAGACTTCAAAATCCAAACTAGCTCAAAACACGGATAACCTGCTTCTAGGCTTCCCGTGGAAAATTATGGACACCCAGAGTTTAGGAAAGGAACAATAAACTCCGGGTCAGTCATGGGACTGGTATGAGTAAACAAAAGCAGTTGTTTGAAATAAAAGCAGTTTATTCTTATCAAAATGAAAACAAAAGCATTTGAAAGAAATTCGCAATGCTTTTTGAAAATGAAACTGCAATAAGGCCTCCCACCACACACACAATGCAGACGCAGACTTGGAGGAGATTTCTCCTTATGACAGTCAAAAATGCTTGATACGAGAAAACACTTTTAAATATTTTTTTATCAGTGCATAGTGTGAAAACATTTTGAAAGTATAATATTAATCTTAGCCAGCATACGTACCATTATAGTTTGCCTACTATAGCTACCATGTTAAATGGCAGGTTATACAACTAAAACCGTAAAGGGCTCGTATTGGATGATTGGATTTCCAACAAATGGTCGAGCAAAGGAACTTTTCATATAAAATAAAATGGGACGCCGCTGGAGGGACGTCCCCGGACCCTAACCAGATCTCTGCTACACAAGGCCGGGTTACCTCTGTAACTAGGTAACAACTGACATGAGTATGCCACCTCCCGGTCGTTACCAACCTTTATCCGAAGCGCTTCTCAACCGACAACCACAAAACAATAAGTTTGCAGCAACCACAAAGTAAGTATCTGGGCTTCATACCATGATACCACTTATGATCCAGAAGGAAATGGACATACCCTCAGGGGGCGATACCCCCCAAATAACCTTGATGCCATAATTCCTGCTTCGACCATAATCGGGTTGTGAGGTTCGACAAAGTCTCGTCCACAAAGCTACGTTTTTTCAAGCCATGCTTCGATCAACAAATGATCAACAGCACTCAGCATGCCACACTACCAAATTGAGAATATATCACGAATAACCTTCAACTACATAACCTCTGAGCTCGTGCGTCTCAAAGAAGGGTGTTAAGCTAAGAGAATAAATTCTCCGCCACCAATAGATACGCATTTGAAAGAAATCAGCTTTATATCACAGTTTGTAGTGTCAGACATACAATCCATACAAGTCTGTTCCGGGTTCGAACAGAACCGAAGGCACTTCCGAACAAGTCCTTGCAATCCGGGCATCCACAAGCCCGATCGGACTCCCCATCACATATGGAGATCTCTATACCGGAGCAACTTAGTGCAGAGTCATTCGATAGGTTGTCCTATCGTTCTCGAAGACGCCCGGTCTTCACCACCGGTCTTCAATTGCTATCCATTTCATCATATCACATATTCGGAATGGGTTATATGACACAAAGGCCCTCTCCCGGCTAATCCGAATAGTGAGCGTAAATTTTAAAACGGGTGGATATGTCATCTACAAAGATTCGCAGGCTCGATGTGGGTTTCGGATAACCAACTGAAATCCGACTCCCTGTCGCATCGAAATTCAAAAACCATTTTACGGCCAAAGATTTATCATATTCATACAGAAGAATATTCATCACAGATATCATAGCTTGGCATAAAGAAATTCATATCACATAGCATCTTAGTTACAAACAGAGATATCAATCAATACCCATCATACAATAGTTATCAATCATATACAACTAAGACGAATCAATCGTGTGATTTAAACCAATTAATCAAATAATTAGTTTCATTAAATGATTCTTTTAATTAACTTCCAAAATAATTATCTTAACTAATCATAACCCAATTAATTAAAGATAAATACATTTAATTAAGTTAAATTTGATTCGATCATAAAACTTATTAGAAAACATTTAGTAATCAATTTTATAATTCGAAAGATATAATTTATTTAAAACAAAATGAATTGAACATTAAATTTTAGTATTTAAAATATTTGGAAAACTTGATCAATCTTGTTTAATAAATTTAATAAAAATCTCATCCCTTTTTTAAAACTTAATTAAAATATATCTTTAAAACTGGATACATTCGAACTTGAATAAATTTCTTTATTAAACTTAGTTAAAACATTTACTTTAATTATATATATATATATATATCTTTTTTTTAAACTTGGTCAAGCTTCCATTAAATACCTGATTTTCAAAATCTATTTTACATTAAAAATCTGATCACTATTTAACATTAAAAACTTAAATACGAGTACCTATTTTACAATTTTAAGCCAGGAAAAACTTTCCAAACTTAATTTTTGTTCATTTTCAACTTGGTATAAACTTTAAAATCCTAGAAACAAATTTTCTTAAAAGACTGTAGCTTAACCACTACAGGCCCGAGCCAAACAAAAGGAAACCCGCGCATTCACAATACCCACTTCGAGTCTTCCCCGGAATTTCCTCCTACCTGCTTCGAGATTCTTAAATTTATGACCCGTGTGCTATAATTTTTTTTCTCTCCAATTTTTCTAAGTACAAACTCGTACTACCCAAATCACTTCGAGTCGAAACTTGAGTTTAAATCCCTATTATCCGAAGCTTCCCTCAATTCTACTTCATCTTCCATCATCAACATCCCCAGGCACACACAAATGCACGGTGTACGTGCACCATCAATTGGCTCAACTCCGATCAAAACCGTCGTTGCTAACAAGTCGACGACCACTCTCTATGTCAACGCAATCACTCAGATCATCGAAACGATGATAAATTCAAAATCGAGCTCGATCGAACCCATTTGAACAAAACCGACCACCAAAAATCACCTCGAACTGTCGACGCCGATCACCAGAAAATTCTAGCCTCCGGTCACGACTCCCTCATCCACCCAGCTATCACCACCCAACTCCACGTGCAACACAATGAACGCACGAAGCCCAGCGACCATTTTTTTCGACCATTGCCTAAATTAGGGTTAAAAACTTAATCTCCTCGCCGCAATCGCCGCAGTGGACTAGGACCCCTCCAAGCATTTTTCCCCGACTCCCCGTAGGCTCTTCCACCTCCACGCAACGCCATGACCATCATCATCATCTCGATGGTCGGAATTTTGCAAAAGCCACCAATTTGGTTATCGCAGCTTATCCCAGTGATTACTAACTTAAAAGTTTTGATTTTATTTTCAAAAATCATAATTTTTAATAAGCTTTCAGATGGCATTTATGAAATTAAAATTTACGAGGTTTAAAATTTAACATATTTTACATTGAATTGTGTTTTTCTTGTTCCAGGTTCTAAATCTTGAACATTATCTTTTTAAATGTTTAACTTTCAATTTAAAATGAATTTAAACCATTTTTTCCTGATACTTAAAGTCTTACACAACTGAAATCAAAGAACTTGGATTCTTAACAGGTTTTCATAAAAAAAAATGAAACATGTAGAACAGAATTTTCAACATGCACAGGCAAAAGCATATCTCATTCACAGATTTTTGTTGCATGCAAACCACATTCAACTTGCATATATCACGTATTCAATAAATCGGATAATAATCAAGTTTCTAGAAAGGTTTACTCGCCTTCTTTTTTTAGCAAAGACAACTCCCTGTTTTAAAAATTTAAAATCTGGAACTCTTTTTTTTCTCTTCTTCTTAGCTTGATTTCTTTTGAATTTGATAGCTGCAACAAATTGGTATGGACTTGTTTAAATTTTTGATGTAATTACTTACTTGATCCTTTAACAATTTAAAATTTAAATTACTTACAGTAATTTTTTTTTTCTAAACAGGGGAAGAAATTTGTGGCCTACACTCTTTAAGCTTGTGTTTGTTGCTGTTTTTTTTCTTTTAAATTGATTCCTGAACTTTCCTAAATCTTTGAAATTCTCTTGCTTGATTCTGTAATGTTGGTTGAAGATTGGAATTATCCTTCTTTTGGCTTGAGATATTAAGAGGAAGGTTGTTACAGATTTAACAGAATTTTCTGGAAATCTTTTCTGGTTTCAATTGTTGAGGAATTGTGTTTGTTTTTTATGATTTCTTTTTTTTCTTCTGATGTGAAGATTTAATAGAATTTTCTTTTGGAATGAAAAGAAAAAAGAGAGAAGATAAATGACTTGTAAAATTTTATTTTATTTTTCTATAACTTTCTTAAGTAAAAGAAAATAATACAAATGACACTTGTAATTCCTTTCTTCCCTTGAATTACATTTGTCACCATAGTCCTTGTTAACTTTAACACTTGTAATAAAAAATTTCCTTATTTTATTAACCTAATAATTTTCATTATTTAAATTGTACTTGTACTTACATTTTCCCATTAACAAATATTAACTTTATATAAATGCATATTATTAAAAAGAGAATGGTTTTGAACTTTTTAAATACATATTACATAAATTGCATAGATATACATTTATAAGTCCAAATTATTTTACAAAACATTTATTTTAAAATTTAAATTCAAATAAAAAATCAAATTCAATATATGAATTCAAATTTACCTACATATGCCCTCATACATATATATTCACATATATGTATAAAAGTTAAATTTAAATGATTTTTTAAAAAATTAATATTTCCAAATTTTAAACTCAAAAGAAATTTGAAATCCTTATTCATTTAAATTATCACTTATTATTTATTTATTTTATAACTTTTTAAATTATATTATAAAAGTTCAACACTTACCAAATTTAAATTGATAAAATTTTTGGTGTGTTACAGATTTCTCCTCCTTAAGAAAATTTCGTCCTCGAAATTTGAAAGAAAGAGAAAAGCAAACAAAGAATTTACGGATTCAGAAAAAGAATAGAGAAATGGCTTACCAGTTTAAGCCGAGATATCCACTCTGCATTTAGGATAACACTTTTGCATACCATCTTCTGTTTCCCAAGTACAGTCCTTTGGATCACAGCTCCACTGCACTTTAACCAGCTTCACAATTTTATTCCGTAATTGCTTTTCGTCCCATTCCACAATCTTTATTGGTTCTCTTTTAACTGTTAAATTTGGTGTGATCTCTAGATCCTGCTGCGCTGCCTCTTCGATAATACTGTCTGGATCGCGCACGTACTTTCGAAGATGTGAAATGTGAAATACATCGTGTACACCAAATAACCAGTTAGGTAGCTGTACTCGATATGCTAGAGGACCAATTCTTTCCTGAATAGGAAAAGGACCAATGTATCGTGGTGCCAGCTTACCAGTTTTTCCAAA
Organism: Allium cepa; assembly: GCA_030765085.1. NCBI lineage: Eukaryota > Viridiplantae > Streptophyta > Magnoliopsida > Asparagales > Amaryllidaceae > Allium > Allium cepa. Next base: position 127,064,234 of record CM060944.1, read on the forward strand.
TCTTAACACCCCGCATTGGGGATACTTTCAAGAAAACAGAATCTCCAACTTGAAATTCCAAAGCTCTTCTTCTACAGTCGTAATAATTCTTCTGGCGACTCTGGGTAGTTATTAGCTTTTTTCGAATAAAATCAACCTTTTCAATGGCTTCCTTAATCATATCTGGTCCAAGAATGAGTCTATTACCGAATTCAATCCAGCATGCAGGTGATCGATATGGTCGACCATATGAAGCCTCAAAAGGAGCCATTTCGATACTGGCTTGATAGCTGTTATTATAGGAAAATTCGACCAAATGTAAATAGTCCTCCCAAGAACCACCGAAGTCAAGGATACAAGCTCGCAAAAGATCCTTTAAAATTCGATTTATCCTTTCTGTCTTCCCATCAGATTGTGGATGATAAGCAGTACTGAAGTTCAGCTTTGTTCCCAATGTGGCTTGAAACGCCTCCCAAAATCTACTAGTGAAGATAGGGTCACGATCACTCACTATACTGCTCGGTATACCATGGAGACGGACAATCTCTTTGATATATAACTCAGTTAAACTTGCTACTGTCCGAGTGGATTTCACTGGAATGAAGTGAGAAGTTTTGGTTAGACGGTCCACTATAACCCATATTGCTTCATTTCCCTTCTTAGTTCGTGGCAATCCGTTGATGAAATCCATCGACACCTGATCCCATTTCCACTTCGGTATTTCCAAAGGTTGAAGTAAACCAGCCACTTTCTTTTGGTCACTTTTAATTTGCTGACAGGTAGCACAACCACCAACATATATGGATATGTCTCTCTTCATTTTCTTCCACCAGAAGGTTCTTTTAATATCACGATACATTTTGTTGACTCCTGGATGGATACAAAGTTTGGACTTGTGGCATTCGTCCAAAACTTCACGTTTTAATTCTGGAATATCAGGGACACAAATTCTTCCTTTCAATCTTATAACTCCACTATTATTGATTCCAAAACTGGAATCCTCCCCTCGATGAATCCTTCCATAGATTCCCTGAAGAAATTTGTCTTCTTTCCATTTACTGGCGATTTTCTCAAGGAGAGTAGGAGTGACAATAAGATGAGCAAGAGTAGCATGCTTTCTACTTAAAGCATCAGCAACCACATTGGCTTTACCAGGTGTATACAGAATATCTAGGTCATATGACGTTAGAAATTCTAACCATCGTTGTTGCCGTAGATTCAAATCTTTCTGGGTGAAGAGACACTTTAAAGATTTGTGGTCGGTGAATAATTCAAAATTTTCACCTAAACAAGAAAGATTTATTTAATATATATTAAATTAAGTTGAATTTTGAAATTTCTTTTAGAAAATCCGAAGGCGATTCTTACCCAGAAGATAATGTCGCCATATTTTTAAGGCGAAAACAAAACCAAAAGCTCCAAATCGTGTGTCGGGTAATTTATTTCATGCGGGCGTAATTGTCTACTCGCATAGGCAATTACTTTCCCATTCTGCATTAGCACTGCACCAATCCCATCACCACACGCGTCAGTATAGATAGATAAGCCTTGGTTTCCGTTAATGATAGCGAGAACAGGTGTAGTGGCTAATCTCTTTTTCAACTCCTGAAAAGCTTTATCACATTTTTGAGTCCAATTGAACATGGAATTCTTCATTGTTAGCTTGGTCAATGGGCTAGCAATCTTAGAAAAATCCTGAACAAACTTCCGGTAATAGCCCGCTAAACCCAAAAAACTTCGAACTTCTTTCGGAGTCGTGGGTCGCTTCCAGTCATGAATAGAGGAAATTTTGCTCGGATCAACAGAAATCCCTTCTTCATTGACAATATGGCCAAGAAATCTGACTTCTTTGACCCAAAAGTGACATTTAGAAAATTTAGCGAATAAGATGTTTCTTCTCAAAATTTCCAAAACAATCCTTAGATGTTCAGCATGCTCTTCCTCAGTTTTGGAGTAGATTAGGGTATCATCAATTAATACGAGGACAAATTTGTTCAATACTTCTTGAAACACTCGGGTCATTAAATCTATGAAGTACGCAGGAGCGTTGGTTAGTTCGAAAGGCAAGACTAACCACTCGTAGAACATATTCGGACCCCTAAAAGCAGCTAGGTGAACACAATCTTCAGCTATTCGCAACTGATGGAATCCCTGGGCTAGATCCATCTTAGAAAATAATCGTGCACCATGAAGTTGATCAAATAAATCGTCGATCCTGTGCAAAGGAAACTTATTCTTGAGAGTTTGCTTATTGAGGCGGCGATAGTCGACACACAATCTCAATGGCCCATCGGATTTAGCAACAAATACTACTGCTGAACCCCATTCAGAAACACTAGGACGAATCAATCCCTTTTTAAGCAAATCACCGGTTTGCTTGACTAATTCAATTCTTTCCCACGGTGCCATCCTACGACTAGCATGAACGACAGGGCGAGCATTCGGAATTAAGTCAATTCTAAATTCAATCTCTCTACGTAGGGGTAAAGATACTACTTCTTTGAATACATCGGGAAAATGCTGGACAAGAGGAATAAACTCCAGACTAGGTTCTGGATATCCCAACGTATAGAATAGTTTATCCCTTTTCGGACCAGGGTCTTCATAAGAAATTTCAATAGAATCTCCATGTTTAGTTTTGACAAGAATCGTTCGATTTCTGCAATCTAACTTGGCTTCATATCTCGATAACCAATTCATCCCGAGTAGGATTTCAAATTCATTGAAGTCGAGATCATAAAGGTTAATAGGAAATTTATGGCCAGAATAAGAGATAGGCACCCTCCTACAAAATAGACAAAGATTTTCCACAGGATTCTTCACACAAATAGGCTCACCGACAAACTTGAGTTTAAGTTTTAATTCGTCCACGATCTATTAGGAGATAAAGCTATATGAAGCTCCCATGTCGAATAAAACTCTGACAACTCTTTCATCAATAATAAGATTACCCTCCAAAACTCCCTTTCCTTCATTCGCCTTAGAAGTTGAGGGGTTATCTTTTATTATGCACACTTTCGCTATTTGTTCTTGTTTCTTTTTCGGGCAATTCTTAACTCCATGCCCTGGCTGGTGAAAATGATAACATTCCTTGGATCTTCGACTTGTCTTTATAAGTTGGTTTTTCTTAATTTATTTCTTTGGCTTCTCATAATCATTTACTAAATGGCCTTTCTCCCGAAATTTATAACAAGTAACATTTGTAACGGAATTCTCTTGATTATTCCTCTTCTTCTCCTTGCCTTGAACTGGCCTCTTTCCTTCGAAATTTCTTTTCTTCCAATTTGAACTACTTGAACTTCCCTTTTCTTTCGGAATTTTCTGCATATCTAGAGTAGCATATCGATAACCCATATCAATCAAGTCCGAAAAAGATTCTTTAATGTGGACTGTCATTCTTTCGTGATACTCGTTATTCATTCCCCGAATGAATCTTTCATTTTTCTTCAAGGGTGAACTCACTAGCTCCGGACCAAATCGAGACAATTCATTGAATTTATTCAAGTACTCTTCAAATAATAGACTTCCTTGCTTCAAATCTAGGAAATCCTGGTACATTCGAGAGATACCAGCAGATGGAACATATCGCTGCTCAAACACTTCTTTAAATCGTCTCCAAGCAAACTTATCTTCTGACTCATCCATAGTAACTGTCTCCCACCAAGCAGATGCTTCCTCTTGGAATTGCGAAGAAGCTATTAGTCGCTTTTGATCGTATTCCAACTTCAATCCTTTAAAAATTCTTTCACGGGATCGGATCCAGGCTTGGGCTTCTACAACTTATTCCTTGCCAGTAAACGGCTTTCCTCCAAGCCTTGAGAAACTTTTACACAGATCATCCAGATTCGGCTGAGACTGAGTAGGCACAGTTGCCATTGCAGGGACTTGACCAGTTGCGATGGTATTTCCCCGTTCCCTACCTTGTCCACTTCTTCCCTTCATTCTTACTATCTGTAAATAGCAAGAAAACTTTATTTAGGCATACAGACAAGATATATTAGGAAACATCAATAGTTTAAACGGAATAGACCAAGAAATTTTAGGGTTTTGGTCTTTCGGTTTATACTCATTCTAGGTTATACTTCACCCTATCTCTAATGAGCCATCAAATGTGTTATACTTCGTAGCTAAATTTCTTACTCAACCTTTAGCTCTGATACCACTTTGTCATGACCAGAAGTTCAACGTTCAAAAATCGACATCAAATACCTCACTTGTATTCGACTGCCGGAGATTCGAACGTGGAATTCCAATTCGGATGGAGCTTATAACAACATTAGATGAATATAACAGCGGAAACAAAATTAATATCAGATATCAACACAGGAACAACATGGTACAATATCCAATATAACATCGATCCGAAATATCAGAGTGATACAAATATGATACAACCATAATAAGACAACAGAACTTCAACGAGTTTCCAACATACTTCAACTTCGACAAAGTCTTCAAAACTCCAATACTTCAAAAGGTTTCCAAATCCAAAGCTTCCAGAATCCAAAAACTTCCAAAAGACTTCAAAATCCAAACTAGCTCAAAACACGGATAACTTGCTTCTAGGCTGCCCGTGGAAAAATTATGGGCACCCAGAGTTTAGGAAAGTAACAATAAACTCCGGGTCAGTCATGGGACTGGTATGAGTAAACAAAAGCAGTTGTTTAAAATAAAAGCATTTTATTCTTATCAAAAGCAAAACAAAAGAATTTGAAAGAAATTCGCAATGCTTTTTGAAAATGAAACTGCCATAAGGCCTCCCACCACACACACAATGCAGACGCAGACTTGGAGGAGATTTCTCCTTATGACAGTCAAAAATGCTTGATACGAGAAAACACTTTTAAATATTTTTTATTATTGCATAGTGTGAAAACATTTTGAAAGTATAATATTAATCTTAGCCAACATACGTACCATTATAGTATGCCTACTATAGCTACCATGTTAAATGGCAGGTTATACAACTAATACCATAAAGGGCTTGTATTGAATGATTGGATTTCCAACAAATGGTGGGGCCAAGGAGCTTTCCATATAAAATAAAATGGGACGCCGCTGGAGGGACGTCCTCGGACCCTAACCAGATCTCTGCTACACAAGGCCGGGTTACCTCTGTAACTATGTAACAACTGACACGAGTATGCCACCTCTCGGTCGTTACCAACCTTTATCTGAAGCGCTTCTCAACCGAAAACCACAAAACAATAAGTCTGCAACAACCACAAAGTAAGTATCTGGGCTCCATACCATGATACCACTTATAATCCAGAAGGAAATGGACATACCCTCAGGGGACGCTACCCCTAAATAACCTTGCTGCCACGATTCCTGTTTCGACCATAACCGGGTTGTGAGGTTCGACGAAGTCTCGTCCACAAAGCCATACTTCGATCAACAAATGATCAGCAGCACTCAACACGCCACACTACCAAGTTGGGAATATATCACTAATAACCTTCAACTACATAACCTCTGAGCTCGTACATCTCAGAGAAGGGTGTTAAGCTAAGAGAATAAATTCTCCGCCACCAACAGATATGCATTTGAAAGAAATCAGCTTTATATCTCAGTTTGTAATGTCAGACATACAATCCATACAAGTTCGTTCCGGGTTCGAACAGAACCGAAGGCACTTCCGAAGAAGTCCTTGCAATCCGGGCATCCACAAGCCTGATCGGACTCCCCATCACATATGGAGATCTCTATACCAGAGCAACTCAGTGCAGAGTCATTCGATAGGTTGTCCTATCGTTCTCGAAGACGCCCGGTCTTCACCACCGGTCTTCAATTGCTATCCATTCGTCATATCACATATTCGGAATGGGTTATATGACACAAAGGCCCTCTCCCGGCTAATCCGAATAGTGAGCGTAAATTTTAAAACAGGTGGATATGTCATTCACAAAGATTCACAGGCTCGATGTGGGTTTCGAATAACCAACTGAAATTCGACTCCCTGTCGCATCGAAATTAAAAAACCGTTTTACGGCCAAAGGGTTTTCATATTCATACAGAAGAATATTCATCACAGATATCATAGCTTGGCATAAAGAAATTCATATCACATAGCATCACAGTTACAATCAAAGATATCAATCAATACCCATCATACAATAGTTATCAATCATATACAACTAAGACGAATCAATCGTGTGATTTAAACCAATTAATCACATAAGTAGTTTCATTAAATGATTCTTTTAATTTACTTCCCAAAATAATTATCTTAATTAATCATAACCCCACTTAATTAAAGATAAACACATTTAATTACGTTAAATTTGATTACATCATAAAACTTATCAGAAAACATTTAGTAATCAATTTTATAATTAGAAAGATATAATTTATTTAAAACAAAATGAATTGAACATTAAATTTTAGTATTTAAAATATTTGGAAAACTTAATCAATCTTGTTTAATAAATTTAATAAAAATCTCATCCCTTTTTTAAAACTTAATTTAAATATATCTTTAAAAATTGATACATTTGAACTTGATTAAATTTCTTTATTAAACTTAGTTAAAACATTTACTTTAATTATATATATATCTTTTTTTTAAACTTAATCAAGCTTCCATTAAATATCTTATTTTCAAAATCTATCTTACATTAAAAATTTGATCACTATTTTAAATTAAAAACTTAAATACGAGTACCTATTTTACAATTTTAAACCAGGAAAAACTTTCCAAACTTAAATTTTGTTCATTTTCAACTTGGTATAAACTTAAAAATCCTAGAAACAAATTTTATAAAAGGACAGTAGCTTAACCACTACAGGCCCGAGCCAAATAAAATGAAACCCACGCATTCACAATACCCACTTCGAGTCTTCCCCGGAATTTCCTCCTACCTGCTTCGAGATTCTTAAATTTTTGACCCGTGTGCTATAATATTTTTTTTTCCAATTTTTCTAAGTACAAACTCATACTACCCAAATCACTTCGAGTCGAAACTCGAGTTTAAATCCCTATTTCCCGAAGCTTCCCTCGAGTCTACTTCATCTTCCATCATCAACATCCCCAGGCACACACAAATGCACGGTGTACGTGCACCATCAATTGGCTCAACTCCGATCAACACCGCCGTTGCTAACAAGTCGACGACCTCTCTCTATGTCAACGCAATCACTCAGATCATCGAAACGATGATAAATTCAAAATCGAGCTCGATCGAACCCATTTGAACAAAACCGACCACCAAAAATCACCTCGAACTGTCGACGCCGATCACCAGAAAATTCTAGCCTCCGGTCACGACTCCCTCATCCACCCAGCTATCACCACCCAACTCCACGTGCAACACAATGAACGCACGAAGCCCAGCGACCATTTTTTTCGATCATTGCCTAAATTAGGGTTAAAAACTTAATCTCCTCGCCGCCGTCATCGCAGTGGACTAGGACCCCTCCAAGCATTTTTCCCCGACTCCCCGTAGGCTCTTCCACCTCCATGCAACGCCATGACCATCATCATCATCTCGATGGTCGGAATTTTGCAAAAGCCACCAATTTGGTTATCGCAGCTTATCCCAGTGATCACTAACTTAAAAGTTTTGATTTTATTTTCAAAAATCATAATTTTTAATAAGCATTTAGATGGCATTTATGAAATTAAAATTTACGAGGTTTGAAATTTAACATATTTTACATTGAACTGTATTTTTCTTGTTCCAGGTTCTAAATCCTGAACATTATCTTTTTAAATGTTTAACTTTCGATTTAAAATGAATTTAAACCATTTTTTCCTGATACTTAAAGTCTTACACAACTGAAATCAAAGAACTTGGATTCTTAACAGGTTTTCATAAAAAAAATGAAACCTGTAGCTAGAACAGAATTTTCAACATGCATAGGCAAAAGCATATCTCATTCACAGATTTTTGTTGCATGCAAACCACATTCAACTTGCATATATCACGTATTCAATAAATCAGATAATAATCAAGTTTCTGGAAAGGTTTACTCACCTTCTTTTTTTAAGCAGAGACAGCTCCCTGTTTTAAAATTTTAAAATCTGCAACTCTTTTTTTTCTTCTTCTTAGCTTGATTTCTTTTGAATTTGATAGCTACAACAAATTGGTATGGACTTGTTTAAATTTTTGATGTAATTACTTACTTGATCCTTTAACAATTTAAAATTTAAATTACTTACAGTAACCTTTTTTTTCTAAACAGGGGAAGAAATTTGTGGCCTGCACTCTTTAAGCTTGTGTTTGCTGTTGTTTTTTTTCTTTTAAATTGATTCCTGAACTTTCCTAAAACTTTGAAATTCTCTTGCTTGATTCTGCAATGTTGGTTGAAGATTGGAATTATCTTTCTTTTGGCTTGAGATATTAAGAGGAAGGTTGTTGCAGATTTAACAGAATTTTCTGGAAATCTTTTCTGGTTTAATTTGTTGAGGAATTGTGTTTGTTTTTGATGATTTCTTTTTTTTCCTGATGTGAAGATTTAACAGAATTTTCTTTTGAAATGAAAAGAAAAAAAGAGAGAAGATAAATGACTTGTAAAATTTTATTTTATTTTTCTTTAACTTTCTTAAGTAAAAGAAAATAATACAAATGACACTTGTAATTCCTTTCTTCCCTTGAATTACATTTGTCACCATAGTCCTTGTTAACTTTAACACTTGTAATAAAAAATTTCCTTATTTTATCAACCTAATAATTTGCATTATTTAAATTGTATTTATACTTACATTTTCCCATTAACAAATATTAACTTTATATAAATGCATATTATTAAAAAGAGAATGGTTTTGAACTTTTTAAATACAAATTACATAAATTGCATAGATATACATTTGTAAGTCCAAATTATTTTACAAAACATTTATTTTAAAATTTAAATTCAAATAAAAAATCAAATTCAATATATGAATTCAAATTTACCTACATATGCACTCATACATATATATTCACATATATGTATAAAAGTTAAATTTAAATGATTTTAAAAAAATTCAATATTTCCAAATTTTAAACTCAAAAGAAATTTGAAATCCTTATTCATTTAGATTATCACTTATTATTTATTTATTTTATAACTTTTGAAATTATATTATAAAAGTTCAACACTTACCAAATTTAAATTGTTAAAATTTTTGGTATGTTAATAGTCAATGAAGGTCATTAACTTGAGATTATTTAACAATTAATTAATATGATTAATTTTAACAATTAATTAGGTTAATTAATTTAATATAATCATTTGTGAATTGGTTAAATATAATTACTTAACAGAAGTAATTAAGAAATTAATTACTTAATGTAATTAATGGATTGAAATTACTTAGTGAAGTAATTAATGATAATTACTGGATGTAATTAGTGCAAGATGTTTTAATTGTGGAAGTAATTTGGATTAAATTACTTTATAATTAATCAAGGGATTAATTAAGATAATTAATTAAGGAGTAATTCATTTATTTAATGAAGTAATTAAGAGTAGTTATTTACTGAATGTGATTAATCAAAGGTGATTAATAATTATGGTTTAATTGAGATTAATTACTTAATGTAATTAATTTAAATAAGTAATTAATTTAAATTTAATTAAAGATCATTAATTAATATAATTGATGATGTAATTAAGGATTGATTAATTAAGACTAATTAATCAATAATAAGTGATTAAAGGTAATTAATTAATGTAATTAATTAAAGATTAATGTAATTAATTATGGTTAATTAATTAATGAAATAATTAAAGGTTAATTACTGTATTTGATATAGAATAATTAATTTGTGAAATTAATTAAAGGATAATTTCATGAATGTTATTAAAGAATAATTAATCAATGGTGATTAATTAAGGTGATTAATTAGAGAATAATAATTAATTAATTTGTAATTAATTAATGGATATATAAGCAAGATTTATATTGATGTAAGTAATTAATTTAATTCATTTTAAATTAATTAGAGATAGAAGTAATTAATTTAATTCATTTTAAATTAATTATAGATGGTGTGATTATAGATCATTGCTTATGTATGGATGTATGATATTGTTTGCCTTGAATGGTTTGAAATCTCAACTATGAGATAAGTAATGTTGTGTGATATGGATGCATTGGTTGCCTTATGATGATAATATGGATTATCTTTAGATAATGATAATATGGATTATCTGTTGTGATGATAATGATGATTATCAATTATGAATCTGTGAACTATCTATCTGTATGTATATAGATAATGAAATTGAATTGTTTTAAACTTTAAAACAACTTGGCCTTAAAAGATAATCTTTGGATTTCGATGAGACCGGGATCGGGTTTCCAGATTTGGATATCCGAAAACCACATCGATCCAAATTAACGATAGGTCGTAAATCTCAAGTGAAGAGTGAAGACTCGAGGTGTAAGGATTATTCGCCATTAAAACTCTGAGTGTGATCCAATACGAGTTTAACGAGGTAGTACTTTCAGATTCGAGATAAAGATTCAAAGTGCAAGGGTCATTGTCATTAACTCTGAGGGTGATTCCAAAATGAGTGTAACGAGATAATGCCTTCGGTTTCGTTCGAACCCGGAACGAACTTGTATGGATTGAATGCTTTCAGAACATCGTCAGGTGGACGATGAGCATTCTAAGATAGATATGTTCTATAAAGGTAATCGTAGCCTCAAGCCTCATCAACCGGGAATGGCTAAAATAGGGGAGGTGCAGCAATGCTAAGTGGGTCATGCCCAAGTAGGATGAGATTTTCCCCCTATCTAGAGGTCCCTTTTATATTCGGCTTAGTGGGCAGTTGGATATGCACACCAACTGCATGGTTGTCTTGTTCGGGACTGTCCAGTAAGGGATGGTTCCAGCCTTGTGTTGCAGAGGAGTTAGGGTGGCTCCTCGGTACGGTGATCTAGGCCACGTACTGTGATGGGCGGTACCCCAGTAGCCCTGCCATTGTATGGAATCCAAAATCCAATAAGTGCCAACGGTTTTGATTGTATTACCCACTTTTGTGGCTAGTAGCTAGAATTTAATGAATGTAACAATTTCGGCTATTTTCTATTTACTTGAAAACCCTAGACCTATTATAATATCACTGGATTTCCTATCAAATGTTTTGGTTAGCGTAAGGTAAAAACTTTTCCACGTTTATGTGTGGGAAGTCTTACGTGATACCTTTCTTTTCAAAGGTTTTTTAAAGTTAAGAAACCTTAACCTGTTACTCACACCAGACCCAAGTCTGACTTGGAGTTTATCTTCTGTTTTTCTTAAACTCTTGGGTACTCAAATTTTTACGAGTAGCCAAGGGATTCAGGTTAGCTTTGACGAATTTTGGAGGAGCAATGGAGCAGGAGGCTTCAGCGTTGTAGATATGTTTAGTGTTCTGCTGTGTTTGGTATCTCTATGTTGTCTCTGAGTTGTATTAAGTTATAATAACTAGACAGGTGTTTATAACTGTCTAGTATGTGTTGTATTATCTGTGAAACTCTGATAGTTGTTGTATGCTATGTAATATCTTGTGTTGTTAAAATAATTTATTCGTTCCGCTGTTGAGATTCTGATGTTGTTTCTTCATTATTCTCTTTCTTTCTCTTTTCTATCCCCTTCTTTCTTATTAATGATACATCATCCTGTGGAGATGAATGGCGGGTCATTACAAATGATCAACTGCCGATGATATTAATCGTTTATAGAGGGGTCAAACCCCCGATTTTCGTTTGTCTGATAATTTTCTCGGCCGTTTGATTTTGTATGGATGAACGTGATGATTTCTGACCTTTTCAAATTCGTATATTTTATTGCTTGTTTACTTGATATTCACGGCTTTGAATTTGTTCGACTCTTTTCTTGTTGACTTGATGATGATCTTGACTTCGGCCAGTGATTTGAATTTGAAATTTTTTTGACTTTGTTAATTCATTATCTTGGTTATCACGGCTTTGTGGATTTAAACTTGGACTTCGACCATTTGAGACTGATGTTCATGATTTTTGAACTCGTCTGCATTTTTGGCTTGTTCAATTATTGCTTGCTGCTGGTTATCGAGTTGCTCTGTTACTTGCTGACCATTTCAATTCTTTGTCTTAGTTCTAAACTGCTACTTGATGCTTGCATCCCTGTGCTTCATGTTGTTCGGTCTGTTTTTCATTGTGTATCCACACATCTCTGTTAGCATTTTCCCTGTCATCGTGATGCATTGCGTTTATTGAACCACTGGTTTGAGTTTTATTCATGTGTACAGTTTATACGAGGTCTGGCATACTCGATGTTGTTGTCTTCATTTTGCCTGACCATTTGAACCATTGATTGATAGCTGCAGTGTTCATTGCACGTTGATGATGGTCTGATGCACTTGAATATGCTATGCATTGTACTTCATTATGGAGATTGTTGCACCACGTAATTTGATGTACTGATGCACTGTGTAATTTGATGATGTTATCGTTGATCATACATTCAATTTGATTGGTCTTGGTCTCTTGATGCATTCTGGTGAGTTGCTCTGACCAGTTGACTGTTGCATTCATGTTAACAATTGAAGTTTACATGTGAATATGCTTCGAGTATGAAATGCTTGCAGGCGTGGAGTCCTTGTACATTTGATTCATATGCATGTTGTTCATTAGCTTGGCCATATTCATAATTGCATTCCTAAGATTGGCCATTTGAACCATTCCTGCCTTTGTTCTGATCAGTTCATTGAGACTTGCTTATACTCTATACTTCTGTTTGGTTGCCATGTATATGACGCATGTTTTGTTGACTTTGTTTGTTGCCTGGTCGACATGTATATATGCGTACTTTGATCATAACATTCATGTGTACATTTGAGTTGCACCTATGTTGAATCCTTCTAATAGCTCGGGTTTGACCTTGTGCTAGTATTGTGACTTTATTTGTGTTTCACTTGAGTTGAACCCTACTTTTGATTTGGGTTTGACCTTGTGCTCACATATTCCTATAAATTTATCAAGTGTAGATTGGTGTGCATGGCCTTGTGGTATGTACAGTGATACACTGTGCATGTCACAAGCTGTTCGTGTATGATGAATTTAAAATTATATGATGACGGACAACCTAAATAACTGAGGCAAATAAAATTTTCAAAATACTCATTTTATTTTGCAAAAGTATCGCTTTTTCAATCTTACTGCGTTAGTGTATATTTTTGCAGATAGCTTAGATGCTAGATTCAATCTGGAATAGTCGAAGATAAAATACGAGTGAATGAGTGAAATATAGTGAGTTGCATTTGTAAATGAAAAATTGTGATATGATTGTAATTTGTATATGTATAGTGAGAGCTCAAATTTTTATCATTCAAAATTATAATAAAATATTTGTTTGAATAAAATATCTATTTGAATTTAAATTCTGTGTTATTTATTTTATTCGGCAAATATTTATTTAATTATGTGAAAAATAAAATTGTATATTAATAAATACATTTAAATGAATATATATATATATATATATACATATATAATACATATGTTTATTATCATTAACTAAAAAAATCATATACTTGCACATTCAACAATCTCCCCCTTTTGATGATAACAAACATATATTTAAGATTTTGAATATATTAAATATATTTGATTATTCAATTTGCTCCCCCTATTTGAATGCTCCCTCTCCACATAAAGCTCCCCCTTTATATATACATAAAAATATTTAAATGAATAAATGAACCTAGATGCATATAGAAAATAAAATGTTTGACTTTTATTTGCCAAAATCTTAACCTTTCTCTCCCCCTTTTGTTATCAACAAAAGAGTAATAGCGTTAGAAAAATAGAGATAAAGTGATAGACATTAATACAACAATAAAAATCAATCGAATATAAATATTAAATTTCAAAAAAAAATCAAACAAAAATCATAAATACTCTGTTAGAATGATAGGGATGATGCAAAAACCATATAGTTATATCTATTCGTGGTATATTTATCTCAGGAATTTGAATATCTACTAACCATGCATAACTATTAGGACTTTTAAATGAGATTAGTAGTATTCCTAATTTTTTTTAAAAATGAATTCAAGATATCTTCTAACCACACATAACCCTGAGGACTTTTAAATGGCATTAGAATCAACTTGCCTATTTAATCAATCAATTTTGATATGCGTTCCATACATGCATAACCGTGAGGACTTTTAAATAAGCATGGAAGAACATAATCAAAAATTCGAAATAATTCACCCATGCATAACCGTGTGGACTTTTAAATGAGAGTGAATACTATGGATGTTTTTATTTGTTAAAAAAATAATGAAATGAAAAACGAATGATCTCCCGTTTTAAAAACCACATATTGACATACTATATTGGATTTTTATGAGTGATGGTTGATAGAAATATGATAGAAATAGAGATGGTCATAGAATTTTTACCAACAAAGAGTTTTTATAACTCTTGTTCAAACTTCTAAAGAAATTCACTAATTATGCTGTCTCGAGTTATAATATATGATTATTATTAACACTCATCGTTTTTTCAATCACTATTTATCTTTTTGATAATTAATAGAGGGTCAGATTAGTTAATGTAATCATTAATTCTCAAATTAAAAAATAATTATCAAATCAAATTTTCAGATATAACTAATCTGAAATAAGGTCAACAAAAATTATTTTCTTGAAGGGGTTTTATAAGAAAATTGTCTGCCAATTTGAAAATTATTTGAAGTGAAAAATATGTAGATATTTTCTTTAAAAACGATGCAGCTACTGAATGTCTCAACATAAATCACGTTTCACCAGTAATTTTTCGATTAACTAGATTACCAGTGTGATCTGCATCTGAATTTCTCTTTCGCTCAAGATTATTATTAGATTGATGTCATAGACCAGATCATGAAGTGTGCAACGAAATATCACAAAATCATTTTTAACAGCTTTTAAATGAAATTGAATTGAAGTCGTGCAAGTTTTCATATAGTGACCATGGTGTAACCAATATATCCCCGTGTATTAAGAGTGATCATCAATCATTAAAACATCATCAATAGTCCACACAAATAGTTCAAAGATGATTGGTTAACAATTTTGAATAAGTCAGATTAATTATCAACATTCATTTCTTTATCACATAACTAGCAGATTTATTTCAGATTATGGTGTAGATTATCATATTTAATATAATCGTTCAAAATAAATACACCGTTACCTTTTTTACCTTTATGATAATTTTTCGTTGTCGTCCACTATGATTCTATCACCTTTGTACTAGGCTAAGGAACGTTGCGTTGTCGCCCGTTGTGTCCCTGGAATAGTCAGAATCCAAGTAACACTATCGTGGTTCCCTAGCCTGCCACCACACTATACGATGAAAGATTTTTGTGATCAATTTGTTTTTATAGTTTCATGGTTGTTAGTGACAAATGATTTTGAAAAAAAAGTTTGTGGAGATCCAAAACTATTTATATATGTTCCTTTTGGCACAGTAGTACAAAAAGTGCATATTGTTTCGCCTCATTTGAATCGATTGAAGTAAAAACTGATACAAAAAGAACTATTTGCATCAATTCTATCTTAATAACAGGTGCAATTGGTACGTGGAAAGCAATATGTAATAAAAAATTAAATTTGTATTAGTTGTCACCAACAATCGAAAAAAGTACATTGATGCAAATAGTTTTAATCGCATCGGTTTTAAAGTGAACCGATGCAACTGCCTTAATTTGCATCGCTTCTAAATAAAACCACCCCTATTCCTCAACCCTAATCCCACATTTCCAACTCCAATAAACAAAACTATAAAAAATCTCTGAAAATGAGAGAAATTCTTCGCATCCAAGGAGGCCAATGCGGTAATCAGATTGGAACGAAATTCTGGTAAGTAGTGTGCGCGGAGCACATGATCGATGCGATAGGGCGGTACGATGGAGACTCAGATCTCCAGTTGGAAAGAATAGATATCTACTACAATGAAGCAAGCTCGAGCAGGTAAACATGTTTACTCAGCTCTGATTATCCAACAATTTCACTCTTTTCACAAATGATGAACCGTAGTCGGTGCAATTAGGTAAACATGCTTACTCAGCTCCGAGGCATTATTAGGTTTCAGGTAAAGAATCTCATCTTCTAGTGTGCCACTGTTGAAGAAATTCCACTTTTTATTTCATGCATGATGCTGTTACTAAATTCTGAAAAATATGTGGTTGTGATTCTTCGATTCTTTCTAAATAGTCTGCATGTTAGATTAACATTTAAGCCTCATTTAGCCAACCTATCTATAGTAGGAAGTTTAAGATTTATAGCTTTATGAATATTAAAGACCATTTTAGGGTTATTCGATCGACACCAGGTGCTGTCAGCCTAAGTTTTAATTTCATGTTTTTGTTTGATAAGTTCCTAAGATGATATTGCAGAGAATTTCCCATGTTTAGAAGCAGATCAAGCCTAAAGGTCACTTTCTTGGTTCGGGTATATATGAATGTAGTCAAGTTCAGGGTTGAGAGCTTGCATGCAGCTCAAATCTGGCATAGACCATTTGTTATCAGCTATGAGTTTGTTAACATTATAATCATGACCTCCCACACTGGCCAAAGTGTCCCATCCCAATTTAGAAATCAGATTCTGCTCATAGAACCATCGGTCTTTCCAGAAGCTAGTGGATTTATCATTTTCAAATTTCTCTTGACCGAGTGATTTATCATTTTCAAATTTCTTTTGGCATTATGGTTATTTCAATAAGATGATGCATAAAGAGAGAACATAGATAAAAACGTTTTTTGTTTATCATGACATAAGTTACTTTTTTAATTTTTGATAACAAGCAAAAATAAATAAATTAGAAATTTGATTTGTAGTCATTTATTTGCCTTTTTTTGACTCCCTTTTTGATGGCCTTTTTTGACTCCGTTTTTGATGGCCAAAGTTTATCTTGATAAAAATGTTTCAACTTCTAATAAAAGCGCTCCAGTTCCAGTTCCAATTCCAAATTCTGAGTCAAATGTCAATGTTATTTGCAGTTCAATGCCCAACCTTTCTAACTTCAAGAATCATTACAAAACTGATTTGGGTTTTAGTTCATATACCTCCTTTTCAGATTCACTTATAGCCCCATACCAATATGCGAAGCTTGGAAAGACTTGCATGAATAGAGAAATAAGAAAACCGAAGTTTTCCGATTCTGATGTCCTTTACAGATGACATTTGCCTGACCCGAATAAGTGTTTTGATGTTAAATCGAAGATTGTGGTTGTATTGCTTGGATGGTTAGGTGCAAGGCAGAGACATTTGAGGAGATATGCTGATTGGTATACTTCAAGAGGGTATCATGTAGTTACATTCACACTCCCAATGTCTGATATTATTAGTTATAAGGCTGTGGATATGACTGAAGAGAACATGGGCTTGCTTGCTAAGCATTTGATGGATTGTCTTGATGAAGAAGATGAAAAGCATTTGGTTTTTCATACTTTCAGCAATACTGGGTGGCTAATGTAAGATACAATTTCAACAAGTACACAATGCCTTTATGCTTTGTATAAACTTTGATGCAAATTTTCCTGTATATGTTGTTGTTTTCTTCTTCTGTTCATGGTGGGTAAGTGTGCGATTTCCATTTTTCTAGGTATGGAGAGATACTTGAAAAGTTTAGAGAAGAGGATACTTTTGTGATGGAGTAGATTAAAGGTTGCATTGTGGATTCAGCACCTGTTGATACCCCTGATCCTTAGGTAAATGATTACAGTCTGATATATTAACGCCATTCAAGAGTTTATGACTTGATATGCTTACCATCTAGACCCTAACTCATCGAGATTGTCTACATCGATGTATCATGCATTGATGATACATAGTATATGATGTAGATGCATTGGGTTTGGCTATATTTGTGTTACACACTTTTATGGTTCATATAGGTTACTTTCATTGTTATATACAACATATGTCAGTAAAACTATGATTACCTAAGTGGTTTCTACAGACACAATGAAAAAAAAAATACAGGGTTGATTCTCACTATAATCATACCAGTTTTGTCATAATAGTTGAACTCATATTTAAGATTGTTATTCATACAGGTACGGGCATCAGGGTTCTCAGCTGCATTTCTGGAAAAACAAAGTGTGGCAAGCAAAGGAGTTCAAAAATTAGACTCAACAGATGAACCAAGGCCGGCAATTAATGAAACTGTATTGCTTTTAGTTCTGGAGAAGTTCTTTGGAGTTGTATTGAATCTTCCTTCCATCAACAGGTAACTAACCTTCTGTATCCAGTTGAGAAATTTAAAGTTATGCATTGAAAACTTTTTATCACTTGATGTCTATACCTAACTTGCTTGTTTGTCAATGGAAATGAACATCAAGTTTTCATATAGTTATGGATGTTAGTATTGTTGGAAATTCGGTCTATTTCGTTTTTGTCCGTATAAACCATGGTTCAAAATTCCGGCGGAATTCCGGTTATTCCGGTGATTCCGTTCCGGTTCCGCTCATAACCGGAACGGAATCCGGTTAAAATTCCGGTTCCGGTCCAAATTCCGGATTTCCTTTTTAAATATTGAAAAAAATTATAAAAAATACAACAAATATATAGTAATTAATGTAGTAATTAAAAAAGAAAAACAAATTAAACAGAACAATAAATAAATGGACAAGAAATCATGTAATTTCATAAAAAAAACTATTATTATTTTGTTAATTTACATCGAATCATGATAAAAAATGCAAAATTATCAAAAGTGATCAAAATTTTAAAATCTCAAATGAATAATACAAAATTTTAAACAATGTTTTTTTAATTAAAGTACATATTTTATATGTAATATAAAAAATGTACAAAAATTTATGACAGTATTGCATGTTTATTAGCGAATATAGCAAAATAAAACTAAAAATATACCAGAATCAGAAAACCGGAATCAAAGCGGAACTTTCGAAATTACCGGAACGGAACCGAAAATTTTAAAATAACGAATGACCGGAACGGAAACGGAAAACGGAATTTCGAACCTTGGTATAAACACACAAGTTTAGTCATTTTTATATACTACAAGTTACACCAATGTAGCCTTTTTGGCATGTTTTTAGAATTCGGCCTCAGATATCATTCATATTTCTGGTAAAATAATATGTTTATGTCTGAGTTCCGTTTTTCGACGATATCATATATGTTGAACTCAAATCTCAGTACTCTTAACCTACGTTCTATAGATTATAGAAATCACTTGCAAATAAAAGTTTTGCCTGGTTTCGATGGTTTTACTTGCAAAAATGTACAACATACTATGTCAATGAGTCTACGCTATTCTGTGTTACTACTTGCCTACCATACAGTACTCTCTCTCTCTCCCCCTCGCTCCTTCCCCTTCCCCTCCCCCTCCCCCTCCCCCTCCCCCTCCTCCTCTCTGATAAAGGAGTCTTTATTCACAGTGCAGAGAGTTCTATACACTTGGTTAGTTTTGAACAAAACTATTCTTAGTTTGATCGTGGTTAACATGGTGATCAGCACAGTTAAACTTTTGATTTTGCATATATAATACAGCTAACACGGTTAACTAATATAGGAGTCTTCTTTTACACAGACATGTGTATGTGTGTTTATGTGTTTATGTATATATGTGTGTATATAACTAAATCTCTCACAACCAAAGGGAATCATATACTTTAAGTTTGAATCACTTATATTAGTACCAACAATCTAAATTTTATTATTGAACAGGAGGCTTCAGGATGTGCTTTCTCAACTATCATCAGAGCAACCAAACTGCCCACTCTGATCTGCCATTTGTAAATGGAAGTGTGAAATATGATGTTAGCTTATGATTGTATTCGGATGCATTATTCAGTGAGTGCTCAATATGGTTAGTTAAACTGAAGGAATGTTGGTTGAAGTATATGTTGTTATTTTATTTAAATTTACATTTAAAATTATATATGATTTTCGTTCAACAAATTGAGAATAAGGAATAATATCAAGTTGATGTGATAACAATATTTAAACATGATGAAAATATGAAAACTCTCTTATTATGCTATCAAAAGGACGTAATGCAATACCTTAACATTAGCATACTTGTTCATCCAATTTTTTTAAATATTATTGTCTCTTTTATCAACAATTTGAGAAACATCATGTTGATATGCGATACAAATAATTAAAACAAGGTAAATATTAAAAAGCTCTATCATGCTATCAACCCGCTTTCGTACGTAATGCGATACCTCAACGCATAAAGAGAGAACATAGATAAAAACGTTTTTTGTTTATCATGATATAAGTAACTTTTTTAATTTTCGATAACAAGCAAAAATAAATAAATTAGAAATTTGATTTGCAGTCATTTATTTTCCTTTTTTTGACTACCTTTTTGATGGCTTTTCAGGCACGAGAAATTGACATTATAGGTTTGACAACAGTGTTCGGTAACTGCAATACAGAAGATGCTACGCGCAACGCTTTGCTTCTGGTACATAACTGTCTTATATTACATGTTAAAATAATTGTATATTGTACTTCTTATACTTCTAGAGTAAAACCATGGTTATAAAGTTTTTATAATGTGCAAAGGATAGTGTGAGATTGCAGGACGTCCTGATATACCAGTAGCAGAAGGCAACCATGAGCCATTAAAGGTAATTTACCACACCCGAGTGTGTAATTAGTTTACTCTATATTTTTTTTAATTTTTTTTCAATCATTCTGTAACACCCTTGAACAAATAACCCACGTTGCCAATTAGAACATGAGATATCAATGGCAACCCCTTCATTTAACTAATAACAACATGTGTCTTTTGAGAAATGAAGCTCATACTTTAGTTTGATACATGGTTTAGATCGACTATTGAACTATATTATCAGATTATTTCATGTTCAAATTATAGCTCTAATAATATTTCAAGCATTAGGGAGGAAAACCTCGTGTTTCTGACTCTGTACATGGAACTGATGGTTTGGGGAATTTGTTTCTGCCACCTCCTTTGGGGAAAAAAGTTGAAAAAGCGCATGTGAGTTTTTGGTTGACGAAGTGTCAGAATACCCTGGTGAAGTTTCAGTAGTGGCCTTGGGACCTCTGACAAATTTGGCACTGGTGAGTACTATACAATATCTTAAGTTTCAAGGGCGTATTATTTGATCTGATAATATTATGTCGTGAAATTCTTACTTTGACTGATGTTTCTAGGCAATTAAAAGAGACTCCTCATTTGCAAAAAAGGTGAAATAAATTGTAGTACTTGGTGGAGCTTTCTTTTCGCGCTTAGTAATGTTAATCTTGCTGCAGAAGCAAATGTAAACTTGCTTACTTTGCTATTTCCTCAAATTCCTGTGTGTTTTTTCTCTTTCTTTTCAAATTTCTTTGTGTTTTTTCTTTTCTTTCTTTCCTTTTATTTTCTTTCTTTTTTCCTTTTTTATTTTTTTTATTTTTGGTACATTCCTACGGTAGAGCTATGTCACTGAAATTTTTAGAAATGAATGTATATTATACCAGATGGCTATATGCTACGTTGCTATCTGAGTTTTCATTATAACGATAGCATGAGAAATACTGATTCTGAAGTATTTTATTTGGCACCATGCAGTTGGAAAGTTCATATGACATTCTGTTTATGTGTGCAGTTTCCCTTGATCCTAGTTTATCAATATTACTTTTGGCTTTAGGCTTTTAATAATGCTATTTAAATCAGGCAAAGTAGTGTGGAATAAAATTCTCAATGTTTATACACAATTCTCTTAACCCTTGATTTGCAAGGCCAAATTATATTATGTTTCTCCTTCTTCAAATGATGCAAATATTGTTGTATGATCTTCGTAACTTTTTTTACACACATTTTTCCAAAATTTCAGTTTTACGGGGATCTAAAAGCAGCCGACATACTGTTCGCTTGTGGAGCACAAGTTATTGTCGTGGGCATTAACATCATAACTCAAGTCACTTTAACACGCAAGTGTTCACTCTTTCCTGCTTCAAAGTTCAAGCTTCAATTATGGTTATTTAGTCTTAAGACGATTTAAGTATTTACCGCTTGAATTTTTTTCTTCTATCATTTCAGATGAGGATATTTTGGTGCTGAAAAATTCAAAAGGAAAACACTCAAAATTCTCATGCGACGTGATAAATTTTTACAGGGTTGTGATGTTAATGATGGTGGAAGCGTTGGTGTATTAGGGTACTTAACAATCTAGACTATATTACTTGTACTAAAGATTGAATTGTACTAAAGATTGAATTGTAGTACTAAAACGAATGTATGAATCACTATTTTATATGGATTATGAACACTATAATTGAAATATATTTATTTGGTATTATCTTATTCAATATGTATTTTCCATCCAATTTGGTTTTAAATGACTATAATATTGCATGCAAAATTGTTGACAGTAACAACCGATGCAAAAAATGTCTTGTCGCATCGGTTGTTACTGCCAACCGGTGCAATATAAGGGATTGGTTTTAAGCCAAAGATCTTATGTTGCATTGGTTTTTACTGACAACCGATGCAAAAGATGACTATTTGTATCGGTTTTACAACCGGTGCAAAAAAAATTAGTTTATTACATCGGTTGCATGTGCATCGGTTGTAGAACTGATGCAACAAGGGGGTGAACAACCGATGCAAATGACCTGTTTTGTATTAGTGGCACCCAAATTTGTTTAACTTTGAGAGTTTTATATTTGTGCCATTTGGAACCTAAATTGGAATAGTTTTCACCTATTTGGGTCTATGCCAACAATTATTTTAATTGTGTCCAAATTTTCTATAAATTTTGCACTCGGATTTGACTTTATTTATTTTGCTTTTAACAGATTCAGATTAATTATATCCAAGTCTTTGCCTAACCGTATTAATAGTTTGTTTCCCTAATAGCATATTCAACGATCTTTCTCCTTTGGAATTTTTTTTTAAAGTCATTGACAGTTATTGGACTAGTTTTTTGAGAGGTTCATTTTTATTTAATAATTGTATGCACTTTTTAATAGAATTTTCTCTCTTAGTATTTTCTCTCTCATTCAAAATCAAAATTTCATTTTCAAGCGATTTAGTTTTAATTTCTTATTTTTTTTAATCTCTTTTTTGAATGTTGGACACTTATCACACTTAGGGATCTTACTTTGGTAGTTTTTTTGATAGTTTTTAACTAATTGATCAAGCTGTTTATTTAAATCTATCAAAGTTTCTTTTTATGATTCAAGTTTAGTGTATTTTTTCCAAGTATTTCAAAACAGCCATTTACTTCGTACGAAAATATAAATAATTCTGAGTGAGTAAGTTCTGATACTTCGATTGGCTCGTCATCATCGCTATCGGTTATATCACCTCCAAGGCACAAATATGCTTTCTCACTCTCATTGCTATCGCTTTTATTCCACGTGGCTGCAAAACTTCTTCTTTTTTATTTATTTTCTTTGCCGAGTTGAATTCGGGGACAATTTGGCTTGATGTGACCGAGTTTATTGCACTTGTGACAAATGATCTCCCGTTCTTCTGGGTTATCTAGTGCTTTGACTATTCTACTTTTCAATTTTTGATCTAGAGATGGATTTCTGTATTTGCGGTTCATCTTTTTGAATCTCTTCATTAGTAACGCCAGTTCAGCTGCTCCAACATCATCATCCTCATCACAACTACCTTTTACCAATCATGTTAAGCACATTTCTTTAACTGAGTCGGTTATGGACGATTTCTCATTGTTGTTGACTTTTGCACCATATATTGGATCAAAAGTATTTTAGATTTCCTGTGCATTTTAACAATAAGAGATAAAGTTAAAATTAACTTGATTAATATGAGAATATAATATATGCATAGCAAGAGCATTAATCGAGATAATTTTCTCGTCAATAATATCCCAACATTTAACATTAACAGATTTTAAATAAAATTCAATTTTTAATTTCAACTCAAAAAAATATGTTCCATCAAAAATAGGAGAGATAATACTTGACCGACCCTTAACAAAAGTAGCCATTTTAAAAACTCAAATTTGTAAAAAAAATGGTCTTTTAAAAGTCAAACTTTTTAAAACAAAAATGACTTTTGAACCTTCCTCTGACACCACTTGTAGGATCAATTTCACCCTAGAGGGAGGGTGAATACGGTGATACTATAAATTATAAAAATTTAATACAGAAGTTTATAAAATATTTTCAACACAGATCTCAGCAGAATAATAGCAGCACAGATAATACCAGAATAGTAAATGCAGAAAATAGAACACACAAATTTACCCAGCTTCGGCATAACCCTGACTACGTGCTGCCCCCAAGGTTTCTACTAGAAATTAAGTAGTCAGACGCTTACACACGTAAACTCACAACACCCACTATCGACTAATATTAACTCTACGCTCAAAACCCTACCACAACTCAGCCACTAAGTTGTGAATTCTCAAACTACACCATCGTAGTTCATCCCCTAGTCACACGACTAGAAATTACCAAAGTTTTAAAAGAGGAAATACAAATTAAAAAAAAAACAAAACTAGAAACCATAACTTAAATTAAAAGCTCAAAGTGACAATTATAAAAGTCGGCCCAATAAAAAGAATCCCCTTGCTTTTATCCTCTTCTATATTTTTTCGGCCTGTTATCTCTTTTGTTGTGAAAAAAATATGGCCGCTTCCTTAATGCTCGTTTGTTCCTATCTGAGCGATTAAGACTTCTCGGTAATTTGAAGTTTCCGATTAAATTGATAGTTGATGCTTCGATTGCTTTCTTCGATTGATTCGTTCATGGCTGCTTCAACTTGGTCGAGTTCGATTGTCAAAATGGTATGCAATTTTTTCTTTTTCGATATTGATTCTGCTCGACCTTTTTGATTCGTGTTGAATGATTATTCTATGATGATTGAACTCGAATGATCAACTGCCGATGATGTTAATCGTTTATATAGGGTTCGAACCCCTTGATTTTCATTTGTCTGATAATTTGATCGGCCGTTTGATTATGTATGGATGAACGTGATGATTTCTAACCTTTTCAAATTCATATATTTTATTGCTTGTTTACTTCATAATCACGGCTTTGAATCTATTGGACTCCTTTCTTTTTGACTTGACGATGATCTTGACTTCGGCCAGTGATTTGAATTTGTAAATTTTTTGACTTTGTTAATTCATTATCTTAGTTATCACGGCTTTTTGAATTTGAACTTGGACTTCGGCCATTTGAGACCGTTGTACATGATTTTTGAACTCGTCTGCATTTTTGGCTTGTTCGAACTATTGTTTGCTGCTAGTTGTCGAGTTGCACTGCTACTTGCTGACCATTTCAATTCTTTGTGTTGGTTCAAAACTGCTACTTGATGCTTGCATCCATGTGCTTCATGTTGTTCGGTCTGGTTTTCATTGTGTATCCACACATCTCTGTTAGCATCGTTCCTTGTCATCATGATGTATTGCATTTGTTGAGCCACTGGTTTGATTTTTATTTATGCGTACAGTTTATATGAGGTCTGGCATATTCGATGTTGTTGTCTTCATTTTGCCTGACCATTTGAACCATAGATTGATAGGTGCAGTGTTCATTGTACATTGATGTTGGTCTAATGCACTTGAATATGCTATGCACTGTACTTCATTGTGGAGACTGTTGCGCCATGTAATTTGATGTTGTTGTCTTTGATCATACTTTCAAATTGACTTGTCTTGGTGTCTTGATGCATTCTGGTGGGTTGCTCTTACCAGTTGACAGTTGCATTCATGTTAATACTTGAAGTTTACATGTGAGTATGCTTCGAGTCTGAAATGCTTGTAGGCATGAAGTCCTTGTACATTTGAGTCATATGCATGTTGTTCATTAGCTCGGTCTTATTCATAACTGCATTTTTAAGATTGGCCATTTGAACCAAACCTTTCTTTGTTCTGACCAGTTCATTGAGACTTGCTTATGCTCTATACTTCAGTTTGGTTGCCATGTATATGATGCATGTTTTGTTGACTTTGTTTGCTGCCTGGTCGACATGTATATATGCATACTTTGATCATAGCATTCATGTGTACATTTAAGTGGCACCTGTGTTGAATCTAACTAATAGCTCGGGTTTGACCTTGTGCAAATATCATGACTTTATTTGTGTTTCACTTGAGTTGAACCCGCCTTTTGATTTGTGTTTGACCTTATGCTCACCTATCCCTGTAAATTTATCAAGTGCACATTGATGTGCACGTCCTTGTGGCATATACAGTGATACACCGTGCATGTCACAAGCTGTTCGTGTATGATGAATTCAAAATTAAATGATGATGAACAACCCAAATAACTGAGGCAAATAACATTTTCAAAATACACATTTTATTTTGCAAAAATATTTCTTTTTCAATTTTACTACATTAGTGTGTATTTTTATGGATAGCTGAGATGCTGGATTCAATCTGGAATAGTTGAAGATAAAATACGAGTGGATGAGTGAAATGTAGTGAGGTGCATTTGTAAATGAAAAATTGTGATATGAATGTAATTTGTATGTATATGGTGAGAGCTCAAAATTGTAATAAAATATTTGTTTGAATAAAATATCTGTTTGAATTTAAATTATGTGTTATTTATTTTATTCAGCAAATATTTATTTAATTATGTGAAAAATAAAATAATACATCAACAAATACATTTAAATGAGTATATATATGTTTATTATCATCAAACAAAAATCATATACTTGCATATTCAGCATAGGAAAGTAATAAGGATTAGGAGTTATATTTTATGCAATTGATAAAGTCTTAGAATTATTGTGGGGCTATGATTTGTTGAGAAAACTCAAGGTCAAAATCCCAAGATAAACGAGTCCTAACACCTACTAGAGAAGTCAAAATATTTTTATGTTTCATCTTACGATTTTGAGAAACATAAAAATACAATGAGAGCTTATTGGAAAGAGGAAATGTAATATTTAATCTTACTAATATTATAAAAACATCTACTATGATAAATGTCCTAATCTGCTAAACGACATGCTCACCAGACCTAACTACATAGACTAACTAAGAGCGACTAAGGTAGCACTCACATACAAACTATTATGGTCGTCAATAACTGAACCTCCAAGGTTTTGATCTATCGATAATACAGACCTTGAACTTAAAATTGCTTATAATAAAGGGGCTATCGACGTAGAAATCACCTAAGTTTATGTGTTGTCTACGTTTGACAAACCTTTTGCGAAGATAGCATGAAAATCTAAATGACCACTGGATCTTCTATAGCCTCAAAACTTCATTTGAGGAATAGTCTCATTTCAAAAGTTATGAATTTATGAAGAAAACGTTTAACTAGAAGATGTCAAAGGCATGAGAGTGGATAAATACGTCTTAATGATGAAAGTCAATATTGATAGACTTGTTCAATTATACGTGACGATCAGCAAGAAGTTGCAAGTGGACATGATCTTAGGGCTATTAATTCATAGTTTGAGCCATTCATATTGAACGATAATACGAATAGTTGAATATAAGCCTCGCGATGTCATTCAATATGTTAATATTAGCCGAGTCATCATCCAAGGATTAAGGGATGATGCTTGCAATTAAGGGTAAACTTAATCTTCAAATGGTTTAAAGAAGAGGAAACGAGTAAACAAGAAGAACAAGAAGAATCCTCCAACTTACAGAGTCTAGTGCCATCATTTTGCAAAAGCCATTGGAAATGGCACTATCCAGAGTATTTAAAGATTGTCACAAAGAAGAAACATAACAGTTCTGCTACTCCTACAGGTATATTTGTGATTCAAAACTATTTTGCAATCAACATATTATCTTAGGTTTTAGATATTATATGTAGAACTCACAACTATAATCTGCTACAGGGACTTAGGAACAAACATCATGTGGTGAAGGGAGAAATGATACTTTAAGTTGTTGATGGATCTTTGGTAGATGCAACGACAGTTGGAGATTATCACTTAGCTTCGCCAAATGGATTAGTTTTAATTTTAAGTAATCATGGTTATGTTAAAAACTTTATTTATGGAATAGTGTTTGTAGATTGCCAGAGACTGGTTATACTTTTCATTGTGTGGATAATGTTATGAACATTACGTTGGACGTAAAAAATCTCCAATGGTGTTTTGGCTAATGGCATTTATGTTATTAATACCAATTATGTTTGTGTTGCGGATAATTTTTCTAATGTTGACATTAATAATAACTATCTGTAGCATTGTAGGCTAGGTCATACAAGTGAGAAACAACTACAAAACCTGAAAACCAAAGGTTTCTACCATTATTTGAGTCTAAATCATTTGATACGTATGATTCATGTCTTAAAGGAAATATGTCCAAGCACCCAGTGGGAGCAATGAAAGAGTTAATGAACTCTTGGGTCTCGTATGTACTAGTGTATGTAGTCCAATACCTATAATTTACCAAAGATAATTCTTTTTATTTTGTAACCTTTACAGATGATTTCCCGACAAGATATTTGTATCTTATGAAGAGAAAATCCAATGTTTATGAAAATTTATTGAATACCAAAAAGAGATCGAAAATCAGACGAACGAAAAGATTAAAATATTTCGATTCGATCGAGGACGTGAGTATATTGGACAAAATCACCAATGATAATGAAATTATCTCTTAGGTTTCTTCATCCTATACACCGCAACACGGTGGTGTTTCAAAGCGATGAATTGAATAATATTGGATATGGTTCGTTTCATAACGAGTAAAGCTGAGTTACCTCATCCTTATTGGGGATATACGCTAGAAACCATAGCACATATGTTGAACTTGATGCTTAGCAAATCTGTGCCTAAGACCCTATTTGAGATGTGATATGGGAAGAATCCTCAAATCATGTATTTAAAGGTGTGGGGTTGTCTAACATACGTTAAGAATGTTGGTCCCATTAAACTCTAGGTAAGATCAACATTTTTTAAATATGTAGGATATCCCAAGAACTCAATGTGATATATTTTCAACAATACCAGGGAACGAAAGGTTATTATTTATGAGTATGCTATTTTTTAGAGAATGAATTTATGTCAAAATAAATTAACAACGATGTTGTAGGCTTCGATAGGATCTAAGAAATTAACATAGAAGCTGGGCCAGTAAAAGAATCAAATTCACTAGTATATGAAAACACACAATCTATTAGAAAATTTAGTAGGGAATTTTGTACACTAAGAGATACTATAGTTTTCTCATGGATGGTGGGAAAGAAGATGGCATCTTAGATGACGATAATCCTCTCTATTTTAATAATTAGCTTAGAGTAAAGACTATGAACTATGGATTGGAGCTTTGAAATCCAAAATGGATTCAATTTATAAATACAAATTATGGACTTTAACTGATATACGTAAAGGGATAAATCCCTTCGGTTGGAAATAGATTTTTATGAAAAGGCTAAATGAAGATGGGCGAATAGGGACACAGAAAGAAAGGCTAGTTATGAAAGCATTTTGTCAAATCTAAGGTGTTGATTATAATGAAACTTTTCATCTATACCAATGCTTAAATCCATTAAGAAAATGCTACCTACTGCTGCATTATATAACTTTGGAATATGGAAAATGAAGCTAAAGACGATATTTGTAAATGATGATTTAGAGGAGACCATTTATACGTGATATCCTGAGGATTTCGCGGTCAAAGGGTGTGAGGGCGAAGCTTGCAAGTTATTAATATTCATTTATGGACTTAAACAAGCTTCAAGGAGTTATAATAAGAATTCTGATAAGGTAATCAAATAATTTGGTTTTTATCAAAATACAAAGGAAGCATGTGTTCACTAAAAGGAATAAGGAAGTGTTATCATGTTTTTATATTATATGCCGCCGATTTAATCTTTCTTAGCAATAATGTTTCGTTGTTGCAATTAGCGAAAGCTTAGCTTTCTAATAATTTCTCCATGAAGAATTTGGGAGAAGCAGCCTATTTACTAGGTATAAAGATCTATAGAGATAGATCTAAGGGGCTGTTGGGATTGTCCCAAGCCCTATACATACATACCATACTGAAAAGGTTCAGTGTGGATAATGCTAAGCGCAGAAATGTTTTGATGCAATCTGAAATGGTCTTTTCTAAGCAAGATGCTCCTCAAATTGATGAGGAGAAACAGTGTATGAATAGGATACAGTATGCATCTGCAATCGGTTCCACAATCCATGATATGCTATATACTAGACCGGATGTGGCCACCGCATTAGGATGCATGAGCCGATACCGGTCTAATCATGGAGAAAAGCATTGGACTACCATAAAATGTATGTTTAAGTAATTAACAAATACTAAGGACCTATTACACATTTATGGGAAGGGAGATCTCCTTATGAAGAGGTATACATACTCTAGCTTTCAAACTGAGATTGAAGACAACAGATCATTGCCAAGTTATGATAGTAACTGGGCCAGCCCGTAGTAGAAGTTATGGGTGAATTTAAAAAAAAATTCCCTTATTGAATCTATATTGGACCAATGAAGCCTAATTCATTTAGAACATTTATAAATATTATTTAAACAAAAAATTTATTTTATTTTATAAATTATATTTAGTTGATGCATACATATATGTATATAAACGTATATGTATTATATCGACGTATATATATGTGTGTGCATGTGTAAAATGTCAACCCGTGCAAGGAATAAAATGCCCGTGTATAGATGTTGGGATTTACATTGCAACGAACACATTAGCTCATCTGATATGCAAATATATATTGTCCAAATATATGTACACAAATATAAATGTGCACATTAAGTTTGGTTAAATAATTTTACGTAAATGTATACATTATTGATACATACATACATACATATATATATAGAATTTTATAGATATAATAACAATATATAAATGTATATTATTATATTATATATATTTAAATGAAATAATTTATTTAAATATAAAGTAAATAATAAAAAAATTATAAAACCGTGAATAAAATCAGTATAGTACATGACCAATAATAAAATAATATTTTGTATTTATGTTAATATATTTACATATATACATAGATATATTTATAATATACAAATATATATTAATTAATGAAATAAAAAATAAACTAAATTATAGATCATGTGTACAACACAGAATTTTTATCATGTTATTATTTAAAAAATATTTAATTGAATATTCATTTGAAATTATATAAAAATTAATAAAGAATTATTTTTGAAACCTTTTTTAATTTTTAAATTTCTGAAAATCACAAATGATATTTTGAAGTTTGGGAAAAATTTCATAATATTTTCCGTTGAAACTTTTTTTTAATTAATTTATTAATTTTTGGCCTATTTGAATAATAATTTTTAAAATAACAAAAAATGTTTTTAATTTTTATTTTCTGACTGAGAGCTAATCTGAATAATTTTACAAAATTAAAAAAAAAATAACTTTCATAATGTATTTGATTTTATGTGGTATATTTATGTAGTTTATTGATTCAAATAATGTTAAATAATAAAAATTATTATAAAAATTATTTTTTTGTCAAAAATTACTATTACTATGAATTTACATATGTAGAATTATATTATCAATTTTAGCGATAGTATAACGTTGTAACTAAATATAAACTATATATATGTAATTAAATATTATATATATATAATTTAATAAAATATTAATTAATATGTATATTTTGTCATTGTACTGATCCGATATGTAAAAAATGTTTTATCATAAGTATATACGTATAACCGAACCAATTGTGACAATTTAATTTAGATCAAATCGCCACTTAACTAACAATACACACACACACACATAAAATAAAATATTATTCAGAGAATTATAAACCAAAATGTGATAAAACATACCTAAGAACCATAGCCTTGAAATACACCGTGAAAGGACAAACTTTCCCCTTTGAATCTTATTCTAATTCGATAAATTGCTATTCCTTGAATCGTTCACTTTTGACTATCAGATAGTGACCAACTTTGACTTGGTTTGAACTTGATATGATAGAGCACTAATGGTGTAATTTTGGCCAGCAAGATATGGTGAATATGGAAACCAAAAAAATTAGTTTATGTTTACTAATATAGTTGGTAGAAAAGAGGAAAAGGTGAATGTCATATTATATTAATTCTCCCCTTATCTGAGCCATCCAAAATCTAGCATCTAGACCATATTTTGAGTCGCCCCTCGTCATGTTGCTACCGAGCTTATGGAATTTGGTAATGGTCAAAATTCCAATATCGTTCATATTCAACTCTATAGTCCAAACACAAAGTCCTTGGTTTAATAATAACCATTGCTATTAACCAAACTGCTCCAATCAGAGACTTTGATGAGTTGACTTAAGTTGATCGTGATACTAACCCCATATAACCAAGAAGACGAGTCCATTCTTGAATATTGCTTCACTTGCAATACTTCCATTCAACCAAACTATAGTCACTCGATGGATGTCGGGGGCATGATTTGACTATAATCAAAGTAGAGCTTTCATATTGAAGATCAGTAGTATTCTCAATTTGAGATAACGGTGTAACTCAGTAACATTGGTATTTTCTGTTTGATCTTAATTATATTAACCAATAGAAAACTATCTTTTGAATCTTTCCATAATTATCCAATAACTATTAGTACGCAACCTCTTAGTGCCTCAAGTGGTCATAAGTAATAAAATATCTCACATTTGGAGAGCATTACGTACTCTAGTGTCAACAGATACATCGATATCCAGTCTCGATGCATCTTGAAAAGGAACATTTAAAATGACATTTATTTTCATTGTGATGAATTACTCATGGTTGCAACACTTTGTAACTACTATAACAAAATATACCATTTATGCATTTTCTATTAAATATACTTTTAATTAAATTAATTAATTAATATAACATATTATATCAAGTTTATTATAGAAAGAAAAAACCTTTTATTTCGAACAAGATTGGTTATCGATTTAGGTATATGTGTCCAATTACATAATTGCCACTAAGGCATACTCCTAGGTTTATCAATCATTCATTTACACTTAGGGTCGATTGTGGAACCTTATCCCAACTTCCCCAATTAGTTTTCTCAAAACCAATCAGGTCGGTCCCTAAGTGAGTGGGTATGCTATTATGCTTTAATTGTCTACTCTGTCAATCAACTCTCTCTAACGTTGATAACTACCTTTATCATGTAAAACAATTTGAAGTATGTCTCTTGACTTCTAATGAGCTCCGAATTCTATTATAAACTATGTCATGACATTGTCATCATATAACAATATTATAGAATTTTCAACATCTGGAATCACCCTCATCTCAGTTATAAATTGGTTCATTTATATTTATTGACATCGCATTTATTGCGGCTTTATTCAAGGCAAAGTACTTGGCCTTTTTCATTGAATCGGCCACAGTCTTTCATTTGGAACATTCGTAACTTAAAGGTTTTTTAACTTTAATTTATTATTGACATATTGTACCTAATATCACTTGTGAAAGTTTGAGTCCGAACATTCATTCATAAGGAGTTGGTTGTTTATAAACAATTCTCTGGTTTTTCATAAATACACGAGAACAATCGAAACTACCATTTAGCGATATTAATTTGGATTTCATATTTGCATCATGCATTAAGTTCATAAAAAAGCGATTTCATAGACAACAATAATATATATTACAATTCCTATTGTCAATGCATAATGAATTCATCTTACATGTTCCATATTAAATAGTATAATAAGGTGTCCTTGCATACGTTTTCGGACATTCCAATAACTTTTATACTTACTGTAAAAGACATCATTTACAAATCTAACATTGAGTATTAAATCAATTAAAACTGATTTTAACGCAATTACATCGTTAACAATCTGTAATGTGTGGTTTACTTATGTTATAGAAATATCTATGTGTCTTTTAGTGTTCTTTCTTATGAAAACTTGCTTTCTCTGCATTTTGACTGATAATCAAACTATTTGATACATCTATTAAAACACTTCTTCAATTTTGATGTTTTTAGAATGATACTTTTGTATTCGTATTTGGATCATATTCGTTAACCCATAAACTCAGTATTGCTTCCACAGACGTTAAGACACTTTGGTTTTTATATGCAAATAGACTAGTCTATAACTATATTCGAAACTTTCTATTTCAATACATATATATCAAAACATAAAGTCGTACCTCGCAATAATTTATAAGTAAAATCCGAACCAACTTGAGCACATTAAATTGTGAATCTATTACTCTAATTTCAACAATTGAAATTTACTATATTATTTTCATCGCCATGGTTTACTATATTACAACTACATTTGTTTCTCTTAAAGACATATTTACGGCCAATGGATCATATCCCTTTGGGTACATTTATCAAAATCATATTTTGGAATGTACTTAGAATCTATTCGAATTTTCATGTCATACCATATCATAGAGTCAATGCTCCTAATGGCTTAATTGACAACATATGATTATCTACTCTTGACATGGACAAGAAACTCATAGTTTATCTTCGATGTGTGAAAATACTGATTAGGCACTCTAATGTGATGTGTTCATTCAGGTAAGATTAATTTAAATTCATCCTACGTAATCAGTTTCATCTGTGGATTATATCCAAATCCATTCCAATTCCAATAATTTCTCAAAGAAATTCTTTCGCTATAGTGCAGTAGAACGGGTATTCATAAACACTTTAGGAATTTCCTTATATATAAAATTGATTTGAATTTAGTATACAATACTCATGCTCATAACATAAGTTAGTCATCTAATGACTATCGTACCGAAACTCTTTTTGGTCGATTCATACAAGATTAATTACAAATAATTATTACATGTAGTCTTTCGACTCTCACAACCTGCTAACTCTTTGGCCTAGGATATGATGGGGATTCTTATAAACCCATATCTTGTACGATTTTGTAAACTATTCTTTAGGTGATATTAATTTTAACCTAGTGTACTACTGTTAAGTACACACTTTATTGAAAGAGTTTAATTCAACTTCACTCATCATTAATCATGCTTTGTCCAATAAAGTGTGACTATTCCTTATCAATACATCATTATGTATTATAAGGTGAAGTTACTATTCAGAATGATTTTTTTTTATCATTTTAGGTACTTTTGGAACACTTTGCAATATACTTACTCGCACGATCAAATCGAATCAATTCTTCTACATGTTGTATTATGTACTTTCGTTTTATATCCTAGAAGCTTATTGTAGATTTATGTAACGACCCGAGATTTTTGACATTTCGAGTTGTGAATATTAATTTATAATATACAATAATATTGTATTTTAATGCACAAAAATTCCCAACATTTGATAATAATATACAAATTTTCCAAGACTGATATAATTTGAATTTTTAGATCTATATTAAAATAGGAGATTGATTAAATGGAAATTTCTTATATATGTATATTTTGTTTCAAATAAAATATGTATATTTTGTTTTAGAGATAAAAATGTGTATTTTGTTCTAAAAATAAAATAAAATAGAGAATTAAATTAATTGGAAAAATCAAATGCATACATTTTTACATATAAGGATAATAGAATATATATATATATATATATATATATATGATGTAAATAGAAATTCGTAGCAGTAAATAGATAATAAAGTAAAAGTGAATATTTTTTATTTTGGGCATATAAGCAATATAGTTTATATTAAATAAAAAAAGTTTTAAGTTGAACTTTGCTAAAATAATATATATATACACACACACATGCTGTGGATAAGGAAGAGTGTGTATATATATATAACTTCAAAGAGAGAATTTATAATATTTATAAATAAATAAAAATGTTATAAATTAAAATGATGTGTATAGGAATCACATAAGTATAAATAGGAGAAACTATATATACATAAATATCAAATGAACTTAGTTTATTTGAAAGTAATATATTTCTACATTATCAATAAAAAATGTATATATTGTTAAATACATATATGAAGGCTTAAAAATAGTTTTAATCACTTTGTAGTTTTTGCTTTAAGTAACACATATGTACATAAGGTGTTTAGTATAAAATGTTATTTTATTTAAGTAATATATATATATATATATATATGTAAAGGAATATCAAGAGTGTTATTTTAATTATCATGTTTCTCACTTTTGCTTAAAATTGTATAAGGTATGTAGAGACAAATGCAAAAACTAAATTTGTCAAAAGCAATAATAACTATGGGTAGTCTAACTTTATAAGTGTACATACATATACTTTAAAGATTTTATGGTTTATATAAAAATATAATAAAGGGAAAAAGATTTCAAGTCATCAGCAGTAAAAAAAAAAGAAAACAGAACCTGGTTTAAATAAAGCAAAATAAATGGTAAATAAGTAATAGATTTTAAATCAGGAAATATACTAACATCTGGCAGGAAACACTTAATCAATGTTTTAATGATCATATTTTTTCTTTTCAAATTTGTTTCATCATAAAGCAGACATCTACTTCAGCCACTAAAGGATCATCTCAATCCATCATCAGGATATTTCTAAGTATGTATATATAGGCCTTGGACCTGAGTTGTTGTTTAAATTTCAAGCCTATAACTTAGATATATATCTTCTGTTCAACCTGTAAGCAAGATTTTAAGAAACAATAAAATTTAAAAAAAGAAAAAAGAAAAGAAAGTAACTCCGTAACTAGTCTGGAGATAGGAGTATTCTCTGTTTAGAATTCAAGCCACCAGGGAATTCAAAAGCAAGTTTTCAAGAAGTCAGATTTAAGATTTTCAACTTCAACTTTAAAGCTTCTGAAATCAATATGTGGAAGGTGAGAAACTTCAATTTCAAACTTAAAAGTAAATTGATTTGCTGCTCTATTAACAGTGAACATTTATACTCATCCCAATTTCAAAAATCCATATCTTTAATTCTATTTCAAATTTGTTGTTGCTGTAAACTAAGAAAATGTTTATTTTCTTGTGTAGTTTAAGATAAAAATAAATTTGTGAATAGATTATGCTGTTTAGTTATCTGAGGCTAGCTTTATAGTAAATAACCCAGTTTAGTGAAAATTCAGTATATTTAAATCAAGAATTGAAGCATGCTATCTGGATTCTTATTAAGAAATAGGAATTTTAGAAGTAAAATTATGATTTTTAGTGTTCTATAATGCAAGAAATTGGAGGATGACCGTAATCCGTTCTAAAATTATTTTCTGACGACCTCATCACCGTGAGGTGGTACGGTCTTGTTTGGAGGAAGCAGGTGGACTTAGGGGAGGAGGCTACCTTGGCGGAATCTTGGATTTGGGTTGGTTTTGGGAAAGCGAAGGAGTTGTAGGATTTTGAGGAGGTGATGGGTTGCCGGCGAATGCAACCAAACTGGAAAGAGAAGGAGCGACCGAGACCTTCGGGGTTTGGAAGAAAGGTAGTATCGCAGTAGAGCTTTTGGTTGGTGGGGTGGTTGTTTTGATCGACGTGTATGGCGAGTGCAGTTCATCGAACTACGGAGGTGTGGGTTTCCTTGGATCCGCTTGAGGGGTTGAGATCTTGTGTAGGTAGTTGCAGAACATTGGCGAAGTGGCAATTTGGATCGTAGAATGGTAGGGGACTCGGCTGCGGTGTCGCATTGATGAGTTGGTCAGAGGCGAGGGTGTGCACATGCACAGCGTTCACGTAGGAGCTTCCTCGGCTGGATGTAATCTTGAGAGGCTGATGGGTTCGATCCAGGCTTTGTCTAGTTTCGTGATCAAGTCGATGTTCGAGATGTGTAACAACCCTGTATTTTGTGATTATTTTAATTGTATATTTTAATTATTTTTAACTGAAATTCCTGATTTAGAAACTTTATTTTATTTATTGAAATGAATAATTTTTTATTTTAAATATAAATTTTGATTTTGATGTAAATTAGAATTCCAAACATGACTAAATAGAATATTTTCCAAAAATGTGAATTTTGGTCAATATGGTCAAACATTGACTTTTAAATTTAAAAATTTTGAAAATTTAAAATTTTGAAAATTTGAATTTTTATCTTTTATTATGAAAATAAATAAAATTTCAAGTGTACTGCTTTTCATTTCGTTGAAATCCGATTACTATTGTGAAAGTTATGCTTTTTACATTATTGTATGTATATTGTTTTATTTAACAATTTTTTTTAATTTATATAAATAATATTTTTGTCTTTCATATCATGCTCTAATATGTGTAACATGACATCTTATATATAATTTTATTTTAATTTTTTTTAAAAGTGCAGTTATAATTTTCAAATGTTTATTGTATTTTGTTTCAATTTTAATTCTAGTTTCAACACAATAAACTATTTTCTTTATTTGCTTTTTATTTTTCTAAGAAAAATTGTTTATTTTCCTTTTCACTTTTTTTTTGATTTTCTTTTATTTTATTTACTGAATTTTTATTTTCTTAATTTGAATAAGAGAAATTTGAAGAGACAAAGACCTTTCATTTCTTGTGACTTTTCAAATAGCCTTGCCTTTTCATTTTAGCTTTGGCTGTTCATTTTTTTGTTAGCAATCTACTTCTCTTCATTATTCACGTGAGAAACTTTTCGCCATCTCAAAACTTTCAGCTATCCCATTTCTGAAATTATTTTGGTGAGTTTTTTATGGCTTTTCTTTCTGCTTTTTCTCTTTATTTTCATTGATTTTTGCCTTGATTCTTTCTTGTGCTTTGCTAGGCTCTACCACCCTCATCTCCACCGACCACCGCCACCACCATACACGGCAGCAACCAGCACCTTCCCCCTTGTCAAGATCAAGCCGTGACCTCCATTTGATGCTTGCACCT
This sequence comes from Allium cepa, assembly GCA_030765085.1. NCBI lineage: Eukaryota > Viridiplantae > Streptophyta > Magnoliopsida > Asparagales > Amaryllidaceae > Allium > Allium cepa. The sequence continues at coordinate 127,102,831 of CM060944.1, forward strand.
CAAATTTGCAAAGCTCCACTCCAAAACATGCCTAGCCGAGCTCATGTTTCCATTCCCCTTCACTTTCACCTTAGCCGCCACCCCTAGCTCCACCACCACCTACCAACACCACCTTTGGACATCACTTCAAATCTGGCCAGACTTGAACTATGCATGCTGAGCCCATAGGTCCATGATTTCATCCAAAACCCCTTGCCTCCTTTACCTTCCTCTTATTTTGCCTTTGCCTTCCACTTTCATGCCCTTAGCGTTGCATCAGGTCATGGCCGAGCCATGTCGACACCTAAGCTGAGCCTAATGTTGTGAGATCAAGCCCAGTTGATCATGTGACAAGCCATGTTGTCATGGTCAAGCACTTTTGTGTTAAAGCTGGGTATTGTTCTTTGTTGGTTCAAATTTTCATTTCGTTTCAATTCATATTTGTATTGTATACATATGTTTATATAGTCTTGTTTGTTTTTTGTTTACAAGATCAATATCAAGGCTCTCCATTCATTCAAATCAAAAATCATGCTATATCGTGCTTGTCGTGCCTTTGGAATCGTTTTGTGTGTCGTAGTGGTCTCTAGCTTTGATAAATGTGAGTCCTTCTCACTTTGACATTTTACTTATGAAATGGTAAATGGATGACAAGTGATTGGTAAATTAAATGTTTATGCAAGTTAATGATGATTATATGATATGTTATTTCATGTTATTACCATGTTAACTTTGTTAATTATCCCCTGACATATGATATATGACAGTATATTGTGACATTGACATGTTAGTGTAATTGTTTATATTGTTTATGCATATGTTCACACTGTAAGTTTCCCTGTTAGAATAGAATCACTATGGGCTGAAATGATACATACCCGAACGGACTTTAGAATAGGGAAAAATCGTTATGGGCTGAAATGATAGGCCTGAGCGATTTTTATTTATTTTATTTACTTGGGATTGCGGGTTTGAAATGATAGAACCCGGATTTTACTTTATAAATTGCGGATTGAAATGATACATATCCGTATCACTTGACCTAGGATAGAAAATTATATACAGACCCCTTGGTATATTTTTAAATGATTTTATATATATATATATATATATATATATATATCTATTTTTAAAAGTATGAAATTTTGATTTAAAAATATATATTTTATGGTTTTGAGAAGGCTAAATATTAAGTTTTGAATTTGTGAATTTATGTATGAAATCTGAAGTAAATGTGATTTTGACTTAATTTTTTTTTAAAAATGTAAGTAAATAATGGAAATTAAATTTAAAGTTTTGTAGGATATTTGAAGTAAAATGTTAAAGTTTTGTTAAACTTATAAGTTTATAAACAGTGGATTTTGACTTAACAAATGAATTGAATTTTAAATTGGATATTTGATTTCAAAATTTTAATGTGATAAATCATATGTTAAAATTATATAAACATGAAATTTTGAAGTCTAGAAATATGATTCATGAGTTTAAAATAATAAAAAATTTGGAGTGTTTATATTTCTGAAGTTATAATAAAATCTAGAATTTTATTAATTGCATTTCCAAAAATGTTGCGGTCTTATGATAGCATTTTTAAATGCTGTTATTTTGAATTTAACTATCTTTGAAATAACTAAATATTTATTACGGCATTTTATAAATGCCGTTTTTCCTGAACGAAATGATTTTTGGAAACTATGAGCTACGATAGCACTTTATAAATGTTATCGTTGCAATAATTTGATAATGTTTTGAAATCTTATAGATATAACATTATTTGAGTCATATTTTAAAGCGTTAAATGATTTAACTTTGGATGATTATTTGTGAAATTTTGGATTTTTAATATATTTAAATTTGACTTTTTAAGGAATTTAAAGCAAATTTGAATTTAAGTAGTGTTTACTTGGTTATGTGTTAAATGGAATGAGATGTAATGAGATAAATGAATTTTTGATTGAAATTTTGAAATGTAATTTGCAATGATATTTGAAATAATAAATGAATGACATATTTGATTTAAAAATGATATTTAAATTGAATATTTGAATTAAAGATGATAATACGGATTTGAAAAGGAAAAGATTTTGAAATGATTTTGAATGACATTATCTTTATTTTGATAAAGAACGTGAATTTGGAACGATATTTGATTTTGATCTATCTGATAAATGAATATTTGAGTTTATTTAAATAGTATTGGATTTATGAAATGAATATTTCAAAACTAAGTAATAATGAAGTTAATTTTGAGATATATGAAATTGTAAAATTTAGTTTTGAAATATGGTATATTTAAAACTTTGAATAATATTGAAAGATTGAATAGTTTATTTTGTGGATCAAATCTGTATTTGGAATTTATAAGATTTTAAATGGTCTGTTGGAAAACTAAATTGAATTGAAACTGATGGTTTGAATTGAATTAAATTGGAAATTTGAAGATTTGGGTTTAATTGAATAAATTTGTAAGGAATGTTTCATGATTTCAAATGTATGATTTCGAAATGTTATGATTTACAAAGTGAATGATTTCAAATATTTTGGTTTCGGGAAAAAATTATAACTTTGAAAGTATTATGATTTTTGAAAGATGAATATATAGTTTTGAAATAAAAATGGTTTTGGTTTCGAAGTATAAAACTATTTTGAAAGAAATATAGTTTGAAATGAAATGATTTGATTTTTTGAAGTATAAACTATTTTGAAATGACCACGGCGTTATAATTGTTATCCCGCATTTTGGCAAAGCCGTGATACCAAAAGATCGGTCAAAAACAAGAGATAGTTCGTCTCAGAGATCGGTTGTACTTCACTTCGCTATGGATATCGATGAATTTTGTCCGAACCCGGATCAGGCTACAATTGATAGGACAAGGATAGCAAATCCACGAGAGCCAACGTTTCAAGTTTCAAGTCAATCCGAGTTTGTATACTCAAGATATGATGGATTCAGTTTGAGAGAGATAGCCCTTGTTTGGTTCGAATCCATAGGATACCCCATAGTTCGAATCCATGGCCAGAAGTCATGTTCGCATCCATCGGTTCGATTCCATCCACTTCGAACCCATCAAGCTTGGAAGTCCTTCGAATCCATCGAGTTCCTCCTACTTCGAATCCATGGACTTCGCGTCGACACCTTCGTATCCATCCCGATGGCCTACCTTCGAACCCATCAGGTGGCCAAGCTTCGTACCCATCCACATGTCTGAACTCGACTCCATATAGTTCGCATCCATCAACACCTCGCTCCATTCAAACCCACCAGGTTTGAACCCATCATGAGTTGGTCACTTCGAACCGATCTTGTTTGTATCGATCGAGTTCGAACCCATTGGGTTACCTCAATTCGAATCGGTCACGTTCGAATCCACGAACACTCACTTGCTCGTATCCACCAAGTCAACTAACTTGGATGACGTGTCACTCCACGATGCGAAGTCGGCAAGATCCAAGGAGACGAAGCGTTCAACCCGGAGAGAAGACCGGATCGACTCGAAGGATGCGCGCCACCTCATCACAAGACCACGTGAGCTGATGGAGTCGAAGGGAGTGGATTCGAAGCAATGGATTCGAACTAAACAGCCAACCGAAACACTCCAATTCGAATCGATCATATCTCCTAAACCACTGATCCAAATGCAACGAAATTTTCACAGTAGCTTCCATACAAGGTAAAGATTGTTCCTGCCAAGTTTCGACTCGATTGGATCATTCTTTGATGGATTCGAAATCACTTCGAATCGATCTCAGATCGAGTCGAAACTTGGTGGGGTCGGCCGCGTGGGCCCACTCACGTGCCAGAAAAAGTCTCCCTAAGTTTGAGTGAGATCTAGGCCTCCTACGCCTATAAATAGCACCCTGAAGCCTTCAGAAAAGGGGGATCTTCCGCCATTGAACGTCGGGACTCTGCCGGATTCAATTCCATACTTCATCATCACTGTTGTAATCAGATTTGAAAGCTAGCATCATTTGTAATCTGCTGTAATCAATTGAAATCATCAAGTGAACATCAATAAAGACATAAACTTCAAAGTGGACGTAGGCAAGATCGCCGAACCACTATAAATCCTGTGTTTGTGATTGTTATTTGTGAATTATTATGATTGTTATTGCTTAGATCTGAGTTCTATAATTGATTGTTGCTGGTTTGCGATCATAAACGGGTGCTTTCATGATATTGGGTGTTTGTGGTCAATTTTGACGCAAACATTTTGGTGCTTTCACTGAGAACGCTAACTCAGGAGTTCTACCAATTAGAAGTTGATTCAGAAAGTTTGGAAGTTCAGATTTGAGAAATTATGACGAGACAATCGAGCAGAAGGCCAGGGCCAGAGAGAAGTGAACACCAAGGAAGTCAAGAGGCTTCTTCGGGAGCGAATCAAGCATCGATCTTTATCACTAGGGACGAGATAGAGACAATGATGAAGAAACAGGAGGAGCTGATCCAAAGTTTGTTTCAACAGATAGGACAACTTGGCACACAGAATAGAGAAGCGAATGGAGTTCAGAACGAAGCAGGACCATCCGGCGTAGCACCTGGATTAGGAGGCACACCCATGGAGAACGTTGACCCAATTTCAGAGAGAGAAAGCGGAACATCTGCACAACCCGAGAGTAGCAGAGGAGTGAACTCTCAGTCAAGGGGGTAGATCCCAGAATTCCCTCGTGGACTCGGGGGGCAGGTCGAAAGTAATGAACGAAGATTGCATCTCGGAGACAATGACAGGTTGGCAGAGATGGTTAGAAGAGCTATGAGAGGCGGTTTGGTAAACAAAGATTTGGAGGATGTTAATAGGAGTCCTTTTACTCCAACAATCAGGCGAGCTAGGAACCCACCGGATTTCAAGTTACCATCGTTGGACATGTATGACGGGAGAACGGACCCCGCGGTTCATCTAACGAAGTATATGAGGCATATGGAAGTGCTGGGGGCATCAGAGGAGGTTATGGCCCGGTGCTTCCCATTGTACTTGGCGGATATTGCAGCATTGTGGTTTAGACAATTGGAGAATGGATCCATCGGAACATGGAATGATTTAATTAAGAGATTTATGAGGCAATTCAGGGTTCACATTACAAGACCCAAGAATTTGATGACTTTGGTAACTTTAAAGCAGAAAGCCGGAGAGACTTTGAGGACTTATCTAATGCGATTCAATGCAGCAGCAGCTTCGGTGGATCGAGCAGATCCATCTATGGTGCTAATGGCAGCTGTGTCCGGAGTAGCTGATGGCACAGAGTTCAAAAATTCATTGACCAAAGTCCGCCTGTGGATCTAGCGGAATTCTACGACGAGGCAGAAAAGTTTTTGCGATTAGAGGATGCGAATGCAGAAAGAGAAGAAGGAGAGGGAATAGAAGTTTATGTGCTTAAAGACAAAAAGCCTTTCGAAAAGGACTCATGCAAGGATAAAGGAAAACGAAAGGCTGAGGATTATAACGACAGGTCAAAGCGGCAACGGAGGGAGCCGCGATTCACCACTTACACCGAGCTCAATGAGAGTCTGGAACGAATTTATCAGGATACCAAGGAGCAGATTCCATATCGTAGACCAATGCGAAGGGATCCAACTTCCGACGAAAGAAGATCAGATAAGTTTTGTGTATTTCATGAATTGAACGGTCATAACACTAATGATTGTAGGCATCTGAAGGACGAGGTAGAAGGACATATCAGGAACGGTATGCTCCTTCAATATGTGAGGAGGCGAACTCCAGTGGTGGAACCAAAGCGACCACCGTCTACATCAGCTATAGGCGACCCTGAATCAAGGCATCGTTTGGTTATCAATTAATTAAAATAATGATGAACAAGTCGTAAGCTTCCACTAACACAATTAAATCATTTACGCGTGTACGAGATCGCGAACGTTCTCCAGGCATGCTCTAAATGATCATTGACTGTTTCGTAGTGGGAACTTACACTTTGACATCTTTGCTTTGCTTTTGTTTCGTGTTTAGTTGGACATTTGAACTTGGTTTGTTTGGATATTTCTGTTTTAAAATTCATCTGTCGAATAGATATTTGATTCTGACAATTATGAAATGGCTAAGCTACTTACACATGTACGGGGTCACGAACGGTCCTTAGGTATGCTCTGAGATGGTGATAAACCACCCTGGCAAACGATCCAGGGACCCACGCGAACGTGAGCCTGGTATCGGTAATACCAAGCCCTCCCGAGCACACTTTCTTGCCTCGAACGGCACACGATCGCGAACGATCACAACTCGCCACGAACGACACCCGACTTCGAACAGTCACAACTCGCCACGAACGGCACCCGACTTCGAACAGTCACAACTCGCCTCGAACGGCACACGATCGCGAACGATCGCAATTCGCCTCGAACGGCACGACTCACCCTGAATGACACAACTCATCTTACTTCAAATGGCTCGATCGCGAACGGTCATCATTTGAGGTCCGCCACTTGACCACGCACGGTCGCACTTCACCTCAAATGGCTCGATCCCGAACGATCGTCATTTGAAGTCAGGCACTTGACCATGAACGGTCGCACTTCATCTCAAATATCCCGATCCCGAACGGTCGTTATTTGAGGTCGCATAAAACTGTAAATTCCTTCGCAGGACTTCAACAGGATATGAACATCCATATCATAGCACTATAAAACACGCCTTCCTACCGCAACGCATATTTTGGGGGGCAAATGTTATCACGCATTTTGGCAAAGCCGTGATACCAAAAGATCGGTCAAAAACAAGAGACAGTTCGTCTCAGAGATCGGTTGTACTTCACTTCGCTATGGATATCGATGAATTTTGTCCGAACCCGGATCAGGCTACAATTGATAGGACATGGCTAGCAATTCCACGAGAGCCAACGTTTCAAGTTTCAAGTCAATCCGAGTTCGTATGCTCAAGATATGATGGATTCAGTTTGAGAGAGATAGCCCTTGTTCGGTTCGAATCCATAGGATACCCCATAGTTCGAATCCATGACCAGAAGTCCTGTTCGCATCCTTCGGTTCGACTCCATCCACTTCGAACCCATCAAGCTTGGAATTCCTTCGAATCCATCGAGTTCCTCCTACTTCGAATCCATGGACTTCGCGTCGACACCTTCGTATCCATCCCGATGGCCTACCTTCGAACCCATCTGGTGGCCAAGCTTCGTACCCATCCATATGTCTCAACTCGACTCCATATAGTTCGCATCCATCAACACCTCGCCCCATTCAAACCCATCAAGAGTTAGTTACTTTGAACCGATCTTGTTTGTATCGATCGAGTTCGAACCCATTGGAGTACCTCAGTTCGAATCGGTCACGTTCGAATCCACGAACACTCACTTGCTCGTATCCACCAAGTCAACTAACTTGGATGACGTGTCACTCCACGATGCGAAGTCGGCAAGATCCAAGGAGACGAAGCATTCAACCCGGAGAGAAGACCGGATCGACTCGAAGGATGCGCGCCACCTCATCACAAGACCACGTGAGCTGATGGAGTCGAAGGGAGTGGATTCGAAGCAATGGATTCGAACTAAACAGCCAACCGAAACACTCCAATTCGAATCGATCATATCTCCTAAACCACTGATCCAAATGCAACGAAATTTTCACAGTAGCTTCCATACAAGGTAAAGATTGTTCCTGCCAAGTTTCGACTCGATTGGATCATTCTTTGATGGATTCGAAATCACTTCGAATCGATCTCAGATCGAGTTAAAACTTGGTGGGGTCGGCCGCGTGGGCCCACTCACGTGCCAAAAAAAGTCTCCCTAAGTTTGAGTGAGACCTGGGCCTCCTACGCCTATAAATAGCACCCTGAAGCCTTCCGAAAAGGGGGATCTTCCGCCATTGAACGTCGAGACTCTGCCGGATTCAATTCCATACTTCATCATCACTGTTGTAATCAGATTTGAAAGCTAGCATCAGTTGTAATCTGCTGTGATCAATTGAAATCATCAAGTGAACATCAATAAAGACATAAACTTCAAAGTGGACGTAGGCAAGATCGCCGAACCACTATAAATCATGTGTTTGTGATTGTTATTTGTGAATTATTGTGATTGTTATTGCTTAGATCTTAGTTCTATAATTGATTGTTGCTAGTTTGCGATCATAAACGGGTGCTTTCATGATATTGGGTGTTTGTGGTCAATTTTGACGCAAACAATAATAACGTTTGGTCGGAAGTTGTCATACTCTCTACCAACTTCGAAAACCACTTTAACAACCGTGTGCGCGGTGGAGATTCCAGAATGAAGTAGAATGGTGGCGACGATCCTATTGAGGTATGAACATGGACTCGACTCCCATGAGTTGGCATGAGGTGGCTAAAACAGGAGCGATCTCGGGCGAAAAGGGGTAGCTCCTCTAGTCGGACACACTTCTTCGATACTGTACTCTTACTTGTGGTTGATTTGATGGTCATCCTTCAATTTTGATTGGGAGTGTGTTCCAAGGTGGGCGTAGTGGCTGCTACGTTACCGCCAACCCGTGTGCGTAATTGGTATATCTACCCTGGCATTGCCTTATGTGCCGTATCACCTACCATAGCGAGCCTTACCACTAGTTTGATTTGTGTCGTACCTATGGAGTATCTTCTCATTGTCTCTCGATCAGGAGATATGCAGGTACGTTATAGACTATTGACACTATTATGTGTTAAGGGCTATATTGGTAACCCCTTAATGCTATTTTAAAGTAAGTTTATTTTACTATAGAAATTATTATAATAGCGCAATATTACTACATAGTAAATAGTTTAACGGATCCTTAAAGGGTGGGCGATCCCAAGCATCCTTAAGTTACTAATGCGTTTTGTTACTACTCACTTGAGTTGATTTACAATTCATAAGTATTTATGTCCTGACTCGAGTGTTTTGTGTTTTTGCTTTACGCTTGAGTCAGACTGAGTGATTTAGAATTCAAGACCCACCTTCGGAGTTGGAGCTTTGCTTGAAGATCCAGCCATCTATTTTTCTTTCTGTTTCCAGTGATTCCAGTGATGTATTCTGATTTGTACCTGATATATCTTGTTAATCTGTTGTTGTATTTGTTTAACTCTGATGTATCTTATTTTTATATAGTAGCTTCATGAACTAATATCTCTTTTAATTCTGCTGCATTATTATTTACTCTATGTCTGTGATCTGTGATTATTTATTTACTGTACATTCTGAGATTTGCCAAATTTTATTTATAACGCGGTATTTTGAGCTATTCAAGTCCGACATGTGCGGATGCGAATGGTTGAAAATATCGGGTCGTTAGAAGATGGAAGTTGTTGAGTTGATCAGAGATGTTTCTTTCCAGTTTGTGGCATCTTGTTTTAGTGGATTTAGGGGGGAGGATGTTAGTCTGGAAGAAGAGGTATCAAGGAATGGGTTTGAGGGTGATGTTGGGCTTCGGCCCAACTGAGTTTGTGTAGAATTTAAATTGTGTAGTATATTTTTACTTTGAACATTTTATATTGGCAGTTACAACGAGCAAAGGAAGATAAATCATTTATGTTTTGGAAATTGGTTTGGACTATGGCTTTGAACCAGAGGAAGTGAGAATGAGGGGATAAGGTAGGTATCGGGTTGGTTTTCAGCCAGATTGAATAAATGTAGAATAGGAATAAATTTAATAGCATAGTTTAAAGTAAAAATTAAATCTATAACCATTTGTCTTCCCACGACATGTAACAAGAAAGTTGGTTAAAGTAAATGTTTTAAACCAATTTAATATTAAATGTTTATTTAAATGTTTATTTAAGTTTTAAATATAGACAAGGAATTTTAAAAATAATAAAACTTGTTTTACTTTACGGTTATTTAGTTAAGTCATATAAATAAATTATTTTATGACAAATTAGTCAAGCTTTTAAAAATAACTTTATTATTAATTCTTGAGTTTTATTTGATAAATTGAAGTATAATTAAGCAGATAATTAAGGAAAATAAAATATTTATACTTTTGAATCAATACAAGTTCTTAAGTGATTTTATATTTGCAATAATTATTTAATTCCACATGTTAAATAAAATTAAGTGTTATTAAGAAGATGGTTCATATCGACGGATATTACCCGTCGCATGATCCGTTGTGAAGTTAAATAACTGAAATTTTACAAGCTTGTACAAACAAAATTAAATTACTGGTTGGAAATAAATGCCATTTTATAATTTTATACAGCCTACCTATTGAGTTGTTCCCAAATAAAATAAATGTGTTAATTGTAGATTATTCATACTGCTTGATATTTGGTCAACAGAAACAAGCACCATTTTGCAAATTATTTAAATTTACTACTGTGGGTGGTATAAGCCATCATTCTGATATATTTTCTGTATAACTGTTGTAAATATTTACTAGCAATAATAAATCTCTGATCTGCTTTCCATGCATACGTATGTTTATTTTCCTGTTAGTGAGTATATAACGTGAATCGATCTATGAAAGCTGATTAATATTGAATATATGTATTGTCATGCTAGACTGTGATTAAAAATTGAATTGTAGCTTGATATGTACAGTTGAGACTGATAAGCCTTTTTTTGGTTTGGGTTTGACTTTAAACTAAGTTGTTTTAAAAATGAGTATTTTTTTAATGACCTTTTAAAAGAACTGATAAATATTTTGGAAATATCAAAAGTGGTTAATTTATTATTTTTGGAAATCTTTAGAAGTTATGTGTTATTTAAACTATTTCAAGTATAAAACTATTTTTGTAGTGATTATTTAATAGTTAATTTTTATTTTAGAGTAATTAGTATTTAAGTATATTTATTTCAAAATAAATCTATTAAATATAATGATACTTTAAATGATATATTGTATAGAAAACTTTTATCAAGAATATTTTATTTAATAAAAACTTGAGAAATTTATTTGAAACTTTATAAGTATGATTTGGAAAGAATGGTTTCATGAATATATTTACCCAATGAAATAAGCTTACTTAGTAAATTTTAATCTGTTGGGATTTTAAATGTGAACACGGCTTAATAGTTGAAATGGGAAATGAACTTGGTTGAATTGATTGATTATTTTGATAGTTAAATAACCGAATATCAAATCTGGACAAAAACTTAACTTTGGAAATATCTAGAGGAAACTCGGGAATTATATCGTACGGTTACCGTTCGAGGTGCTATGCCATACGTATAAACTTGTTTGTTCTCTAGGACGAATTATAAGGAAACCCGTCCACTAACGGTTAGGAAGTGAACTCCGATCTTATGTTCGTCTGTGTATTTCCTAAAGAATAGGGGTTGAGTTTACCGGGAAATAGCGAACTTTGTTTCGAAGAGACTGAGATCGGATTTGTAATCCAAAAACCACTTCGATCCAAAAGTACGTTTTCGTGATGAAGACAAGAGCTTGGAATCGAAGATGGAGCAGTGAAGTGCAAGGGCTAATCGCTACTAATCCCTAGGGTGATTCCAAAATGGACGCAGTAGGAATAGTACCTTCGGTTCCGTCTGAACCCGGAACAGAATTTTATGGATGAATGCTTTCAAAACTTCGTCAGGAGGAAGGTAAGCATTCTAAGTGAAGTTTTCTAAAAGGTAACGCTGAGCCTCAAACCTCATCAAACGGGAATGACTGAAAATCAGGGGATATGCAGCAAGGCTAAGTTGATAGTACCCAATTAGGGTAAGGTCATCTCTGTCTAGATGTCCATTTTTATTCGGCTGTATGGACGGTTGCTGATCCCAACCGCGGGGTGATCTTATTCGGACTATCCAGTAAGGGGTAGCTCTGGTCTTGTGTTGTAGGGGATCAGGGTGGATCCTCGGTATGCTGATCTAGACTAGGTACTGTGAAAGGTGGTACCCCAATGTCTAGTCATTAGTTGCAAATCCATTCTCCCTACGTGCTTTTATGGTTTTGATTGTAGAAATTGGTATTTGCTTGAATTTAATGAATGTAACAATTTCGACTATTTGATTTAAGTATTTGTATTTAAACACTATTATAATATCAAAGGATTTTGATAAGAAATGTTTTGATTATCGTAAGGTAAAAACCCGACATGTTTATTTATGGCATGGTCTTCTGATTTCAAAGGATTTTTAAACCTTAATAAGTCAAGTTGAGTGTGTTTTGTCACGCTGGTTTACCAGACTGACCCGGACATGGTGTTTTCCTATATCCTCGGGTCAGACCGAGCATATTTCCAGGTTTAGGTGGAAGATTGGAAGCTTCAGGAGAGGAGCTGGAATTAGGAGACGTATTCACATAGATGCTTATATTCAATTGTAATTGGTTGTGTTGTCAACAAGTTGTAAGGGCATATTGATATAAACTGTCCGAGTTGAATGGATGTAACTCTGATTTAAAGTCTGTATAAGTTATTAAAGTAACAGTTTTGGTTTCATATAAAGGCTTGTTTATATTATAGTTGATTCGTTCTACATTAAGATTCTGATTTGTTTTATTTTCTTCTATCTTCTTTCTATCTTCCACCTTCCTTCTTTCTTTCACTATCTGTCTTGCTGTGCGATTTGGCTGACAAGTGTGGTAAAAGTCAGTTTAAATCGATATGGAAAAATGGGTCGTGACAATTTATATATATGTATCAAAAACACACATTCATGTTTGTGATAACTCATCGGCGAATATGATGAAGTATATGGATCCGTTTTATATTAATAGACTTATGATTGCATACATCAATATGTATCAATCCTAAGAGTTTATTAACTCTTATGATGCCTACTAAATGGGTACATAGATGTAATACCCCGCCTTTGTGTCCTTATTAACAAAGGATATTAATAAATAATATCGTCTGCTAATGTGGAGAGTAAGGCTATTTAGCAGCGACCGTCCATAATATTGCTTTGGGCGAGTATCGAATACATTGAATATACAAATATATTCTTTCTGTGAAGAAGAATTCAACATTTACAATCTAGGCACAAAATAATACTACTATGGTTTACTATGATTCGGAACAATATAAAATATCATAGGTACAAAATCACAGATCACATCGGCAAATAAAATAAATGACATATCATATAACATGCATAAGGACTAAGGTACATCACCAAGTAAAAAATGAGTCTACATCTCAAATAATATACATTATACTTAAGTCATCATCTCAAAATGATCTAACGACAAATAAATATAACTACCAAAACTTCTGCCCAAGCTAGCCTAAGTCCAAAGCAAAAAGTCCCCACTACATGCCACGTTTCGGCGTGACCCGAGCATTTAAATAACACCGTGTCAGACTATCTCTAATTATTCAAAAGATTAGTCCATAGAATAATAGGATATGAAAAACATTAAGGGTAAAACATATATACTTCACTAATTTACTTATACTTCGTATAAAACTTTATGTCTTAAGGTTAAGTCATGTTCATTCAAACAGAACATCAAAGTGATATCAATCATTTATTAGAGCATGGAAATTTACAACCATAAATGCAAGCAAACGACAAGCACTTCGCAACACGTAATTAAATAAGCACTTCACCAATTTAATATCATCGGTGCGCACATAGAACGTAAACAAGTAAACACTTTGTCAATCGACTATAAGACAAGCACATCGCCAGTCAACACCAAATACGATTACATCTCTCGTCATCATCAACAACTGGCCTAATAAGCAAGTTCATCGCATGGCACAAGAGTATAAGCACATCACACGTAATAACTCATTTGTAAATGAGTAACACAAAAATGGGTCTTGAACCCACATAATCCGCATAAAACGGCGTTAGCCAAGGATGAGTCTAAAACTCGATGAAATAAGTGTTATATACTTCCTATAGATAATCATTCAAGTAACTACCATATGCCCCATAACCGTTCGGGTTTACTCAAACGTTCACTTTAAGTTAGTAAACTCCACTCGATAATTAAGATCTACTTCCAATTAGTAACTAAATAAGCATCGTATAATGTCTCATAACCACTTATTGTTACTTAATTATTTACCAAGTGATTATAAAATACCACTTGTGTAAAATAAATGTTCATTCGAACAAGTCCAAGAGTTAATCGGTAAAACAAACGCGGGCATTTTACACCATTCATTTTATTAAACCGTTTAAATCAATTTTCTCATTCAATCAATGTCATGCAATTTTATGAAAACAATTCGCTTCGAAATCCTTCCTTAAACTATTGTTTTATAAAATAGAATATACACATACATATGATTGGAAATCATTATATATATATATGTGTGTGTGTGTGTGTGTGTGTGTGTGTGTGTACGTATATATAGGAACTTGTAAATACACTCTTTAAAACCATTGTTCTATACTAATTTGAAATCCTTGGGATTATAATTAATATCTTTTATATGTACATAGGTACTTGTAAACTCGCTTCTGCCTCCCCGTTGGTCCATTTTCGTTGGTTTTTGAACGACGACTTCTATGAGCCTCCTAGGTGATGAATTAACCAACATGAAAGCAATTAACTATCTTAAATTTGAAGCCATAACAGATTATACTCTTAGGGTTTTTAGCTAGCAGACAATATTGCATCTAATATGCAATATCACAATCAACATTGAATTTAATTCCTTCAACGTATCATCAAATTAATTAAATAGAAAATAAATTATGAATTAGAGGTAGTTGTGAGTTATAAAATCACCTTTATTTTTGAATTTGGTAGCAAATAAATTGAAGTACAATAACCCAATCAAAACCTTGTGTTGTTCATCAAGATAGCAAAAAGAAACCGAAATTACTAACAAAAACTGAAATCAAAGTTTACGAATTGACAGGGAATTAGGTTTAGTTTCCTTTACCTGAAATTAATTGCTTTAAAAAATTACTAATTCAACTCCTAGAGAATTGGGAATTCGAAACTGGGGTTCATAAGAGTGGAGTAAGAAGTTTTTCTACTTTTTGGTTTGTTTGCTGAGAAACGAATTTGGAGAAATATGTACAACACTTTGTTTTATGAGAAGTCCTTCTCATTCTCAAAATCTTAATGGGTTTTGGCCCAAAACTAGTATATATACAACCCAAAAATGAAATAAAGTGTTTTATTCCTATATTCTTTCATTAAAATAGCTTGATGAAACAATTACTACTAGATTAAAATCTAGTAACAAAGTAAATAAATAAAATATGACTTCTTAGATATTTATTTATTAAAAAGTTTCTATTTATTTTAACAAGAATTTATTAATTTCAAACAATCTTTTATAAATAAATAAAAGATATAAAATCATTTCTTTAATTTTTAATAAATGTTTTATTTGTAATTTACTAAAATATTCACATACGCATTACTTCACTAATATTATTATACTTTAGAACCCGCATTCTAAAGAATATATCCATTATTTGACAAATCAACTTCTTATTCAAATTCAATTTAAATCATTATTTTCTTTAAATTAAACATCCAAATTTCGGGGTTATTACCGACTTCCCCCCTTAAAGAAATTGCATCCCTGCAATTTCCATATTCAAGAAAGTCTATAAATTATTTGAAGTTTAGTAATGCTTCTTTACTAAAATTTAAAGCTAGATCACCATGCAATTATTCTAAACACAGTGCATTTCTTCAATAAATTTTTTATTATTAATAATCCAAATAGAGATGAAAATATAGCTTAAATCCCTTTTTATTATTAACTTTAGAAAATAACATGTATGCTCAATTTGCAACTTCAGTATTTTCACAAACTGAAAATTGTTCTATTTCTAAGTCCTTTATACAAATCAGTGTCTAACAAATAATAGAATACTTGGTTTAACAGAACTTATAAAACATGAGTTTTTCTTTACTATTATAACTTTCCAGAAAGCACAAGTTTATCATAATCAGATGAATGGTTCAGAAGTTATGATTAAAACAATCTCAGTTTATAGCTCAGAAAATTTGATAGGCAGAGTTTATAGCTCTATCTATAATATGATTTTGACCCAGAAATTTAAAAATTTGGAAAAATGATCAAAAAAAAAGTTCTTTCTTATGGAATTATTTTTCTATCCCAAAAGGATTCATCAAAAATAGATTTACCAATAAAAAGATACGCCATTTCTACTTCAACACTAATTTTCTTTATAAAATAACACACACACACACACACACACACACATATACTGCTCGATATAAAATAATTTTAGACTTTTACATGACTCAAAATTTCGTTTAAGCGTTTAGGAAAATTCTGTTAATCCGTGTGCGCCTACATCAACCAAGATTGTTAACCACTCAATGGATAATTCGACACCAAAAATAAATTCTCAGTCTTCAAAATTACTTTACAAAAAATTTCCCTTTTTTTTTAATTTTCAAACCTCATTTTAAACTAGATTAAATCCGTATTATAATTATCATCCAATTAAAACTAATAATCCAAACCTGCATTCATCACACATAAGTAATTAGTAATTTATATTGGAAGATCATCTACTACCTTTCCACTATGCAATCATGTTTATTACTGAATTCTAAGGAATTAAACTAGCGTCCAACATTCAAAGAGATAAGACTAATGGCTTGCTCGACATAGGTAAAAAAAATGCACCTATGTTGATCGAACCCAAAGATAAGATCTTAATAATGGATGAAAGAAAGAGAAGCTACCTAATTCTAGTTAGGACCTCCAACCATTTTCTTAGGTGCAAACGGACAAGCAGAAACTATATGCCTTTCCTACAGTGGCGACATATCTTGGGCTTCGTATAGTTTTTAACGAAGTGATCCTTTGCTCCATAGTTGAGACACCTGCTTAATGCACGCCTTTGGTTGCTATAGTTGGAATCTTCCTTCTTTGCCTCTGTATTTGTGACTTCGAACTTCTTCTCTCCTTTTGGAGCCTTCCTCTTATGGTTGAATTCTTTCTTTGGCTAGGGGTCTTTATTGCTACTCTCCTTTTCCATCTCCTCAAGTCTAAGAGAAGAATCCACAAGCTTCTCGAATGAAACTTCAAGCTGAGTCAAAAGTTCCCTCCTCAGATGCTTCCTCAATTTGTAGATAAACTTCTGATTCTCGTGTAGTGGAGTGCGGATAAGCTCTAATCGATATTTAAATAAAGACTCGAATGTAGCCACATACTCTAAAACCGAAGAGCTTCCTTGCTTCAAGTCAATGAATCTTTGGTCTAAGGCTGCCTTCTCTGCTTCTAGCATTAACTATAACTCAAAATGAGATCTAAACTCCTCCCAAGTCACTTTGCCTCATCTATCTCTACCACTAGCAAATCATAACAATCTAAAGCTCGCTCCCGTAACTGACTCGATGCCACCTGAACCCTATGAGCACCCGACAACTCCATGCAAGTAAAGATCAGCTCGTTTGTCTCCAGCCAAGCCTAAACTCCTACGACTCCTTCGATGCCAGTAAACTACTTACATCCAAGGTGTAAAAAGTTACTATAAATATGGGCAAAAGATGAACGAAAGGATGGGTAGGGGCTGCACTAGATGTTTAGACTACTCGAGCAAACTCCATAATCTGCTCAGAGGTCATACATACTCCCTGCTGTTCGGGAATGTTGGACAGTCTCGAGTCCAAACGAGTATTCCTACCACCAGTGATATCTCACTCCTACCACACATGAAATATAACCGTATAACTCATAAGAATAAATAATACAAATACGTTCCATAATATTCCTTACTACTATATATTCTACTACTAGAAAGCGGTAACATCTACCCTACACACCCAAGGGATGGGACTCTATGTCTGTCTTGGCCAAGATTCATGTTTCTCGTATCTTTTTTTTTGAACTTCGCTTTGATAACCACTGTAATGCCCCATATTTTTCCCTCATCAACAAAGGATATTAACAAGTAATATCGTTCGCTGATGCAGAGAATAAGGCTGTTTACGAGCGACCGTCCATTGTATCGCTTTGGGCGAGTATCGAATACATTGCAAATTTATTCTTTTTGTGAAGAGGAATTCAACATATACAATCCAGGCACAAAAAAAATACTCCTATAGTTTATTATGATCTAAAATATATAAAACATCACTGATGCAGAATAACATATCGCATAGATAAATATAATAGATGACATATCATATAACATACATAAGGACTAAGGTGCATCACCAAGTACAAAATGAGTCTAATCTCAAATAATATACATTATACATAAGTCGTCGTCTTAAAATGCACTGAGGAAAAATATATATTACTAGCATAACTTCTACCCAAGCTAGTCCAAAACCAAAGCCAAAAGTCCCACCTAACTGCCAAGTCTAGGTCTGACCCGAGCATTAAAACAACACCTGAGTCAGACTATCTCTAATTATCAAAAACATTAGTCCATAGAATAAAAGGCTAAAAAACATCAAGGGTAAAACATTATGGATTATACTTCACTAATTTACTTATACTTCGTATAAAACTTCATGTCTTAAGGTTAAGTTACGTTCATTCAAACAAAACATCAAAGTGACATCAATTATTAATTAGAGCATGTAAATTAACAGCCTTAAATGCAAGCAAATGACAAGCACTTCGCAAGTCAATATTCATCATCGCTCTTTGCACGTAATTAAATAAGTACTTCTACAATCTAATATCATCGGTGTGCACGACGCACGTAAATACGTGAATACTTTGTCGGTCAACTATAAAACAAGCACATCACAAGTCAACACATAATACAAGTACATCTCTCATCGTCATCAATAGCTATCCAAATAAACAAATTCATTGCATGTCACACAAGTACGAGCACGTCGCACATAATAACTCATTTGTAAATGAATAACACAAAAATGGGTCTTGAAAACCCACATAATCTGCACAACCATACCCAAGGATGGGTCTAAAACTCAATGAAATAAATGTTATATACTGTAAGTAATCATTCAAGTAACTACCACATGTCCCATAACCACTCAATTTTACTCAATCGTTTACTTTAATTTAGTAAACTCCACTCGATAAGTGTAATCTACTTACAGTTAGTAACTAGATAAGTGTTGTGCAATGTACCATAACCACTTAGCGTTACTTAATTATTTACTAAGTGATTGTAAAATCTCACTCATGCAAAATAAATGTTCATACGAACAAGTCCAAAAATTAATCGAAAAAACAAACGCAAATGTTTCATACCACTCGTTTTATTAAAGCGTTTAAATCGATTTCTCATTCAATCAATATCATGCCATTCTATGTAAACAATTGGCTTCGAAATCCTTCCCAAAACTATTTGTTTATAAATTAGAATATATATATATATACACACATATAGATTTGAAATCATTTATAAATCTATATATAGGTACTTGTAAATACACTCGTTAAAACCATTGTTGTAAACTAATTTGAAATCCTTAGTATTATAATTAATATCTTTTATATTTATATAATCACATTATCTCCTTTATATAAAATATGTATATTACTTGAAATGATTTGTAAAACATTTAGTTAGAAATCATTCTATTGAAACCACTAGTTCAAAATTGTGGAATAAATTTATGTGCAACGTCATGATAACTTCATATATCCATAGTAGCATCTCTATGAAATTAAATGAATTTATCAATTCATTAATTTAAAATTTGGTAATTTAAATTTGGTAATATACTTCAAAATTATCAAAACCAAAGAACTAGAGCACGGTACATAACATAAGGAATACATCGGGTAAATAGGGGGTTAAACGAGCGAACGGGGAGATCACAAAGCATGCCTTGGAACACATTCCACTCCATGACTGGTGCACTGGTCCATGTAGACTGGTGGTTCGATGGCGCTGCCTGGAACGTGTTCCAGGTAGTGTTTCCAGCTCCCCACTGGCCCATTTTCATCGTTTTTTAAACTACGGCTTTTATGAGCTTCCTAGGTGATGAATTAACCAACATGAAAGCAACTAACTATCTTAAATTTGATTCTATAAGAGATTATACTCTTAGGATTTTCAGCTAGCAGAGAATATTGCACTAATCATGAAATATCACAATCAATAATGAATTTAATTCATTCAACAAGTCATCAAACAAATTAAACTGCAAATGAATTATGAATTAGAGGTAACTGTGAGTTATAAGCTCACCTTTCTTCTTGAGTTTGGTAGCAAATAAATAGTAGTACTAATTCAATCAAAACCTTTGTATTGTTCATCAAAATAGCAAAAAGAAACCAAATTACTAACAGAAACTGAAATCAAAATTTATCGATTGAAAGAGAATTACATTTAGTTTCCTTTACCTGAAATTAGTTACTTCAAAAATTACTAATTGAACCCTTATTGAATTGGGGTTAGAAACTAGGGTTTATAAAAGAGAAGTATGGATTTTTTTATTCCCTTTGGTTTGTTTACGGAGAAATGAGTTTTGAGAAGAAGAAAAAGTACGTACAACACTTTGTTTTATGAGAAATCCTTCTATTTCTCAAAAGCTTAATGGGTTTTGGCTAAAAATTAGTATATATACAACCCAAAAATGAAATAAAGTGTTTTATTTCTCTATTCTTTCATTAAAATAGCTTAATAAACCAATTACTACTAGATTGAAATTTAGTGCCAAAGTAATTAAATAAAATATGACTTCTTAGATATTTATTAATTAACAAACTTCTATTTATTTTAACAAGGGTTTATTAATTTTAGAAAACCTTTTTTAACAAAATAAAATATATAAAATCATTTCTCTAATTATTAATAAATGGATTTATTTATAATTTACTAAAATATTCACATACACATTACTTCACTAATATTATATGCTTTAGAACTCGCAATCTAAAGAATACACCTATTATTTAACAAAATCAACTTGTTATTTAAATTTACCATTTAAATCATTATTTTATTTTCTAAAACGAAACATCCAAATTTCAGGGTTGTTACAATAGCCCTTAATTGTCTAAGATATAATTAACTAGTACCACCATAATTATATAATAAAAACTATTTCTCAAAACTACAGTTTAGTCTATAATTTCAAAATAATTGTAAATAACTTTAGATACTTCAGTATTTCCAATGTGTTACTTTTGTTTTGAAAAAAAATACCACATTATAATTTTATTCCATGAAGAATATTCATAATCACTACAACAAAGTTTGCTATTATTACATTAATAGACAGCGCAATATTGTAAAGCGTTATTAGTTTACTCCAATTCTTCATTATACCACTTCACTTTTTTTGGCTACATAATGGAACGCTTGCCTGTGTAAAACAAATTAAACCCCGCTGTATGTGTTTCGCTTCCCTCCTTAACTTAGAAATAACAACTTTTCCATTTTCGTTCCAAATCTAAATTGAAACCCACGAGACCCATAGCTATACGCATCAGATGTTTCGATCAAAATCTACGACTTATCAAAAAACGAAACCGATAGCCGATTCGAAGAAGTGTCGCATAATTGGATTTCAGGTGAGTGTTCGATTTTATGTCTGATTTTGTTCGATTTCATTCTCATTTTTTTCGATGTTGTTCTCATTTTGTTCGACGTTGTTCTCATTTTGTTCGATGTTGTTCGATTTGTTCTCATGTTGTTCGATTTTTTGGATTTGCTTGAAACCCATTTTGTTCGATTATCTCTGTTTCCAATTAAATGGCTAATGAGAATAATGTTTATGATGCTCAATATATGTAGAAGTGTGAAATAATCAGATTGATTCAATCACCAACGTGTACGAAATAATCAGATCGATTCGAGTAAGGTTCTTACTTATACCTTAACCCTTTTCAAGGCGGATGCACCATGGTTAATATAGTCATAATTTTTTATATGAATTTTGTAGCTTACTGATCAGTACAACAATTATAGAAGAGCAAGCCTCACTCAATTTAACTTTGAACTTAGTAAAGAAATAAGGTAACCGAAGCTTGATTTGAAAGCTGTAGGAACAATATTAATAGCGAAGCAAACGATAATATGTTTCCATGACTGAATATAAGGATTTTGTAAAGGCATTTTTTTACACAAATAACTGTGTTATAGATTGAACAAAGGTAGAATGCCTTTATCTAATGTAGTATTGATATTAAAGTTCAAAGAAGAATCATTATTTTTTTCTTTCTATATCATAGTTCAACGTATTGATAACTAACTGAGAACATGATTCTCAACTTTAATCTATGAATTCCATCTGTAGGATAACTTTATGAAAAGGATGCGTAAACCTCTTTTTTATTTTATTTTCCAAATGAACGAGTGGTCGTTAGTTTAATTGATTAGTTTTCCTATCTTTTTTTCCGTTATATGTACATTTTTTTTAAAGAATGTATGTACAAACTACCTCATTATCAATTTCAGCCACATTGTGTAGTTATATTGCATGACTCAAATTTATTGGTTCAAACTTATCCTCTTCCATCAATAGAAAGTTGTTGTCTTCAACAAGCTTTGATGTCATATTTTGCAACATGATAGTTATGCTATAGACATCAACGTCCAATTTAGTTTGATATACATTCTACGGTTTTTAGACTTGGAATGAAAAAGGTAAAAAAATTCTATGCACTAGTATTTTTTTTATTGTGACGGTTATTATCAGGGATGATGACATAATTTTAAATAATGCGTCCTTGATTGAGTTATTGATAGAAAAGAGATTTGTTCCTAGAAAGGAATTGTTAAATGGTGTAATACAAAGTTGTTGCTGCATTATTCATATTTATATTCAGAAATATTAACAAATTAAAAACCCGATATAGCTGACGATTATTACACCGTGATTTCTAGCTTGTGCCGATTGTACAACTAACCATACAAAATTTATGATTACAAAATATATTTTTATTAAAATGAACAATGGTTAAAATATAATTAGTACTATTTTTTTAGCACCCACTACCTACTTCTAAAAGTTGGAACATATTAAATTAGTGTTACACTCGCTTATAATAACTACTTTATTTAACTTATTAATTTGCAACAAATAAGATTATAAACCTTCATTGGTAATTTGGCACTTAAAAACTCAAATGACATTCATTTGGTTATTATGATTAAACACTATCCTAAGATTATATGGAGATGATTTCAAATAATGCTGAGTTTATAGTGAATACACTAAATAACAATTGCAAAAAGTGAATGATGGTGAAGATATCATGAAGTATCAAAAAGAAACATTACGCTTCTTAGATCATCTTTTATAGATGATTCTATGGTTCTAGGTAAATATAAATACAAAATGCGCAACCATTTATTTTTAGTCACGAAAATTTATGCTAAACCAGGCGCTCTGAAATTCAAATCATAATTCATATTTTTAGTTAAGTAATTAATACCGTCAATTTCTTTTCTACAACTATCTTTGATGGTTATCTTTAGCATAGTTCCACATACATATCTTGTACAAATATATATACTCCACTTTACAAAATTGATTTGCATATAGTTATACATAGTCTCTTCTTTTAGTAAAGAAAAAAAGTAGCACGGTGGCCTCTACACATGTAAAAATTTACATGCTCAATATTAGATTGCAGAAAAGATGTTTACTTGGATTTTAAAACTCTTCCCCTTATCTCCACTATTCCAATTCAAGGAAGCTTCCATAGTCTTCGAGTTAGTTATCACACATTTTGTAATGAACCGTAAATTTCCGATAATAAAATTTGTTATTTTAACAAGATTTTGTAGTTTAATTTGGAAAGAAATAAAAAATTTATAATTTAATATTGAAATGAACGCTAAAATGAAATATAGCAATTGTAATTAAAACTAATTATTAACAATTTGAATAAAATTCTAATAATGAAGTAGTGAGAGTGTTATACCTGGTTATAAATTGGATATGAGAAAATAACAGTAAGTATTGAACTAATTAATGAAATAACATATTGTTAATGGTAATTGAATGTAAATTAACGTGATAATGTTAATGCAAGATGATTAATAACTAATTTAGTGCAATCCCAATTAATCGAAACAATTGTAAGGTTATAATTGATTGTAATTAGTAAATTGAGAAATAAATTCAAAGTTATATTAATTTGATAGAATCAATGATAGATAAGTAATTATAATAATTGTTGATGGATAATAAAGTTGGAATAGGATTAAATTAGGTAAATAGTGATAATTATTAATGGTTTACCCATTTATTTAATTTATTGAATTAGATCTAAATCCATTGCAATTAAACATAATTAAAAACTACGTTATTATGAGTTTAGTTGATGATTGTAAAAATATTAGGGTAATTGGATATATACTAATGTTAAATTTATCCGTAAGATGATGATTGATTGAATAAAGAGATTGAATACAAATTGTATCAATTTAATTGAAATTAAAAATATAATTTATTTGAATTTACTTAAATTGAAGGCAAACACAATAAATTTTGCAATAAATCCTTATTTGATTGATATGGAAATTTTGGTTAATGAATTAGAAGTTAATTTGTAATCAGAAATGATAGAAATGGTAAATAATTAAATTTGAATTGAAGAAGTGATTAATTAATTTAATATTAAATTATTTAATTAAATGGAAAATAGCCATTTTGGCTACTGACTCAGATTTCGACGAAACCAGTTTCATCGAATCCGTAACGGTGAATTATTTTAGGATTTCAAGTTTCATAGCGATCAGACTTGCCGTTTGATTGTATGGATTCGAAACGCCTAGAAATGAAATCAATTGAAATCAATTTGAAATAAAAAAAATTTAACATAAGTTCTTCATACGATGGAATTAGGACTTGAAACCAATTCCACTAAGTTCAAAATATTCAAAAACATATATGTTGATATATGGGTTGGCCCATTTTCGTTCCGGAGTCGAAACGGGCTTTTCGGGCCATTATATCGTTCAGTGTGTAAATCAATCTTGTCCATCCATTCTATTTTCAGCTTTGTCTATAAATACCCTGTTGTAAACCCTAGCCACTCCTCATTCTCATTTGTCCGTACGTACTTTCTTTCTCCACTCCTCATTCCAATAGCAAACAAATAAATTACAGATCCAATTGCAAATCAAATTCAAATCCAAAAATCGAACTCATCAAAGTATATCATATTATATAATGTTGGAAAGATATCATCGAGTTGAACCTGCAGAAAGTGCTCGTTTTTCGTAATAATGCTCGAATCGATCGGAAATCTTGGTCAAAGGGTTGGATCGGCGAACCCTAAGCATTGAATTTGGCGTTTTCGATTAGGGGCAACAATTGAGGAATTGCTTTCTATGTATTAGAGAGTTAGGTTTGGAGAGTCGTTCAATGGTGGTCGGAGGTTGCGTAGCGGGCTATGGTGTTGGGAATTTGCGAATTAGGGTTCGGCGTTCTTATGCATTTGGCGGCGGCGGCTGACGCTATGGGTGGTCGGACCTATGGTGGCGTGGAGAGGGGACCGGGACGAGGTCTTGGAAGGTGGCGATGAAGCCTACGGCGGCGCAGCGTGGGATAAAAACGTGGTCAAAATGGGGTTAACGGTGTGTTCTGGAGGGTTTTCATTCCTGCATGCGCGATCGTTGCCTGTGGACAATGATAGGAAGGGTGATGTGGCAGGGTATGATTCGTTTATTTTATTTTATTTTAATTCGATTTCAACTCGTTTTAATGCAATAACTTTTACATACGAGGTTCGTTCCACGCGCGGTTTTCTCCACTAGGATCGTATTGAAATTTCGGAGATTTTGACGCTGGTTTGGATGAATTTTAAGACTGTTCAAATTTTGGGTTTAAATTGGATTTAAATTCAATTTAAATTCAAAAAGGTGAGTGTTTTTACCCACTAAAACTTCTAAAATTTCTTGTGTTTGTTAAATTGATATATGATGTGATTAGAAATTTATTTATGACTGTTTGGCATATTTTGAATCATCATCTCAGTTTATTTGAATTTATTTGGATAAAATAGTTATTTAATTTATCATTGAATATAAACTGCATGTAATTGATTGAATTGGATGATGATTGTAATAAATGTTTGATGAATGATATTTGATGAATGGGTGTTGCATTTTATATTATTATAAACTACAAGTTGTTGTGGATTTTCATTTCGTTCAGGATTGCGGTTTGAAATCATATATAACCGTATTTATATTTTAAATTACGGATTAAAATGATAAATATCCGTATCACTTGACCATAGGATAGAAAATCATATATAGACACCGTGGTCTATATATAAAAATATTTTGAAATGATTTCTATAGTTTTGTAAAGAAATATATGGTTTTAGATAAATATTGATTTTAGATATTATATAAATGTTATTTTATGCTTGATATTAAGCTATGTATAATTTGTTTTAATATAGAATAAGCTTAATAATAAGTTTGATTTTATTGAAGATAATACGATTAAGTATTTAAATTATATTTTAATATAGAGTTTATAATGATTTAAATTAAAATTAAGGTTGGAAGACAAATTTGAGATTTATTTCAAATTGCATTTATTTAATAATTAAACTCATATAAGCTCGATGTGAAATTTATTAAATTTGAAGTTTTTGAGGGTATGATATTTATAACTTGATTTGGTTTAAGGTGAATTAAACGAATATTTCAAGTATAAATAACTTGAAGGAAATATCTTGTTATTTGTAATTTGAGCTTAATTTAAATGATAATTGATTTATTATGTAAAGTATTTCAAAATTAAATAATAGAAAATTGGATTGTCGAATTGGAATTTCCAAACATAGTTTTGAAATTGTTGAATACTTAAAGTTTTAAATATATTGAATTTGAAATGGGTTATTCTGCGGATCTAATCTGTTTTGAAATCGATGAATTTGGAATAGTTTATTTGGAAACTTAATTGAATTGAAATTTATGATTTGGGATTTGGTTAAATATAAAATGTAGAAATTCGAGTTGGGTTGGATTTGATTTGTGAAATTGAAAAGGCTATTTTATTATACAAAGTATTTTAAATATTTAAACCATTTAAGTAGTGGAAGTTATGTTTAAAGTTAGGAGTTTCAAAGTATTATGATTTGAAGATGTTATATTTCAAGTATTTTGATTTCGAAGCGTTATAACGTTGAAAGTGCTATGATTTTGGGAAGTATATTTTTGAAATAAAAATGATATTATATTGATTTGGGTTTTAATAATAATGATATCATATTGGTTTGGTTTTTGAAATGGAAATGATATCGTTATTATATGGTTTTGAAATGGATATGATATTCTAGTTTTGAGGTATAAGTTATTTTGAAAAGGGCCACGGTGTTATAATAACGTTTGGTTGTTAAAGAGACCGGGATCAGAAGATGTCATACTCTCTGCCAACTCTGAAAACCACTTTAACAACCGTGTATGTGGTGGAGATTCCAGAATGAAGTATGATGGTGGCGGCGCTCCTTTGAGGTATATACATGGACCCGACTCCCGTGAGTTGGCATAAGGTGGCTAAAACAGGAGTGATTCCGGGCCAATGAGCTAGCTTCTCTTATCGGACACACTCCTTCGATACCATTCCTTGATATTCTGACTTTAAGATTGATTCGGTGGCCACTTTTGATTTTTGATTTTGGGGGTGTGGCTCGAGGTAGGCGGTAGCTGTGCGCTATGCATCACCACCAGTCCGGATAGTAATTGGTATATCTACCCTGGCATTGCCTTGTGTGCCGTGTCACCTACTGTAGCGAGCCTTGTACGAGTTTGGTTTTCTTCCATAGCCCATGGAGTATTTAGGTAAGTCTCCCAATCTGGAGATATGCTGATGCTGGATGGAATACTGGGACTATTACGCGTTATGGGGAATACTGGGTCACTCCTTAATGCTATTTAAAAGTAAGTTTATTTTACTATAGACATTATTATAATAGCTAAATATTACTACATAGTAAATAGTTTAACGGATCCTTAGGAGATGTGAATCTTGAGCATCTCTTAAGTTACTGCACTCACGTTAGACACTGGATAGGAGATGTCAAATTCGGTAAACATCTCTGACGCCATTCCACTCATATTTATTTCTATTGATCTAGCTCACATAAGATCTTTTAGTTCCGACTCAAGTGTTTTGTCCTTTCAATTGACTCGGGTCAGCCTGAGCATTTCAGGATTCGAAGACTTTATTTCTGGAGGATGAAGACGAAGATTGTACTATTATTATTTACTATAGTGTTCCACTACATCACATTGTTCTACTGCATTGTTATTTATTATTCTTGGGTATGTGTAACTCGGATTTTGTATTGTATAAGTATAATTAAACGTTTTGGAAAACAGCTTCATGAACTATTTATTTGATTATTATATTTGTCGTTCCGCTGTAAGATTCTATTTTGTTTTTTCTTTCTCTGTTTTTCTTATTCACCCCAATAACAATCCGCCCTTCTATATGGTTTGAGTCTGACGTGTGTGGTTTATTGTCGATTTAAAACGTACAAAAAGGGTAGGATGTTACACATTTGGTCATTTTTTCTATTTTCAATGTATTGATTAAACATATATCCTTCAGTGTCCAATTTATTCTGAATTATTTACATTGTTGTTGTCCATAGTGTTCGTCAGCTCTGATAGTTTATCACTTGAAGCATCTGCTTCTCTTTACAAACTCTTTATGTGACTGCATGTCTCCTTTAGTAAATTTTGTTACGATGCCTAATATCATTTATACCTACATAACTATTATGACAAGTTAGTAGTAGACTTATAGTACTATTCAATATAAACACACATTTTATATTTGTTAATGTACAGTCTTTGATTGTTGCTTCTCTTGACTTGGGTAAAACAGATTGAAGCTTTCAGATTATTTATCATTTAAACCATCTACTTATAACTGAACTGATACATAGAGGAAAAAAAGCAAGGATGAAGACGGATGAGTTTAGAGTGAATGTGGCTCGAATAAACTGGTAAGAGGTATTATAATTATAGGGAAACTTAAATGGGCCCACTTAGCATCCTCTAGATCCAAGATTGAGCCATTTAGCCGACTAACCTTATTTAGTAATTGTATCCAAGAAATATTTTATGTTAGCGATGCCTGTTTTAGAGAATGGTAAAGACTTACATGCTTGTTTTAAATCTGTTAATTGAAGGAAATTTGTTGACAACATGCGGCATAATATTGGTTTTAGGTATTAGTTAATTGACTGGTTAACTAATTAATTATGGAAGTATTAGATTTCTGTTATCCCGCTTTTTGGCAAAGCCGTGATACCAAAAGATCGATCGAAAACAAAGGATAGTTCGTATCAGAGATTGGCCATACTTCGTTTCGCTATGGATATCGCTGAATTTTGTCCGAGTCCAAATTGTACTACAATTGATAGGACAAGACAAGAAAGACCATAGAAGCTTTCATCTCAAATTTCGAGTCAATCAGAGTTCATACGCTCAAGTTATGATCGATTCAACTTGAAGGGGAAAGCACTGGTTTCGAACCCATCGAGATAGGTGTCTTCGAACCCATCGTCAAACACCATTCGAACCGATCACCTTCGAATCGATGGACTTCGAACCCATCGGAGTGCCTCGGTTCGAATCCATCAACCTCGAACCCATCTAGTTCGTATCGGTGGACCTCGAGTCCATGGAGGGGTTGCAAAGCTCGTATCCATCCAAAGAATCCTTGTTCGAATCCACCAAGCATTAGTTGTTCGAACCCATCACAGAAGCCTTGTTCGAACCCACCTGTGAAGCTTCGTTCGAACCCACTGGGTCAACTAACCATGATGACGTGTCTTTCATCGGTTCGAATGCGTCGAGATATATGGAGTCGAAGCGGTCAACTCGGAGTGAAGACCAGATCGGTTCGAAGTTTGCGCTCCACGTCACCACGAAGGCGCGTGCCACCATCGGTTCGAAACCATCGGTTCGAATGGATGGTTTCGAACCAAACAGCCACGCAATAAACCCCATCTCGAATCCATCATATCTCTCAATCCACTGATCCAAATGCCGCTAAATTTTCACAGAAGCTTGCATTCATGTCGAAGAGTGTCCACACCAAATTTCACCTCGATTGGATGAATTCTTGATCGATACGAATGGAGTTCGAACCGATGACAAGGTGGGCCCAAATTTCCTGAGGCTAGGCGTGTGGGACCCCTCACGTGCCAGAAGTGGTCTCCCGAGTTTTCAGCAAAATATCAGCAGCCTACGCCTATAAATAGAGCCCTAGAGCCAACAGAAAAAGGATCTTTCGACTCTCAAGCGCCCAGACTCTCCCGGATCGAGATTTCCGTCATCCTACATCATAATTTTACTGTTGATTTCGAATTTCCAGTTGTAACTTGCCGTTGATCGTTGCAACAACTTGTAATCATTGAAAGAGAATCAATAAAACGTCAAAATACTTCACAGTGGACGTAGGCAACATGCCGAATCACTATAAATCGCTTGTCTACGCATTTACTTTACTGCTGATTGGAGTTTTTGTTAGATAATATCTGTTCTGAATTTACATTCTTCGTTATTATCTCTTCAACGACTGCCGAAGAGTGTTGTGCCCAATTTTGATACAAGCACTTTGGTGCTTTCACTGAGAAAACCAGTTTTTCTCCTGCTCATTGGATCTGTCATCGATATCGGATTGAATAAATCTAAGAGAGAGATCCAGATCATTGAATCCAACTTTCTTCCCTTCTATTCAGATTTGCATAAAGTCTAGGAAAGGAATTCAACTATCAAGATGGTTAGCACAAGAACCACCTCAAACGCTGTCAATCAAGAAGAACAGGATAGACAAAATCCTGTGCCCCCACCTCCATCTAATCAGGATGCTACTGGGCACTCTGAACCGTCCGGTCCGGTTACTCGACAAGAGTTGCAGTTGCTACTCCAAGAGCTGACCCAGAGTCCGCAACAGCTAGAAGAAAAGCTACGCGCTAACGCTGAGCTAATCAACAAGCTGGATCGCCAGAAACGAAAGAGATCCACGAGAGACCATGCTTCTCGCTCATCCAACGAAAGTTCTTCATCCTCTGATTATCATAACCGGCCTCCACGACCCCGGCTAGATGGGAGTCGTATTCCACCCGTTGGAAATCAACCGACACTGACCGTTGGGCAACTTAGAGTTGGTCCGTCAGCCAGTTTCCAAACCGGACCCTCCTCCCGAGGAGGTGCCGTTCTTCACCACACCGCAGAATACCGCACCACTAACGTTGCGGCTGAACTGTAACGAGTCCGGATTTTGCCCGCTCAAAAATCGACATCCGTACTTCAAATCGTACTCGAATGCCATAGATTCGACCGTTCAAATCCGATTCGCCGGAGTTTATAACAATCATTAAGTAATTAACACAGCGGAATAAAAGAATAATACATTGATATACAGCTTTGATACAATATCTGATACAACAGATGATCCAATAGATATCAATATACATCAGAGATATGATACAATAAAATAGCAGCGGAAAAGAAAATAGATAACATCTAGCAGTGGAACAATATAACTCTGAGATAGTCTTCAAGGAAGAACTCCGAGAACTGCAACTCCATTTCCAAGAATCAATCCAGCAGTAGCTCGAACTCCCCATAACAATGCACCAAGATAGGCAAGACTGGTCCGAACCAAAGACTGAACTAACTCCAGATAATCCACTATATCTAACTGTCTGTAAAACCCAACTCTAGACTACTCGTGTAGAAAATAATGAGCACCCAGAGTATAGGAAAGAAACAATAAACTCCGGATCAGTCGTGGGACTGGTGTGAGCAACAAAAACAATTTCTCTTTTAAAACATTCAACATAAGATTTTCAAAGTAAATTCGAAATGCTTTTTAAAAATGCGACTACCATAAGGCCTCCCGCACACACACACAATGCAAACGCAGAATCGGAGGAAATTTCTCCTTATGATAGTCAAAGATGCTTGATACGCATTAAAAGAAACGTTTGATATTATTACTAGTGCATAGTGTAGGAAAAATTCATTTCAAAAGTAGAATATAAATCTTAGCCAACATACGACCATTATCGTATGCCTACTATAGCTACCATCCAAACAGTGTTGCGACACCATAAGTGAATGATAGGTCCTACAACTAAAACCGTACAAGTCTCGTATTGTTTCTTTGGATTTCCAACGAATGATCAGGCCAAGGAACTTCCCATTGCCACATGAGAATGCCTCTGGATGGACATCCCCGAGAACCAAACCGGATCTCTACCAACACAAGGCCGGGTTACCCCTAACTGAGTAACAACTGACCGAATATGCCATCCCCCGGTCCTTTGGGACCTTTCACCGAGCGCTCGTAATCAATTCACACAATCATAACAAAGTGTTTTCAACATGAGTAAATATCTGGGCTCCATACCATGATACCACTCTTTTCCAGAAGGAAATGCACACATCCTAAAGGGCGCTACCCCTCATAACCTTGCCGCATCTTTCCTGTTTTGACCATTCACGGGGTGTGAGGCTCGACGAAGTCACGTCCACAAAAACACACTTTATACAAAAGCCGTGCTTTGGGTCAACAAATGATCATAGAAATGATCACCAAGATAGACGATCAAACAAATGATCCTATCACAAATAATCAACACAATGATCATTTCACAGCAACACTTAGTATGTCACATTACCAAATTGGGAATATATCGCTGATAACCTTCAACCATATAACCTCTGAGCTCGTACGTCTCAGAGAAGGGTGTTAAGCTAAAAGAATAAATTCTTCGCCACCAACAGAAATATATTTGAAAGAAATCGGCTTTATATCTCAATTTGTAATGTCAGACATACTATCCATACAAGTCTGTTCTGGGTTCGAACAGAACCGAAGGCACTTACAAAGAAGTCCTTGAAATCCGGATATTCACAATCCCGATCGGATTTCCCATCACTTAGGGAGTTTCTATACCGGCGCGACTCGGTGCAGAAACAATCGATAGGTCATCCAATCGCTTTCGCAAATACCCGATCTTCATCACCGGTCTTCAAATGCTATCCATAACGACGTATCACATATTCGGAATGGGTTATACGACACAAAGGTCCTTTCCCGGCTAAACCGAATAGTGAGCACGATATTTCAAAAACAAATGGATAATGGGATTTCAATTAAGTCACAACTTAATAATTCAAAACTTTCTTTCAAATGGTTTTAATAAATTACCATTCAATTTTTAAACAAAAAGATTCATTTTCACAACCTTTAACGGTTTAAACAATTTTCACAATTTAATCTTTTAAACAAAAGATTCATTCACAGATTTTCCAAATCAATTTTCATTTCAATTCGAATAACTCGTTAAATCTTTAAATCAAAGATTTAACTTATAGCCTTCAAAACAATTTCATTTCAATTTGATTTAACCAAATCATCAATTTAAATCTATTAAAAATAAACAGATTTAATTCATAGCTTTCAAAAAGAATTCATTCATAACTTAGGAAAATCATTTCTCTATTCAATCTTGAAATTCCCCTAATTAACTGGAATCTCAGTTCTTATCTAAAAGTGTTTATCATTTGAAAACAACGGTTTTCATTTTGAAAATCTGATTCATTTATACGAGTTGAAATCCCTGGGTTAAATTCCAATTTCCAAAAATAATACTTTAAAAATGATTTAACTCATAATGGCTAGTATAATATCATTAATCCCTAATTTCAAATTACAGAATTCAATTTAAATATTGAATTCAAATTTAAATTAAAGTATTTAAATTTCAACACTTAATCCAGTTATTCAAAATAAATTTCCATCTTTGAAATTCCATTTCAAAAGCTTTTCACTTCTATTCCAATTCCATTTCCAAAACATTTGAATTTAAAAATTTAAATTTTAAACTATTTCAAAAATCTGTGACTTAACCGATTTCCTTGTGAAATCCATATTTGTGTGTGTATGGTGTGGTCCAGGGGTTTAACACAATAGTGCAACATCATTTCAATCATCACAGATTTAAATATAACAGTATATTCGATAAGCGATATAACTATAACGCTTATCTTTCATACACAGATTCGCAGATAATATGCAGATGTAAATAAATGAATAAATCATACACGGCAGAAACCACAAAATAAAATATCACAGATCAGACAGGACAATCAATTTAAGGTATTTTATACTATACAGTCATTCATAAGTAAGGTTAACCATTCAATAATCATTTGGAAGTAGGATTAATTAATTGTTTAATCCTAAGTAATTCAATTTATTCCCAATTAAATTAATTACTTATGAATTTATTATTCAATTCTGATTTATTAACTACAATTCATTTGATATAATTAGTTAATCAAACACTTAAATTAATTATTCTTAATTAACAAATTATTAAATTAACCATTAATTAATTAATCTCAAATTAATTACCATTTTGAATTAATCACATTATACTTTGTATTAAATATTGATTAATCACTTGATTAAATCAATTTTTATCATTTATTAATATTTAATTAAATAATTATCCTTTAATTATTCATCATTAATAAATTAGCTCTTAACAAATTAATTTAATCTTTAATCAGTACTTAATTAACCTTTAATTATTAAAGAATCTTTTAATTTATCACATTAATTTATTCAATTACATAAATTAAATCTTTAATAAATTAACCCTTTTAATTAAATCTTTAAATAAAACTTAATTTAATTAAAATAATTTACTTTTAAACCTTAAACCGATCCCATACTTAAATAAAACAATTATTTAAAAGAATAAGTTAAAATTGTTTAAAACTTGAATTTTGTTTTAAAATTTTGAAAACTGCTTTTATACTACCCGAGCCCTGCTTCGAGCCAAACCTCGTTCTACCCGAAGACGACTTCGAGTCTTTCCCCAAACTTACCCGAGCCTTATAAATTTCAAATTTTTGTTTAAGTGTTAAAAATTGACCCGGTATCATGCCAAAATAACTCGAGTTCAACTTCGAGTTCGAGCTTCATTTTCTCGTGTACGACTTCGAGTCGCATTTCTTCTTCCGCAAAACCAGAACTAACCCAAACACATATACACTGATACCATATTCACGTGCACATGCGAATTGGCCATCTCCGATCAACGTTGCGGCTACTCTCAGGTCATCGACGACCACCCTAAGCGATTTGAGCTATCCAGGTTGCGAAATCATCATTGCATCAGAATCGAGCAAGTTTGATTACAATCTGGAACCCAACCGCTCATCCAAAATCACCAAGCATCGCCACCAACGGCCACCTGAATTCGCGCCACCACGTCTAAAGCTTCCCCGATGACCCACGCAACTACTCCCCCTGGTGCGATCGCCTCTAATTCCCTGACGCCCTCGCATTTCCTCGACAACCGAGCTAAACCCATTACCCCTCTTAAACCCTAGTTCCCCTCGCCGCCACGTCATCAATGATCGGAAAAATATCAACTTATTTTTCTCGATAGCGTCGGCCTACCACCCTCATCTACCCACAACCCCAACTCCTCCAACGCTCTAGATCATCGGGAAAGTCCCCGAACCCATTCTCTGATGAAACACGAACTGCAACCCATCCCGTCCACTAAAAATCCTCATTTTAGTTTTAAAATTCATAGTTTACTATCAGGATCAAATGTATATTCCTGGAATTTAAAATTAGCATATTCGAATTTTCCCAAATTTTTTTACAGTTACGGTTAAAAATTTTCTTCCAGAGATATATTTACATTTATTTACTTGAATGAGTTACCAAACTAAAACTTGTAGTTTAAACAACAAATTTTATTTTGAACCTAAGTTTAAACAGAGAATGAAACAAAGAGATTTGAATTTCTTTTGCAAACCAAGCCAGAAAGTTAAATGCAGAGGGTATACTATTAGTACCTGTATTGCCATCATTCATTCATATATACTAAATAGACTTGAATTCATATTATCACACTTCAGGCTTACTAGAAGATGATTATCAACAACCTATATATATATATATATACACACTAAACTATTAAAAAAGTGAGGTTACTCACCTGTTTGAAGAAGAAAGACAGAGATGCTTTGCATTTGATTTTAGATCTTCATCTCTAGGTTTTGAAAAGTTTTCCAGGTTTGAAGACTTTAAATTACTTTCAGATCTGTTGCTTGCCTTCAGACATTAGTTTCCAGTCTTGAATTCTTGTTTGAGTTGAAGCTTTTGTTTAAGTTTTAGTTGAATGGTTTAAAATAATGTTTGCTTCAGACTTTCATAACTTGTGGACGAAACAGAGGTAGATGGATTGAGATACAGAAGGAGTTTACATGAGTAATACTTGTACAGGGTATTAATATTGTATAGGATGATATATATATTTTTATTTGTACAAGGTGAAATATTATTTTATAGTGTTTGTTCATTTGCAGATCTCGGCTGGAAGATCTTATACATGCTAGAGGAAATATCTTGTTCGTACTTTGTGTTTTCATGTTTATTTGTTTTTAAATATTCTTCTTGCCTGCATACCTCCCTACAGGCTACATACTTTGTTTGCCTTGCTTTTGCTTTTACAGGTTGCTTTTGTTTGGTTTGAACTAACAAGTGTATATGGATGGGTATGTACCTATATGAATGTATAAATAAAGGAACAGGTTTTGTACAATAGGCATGGGTGAAGTGTATTAGAGGTATGTTGTTAGAGATGGAAACATGTAATGCATATTATAATGTCCTGCATTTATTAACTTGGTGGCTGAGATATAAAATTTTGACTTGCATTGATTACTTGAACAATAGGCAGTGATCTTTCTTCCTTTGTCATGTTTCACACATTTATCTTTGTTTATTTATAATTTTTCTTCTTCTTACTTTTGTTTGGTGGCTGAGCAGATAGGGGTAAGTACAAATATTTCTTCTTTAGTTTACATGAATCATTTCATTTCGGCTGAAGATAATGTTAGGGTGTATCAAAGATTTCTTGCATTAAATATGCACATGCTCCTGCCTTACTTACAGCCTACCCTATTTATATGTACACAGCTATTTCCCTTTATACTTTGTTTATTCTTTTGTTTTCTTTTGAATAGAATGAAGTTCCATTTTTTTATTTGCTATTTAGTTTCATATTTTATATTCTTTCTTTTGCAAGGTATTGAATATATTTACATCTTCCTTGTTTACTTGTTTCATATTACATGTGTGCATACTTATATATTTACAAAGTTTATTTTAGCTTAAACATTTTTGAAAGACTTCATTTTCGAATTTTATAAATCATAGTTTCTTTCAAAACACACATATCTATTATTTATAAATAAATTTAAAACGATAATTTCTATTTAAAATATGAATTCATTTGTAAAGACATTTTATTATTAATATTGTTTTTTATCTTTAAAAATAACTCAAATCAATTTATCATTTTATTTCACAAATTTAAATCAAAAGTAAATTTAATTATCAATTTAAAATGAATCAAAATTCGGGATCGTTACATGAACCAGGGGTCGACGGCCAAGATCAGTCGGACCTGGACCGTCATCATAGCGGGCGTACTCCTGAACGTATGTCCCAGAAGACTATGAGCCAAGAAGGCGAGATTTGGACCGTCAACAATATCCGGTCCAACCCCAAAGAATGGAACGTAATCATACTCCGGTGCAGGCCGCACAAAACACGCAAATGCCGGATCTATCAACTATGATACGTCGGATGATCCGTGAGAGTCAGGGATTCACAAACGACGATTGGGGAGTTTCACGAAGTCACACTCCCTTCACGGACGATATTCTTACTGCTGAACCCCCACGGCGATTCAGGATGCCAACTCTACCCATGTACGAAGGGAACTCCGACCCCAACCAACATATTCTAAAATATGAATGGTCGATGACCGCTGCCAGAGCCGACGATGCAGTGAAGTGTCGTAGTTTCCCCATATCCTTAGGGGGTATCGCTACCATGTGGTTCACTCGATTGCCACCTCGATCCATCTCTTCCTTCGATCAGTTAGCCACAATATTCGTTGAACAATTCCGCATGCACGTCGCAAGGCCAAAAGATGTCAACACTCTATCTAGTGTCACGCAAGCTCCTGGAGAGACACTCAGACACTACTTAGAGAGATTCCATACTGCATGCGCGGAGATTAGTAATCCAAACGATAACTCCATCCTTATGGCATCGACTAAGGGGATCGACCCCGATTCTGAATTTGGCAATTGGCTAGCTGGGAAACCACCTGCACCATTGGACCGTTTCCATGCCAAAGCAGCTCAATTCCTGAGACGGGAAGATGCAAAACAGTCTAGGAAACAAGCTGACGCAGGATCAAACGTGGAAGGGATCAAAAGCAATTTTGCAATAAAACAATCCGGTGAGAGCTCCGGAAAAGCCTAGTTGAACATTAAAAATAAACAAGCTCGGCGAAGAGAAAGCGTGAATCAAACTAAAAAACAAGATCAAAATCATGGCCAGCAGCGCAAGAATCCAATGTTTGACAGTTACACTCCTCTGAATACATCACTAGAGGACTTGTACTTACAAACCTATGATACAATTCAATATCAAAAACCTGCACCAAGACCGTCGTCCGAGAGACAAATCCAGACGGGAAAGTTTTGCAGGTTCCATGAAAGCTACGGGCACAATACGAACGAGTGTCGTCACTTACAGGATCTTGTTGAAAAACTGATCAGAGAAAGGAAGCTGGAACAGTTTGTGCGGACAATGCAGCCTAGAGAATTGGGCCCATCAAATCCAAACAATGGACCCAATCGACCAAGACAGGAGGACTCGACTTGTCCTCGTGGAAGATTGGTGATAAACGCCATCAGTGGCGGACCTACTTACTCAGGAGCCTGAAACGACGAAGATCCTCGTCACTGTCACACATGACAGGCTCCTTCAATCTATGAATACTTTGTAGTTTCCTTTGCATTCTGAAATTTGAATTTGTAATAAGGCACTGACTTTGCCATATTTTCTTATTTCAGCAATAAAATGCTATCTCTTCAAGCTAGAGTTGTGATTCACCGAATACAACGTTCAACAATCACGACACACGAAGGACCAAGTTCCATCAAACAACGGACCTTATTCAAATAGCGAGTGACTGTGATACGACCGGCCACTCACTAAGTGAAACCCCAGCTCGGGGGCAAGCCATCACGACAAAGGCTGAATTGGACCAACACACGACAGTCCATTCAATAATTCGTTCCCGGAGTGCGAACGGACTCCAACTTCCCAGAGTGTGAATTGGAGTATAAACATTCAATAACTCGTTCTCGGAGCGTGAACGGACTCCAACTTCCCAGAGCGTGAATTGGAGTATAAACATTCAATACTTTGGTCCCGGAGCGCGAACGGACTCCAACTTCCCAGAGCGTGAATTGGAGTATAAACATTCAATAACTCGTTCCCGGAGTGTGAACGGACTCCAACTTCCCAGTGTGTGAATTGGAGTATAAACATTCAACAATTCGTTCCCGGAGTGCGAACGGACTCCAACTTCCCAGTGCGTGAATTGGAGTATAAACATTCAACAATTCGATCCCAGAGTGTGAACGGACTCCAACTTCCCAGAGCGTGAATTGGAGTACAAACATTCAATAATTCGTTCTCGAAGCGCGAACGGACTCCAACTTCCCAGAGCGTGAATTGGAGTATAAACATTCAATAACTCGTTCCCGGAGCGTGAAAGGACTCCAACTTCCCAGAGTGTGAATTGGAGTATAAACATTCAACAATTCGTTCCCGGAGTGCGAACGGACTCCAACTTCCCAGAGCGTGAATTGGAGTATAAACGTCAAATCTATCGTTCCCAAAGTGTGAACGGACTCCTAAAAATCCCAAATAGATGTAACCGACCATCCAGCGGCTAACTCCAGATTCCCGAAGTGCGAGTCAGTGTACAAACATCAATTCCAGGTTCCCGAAGTGCGAACCCAAACATACATGTTTTCCAAGTTCCTGGAGTGTGAATTGGAGCACAAATACCAAGTCAAAGTTCCCGTAGGGCGAACCGAAATGTCAATACTAACTCCAAGTTCGCAGAGTGTGAATTGGAGTGTAAACATCGATAACTCTCGAATTCCCGGAGTGCAAACCGAATTATCGATCTCAAATTATCTTAAGTCCCCGAAATGTGGACATGTGCTTAAGGCTTGCAATAAACGCAGTCAACCACCGGAACACAAATGTTATTCCCCGAGACTAGGGGGCAAAAAAGCTAAGTGTTAATCGCTAACCAAAGTGATACAGTGTCCGAAGTTCAACGTATTCGTCAATCACAACTTGTGACCAAGATTCTCAGACTTGGCAAATAAAAACGAACTCTACTCGATGGTAAAAACACCACAAGTGCACCGGACTGAAAACAAAACACTACAAACACTTAAGCACAAAAGAAATGAGATTTGAAACAAAGAAACTAAATTTTATTTCAACTAACTGAAGACAAGGACTTACATGCAAATAAGCTCTCCCAAAAAAGAATCCCTACTAGCAGGTGCCGAACCTGCATCTATATACGGCCTACTGACAAAAAATGAAAACAAGTTCCTATCTACCAAAAAATCTGTTTGGGAGGCCGATCTATTCCTTCTTTCTTAGCTTCCTTATCAGCGGTTCGTCATCAGAATCACTAGGAACGGAAATCCTTCGTTTGGACGGCCTCCTCTCCGGTGGCTGCTCTTCGATAGGGGGCATAATGTCAATGTACTCCTCAGAGCTCGAATCTAAATGAAGGCTCCCTGCTGGAGGAGTAGGAGGGACCGGACCTGCGATGGAAGATGGGATAGTGCCACCTGATGTTGTTGTCCTTAAAGGCGTTGGGCTATGCGCCGCCGTACTGCCGCCAACACTACTACTCTGCCCCGCAGCTTCTAATTCTGCATGAATCTCAGCCAAGATCTCTTCATCACGAATCGTTTGGGCTTGGCTGGGGGAATCCGCAATCTGCATTGAAGAGCTAGAGGTTGGCGGGAGGTCACTAATAATAAATGGCAAGTCTGTAAAAGGGTCACCCTGTTGGCCAAGCAGCTCACTCACCATTTGTTCGTCGAGAGATAAGGATCTCCCCTGCGCCATCTCAGTAGATACTGCCGTCGTCACGACAGTTGTTTCGGTGGTGATGGCCTTTTGCCCTTGAATAGACTCTTGAGCCGAAGATGTCGGAGTAGTCTCGGTTGCTAAGCAAAGATAAGAAGAAGTTATTAGCAACTGCTTCAGAACTAACTCTCTATTCGGAAAACACTTGAGATATGTTCAAATACCTTCCCCAGTTTGACTCGTTGACGGTTGGACGGCCTCAGAGACGTGCTCCCGAATGGTAGATAACCACGGCTATTCTGGGTCATAAGCAGGAACAGATTGTGAACTGATCACAGACACAGGCTCTAATGGAGGTGGAGCAGTGAATTCAAAAACAGTAGAATGATGCTCAACACCTGATCCCTCTCCAACTTCCAGAGATCGGCCACCAATCATCTCCTTCTCATGAGAAATAATAGCGTCATGGAGGATCTTCTTCTCGTCATCTGTCAGCAACTAGTTTTCGAGTTCGAATCGGTCGACCCATTCATCCGGATGCGCTTCCTCCTCTTCCTCAACCAATCGACCCCAAGCGCTGCGGAGGTATACCGGGTAATCCTGGAGACAGGCCAAATTTCTGTGTCTCAACACATTGGCATTGTAAGTGATGAGCAAATCTTCAGTATCGGCCTCCAGCCTGGCCTCCGCTTGTCGAACTTTCTCCTCAACCTCTGTCTCTACCGCTTGGACCTTGGCTACTGCCGCATCCCGTTCAGTCCGGAGAATCACGGCCTGCTCACACGCCTCCTGGGATGTATTGTTCGCATCATCCCTATCCTTGGCGATTTCGACGAATTTAGACTTAAGCTCGCTCAACTCCTTTAGGGCTGCGTCCCTCTCGGCAGTAACCAGGGTGTTTCGATGGCCCATATCCTCTACCGTGGCGTAATGCTCATGTTTCATTCTATTCATTGTTGCCTGGGCTTCGTCGGCTTTTTTGATAGCCTCCATTTCAGATTTCCGAGAAGATTCAGCTTCAGTGTTTAGCACATCGATAATACGACTCTTTTGAGCTAACTCAGCCTGTAATCTCTCGATGGTGGCCTCGCGGTCAAAGGCCAATGTCGATGCTTTGTCAGCTGCTTTCGACCATGCTTTGTACTGAGCGTAAAAGTCGTGTATGTAGTCATGTACCAATTGCTCAGCCTCCTCCGGGATTTTCTTTGAGCAAGCCTGATTGCTCCTTCCCCTGAAATTTCCACTGGGGGATGATCCGAAACGATGGTAGTTATTGTTTCGCTCCTAGAATGGCGGGATTCATGCCTAGAAGATTGAGAGGCCGACATATGATGTGAAGATTCAGAAGGACGAGAGACGTGAACAAGAGGTTGTATGGGATCTCCGGGAGGAAGAGGAGTACGCGATCGAGATCGATGCTTATAACCTCTGTCAGTATCATATCTTTCTTGACCAGAGTACCCAGAGCGTTCCTGGTCGTAGTCTCTATCCCCTTCTCGTCTGCGCGAGTCATAATATGAAGACTTGCGGGCCTGTCGGAGACTC
This sequence comes from Allium cepa, assembly GCA_030765085.1. NCBI lineage: Eukaryota > Viridiplantae > Streptophyta > Magnoliopsida > Asparagales > Amaryllidaceae > Allium > Allium cepa. Next base: position 127,145,108 of record CM060944.1, read on the forward strand.
CCTAACATCGAACCTCGCATAGACATAGTATCTGCAGAGCAAAATAAAATAGAATTAATCACCTTCCGAAACATGTAGTTTATAGTCAAAGGTTATGCAGTGTTGTGAAATATGTATGGATGTGCAGCCCCCTGACCCACCGGATGTGTCTGCCACACCAGTGGGAAAAGACTCGCTCAAAACCAAAGTCTCTGAAAGTTCTTCCACTCCGGCATCATGCTGCAGGGACATGTAGTCCGGAATTGGAATATCGGCGAGCCCTTTGTAAAGACTTTCAGTTCTCGGAGGAGACATCTCCGAAATTCTAACTTCGGGAGAGGACCGGGCCGTGATAACCGATTTCCATCTCCCCTTCTTAGTTGGTGTGACAAGGGCTGCCTTGCCTTTTCTCTACTTCGCGACATCCTGAACTACATCCGTAGGCTCGGTCAGCGGCTCATCGTCAGTATGGGTCCTTTCAGAATCAGCCTCCTCGGCTATGACAACTATGGGCTTCTTATGCTTGGCTCGTTTTTTAGAGACAATCCTTGGTGCCCCGTCGAACTGTATGCTCTACCCTCGTTCAATCAACCCGTAAGTCCGGAGATTCCTATCCGTCAAGAGCGACTCGATATCCCTATCTTCACTCGGGACTTCTCGAAGTACTCGCACCATCTCCTTAAAGTGTTCGCCCTCAGGTCGCTGAATCGTTGCTGTAAAAAGAAAAAGAAAAAAAACATAAGTTTCGCTTTGACCGCCATTGCCTTAGTAATTACTTGAAAACTCAGCTACACTCACGTCTGAATAACCATCGCCGGGCAAACCCCGGAGGACACCTGACATAGAACCATTCCGTCCTGTAATAACTCAACCTGGTCCAGGACCCAGTAACTACTTGGCAGTTCCTCACCGCTTCTAGAAATGTGAAGGAAGGGTAATTGCCTCGAGTTTTGAAATTAAATAGATATCTGATCTCGGTCGGGATCGGTGGTCTATGGAGGTACTCCATGAAGACGATGAATAAACTATTCACGGAAGCATATCCGTTCGGGTGTAGTTGAGATGGAGCGATCCTCAAAAAAGACAACACTTTCCTTATGTACTCGTTGAACGGAGGAAGCGTCCCAGCCGCGCACGCGTGGCGATTAAATGCTGTATATCCCTCCGGTGGGTTGTGTGGTCTATCATTCGTCCCCGGCAATAACACGTCATCCAGTGACAGACCGTGCCTCAAGCATATTCTCCCCAACATATCTTCAGAAATATTGGATTGAACGGAATCCGACGGATTGGCAATGAAAGACGCATCGGGAAGTTCGTCCGGGGCCGGACCAATGATCTCAGGTTCAATATCTGGAACCTCTAGTCTTGGAGAAGCTGTGCTTTGAACCTCCTGCTGTTGCGAACTCGAAGGTTCCATAACTAGCTAACTCATGAGTAACCATCGTTAGACGACAAAGGACCCATGCATTTCCCCAGTGTAAAAGTGTATGAATGTATGTTGTACAGTGCCATGCATTGCTTGAATAAGTGTCACAGAGTTAAAGGAAATATGCAAACGACAAAGCTAATTTCCCCATTTATAATGACCGTCATCGCTGACGGTCATCACTTGACCGTTTGTATGATGGAATTTGATTTGGATAGAAGTTGTTATGGTTCCATCGACGAGCTTCGAAAGGTGGTCAAGTATGCAGTGTGATTATCAAGTCCAAATATGCAAGGATGAAGCTCGTCGGAATTATGCTCAGAAAATGTCAAACTTTGGTATCCATCATAGAGGGTTCGATCCGATCACAAGGAACTCATTCGAACCCATCCCAACGTCACTTCGAATCGATGCAGAAAGGCACGCTTCGAATCGGTGATCAGGTGTCAAGTTCGAATCGATCAGTGAAGGATGACTTCGAATCGATCCTTGGTTGGCTAGTTCGAACCGATAAGGAAACCCTCAACTTAACATCAACCACGTTCGAATCGATACCCTCCGTATCGATGCAAAGTTGAGAACTTCGAGCCAATAGCTGATGGATTCGAATCCATCGATTCGAATGGAACCATCAAAGATGGTCAATCGATACGAACTATGTCACCCTCATAAAGTCATTCCAGGGATCGATGCGAAATCCAATGAAGAATGATGCCACCATCATCGATTCGAACTCGAATCCACGCATCGGTTCGAAGCCTTCCCAAACCAGATCTGGTTTTGCCAGTCTCGAGACTGAGCAATCGATGAAGAGGGGACAGGTTCGAAGTAACTTTGCCGTTTGGATTCGAGGCTAGTTACCTAGTTTAAGTGATGGGTTCGAGGAGTTAAAGTCTTGGATCTTGAATGGTTCGAGTACGTAACACGGTGTTGTCTTCTCAGAAACTTCGAAACGATGCGAAACACGGTAAAAGCAAGGCGAGAGTAAAAAGTAAAAAGTGAAAAAGTGAGACCCCCCTGCTATTTATATGAGGCCTAGGAAGTGACCGGGCCGTTTCGTATCCCAGTTAACTCAACCGGTCACAACCGGTCCATCATCATATCGATTCGCAGTTACCCTCGCATTTCATCAATACGAAGCACACAGAAAAACATCGAGTCACATCGATGCGAAACGCACAGTGGGTACATCGGTTCGAAAACCCTATTCACGCCAGCAAACCTACAACTCCATCCGTAACCTACCGATACGAACGATGAATTTCGTATCCATCATTTCCTATCGATACGAACTGCTATCTCGAATCCATCTTCTCACATCGGTTCGAATGTAGATTTCGAATCCATCAATGCTCCAACGCATCGGTTCGAAGTATCATATTCACACAACCTAAAGTCGTTTCCTTCGACCTTCTATATCGGTTCAGGAGAGGATCGATACGAAGGGGTATTTTCAAAACAACCATCATGCATCGTCTCAACTTAAATTTCCAAATCGATTCAGGAGAGAATCGATAAGAAATTCAATAGCCAACCAAGCTGACAACGACTCGTGGATGCGTGATGTTAACAAGGGTCAAACTAACATATGTACATATATGTCAAACTAACATTCGATTTTAAACATTTACAGGGATCGAGTACTCATCTTGTTACAAGTGCAACAGCCAACGGCTAAGCGCAATTATACAGCAATCAATCATATCAACGCAAGGTTATAACAATACGGAGTACGAGTCTTAGCAAAAAAAAAGAGCAATAATTGTTCAGAAAGAAATTGCAGCTATTCAAAGCGCGTCATGTTCCCATAAGACGTACTTTGGGGGACAAAATGTTATCCCGCTTTTTGGCAAAGCCGTGATACCAAAAGATCGATCGAAAACAAAGGATAGTTCGTATCAGAGATTGGTCATACTTCGTTTCGCTATGGATATCGCTGAATTTTGTCCGAGTCCAAATTGTGCTACAATTGATAGGACAAGACAAGAAAGACCATAGAAGCTTTCACCTCAAATTTCGAGTCAATCCGAGTTCATACGCTCAAGTTATGATCGATTCAACTTGAAGGGGAAAGCACTGGTTTCGAACCCATCGAGATAGGTGTCTTCGAACCCATCGTCAAACACCATTAGAATCGATCACCTTCGAATCGATGGACTTCGAACCCATCGGAGTGCCTCGGTTCGAATCCATCAACCTCGAACCCATCTAGTTCGTATCGATGGACCTCGAGTCCATGGAGGGGTTGCAAAGCTCGTATCCATCCAAAGAATCCTTGTTCGAATCCACCAAGCATCAGTTGTTCGAACCCATCACAGAAGCCTTGTTCGAACCCACCTGTGAAGCTTCGTTCGAACCCACTGGGTCAACTAACCATGATGACGTGTCTTTCATCGGTTCGAATGCGTCGAGATATATGGAGTCGAAGCGGTCAACTCGGAGTGAAGACCGGATCGGTTCGAAGTTTGCGCTCCATGCCACCACGAAGGCGCGTGCCACCATCGGTTCGAAACCATCAGTTCGAATGGATGGTTCCGAACCAAACAGCCACGCAGTGAACCCCATCTCGAATCCATCATATCTCTCAATCCACTGATCTAAATGCCGCGAAATTTTCACAGAAGCTTGCATTCATGTTGAAGAGTGTCCACACCAAATTTCACCTCGATTGGATGAATTCTTGATCGATACGAATGGAGTTCGAACCGATGACAAGGTGGGCCCATATTTTCTGAGGCTAGGCGTGTGGGCCCCCCCACGTGCCAGAAGTGGTCTCCCGAGTTTTCAGCGAAATATCAGCAGCCTACGCCTATAAATAGAGCCCCAGAGCCAACAGAAAAAGGATCTTTCGACTCTCAAGCGCCCAGACTCTGCCGGATCGAGATTTCCATCATCCTACATCATAATTTTACTGTTGATTTCGAATTTCCAGTTGTAACTTGCTGTTGATCGTTGCAACAACTTGTAAACATTGAAAGAGAATCAATAAAACGTCAAAATACTTCACAGTGGACGTAGGCAACATGCCGAACCACTATAAATCGCTTGTCTACGCATTTACTTTACTGCTGATTAGAGTTTTTGTTAGGTAATATCTGTTCCGAATTTACATTCTTCGTTATTATCTCTTCAACGACTCCTGAAGAGTGTTGTGCCTAATTTTGACACCAACAATTTCATTTAGGAAGAAATATTTATGCCTTTGATGTTTTTTGGAAGAGCGGTTGCCAAAGCATTTTCTTGAATTTATTTCAGCTCTCCCTTATAAAGAATATACACATACAAAACATGGTAGCCTAAATCTTAATGCAAATTTCCCTGACGGTTATTTGAAGCCTAATCTTGGCCCCAAGTCTTATATAGCATATGGGCATCCAGATGAACTTGGATGTGGTGATTCTGTAACAAAACATCATTATGATATGTCGGATCCGATATGTGCCACCTTGTTATTAAATGGTATCTTATGCTTATGCATTAATTTAAAACTTCATCATGTTGTGCGTAGTTTAACAATATCATTGTGACAAATAGTTACGAATTAAAAGTGAATTGCTACATCAAATAGATTTCTTTTTTGTTTTATACTTTAGTACCTATTTTGCATCACACCTTTATATTTATTAGCCATTTCGTTATTTTTTATACTGTTAGAATGCTTAGGAAGTATTTAACTTTCAAGTATACTAAAGATCAATTTATTCCCACTTCATTGTGTACACTCAGGTTAACATCATGACACATTCTTCTGAGGTGCAATTGATTGAGGGACAAAATGATGTGATAAAGGAAATACAGAAACAACATCATCACGAGGACATGCAAGAATAGAATGAACAAGCCAGAAAATTGCCAAGGAAGGAGGTATCAAAGTATATTCATGAATCATGTAAAAACAAGGATTATCCTAGGGGTAGTGTTGTTCAGGATATATTCAGGATAAAGGATCTGCTTTATTATTGCATTCATTATCTTGTAATCGTATAATGATTTTTTTGTAGCTTATTCATCCAGTACATAATCACACTATTTTTCTGAATATGAGTCACAAGAAGCAGCTCAAGGAGCAATATTGTAAGCTATCTACTTGTAACCATCAACAATTTTTTCAATAGGAAATCATGATTTATTCCTCCTTTTAATATTGTAGATCATAACTTGTTTCTTTTTCTCCTCTCTTAATAATTATCAAGAATAGAGCCGTGGACTTTTGAGCAACATCTTGGTGAAACGGTATTTATTCCAGCCGGTTTCCCTCATCAAGTAAGAAATAGAAAGGTTAGTTTTCTTTGCGCTCTATTGTTGACTGACATGGAGTATTTCAACAATGGTGTAGTGAATTTATGAATGTGATTTTTTTATTTCAGTTATACACCGGATTTTTTTGCCCTTTATTTAAGATGGTACATCTATCGATTTCTTCGATGTTATAGGATTTTCGTATTACCTTTAAAATAAATAATTTGATCTATTGGCCTTAAATAATGATATTGATCCTTGATAAATTTGAAAAAGTTGGCGGTGAAAAATCAGACGGTCTCAATCTGGAAAAGTAATGAAAAATAAAAAGAAAGTAATTCCATTTTATTCTAAAAAAAATGTCACTAAAAATATAAGTAAGATCTTTATACATGTATTCAGTTATACAATATTTTTTTCATCTTGCCTCATGTGTGGTAGCATATATATTCTAAACCTTTGTTATTGTAATTTTTAGTCTTGCATCAACGTAGCCATGGACTTTGTTTCTCCTGAAAGTCTTGTTCAGTGTATTAGTCTAGCTCAGGAGTTTCGATTGCTTCCAAGAACTCATAGGGCAAAGGAAGATAAATTAGAGGTACGTATTTTTCTCTGCTCATTTCCCCTTTTTTTCTTCCGTTTATTTTAATATATATTTTTGTGGAAAAAAGAACATTTCTTACTTAACTTGGCAACTTTATTTGCATTTCTTTGTGGGATCATTTATACTTATGATGGTCATTATTTTTTCCCTTTTGGTTTATTATTCTATGCCCAGATAGATATGCTTATAATAGTCCAAGTAAGAAATATAACTTAGCTTCACATTATGTAGAAACTGACCCAACAACTATTTTATCTTTTCATGCAGATGAAGAAAATGTATGTATATTCCATGCAAGAAGCTGAGATGCTAAAAAATGGATATCCTCTATCAGGTCAGACTGGTGTTTTTTCAAGTTACAAAACAATGCTTCTGTCAAATAGTGAAGTATTCTTTTGCTACTTAGATAAAATAAGCAATGTAGTTCCCATTTTCCAAAATTAGAACTGGTTCCACATCCTTAGTCTCTAACTCTAATTTTGCAAATAAGTGATGTAGTTCCCATTTTACATTACTATGATGATGTAGTACATGTTGAGTAAGAGAGTAATGTAGTCTCTACAAGAAGTAAAACAAGCCATCTTATCAGATTGTTTGCAACTTAAAACAGAAACTGGTGTCATCCTATCAAAGTTAACTGATGTACTAAGATAAATCATAGTAAGTTTACACTAAGACATTACCTCTATAACTATTACAAGATCAATTATAAAGCATGGGATGTTTAATTTACTGTATTGTTATGTCAAAAAGGAAAAACAAACATGCACTTGTAAAACTTTGATTGTCCGCTGATATATTTTTGCACAACCTTATTTCAACAAGATTCTCGGTTACTAGTGCAAGTTATAAGCTTGCAGTTGCAAGCAAGCTTGTAACTACAAATTGCCTGCAAGTTGCAAGTTGCATGTTGGAGGCAAGCTTGCAACTTCAAGTTTCTTGTTTGTAGAGGCAAACAAGCTTGCAACTATAGGTCATCAATTATCACTTCTAAACTATGTTTTAGTAGTATGTAGGAACTTGAATTCGCAATATACAAGGCTTAAAAAGTATTTACAAACTTGATGTAGGTTACCACTCTTTGGCTGGCAGGGTTTGTAATAAACCATATAGTACCTTAAAACCAGGGAGATTTTAAGGTATCAAAACCAGTCCCTTAAACTAAGATAAATCATATTACGTTATAAAATATTAACCAAGTTAACTAAGTTTTATAAAAATTAACTAAATATATACAATAATAGTCAAAATAAAAATAAATTAACTTAGACTATAAAAAATTAACCTCATTAATTAAGTTTTATAAAAGTTAAGTTATTTTATAATAATTAACTAAGTTTATAGTAATAATAATAGTAGTACTAATGTTTAATAATAATAATACTAACAACAACAAATATCATAATAGCAATAATAGTAATAAATAAACAAAGTTTATGAAAACTAACTAAGTTTCATAACAATTAATTAAGTTTATGATACTAATAATACTAATAAGAATAAAAAATTATAAAATATTAAATTAATTAACAAAGTTTTATAAAATTAACTAAATTTATATAAAATAATAATAATAAACTAAGTTTATAATAATAATAAAATATTAACCAAATTGACCAAGTTTTATATAAAAATAACAAGTTTATGTAATTATAATAATAAATTAACTAAGTTTATAAAAATTAATCATGTTTACAATAATAATACTAATAGCAACAACAACAATAATCATAATAGTTAAAGTAAATTTTATGGTCATAGCTAAATAATCATAATAATAAAATTAACTAAGATTATTTTAGTTAACTAACTGTAAGAATCGAATTTAAATAATAATAATAATAATAATAATAATCACAATGAAATTTACTAAGATTATAAAAATTAACTTCGTTAATTAGGTTTACTAAAAACTAAATAAGCTTACAAAAATTAACTAAGTTGATAATAAAAATATTAGTTCCAATTTAAACTTACACAAATGTGCACAAACATGAACAACACAAGCACACTACCTTCTATTGTCAAAACTTCCTGCTTTCCATTTCTTTGGAAACAAACTTTTTCCCTCTCTTCAAAAATTAAAATATCCCGATCTATACACATTTAATCAAAGTGTCCAATACAAAATCATGTGTTTAGTCCCATAGTATTCTTAGAAATTGAGACGACCCGACTTTTTCACCACAAAAATTCGTACCATCTTTAAGAAAGAAAGGGATAGAAAAGAGAAAAGAAAGAAGAGAAAGAAGAAACAACACTAGAATCTCAACAGCGGAACGAATAAATTATATTAATAACATAAATATTACATAGTATACATCAATTATCAGAGTTACACAGACATTACAACATATACTAGAAAGTTATAAACACATGTCTAGTTATTACAACTCAATACACAAACAGAAAACACTCAGAGATACCAACACAGTGGAAAACTATATATCTATACGCGGAAGCCACCTGCTCATTGCTCCTCCATAATTCGTCAAAGCTAACCTGAATCCCTTGGCTAATCGTAAAAATTTGAGTACCCAAGAGTTTAAGAAAACAGAAATAAACTCCGGGTCAGACATGGGTCTGGTGTGAGTAACAGGTTAAAGTTGCTTAACTTTTGAAAAACCTTTGAAAACAAAAGGTATCACGTAAGACTTCCCACACATAAACATGGAAAAGTTTTTACCCTACGGTAACCAAAACATTTGATAGGAAATCCGATGATATTATAATAGTGTCTAGGGTTTTCAAGTAAATATGAAATAGACGAAATTGTTACATCTATTAAATTCCAGCTACTAGCCACAAAAGTGGGTAATACAACCAAAACCGTTGGCACTTATTGGATTTTGGATTCCATCAATGGCAGGGCTACTGGGGTACCGCCCGTCACAGTACGTGGCCTAGATCACCTTACCGAGGAGTACGCCCGCTCCCCTGCAACACAAAGCCAGAACCATTCCTTACTAAACAGTTCCGAACAAGACCACCCCGTAGTTGTGATCAGCAACCGCACCACTAAGCCGAAATAAAGGGACATCTAGACAGGGGTAAATCTCGTCCTACTTGGGCATGACCCACTTAGCCTTGCTGCACCTCCCCTGTTTTAGCCATTCCCAGTTGATGAGGCTTGAGGCTACGATTACCTTTATAGAACGTATCACTTAGAATGCTCATCGTCCACCTGACGATAATCTGAAAGCATTCAATCCATACAAGTTCGTTCCGGGTTCGAACAAACCGAAGGCACTATCTCGTTACACTCATTTTGGAATCACCCTCAAAGTTAACGACAATAACCCTTGCACTCTAAATCTTCATCTTCACTTCAGATTCACGACCTAATGTTAATTTGGATCGATGTGGTTTTCGGATATCCAAATATGGAAACTCGATCCCGGTCTCATCGAAATCCAAAACATGTCTTTTAAGGCCAAGTTTTTTTTAGAGTTTAAAACAATTCAATTCATTATCTATAAACACACAGATAGATAATCCACAGATTCACAATAGATAATCAACATTATCATCATCAACAGATAATCCATATCAGCATCACAATGCAACCAATGCATACATATCATATAACACTACTCATCTCATAACTGAGATTACAAACCATACAAGGCAACCAATACCAATCATCAAACATAAGCAATGATCTAATGATCATACCATCTATAATTAATTTAAAATGAATTAAATTAATTACTTAATCTCTAATTAATTTAAAATGAATTAAATTAATTACTTCATCATTATAATCATGCTTAACTTAACCATCAATTGATTACAAATCGACTAGATAATCACCATCCTATTATTCATTTAAATTAATCATTACTGATTAACAATTTTTCAAATTACAATAAGTAATTAGCTCTTAAATTAATTACACAAGTTAATTATACTTAACTCTATGTAATAATTAACTTTTAATTGCTTAATCAATTAATTAACTAAAGTTAATTACATTAATCATTTATTAATTAATTACTTCATTTATTGATTATTCCTTAATTAATCAATTCCAAATTTACTTCATTAATTAATTAATGATTTCTAATTACATTTTAATCAATCTCTTACCATAAATTAATTACATTAAGTAATTAATCTTCAATTTAAACCACATATATATTAATCACCTTTGATTAATAATAATCCAGTAATTAACTTCCCTTAATTACTCATTCCATAAATTAATTACTCTTAATTAATTATCTCCATTAATCCCTTGATTAATTTCGAAGTAATTTAATCTAAATTACTTCCATAAATAAACATCTTCGATTATATCCAGTAATTATCAATTAATTACTTCCCTAAGTAATTACAATCCCATTAATTACATAAAGTAATTATTCATCAAATCATCAAGTGTTTAAACTAATTAAACTTAATTAATTAATCTAAACTAATCACATTAACGCAATTAATTACATTAAGTAATTAATTTATTAATTACTTCCATAAAGTAATTAAACATAAAAAATTACATAAATGATTATTATTAATTGATTAATCTAATTAATTATCAAAAATTAATTACATTAATTAATTATTAAATAATCTTAAGTTAATGACCTTCATTAATAATTTTTAATTACTTTATTAAGAAATTAACTCATATTAATCATTATTAATTACAAATTTATTAATATTTAATTACCAATTAATTAATTACTAATTATTAAGTTAATTAAGTATTGACTGCAAATTAATTAATCCTTAATCACTTGATTAATTACTCTTAATCATTATTTAAAATTTAATTAAAAATCCTTAATTATAGATTAATTAACCTTATTTAATTAATCTTAATTTAATTAATCAATTTAAAAATTATTAATTACTTAATTAATCATCCACATTAATTAATTAATTAATTACCCATTTAAATTAACTTAATAATTTAAATGAACACAAATCATTAAAATTTTGTTTATCTTTAAGATAAATATTCATTAATTAATCATTTAAAACAAATTTGTTTTCAAATTTACTTTAAATTCCATTTAAACTTCATTTTTAAACTTAAGATACAAATTTAACTTAAACTAGATTTTATAACAAATTCAAAACTTTTATCTCATATGTTAAAAGAAACATCTACTTTATAAAATAAATTCTAAAAGAATTTAAATCCCAATTCAATTTAAATTCAAATCAATTTAAAAACACACTTAACATTCCAGGTTATTTAAATCAAATTTAAAATTTTACTTTTAATTTCAGATCTGAATATACAGCTTAAATCTTCATTCCAGATTCAAATTTAAATTTAAAATTCAAAATTTATTTTAAAATTCAAAATTTATTTAACCATTTCTAAAATAGTTAAAACAAAATAAATTTTTAAAAAAAACTTATTTTATTTTAAAACCTGAAACTTTAAACCAAATTCCAGATTTCACAAACTCAGATTTGAACTGATTTTAAATTTCTATTTTAAAGATTTTAAACTTCAGTTTTAAATTCAAAACTAAATATACTTAAAAGTTGTTTAAAACCAGTTTTTAAATTTGAAAACTTAAATTATTTAAACCTCAGATTCAAACTACTTTGAATCCATATTCAGTTTCAGATTTTAAACTTTGTTTAAATTTCCAGATTTGCATTTTAAACTTTACTTTTAAATTTTAAAAACAGAAAACAGGTTTCTGTTTCCATTTAAAACCCAAACTAAAATTTAAAAAATTAAAATTATTACAAAACCAAGATTTACACTGTTGAATTCACATTTAAATTTCAGGTATAAAACTTAGTTCAGATTTTAGTTTGTATTTAAACTTATGCTTTAAAAAATTTAAAAACAGAAACAGAACAGGTTCCTGTTTATATTGAAAACCTGAAACAAAGTTTTTACTCGAGCCTACCCTGTATTTACTTCAAGTCGAAATCCCATCTGCTTCGAGCAGAAACTCAAAATCCCCGAGTCCATCACAAGGCAACCCAAAACTGAAGCCAACAACATCACCCCCATGTCCATCATTGCACTGCACACCTGCACAGCACCTCCGGCCACCGCTGGCCAACATCATCGACCATCACCCATCGGCCAACAACCTCTCATCTCCCATCAATCATCAGATTGCCAATCAACTCGAATTTGCATTCGAGTCCAACATCAAAACCTGGAACAAGAAGCACTCTCAAACAAAACCTGACAACGGCCTCGTCCACGTGCCACCGGCCATGGATTACTCTACAACTCCGGCGATGACTTCAACAAACCACCAACCTCCATTCCCTAAAATCCCAAGAAACTCGAACCCCGGAGGAGGTCGAATTCAAGTAAAAATTTTAACCCGTAAAAACTAGGGTTCAAAATTTTAGATCCCAATCACAACATCAAGAATGAATTGCAACTCAAATCAATAATTATCCTAACATCCCCGATCACTTCACCATCTCCAGGAACAATCTTGGCATTTCTAATTTCTTGTGGCAACAGAGATGCCCCAAAACTTAATTTACAGTCAAAATAAAACTGCACTTTGATTCTAACATTTTAAATTGTAATTTTTAGTTTAAAATTCATGATTCTGCGTGATGTTTTGATTCCTAATCCTGAACATAAATTCATAAAGATTGAATTTTCACTTATACTTATTTTACTCTGTTACTCAAGGTTTCCAGTAAACTTCAGAATTTATTTTCACTTAAAACAAATTTTAAAATTTTCTTTACGATGAAACAACAAATTTTGGTTTAGAACTTAAACCCTAGCAAAGCATAGATCAAATTGGAATAAATTTTGTATAGATTTTTAGTTTTGAAACTATAAACAATCCATCTACATGTTATATTGTCAGGCACATCTTCATGCAATCATATATATACAGAAATGCATTTAAAACTTTACTCACAACCATACAGATTTACAGATATGCAACAAGATTATTTACTTAAGCTTTTAAAATAAAAAGTTACTCACTTGATTAAAATATGCAGAGCAAAGCACCAGTTTTGAAAAGCTTCTGAATTCTTTAAACTCTTGAATGAATGCTTTAAAACTTGCTTTTGTTTGCCTTTAATCTTGATTGTTGCTGATGGCTTAATTTGCTTTAATTCTAGGTTTTGATGAAATGCAGACTTCCTTGCTTTATTTTCCAGATTTTTGAAAACTTCAGGCTTTAATTTTTGCATATAGGTAGCTTTCTTGAAAATGGAATGCATGTTTTTTTTTGGAATAGGGGAATGCAGATTTTAGGATGAAAAGTTTGATTTTTGGAGAGATGGAAAAGGGTTATGCAGATTTTTTTTAAGGTGGATGGTTTCAGCTTGGAAGAATTTTCTTTGTTAAGAATGAAAATGAGAAAAGAAAGGAATGGGAAAAATTGTAAGTTTATATAATATTGTTTATGATAAATTAAAATTAAAAAAAATTGAAATTTGACACATGTCTTGTATTTTTAACACTTGTTAATTTACCAATTTAATCACTCAACACATGTTAACTTATGCCTTAATATACTTTCACATGTCATTTTAAATAATTAGTATTTTAGATTAAGTGTTAAAGAAAGTTTAAACATAGTTAATTAGTTTTAATACTTAGTTATGTATATAGATAAATAATTTTTAAAGAATAAAACAAAGTATTATTATAAATAAAACAATATACAAATCAATTATTTGAAATAATATTTTGATCACTTAAAATAAATTTATAAAGAGATTATAACTTATTTGATATTTAAATGAATACATGATTCATTTATTAAATTGTATTTTAAATTTCATTTCTAATTTACAAGTCATAATTTTTAATCAATATTTTAAAAAGAATAAAACAAACATTTTTATAACTTTATTTAACATTCAAACTTAAGTCAAAATACATTTTAACAATTAAAACATTTATCTTATATATTTAAAATCATTTAGTTATTTTATAAAATAGTTTAAAAAGGCTAAATCATTTAATAAAACATAATTTCCCCAATTACCAAAATATTTTGAAATTAGAAAATATGCTATACTAATTAAATTTAAAACCAAACTTATCTATTTAAAATATATATAAATACATATACACATTATAAATAGAAAACAGATTTGTTAGCTTATTAAAAATAAATTCTCTAATTAATTATTTAAATAAAGAAGATTATAGAATCAATTCAATTTATTAACAAAAATTATCAAATTAATTTTAAATTTAAACACAGATTATTAAATTTATATTGTCCGAAATTCCGGGATATCACAGAAATTGTTCGTCGGGGTTTTCATCGAGCTAAGTTCATCTTTGTAGTATTTTGCATAAGAGACATCGTATGCAAATCCGCGATGGTCGACTTCATGTTCTTGAACTCGCATTTCAACTTCGTAAAACTGGTTCATCTTTGTGTATTCATTCGAGAAGAATGTAGATGATGATTTTGTTGAGCCAGTCGCAAATATGTGACCACCTGTGCATTTTTTCAAGGTAGGAAGCATGTTGAAATTGGATAGCTTCTTGGATTGTTTCAAGTTTCTTGATCTTAGAATGGTGAGTGTGGAAATAGAGAATGTTAAAGCAGTAGCATTCATGTTTGATATGGCAGAGAAGTATATGAATGAAAGAGAATGGTTCAGATGTACATATACAAAGTATAATGGTGTTATATATATAGTAATGTTCAATGTTTATTACTCCTGATTTACCACATTTCACATGATATTTAAAAATTGGTAAACGAAAATAATTGGAACAGTTTGTTATACACAACTATATCTTTTTTCCACATATAAAGCTTTTCAGGTAGACTGAAGAGTAACCTAAGTGTTTTAATAATATAGTAGGTGATATTTATATATCAATATGTTTTGCCAAGTTGCATTTGACTATATGTTTCTCATTTTGTTGTGTCGGGAAGAAAGACTTAAAGTAGCATGGTATTGTATTCTCAAACCATCCTGATTATTCTTTGAGATTTATTGTTTAGTTTCGTTATATTATAGTTCACTTTTAATGAATTTTATTAGTTTTATTTTAACATTTGCAAATACTTTCATTGACTGTTTGATTTGGTTTTGATAACTTTCGTTATTAAATTGGAGATTTAATATAACTTGTAACGAAATAAACATTGACAAATGAAATTGTTCTGAATTTTCAGGAAGTACTACCAATGACTGAAGACATGCATGAAGAAAGGCTTTGAGCAGTTTAAGTTTTTAGTGATGCATTTGGTACTTGTAGACGTTATTTTTGAACTAAGTTGTCTTTTGTTATCATGAATATATATTGAATTTGGTAACTCATGTATTGAACTTATTTTTTGTTAGTTGATACTTTATTTTGTTACCATGACAATGCATTACATTTGCTAATTATTATACTTTTTCGTTCATACATTGTTCAAATTGTTAACTATTTTAAAAAAAATTCATTTTGATTGTTATTATTAGAATGTAATAGTGGGGTGCATCAAATATATACTACAATAAAGCATAGCTTCTAAAAAGCGTTATAACTATATGACATAAGTGCTATAAAGAGGTAATCCAATGTATGAGGTTACTGTAAAATGATGGCAGCAAATAGGCGTAATTGTATCTACACATTTTATAGCGGTATATATATGCTTTAAATGGATGTAGAATATACTATAAACATGTTGATATATAGCGCGAAATATGCGCTATAGAATAACTATTTTATAGTGATAACTTTATGCTATGAAATCATGCTCTTTTATCGTGGTTTTTTGTATTATAAATGTGCAATTCTTTTTATAACATGTCGATATATAGCGTTTATGAAACCGCTATAGTTGTGTTTAATTGCGGCTATATGCCGCTATAAAAGACTGTTTAGCTTCTAGTGAATATTCACAACGAAGTATAATTACGTCTATTTTTCAGCTGACATCGAAAAATAGTCATTATTTCATAAATAATGTTTGGTATGTTTTATGTAAACAGTTTTCATAATTTGATGTAATTAGTAAGTGCTATATGGCATGCTCTCACTATTTCCGCCATTACTATAATATTGTACTAAATGTGGAGGTCCATCATTCACTTAATATAGTTATTCATTTTACACATTGTAACTAGTTCACGACGAAGAGTTCTTTGATCAAATATCTTGAATCAAAGAAAGAAATCTCATAGAAAAAATATTTCTATATAAAAAGAAAAATCGGTAGAAATCATATTTCTTATTCCAATATTAAGTATCAATTTTATTTTACAATTCTCATTTTTAATGTTTCTTTTAGAAGCAGAAGTGACCATTCACTCTCTTCATCCCAACTATACTTTTAATCACATCTATTCTTATACTTTCATTTTCTTTCTAAATAGTCACACTATTCAAAAGAAAACTCTTACCACAACACATCCTAATGAACTCTTTACCAAAGCGTAGTCAAACATCATTAAGATTTAAGGACACCAAATATGTTGCATTTTGCATAAACTGACCAAGCTAACATTTCAATGATCGAATTTTTAGATCTTTCTTATAGTTTTGGTCTAACATTACATTTAATACAATATGATCCATTTTGTAATCAGTGAAATTGAATACCTGATATCACAATATTTTTTATTGGCTTATTTCAAATGAACAAAATTTCATCGAAGTATCATACATTACGAGCTATAACCATTCCCTATATAATACTTATATGTGATAGTAAATGGATCAAATATTTGTAGTCTTATGTTGCTTTTGTGTTCGGAACTAATCGAATGCAACGCATGCTCTCGACAGTATAAACACTCAAGCGACCAAATTATGCATATGCTAAGTAGTTTTTAAATTAAGTACTTGCATGGGTATAGAAAACATTAACATGCAAGAAAGTATTTAATAGTAAGTGTGTATATATATATATATATATATATACACTTACTATTAAATACTTTCTTGCATGTTAATGTTTATATATATATATATATATATATATATATTATTTCTATTTGTCAATCTTTAATTCATTTTATTTGTATAGCTTAACTAATAAACGGTTTTATTAATCGTATTAAATGCATAAATTTAACAATATAGATTATTATAACATTATATAACATATTCTTCTAATATTAGAAATGTTAAATATTGTCATTTCATTTTTCTAATAAGGCTTCCGCTTGTCTTTTATATTTCACCAAATCCTAAGTCGAAACATAAAAGTCTTTCGACTTCACTAGAAAGTGTTAAGTCTTATATACTTGGAATTCTGACCATGAGTCCGTTCAACAAGTCAAAGCTCTATGGACGATGGACAACTTCTTATTTACTACCAGTTGAAACATTATTTATCGATCATGTATTTTTTGATATTTACCACCAATCAAATAACTTAAAAAAATTAGCATACTCTCCTTCGCCTCGTCGGTTTCTCGGTATCCCAACCATGCTTTCCATACGCTCTCCCCCATCCAACGTGGTTTCTTACCTGATTTCTTGATTTCGAATATCGAGTCCCTATAGTTTTTACGCATCTTCTTCATCCAATATTCTCGTGCCAACTGCATATCGTCTGTCTGAATGACTATCTCAGCATGTGTTTCATGATAAAAAGAAAAAAAGAACATTAAACTGTAAACGATAAACCGTAAAAAAATGAAAAAAACGAACTAAAAATGAAAAAATTATACTTACTAGGGCATCCTACCAAATACACTCTACTACGTGGAAAAGAATTTTATCCCACTTCGGCTAACACGCACTCATCCTACTCCGGTAAGAAGCTCTAGAAACATCCAACACAACCTTCGAGGGAAATAAATCGAACCCCATGTTTTTAAATATGATACAGATAAGTACGTACGTATATAAAAAAAATAAGATGTTGAATAAAATTTAATTCTTACCCTCTGCTCTAGGTACTAAAAAAACTACAGGACGCTATGATGCTTGCGATGGACCATTGCCATCTCCTCCTGAAGATCGGGAAGAGCTCCTACCTCTAGATGACATTACGATAAACCTGTGACATATATACACATCATTTCAAAAGAGAATAATAACATGATAATGAAATAAATTTCATACGTAAATGACATCAACGGTATAAATTGCTAAATTAATGACTGAAATGGAAATAGAAATGGAATGTGTTATCTTGATTCATAATGGGTCTCATATACCGACGATAAGCAGATTACATTGCACTTTTAATAAAATTACTAAATAAATGATATATGGAAATGACGTAAAACATGTAAACAACGGTAAACATATAAATTTGGTTTCATAGTTATATCAATTTCATAATACATCAAGAATTCAACATAATTACATCAATTGCAAAAATATCAGGTTCGGATTTTTATCAATCATCATCGTCTTTTAATTCAGATTCGGTCTCGTTTTCTATGATATTTTCCTTTGCACTGTCAAATGCTTCTACCAAAATATTTGATTCATTAATCAATGGACCAAAATCTGTATAATTGTCTGTAATTATTATTTCGTTATTTTCCTCAAGATCCACCTGATAAGCTTGTTCGTTTGGAATATTCTTCCCATCGAATGTAAATCTGGCTTTTGTTTTAAAAATTGCAGACCAATCTGCTTTATCTCTTTTTAGAGATGGATAAGGAGCATAATAAACCTACAATGCTTGCTTGGCTAGTACAAAAGGATCGTACTTATGATAGTGCGATGTATGCTTTATTTCGATAAAAATATAATGCTCGTGCACATTAAATTCAGAACCTAGAACATTGCTAAACCAATCACATCTAGATAGAAACACCTCCTCCGTGGTCGTGAGAAATATGTCAGTTGCAAAGTTTGTGTTAGAGCGCCATAAAAATCATTCATGCATTTTCTGGATCGTCGCTGTCTTTAACAAATACATCAGTATTATTCGTTAATTTTTCTGCACCGTATTCTTTGGTGTTAAATTTATATCCATTGACAAAATATATTGGATATGTCATGACTACTCTTTTTGGTCCCATCGCAAGATATTTCAACCCTTCGTTTACAACACAATTTCTCGGCTCATAAATGTAATTTGAAAACCAAGCGGAAAATTCTTTACTAAGATCTCTGTTCGAATGTTCACGTTCATAAACACTGTATATATAAACAAATTATTACATTAGGTTATGCACACGCATGCATTATAGAAAAGAATAAAACACAAATTATTATTTCAGATTACCTAACAAATGGTGCAACCTCGGCATAATTTAGAAGAATATAAGTGCGTGCTACATGAAGATCTCTATCGTCTAGCCATATTTCTGCATATTTCTTAGAAGGCCGACCATGTTGTCTAAAAATAGATAACATTGCTTGAGAGGACTCTTGTTCGTCGCCTTCGTTATTACGAGAAACACTTTCAAATGTTATATTCACATGGTCACTAAAATAGTGAGAGAGAAAGAACGAAGTTTCTTCTTCGATGTAAGATTTGATATCGAACCTTCAACTCGTGCTTTTTTCCTTACTTTTTTCTTTGGATGATTTAAATATCTATGCAAAATTAATTTTCATTAACTTCATCTTTCAAATGCAATTAAATTTCGTGATAACATATTACATACCTCTCAAATGGATACGTCCATCCATATTGGACAGGACCTCGAAGTCGTGCTTCATATGGGAGATAAATAGGTAAATGTTCCATTACATTAAAAAAAACCTAGCGGAAATATTTTCTCTAATTTGCAGAACAATATTGGAATATCTACTTCAAGTTTACGTAAACGTTGCACTTTTAAAGTAGTCGAACAAAGCTTTTTGTAAAGCATACTAAGCTCCATTACTACCTTCCAAACTTTTAACGACAGTAGTTCTTTGAACATAACGGGAAATAAATTTCCATCATTATGTGTCAGTCATGGCTTTTCATTCCACTCAATCTACCATTTTTAAAGTCAACACATTTACGAAGATTTGATGGTATCCCATCAGAAAATCTTAACCCTTCCACCCATTTTAACAAAACTTAACTTGATTATTATGTAATTCATAACATGCTTTGGATTTTTTTACTGTCATTTGGTTTCATATGATGCTCAGGACGTTTGCATAATTCTTCTATATCGCGTCTTGATTTCAAATCATCCTTCATCTACCCTTTCGCATTTAAAATTGTGTTAAAAACATTATGAAATACATTTTTCACATTGTGCATCACGTCTATTTTATGACGAAGTAGAAGATGTTTCCAATATGGGAACTCCCAAAAAATAGTTTGTTTGCACCATTTATGAACAATCGATTTGCCTTCAATTTCTGTTTGCGCTCCAGTTTCATATATCTTTGGATAGTCCCTAACTAGTTCATACATGTCTTCGCTTGACCATATCGTCGGTGTTGTCAGGTTTCTACTCTATTAACTAAAAAAAATTCTTGTCTCCTCTAAAGGGATGATTTACATGGAGAAAATATCGATGACAGCCAAACCATAAAATTTTCTTACCATGAGGTAAAGAAAACGGTCGTGTTTCATCCATGCAATATGGACATGCTAGGCGACCGACAGTAATCCATCTTGAAAGCATTGCATAGGCAGGAAAATCACATATAGTCCACAAAAAAGAAGCAAACTGTGACGACCTGGGATTTTGGCAATATTATTTTAATAAGCATTTAATCTAATTAAATAAAATACAAACTTGTCATTCTAAAAACAAATAAGACTTTTTGCCATTTACCACTTATTTATGTGTGTATATATATATGTGTGTGTGTGTGTGTGTGTGTGTGTGTGTGTGTGTGTGTGTATGCATTGTGAAGGAAGCTTTGACTTGAAAATTCAAAATAAAATCTTTCAAAAATATTTAAAATGAAATCTATCTTATTCAATTTAATTAATGCTCTACCTTATTAACATTTAATTTAAATATATGCATATGAATGTAATATAGACAATAATGTTTAAAATAAAATTAATCCTATCAATATTAAATATAAGTATAAAATATAATTATAAAAATATATGAATATAAATAAAGTATTTGGTAGTTTAAGCTTAAAATGGAAAAAAAATAAAGATTTATGTTAAAAATAAGCATATAAGTGGGTTTGAGTGTATGCAATATAAGATAAACATATACCAATAACTATAACAATTTTAAATTAAGCACAAGGGTATAAAATAAAATCAGGCAGGGGAAAGTATGTTTGCTGTGAATTTGTATATGCAAGGCAAGAAGATAATAAAACAAAACATATGCATATATATATATATATATATATATATATATCAAATAGGATAAGTATGTAAACATGATGGGAAACAATTGCATTAAATACTATCAATTCTAGCACAAAAACAAGTCATTTCACAACCTGTAAAAATCATTTCAGTTTCTATAAAGAAAAAAAAATCTTGCTGGTCAATGAAACAAAACTCTGACCAAAGAAATAAGTTTGTACCAGTTAAGCCTACCCCTGTACAAAACTGTTTTCTATATATGCATATCCGCTTGTTTTAGTTCGTTCATAACACAGCAAATCAAAGAAAGAAGAAAAAATAAGCATCATCATCTTATAAACCCAAATACATCTCAACTAAATAAACAAGAGGATTTAAAGGAAAATCAAGTAGCAGCTTTCCAACACAGTATTGGTTCTCTGTTCAAAACACTTTTCAGGTGAGTAACACAATTTTTAAAGACTTAAGTATAATTAAATTTGTGTATGTGATTCAGGAATAATATTAGTGCTTGCATATGGTTTTTTTTTTGAATATAGCTCTGTGTTTATATACGAGTGTTATGTGAAAATTGAATATACTGGTTCTTCTTTGTTTTTAGTTTCAGGATTGAATATTTAATCAAAATTCAAAACACTTTCATCCGATCATTGTTAAGCTTAGTGTTTCAAACAAAACAAGATGTTTAAACCTAAATCATGCTTTTAAAATCTGTTTTAAACATGTTGGTGAAGTATCACCACTGGAATCTTGTTTTACAGAGCAACATGTAATATTATGTTAAATTCGAATGTGATAAATTGCTAATTCAATTACATAACTTGAATCCACTCTTCAAAATAGGATTTTTAAAACTAAAATGGAAATTTTAGTTAAGTATGCTTCGAGCAGTTTATAGATGAACCGAAAATGCTTTTTAACAAATTTCCAGCGATCGAACAAATATTGAATGTGGAATTTTGCACGAAGCAGGTTTGGCAATCGATGATTTCAGGAAATTGTTAAATAATTTTTATATTGAAAGAGACGATGGAACGAGGAAGATTTAGAGTTCAACGCATGGGTTTTGATGTGGTCTGAAACAAGGAAATTTCGTCTCTTTTGGACGATCGAGTTGCTCGAAATTGAAGGGGAGTGTAGTATAGGGGATCAGCGAGGTGAGGCCGAAGTCGTAGCGCCTTAGGTGGACGGCGTGGATGGGGAGAAGCAATTTGCTGGGTGGAGTCAAGTTTCAGAATTTCGAATAAAAGGATTAATCATGATCTAGAAATACTGGCATCAAGTTGATCTTTGTTTTCGATTGTAGTGATAGTTCATGACTCGCTGGAGGTACCGTGGTTCGACAGAGTGCCGGCAAGGCGCCGTGCACGTGCATGGCCTTGAGATGGTGTCATGAAGTTTTCAGTGGTGAACGACTCGAGTGGATGCTCGAGGAAATGAAAGGGTTACTTCGAGTTGGAACTGAGCGCGTAAGCATGTTTTCCTGTTATTAAGGTTTAAAACTTAAACTTAAGGAAAAAAAGAGCATGTGAAGAAGAGGAGAAAGACTCAGGGAAAATGGTGGAAAACTTGGGTGGAAACTCGAGTAAACTGGGAATTTTTTCGGGTTAGCATTCAAAGTGCTTGGCGAAATAAGTTTAAGTTATACCATCTTAAACAAAGTTTTAATATTAATGACTTAATTAATGTTTGACAATTTAAGTAAGGAATTTATTTTAAGTTTTAATTATTGAAGTAAATACTTAAGAATGTTTTTAAAATCTTAATTAATATTTTAATGAAGTAGTTAATTTAAGATTAGTGTTAAATTTAATTAACATTAAAGCTTTTAAGTTAGTAACCAGTTTATTTAAAGTTATTAAGGTAGATTTTAAAATGTAAGATACATAATTTTTATTTACTTAGTTTATATTGTAAGAAAATTAAGAATGGTAATTAATTTATAATTGCGATTAACCAAGTGAATTAAGATTTATAAATTTGTTATTAAAAATTGATTAACAAATGATTAAGTGTTAATTAATTTGAAATTAAGAATTTTAAATTAACTACTTAAAGTTAATTAATATATGATTAGTAGTTAATTAATTAAGTAATTAAATTAAGAATTAATAATTAAGGTTATTAATTAAATAATTAAGGGGTAATGAATTAAGTAATTATGGTTTAATAAATAGATTAATAAAAGAATAATTAATGAAAGGGTTTGAAATGGTATAATTAATTAATTAAAAATTAATTAAGCAGGATTAATAATTAATTCTTAAGAAATTAATTTAATTTAAGATAATTAAATTAATTATACCATGGATTAATAATTCATGTTTGGATGTTGTATAAGTAGAATGTCTGAATTTGTGATATCTATTTGGTGATATTCTGTGATACTCTGTGATATGCTTTGGATATATCTGTAATATTTGAGTATGATTTATCTGTGATAAATGCTATGTGAATTCAACGTGTCGAATTAAATTGTTTAAACTATTAAACAACTTAACCTTTAAAATGGCGTTTGGATTTCGATGAGACAGAGATCGGGTGTCAGTTATGATTATCCGAAAAACCACATCGATCCAAATTAAACGTTAGATCGTGGCATCTTCAAGTGAAGATACTTAGGAATTGATTTGTGAATATAAGTGTTGGCTATAACTGATAATGAACTCGTAGTGAAGTACGAGTTACTCGGGAGTTTTCTTTTATGATTTGAATTTAGTATTTCAAATTGTATGGGTTTACTCACGTTGGTTTCCAGCCTGACCCGTGTGTTACTCTGATGTAATGCTCGGGTCAGACCGAGAATTACAGATTTTCTAGTAAGGATGTTCTGGAGCTCAGGAAGCGAGCTGGATGGCAAGAACGTATGGTGTGTCTCCGCTGTATTATATTGTTGTATATCTAAGACATAATGATTGCGTATATCCAGTGTCTATATATATGTGTAACTCTGATGTATTATAAATGTATTTGATAGATACAGAACTCTTTTGTAAACTGTTATTATTTGATATTATATTTTGATCCGCTGCGAATGTGAGAATCCTTTTCTTCTTCTTCTTCTTCTTCTTCTTCTTCTTCTATCTCTTTCTTCTTTCCCTAACTATCTGGAATTTTCGGGATCGAAAATTCCAGGTCGTTACATTTGGTATCGAAGCAGAAGGTTAAACAAGAACCCTGGCTCTGGTGGGATTACTCATCGAGGATAGGGTAAGTGGTACCCTAAAATGAGTTGAGTGTGTGTGTGTATATATATGAGAGCGTACTTGTTATTTTATATAATGGTTTTAAAGGTAAAGGATTTTTATATAAGTTAATATATATAAGGCAATAATTTGTTGTTGGATATTGAAATTATATAAGAATTTAAGTGGTATATATATATATATATCCAAGTAGGAATTGAATAGAATGTACCATTCATATAAGGAGAATTAGAATTAAATTTGGTTTCAAACTAAAATAAAATAAAATGGTTATCGTATCAAATACTGCGATGTTGTTTCGTATTAATGATAAAGCAAAATAAAATGTGTTAAGGAAGTAAATTTTTAGATAAGCATGACTTGTAAATTGAAGTGGGGTTTTAAATTGTGAAGTTAGAATCCTAAGATTTTAAAAAAACATTTGAAATTTGTTTTCAAGCTGTTAAAGGGAATGATAAACAATATTATTCGAAATATTTCTAAAAATAATCTTATTTTGAAATGAGAAGTTGTTTGAAATTTTGTTTGGAATTAAAAAAACCAAAGGTGTTAAGCATAAGGTATAACTTGGTAAGCAAATTAATATATATATATATATATATAGATACATATATATATATATATATCAGAGTAAAAGTTGAATTCTTCTAATTAAGTCTAATTTATAGATTAGGAAGTCCCTCTAGAATTCAGTCTTTGAGAGAGATGACTAAGAGTGAAGAATGGAAGTTTAGACGCAGAGAGCAAAGAGCAGCCGCACGTAAGGAGCGAGAAGAAGAAATTCAAGAGTATGAGAAACAGGCTAAGGAAAGGGCTGAACCAGGACCTTATGATAATGTCACCTGCTACAGATGTTTCAATAAGGGTCATTACGCAGCCAAGTGAATAAAAACAAGGGAGGAATTGAAGTGTACATTCCATCGGTTTCGCTCTGAGACCTTGTGCTTTAAGTGTCATAAGAAAGGACATTTCCTAAATCATTGCCCTGAAGTGAGGAAGGCGAAGCGTAAACCAGTTGAAACGGTCAATGAGTCGACTATTTGCTATCATTGTAAGAAGACGGGGCACATTTCTTGGAATTGTTTCGAGAGGCAGAAGAGGAGTAAAGCTGTGGAACGTACTGTTGGAGGCGTGAAGGTTATCCGGATTGATGACATGGTAGAAACATTTTGTGGTAAATGTTATAAGTGGGGACACCCTGTTGAGAAGTGTATGTTCGGGCTTTGCCCTTTGGAAGGAAGTCCATAGAAAGGATTCTTGTATGAATATTAGGGCTCTGTTCTTTCCAAACCTCTAGGTAATAGAAAGGCATCTAGATTTTTGACTTTTGTAAGACTCTTATTTTGTATAAATGTATGTAATGTATGAACTACTAGTATGTAGTCAATTAATGTATGGAATATTTTGTGGTAGTACAATCTAATATAAAATTTTCTTTATCCACTGAGAATTGGACTCAGAATTAAACTGTTTAAAGATTTGGATTATTGATTTAAAAATAAAGGTTAATCTAATTAAAGGGGTTAAATCAACATTTGGAAATTTAGCTCGAATTTATATAATTCGAGATGGGTTAAAGTTGAGATTTAGATTTCATTAGTTCAAATTTAATTTAGTTTGAATTAATTAGAATTGAAGATAGATAAGTATAAAATTGAAATGATTTGAAATTGAAGTAAATTCAATTTGAAATTAGTCTAAATTAATTTGAATAATTTGGAATTTTAGTTAAAGTGAATATGTCTAAAATCAAATGGAATTTGATTTGAATTTGGAAAGAAATTGAGGTTAATTCAACTTGAATTGGGGATAAATCAAGTTCAAGGGAAATTAAAGTTATTCAAATTTGAATTGAGTCAATTTAAATGGAAGTGGAAATTTAAATTGAGCTGATCGGATATGGAGGTTGGGAATGGAACAGTTTGACTTTAGACAATTTTTAAAATAAATTGTTTTAGTACAAATCTATTTTTCCAAGTTATTTATTATATATACAACCTTTCTTATTAAACCCAAAACTATCTTATACTTATTTTATAACTACTTTTGGAATTATTTAACTATTTTGTAACTGTTTTATAAACTAATTACTGTTTTTCAACTACTTTATAACTAATTACTATTTTAAACGATTTTGTAATTATCAAACCATTTTATAACTATTTGGCTATTTTCCAACTATTTTATCGTTATTTATCTATTTTATAGCTATGTCACAAACTAATAATTATTTTTCAACGACTTATCTATTTTAAAATTTTCAAGCTATTTTTTGAATTTAAGCTGGACACTGTTCAAACTGTTTGTGATTGAATATCAATTTGGGATAAGGATTAAAGTGATAATCCAATGGAACTGAAACCATTGTGATTACGTGGATAGAAATTAAAGTGAATGAGAATAGAAAGGGAATTGTTTTGGCTAATAATTCAATGAGGATAGATACGTGGATGTACGTATATTATTCCATTCGCATAGTGGTTTGATCCGAATTCGAGCACAAAATTTCGAGATAGTTTATTGATCCGAGTTGGGATTTTTCACTCGATTTTCGACGACGAACCTGGATATGGATTTTTGATTGGCTCTGGATATTCTCTATCATAGTTATGACTATGCAAGGAGAATGACGGTCTCTGATCAAAAAACCAGATCTGAGTCCGCACTAGGAAATCGAGCGAACGATACTAGTTCGGAAGTGAAAATGTATGATCGAGTGAGCGATCAGATTGGTATAACGTACGGATGATAGGTGTACATCGTACGGATTTGAATGAAATCAATATTGGAAATTTGTGGATAAGAAACGTTAAATGGTTTTTGAAATGAAAGGTATATTTTGTGAGATATATGATGAAATAAAATAGAAATTGGGTATCTCTCTAGTAGAAATTTACTTTATGGAAGTAAGTAAACTGGTAAGTGACTTTATAAAGTAATCAAATTCAAATATTTGATTTGGAATAAACAAAGTTATATATCTTTGTTATATGAGATAAATCTCCCCTTGATGAATCTATGGTAAGAAGAAAAGGGTTTTTGAAAGGTATTTGAAGTATAAAAAGGGAATTTATACAAGTTCGAAGTAATTAAAAAATTTTCAAAATATATATATATATATATATATATAAAGGATTTCATAAGGATGATTTTGGAAAGGTTTTTAGAACCTTTGGATTGGAAAGGCTTTTAATTTTTGGGTAAAATCAATATTGGAATTTGGAAAGCCTAGTTTGAGAATTATCGATTTTGGGATAATCGATTTTGAGAAAAGGAGATTTATATGAGATTCATACTAGGTGTATGATTTGGAAGATACTATATATGAATAGTATAAAGTATTTTGATAATTGCTCGGGGGGAGAAGGTGCTCCCTTGAAATGAACTTCTCAGGAGTGCCACAGGGTGGTACTGCATTGAACCCTAAGGGGGGGGGTTCTAAAGTTGATCCTGTGAGGAGTCCAGAAAAAACTAGTTCCTGAGGATTATGTGTAGTATGTAGCGAAAGTCGAGGGCGCTGAGGCCTATAGATGCATTTGGGTATGCTGTGACGACAGTGTAACTCGATGTCACTGCGATCTACTGCAGACCATAGCGAAAGTCGTGTGTGCCGTTTAGAGCCAACAGTCTACGTTTGATTTTATATCGGTAGACTACGACCCATGGTAACATAGCGAAAGTCGTGTGTGCCGTTGAGAGCCAACAGTCTACGTTTGATTTCACATCGGTAGACTGCGACCCATGTGGGAGTGGAGAAGTTTCATTTTCAGCAGCGAAAACCGAGGGCGCTGATGCCTACAGTTACATGGACTTTTGCTGTGATGGCAGCGTAACCCTGAAATGTAACTAAGATCTGTTGTGGGTTCCATGGCGTAATCGACGGGCGCTGATGCCTACAGTTACATGGACTTTTGCTGCGATGGCAACATAACCCAGGATGTAACTGCGACCATTGATGGGGATGATGATTTCCAGAGCATTCTCACCAAGGATATTTCCTCTATTTTCAAAAATTGTTTTCTATATTTTCAATAAAATTATTTTTCAAAATATTTTCACTGGATGTTGAAAATGGGTCTATCAAGCACTTATAGATTTTCAGTCGTACGCCTGATCAACGTATGACAGAATTTCTGTGAGAACAAGGATGGACTTGTCGAAATATCGAGTTATAAATGTATTTGTATATAAACTATTTTAGTAATATTATATAGATTTTTAAAGTATTTTAAAAATGATCAAAGAAAATTTATCCGATTTTAAGCATTTTAATAATTCTGGCTTCGTTCCTTTTTCGAGGACGAAAAGATTCAAAGAGGGGAGATGTGACGACCCGGGATTTTGGCAATATTATTTTAATAAGCATTTAATCTAATTAAATAAAATAAAAACTTTTCATTCTAAAAACAAATAATACTTTTTGCCATTTACCATTTACATATATATATATATATGTGTGTGTGTGTATATATGTATATATATATGTATGTGTATTGTGAAGGAAGCTTTGATTTAAAAATTCAAAATAAAATCTTTCAAAAATATTTAAAATGAAATCTATCTTATTCAATTTAATTAATGCTCTACCTTATTAAAATTTAATTTAAATATATGCATATGAATGTAATATAGATAATAATGTTTAAAATAAAATTAATCCTATCAATAATAAATATAAGTATAAAATATAATTATAAAAATATATAAATATAAATAAAGTATTTGGTAGTTTAAGCGTAAAAGGGAAATAAAAATAAAGATTTATGTTAAAAATAAGTATATAAGTGGGTTTGTGTGTTTGCAACAATAGATAAACATATACCAATAGCTATAACAATTTTAAATTAAGCATATGGGTATAAAATAAAATCAGGCAGCGGAAAGTATGTTTGTTGTGAGTTTGTATATGCAAGGCAAGAAGATAACAAAACAAAAACATATGCATATATATATATATATATATATCAAATAGGATAAGTATGTAAACATGATGGGAAACAATTGCATTAAATACTATCAATTCTAGCGCAAAAACAAGTCATTTCGCAACCTGTAAAAATCATTTCAGTTTCTGTAAAGAAAAAAAATCTTGCTGGTCAATGAAACAAAACTTTGACCAAAGAAATAAGTTTGTACCAGTTAAGCCTACCCCTATTCAAAACTATTTTCTATATATGCATACCCTCTTGTTCTAGTTCATTCATAACACATCAAATCAGAGAAAGAAGATAAAATAAGCATCATCATCTTATAAACTCAAATACGTCTCAACTAAATAAACAAGAGAATTTAAAAGAAAATCAAGTAGCAGCTTTCCAACACAGTGTTTGTTCTCTGTTCAAAACACTTTTCAGGTGAATAAAAACAATTTTTAAAAACTTAAGTATAATTAAATTTGTGTATGTGATTCATGAACAATATTGTGCTTGCATATGCATTTTTTTTAATATAGCTCTGTGTTTATATACGAGTGTTCTGTGAAAATTGAATATACTGGTTCTTCTCTGTTTTTAGTTTCAGAATTGAATATTTAATCAAAATTCAAAATACTTTCATCCAATCATTGTTAAGCTTAAGGTTTCAAACAAAACAAGATGTTTAAACCCAAATCAAAATTTGAAAATCTGTTTTAAACATGTTGGTGAAGTATCACCACTGGAATCTTGTTTTACAGAGCAACATGTAATATTATGTTAAATTCGAATGTGATAAATTGCTAATTCAATTACATAACTTGAATCCACTCTTCAAAATAGGATTTTTAAAACTAAAATGTAAATTTTTAGTTAAGTATGCTTCGAGCAGTTTATAGATGAACCGAAAATACTTTTTAACCAATTTCCAACGATCGAACAAATATTGAATGTTGAAATATTGCACGAAGCAGGTTTGGCAATCGATGATTTCAAGAAAATTGTTAAATAATTTTTATATTGCAAGAGACGTTGGAACGAGGAAGATTTAGGGTTTAACACATGGGTTTTGACGTGGTCTGAAACAAGGAGATTTCGTCTCCTCTGGATGATCGAGTTGCTCGAAATTGAGGGGGAGTGTAGTATAGAGGATCGACGAGGTGAGGCCGAAGTCGTAGCGCCTCAGGTGGACGACGTGGATGGGCGAAGCAATTTGCTGGGTGGAGTCAAGTTTCAGAATTTCAAACAAAAGGCTTAATCGCGATCTGGAAATATTGGCATCGAGTTGATCTTTGTTTTCGATTGTAGTGATAGTTCGTGACTCGCTGGAGGTACCGTGGTTCGCTAGAGCGTTGGCGAGGCGCCGTGCACGTGCACGACCTTGAGATGGTGTCGGGAAGTTTTGAGTGGTGAACGACTCGAGTGGATGCTCGAGGAAATGAAAGGGTTACTTCGAGTTGTAACTGAGCGCGTAAGCATGTTTTCCTGTTATTAAAGTTTAAAACTTAAACTTAAGAGAAAAAAAGAGTATGTGAAGAAGAGGAGAAAGACTCGGGGGAAATGGTGGAAAACTCGGGTGGAAACTCGAGTAAATTGGGAATTTTCTAGGGTTGGCATTCAAAGTGCTTGGCGAAATAAGTTTAAGTTATATCATCTTAAACAAAGTTTAAATATTAATGACTTAATTTATGTTTGACAATTTAAGTAAGGAATTTATTTTAATTTTTAATTATTGAAGTAAATACTTAAGAATGTTTTTAAAATCTTAATTAATATTTTAATTAAGTAGTTAATTTAAGATAAGTGTTAAATTTAATAAACATTAAAGCTTTTAAGTTAGTAACCTGTTTATTTAAAGTTATTAAGGTAGATTTTAAAATGTAAGATGCATGATTTTTAGTTACTTAGTTTCCATTGTAAGAAAATTAAGAATGGTAACTAATTTATAGTTGCGATTAACTAAGTGAATTAAGATTTATAAATTTGTTATTAAAAATTGATTAACAAATGATTAAGTGCTAATTAATTTGAAATTAAGAATTTGAAATTAACTACTTAAAGTTAATTAATATATGATTAGTAGTTAATTAATTAAGTAATTTAATTAAGAATTAATAATTAAGGTTATTAATTAATAATTAAGGAGTAATGAATTAAGTAATTAAGGTTTAATAAATAGATTAAGAAAAGATTAATTAACAAAAGGGTTTGAAATTGTATAATTAATTAATTAAAAATTAATTAAGCAGGATTAGGAATTAATTCTTAAGAAATTAATTTGATTTAAGACAATTTAATTAATTATACCATGGATTAATAATTCATGTTTGGATGTTGTATAAGTAGAATGTCTGAATTTGTGATATCTATTTGGTGATATTCTGTGATACTCTGTGATATGCTTTGGATATATCTGTAATGTTTGAGTATGATTTATCTGTGATAAATGCTTTCTAAATTCAACGTGTTGAATTAAATTGTTTAAACTATTAAACAACTTGACCTTTAAAATGGCGTTTGGATTTCGATGAGATCGGGATCCGGTGTCAGCTATGATTATTCGAAAAACCACATCAATCCAAATTAAATGTTAGATCGTGGCATCTCCAAGTGAAGTGTTACCTGGAAGTTTGACCAGGCAACTAGGCAATCAGCACCAAGAACGTTCGGCATCAGATGAACACTCGGCATGTTAAGGTTGTTCGGCATCACATCGGTCGGCAGGGGATAGCGCTCGGCATCTAGGAGCATTCGGCATCGAGGAACATTCGGTATTGAATACCGTTCGGCCAAAGAGAAATGCTCAGCGTAAGATCGCTCGGCGACTAAAGATTGTTCGGCCTCCCAAGTACGTTTGGCCAAAGACATCGTTCGGCGATCCTAGGTCGTTTGGCATTCCAGCCTGGTTCGGCAATCTTGGGTCGTTTGGCATTCCAACCTATTCCGGCATGGAACGTTCGGCATTCCAACCTGGTTCGGCAACCTTGGATCCTTTGGCCTTCCAACCTGGTCCGGCATGGATCGTTCGGCGTTCCATCCTGGTTCGGCAACCTTGGGTCATCCGACATTCCAACTTGGTCCGACATGGATCGTTCGGCATTCCAGCCTGGTTCGACAACCCTGGATCATTCGGCACTCCAGCTTCGTTCGGCATGAGAGCATCGTTCGGTGCAATTGCCTTGGCTCGGCATCTTACCCTTTGGCCTCCCTGGTTCGGCTCATAGAGTTAACACTATTTGGACCAAGATATTCAGCTACCAAGCCCACCAGGGAAGTCCAACCTACCTTCGCCTATAAATAGGGGGCAGGGGCACAGAAAAAGGGGGGAGATTTTAGAGAACACTGGGGAGACTCTGCCACATTCAACACTCATTCAAGACTTAATCTTTTCGCTTAGCAATTGTATTCAAGTAATGAGAAATGGATTGTATCTGTACTCAATTATTAAGAAAAGCAATAAAGATTAACCTCAAAGTGGACGTAGGCAGATACGCCGAACCACTATAAATTTGGTGTTCTTACTTTATACAATTAAATTTACATTCAATTCTCAGTTTTAATTTACTTTCTTCACTAATCTGTCTACACAATCTTTCTAAGGGTGTTAGCGACCAATTTTGATGCTAACATTTTGGTGCTTTCACTGAGAATTGAACTCAGGCTATTAGGATCTACTTTGCAGCTACTGGATTGCATAAATCCCCTGAAGGAGATCCATAATCATTTATAAGGCATCTATTGATTCTACTTAGAGTTACAACTAACAACTCTACCATGGGAAGACCACGAACTAGATCAGCCTCTCAAAATGCAGATGCCCACGAAACCGCTAGTGTGCAACAACTGGGAACTAGCAATCAGCAAGCGATTCGAGGTACAGGGCCCTCCAACCAAAACCAAGCAGAATTAGTTTCCCGAGCAGAATTCAATGACTTGATAAGAGAACATAAGGAAAGTAAGAGGCAACTTGCTGAGCAAATGCAAGCCAACGCTGACCTCATGACTCAGCTCACTCGGCGGCATCAGAATGCTGGAGGTAGCCCTGTCCCTTACTTTGAAGATGATAGTTCGACCTCTGCTGATGAACCTCCTAGGCGTAGACGCCATAAGGATGAAGATGCACGTGCAGGTGCTACTGATCGATCTGCTAGAAACCAAGACCCAAATCGGATGGGACATCAACCTGCACGGTCCCGTGGAACGGAACCCAACCTCCCATCCTCCATACAAACCCTGGATTTGACGGCTATGGTCAGGCAGTTGATGAAAGAAAACCAAGGATTAACTAATGAAGACTGGGGAGTGTCTAAGAGTCATACTCCCTTCACAGATACCATTCTACAGGCCGAATACCCAAGAAAGTTCAGCATGCCCGCCATTCCATCCTACGAAGGGAAGACTGACCCCAGGCAGCGTGTGATGAGGTACGGATGGATGATGGATTCTGCAAGATCTAATGACGCAACCAAGTGTAGGTGTTTCTCAATCACCTTGTCCGGGATTGCCACCACGTGGTTCACTCGACTCATACCACGATCTATATCCAGCTTCGACGAATTAACAATGAAATTCGTAGAACAATTCAGGATACACACCACTCGTCGAAAGGATGTGATGTCCTTATCAAGTGTAACTCAAACTCCAGGAGAGTCATTGAAAGCATACTTGTAAAGATTTCATGTTGCTGCTACCGAGGTGAGCAATCCTAATGACCACGCGATTTTGATGGCAATAATGCGTGGAGTGGATCCAGATTCTGAATTTGGAGATTGGTTGGCGGGGAAGACTCCAGCTATGCTGGAATGTTTTTATTCGAAAGCTCATCAGTTCATAAGAAGGGAGGAAGCTCGGTGGACAAGGTGAGACAAGGCATCAGGACCCGTTCAAGAGTCTGTGAAAAGCAACGTCGTCGTGAAACAAACCGGAGATAATCCTAGAAAAACTCAAATTAACGTCCAGAACAAGCCCGGGAAGTCTAAAGGTCCGGAGGTGGGAATCCCGGAAAGAAAAAAGAAACAGGGAAATGGAAATCAAGGATCCCAACATACAATGAATACACCCCATTGAACGCATCTCTTGAAAGCATCTATCTATCAACCTGCAACACTTTCCAGTATAGAAAGCCACGCCCAAAGGAATCGACAGAGGAACAGAAGCGGACCGGGAAGTATTGCCATTTTCACGAGTCTTATAGGCACAACACAGAGGAGTGCAGACACCTTCATGATGTCATAGAAAAACTAATTAGACAGAAAAAGCTGCAGGAATTTGTCAAACACTCACAGGACGGGAGGTAAGAAACATCGGACCTTGGACGTGGGCCAGCCCCACACCAACCAGAACAACCTACTCGGACTGTGGGTAGATTGGTTATTAACATGATTGCTGGCGGACCTCATCCCGTAGATAAGAATTGGCAGGAGATGGAGCGATATGCTAACTCCTTAAGACATGCGGAGTACGAGTGTTGTTCGAACGTGGAGGATGGGACTCCTACAAAGCAGCAACGCACGATGAATGATGATATCGTATTCAGGAGTAGAGATGCGGAAAAGGTAGAGGCCCCTACCATCGACCCAATGGTCATATCTGCGACCATCGGGCCAGCTTTCGTGAAGATTCTAATTGATAGCGGAAGTTCCGTCAACATCATCCTCCGGAAGGCATACGACCAAATGAAGCTGGAGACCAAGGATTTGAAGCCATCCAAAGCAAGAATCCATGGCTTTAATGGCGCAACAACTGATGCAACGGGATATGTGGAGTTAGCAGTTGAACTGGGACAAGGTGAATGCAGAAGGGTGCGAATCCTACCATTCATAGTACTGGACGTTGATTCCCCGTACAATGTATTTCTGGGTCATCCAGCCCTGGCGGAATTTATGGCGGCTTTGGCCCCTTGGTGTTTGACGTTAAAATTTCCAACAGACAAAGGGGTTGGAGTGGTACACGGTGATCAGGAAACCGGTCGTGCATACTATGTAGCTGAGCTCAGAGAGGCACAACGTAGGGAGAAAGGAAAGCCCGCGGACAGCTCTGTCCGCATCCAAAGTTCTAACGATTGGCAACTAGCGCCCAAGCCCTGGCTCGGGCGGCATTCCCGGATCCATAGAGACATAGATCCGAGAGATGTTGATGGGGAACCTAGGGAAACAAATACGGCACCGGTTGAACTAACCATCGACATCTCAGTTAGCCGCAGCGACCCATCATGAATTCTTAAAATAGGATCACAGCTCGACCCCGTGGCAACTCAGAACCTTACTGACTTTCTCCGAGCGAACCTTGATGTTTTTGCTTGGACGCATTCTGATATGTGTGGGATTTCTCCTGCAATCGCGAGACATATGTTAAACATATACCCGAGACATGTTCCTGTGAAACAAAAAAGGAGAGGCATAGACCCAGAGAGGTCTGCAGCTCTCAAAGAGGAGGTGGACAAACTCTAAGCCAACGGGTTTGTCCGCGACGCCCTCTACCTTGAATGGGTATCTAATCCGGTGTTAGTAAAGAAAGCAAACGGGAAATGGAGAACTTGTGTTGATTACTCTGATTTAAACAAAGCATGCCTGAAGGATAGCTTTCCGTTACCTAGAATTGACCAACTGGTCGACTCAACTGCCGAACATGAGTTATTATCATTTATGGATGCGTATTCAGGATATAATCAAATCCCAATGCACATTCCCGACCAAGAACACACCAGCTTTGTCACAAACGTGGGGTTATATTGCTACGTAGTAATCCCCTTTGGATTGAAGAACACAGAAGCAACTTATCAATGTCTGGTGAATCAAATGTTCAAAGATCAGATTGGAAAAACGATGGAAGTCTATGTGGATGACATGCTAGTGAAGTCACGGTAGTCAAACGACTACATCCGAGACCTAGCGGAGATGTTTGACATACTCAGGCATTATGGAATGAAGATCAATCCATTTAAGTGTTCATTCGGCATAGCATCAGGAAAGTTTTTGGGATTCATTGTGAATGCCCGGGGAATCGAGGCTAACCCAGAGAAGATCCAGGCTATCTGAGATATACAAGTACCCAGAACCATAAAGCAGGTGCAAAGCCTGAATGGAAAAGTGGCTGTGCTAAGTCGATTCATATCCAGAGCTACAGACAAGTGTATTCCCTTCTTCGACATTATAAAGAAAGGAAAGAGAAACTTCAAATGGACATCTGACTGTGAGGAAGCATTCCGGGCTCTGGTAAGGCACTTGGAAAGTCCCCCTGTACTGTCCAAGTCGATAGACCACGAAATGTTGTATGTATACTTGGCGGTATCCCAGCACGCCATCAGTACAACCTTGGTCCGCGAGGAAGACCGGATTCAAAAGCCGGTTTACTATGTCAGTAAATGCTTGACAGGGGCGGAAAGAAATTATCCAAAGATTGAAAAACTAGCCTATTGCTTGGTGATCGCATCACGCAAGCTTCGCCCCTACTTTTAGGCACACTCAATCAGTGTCTACACGGACCAACCCCTATGGCAGGTACTCCAACGACCAGAAACTTCCGGAAGGATGTTAAAATGGAATATTGAGTTGAGTCAATTCGATATCGCCTATCTACCGCGAAGGGCCATACAAGGACAAACACTAGCCGACTTCATTGCTGAATTCACTGCGCTAGATGAACCGAGCAGTCACAGAATCATACCCCCCGTTCGATGGAAGATGTACACCAATGGGGAATCTAACGACTGTTGCTCGGGGGAAGGTATAATCCTCTTAACTCCTGAAGACCGATCAATCTGCTATGCTTTGAAGCTCGAGTTTGCAGCAACGAATAACGAAGCCGAATAT
This sequence comes from Allium cepa, assembly GCA_030765085.1. NCBI lineage: Eukaryota > Viridiplantae > Streptophyta > Magnoliopsida > Asparagales > Amaryllidaceae > Allium > Allium cepa. Next base: position 127,182,414 of record CM060944.1, read on the forward strand.
TAAGCATTGATTGCTGGCTTGAGACTTGTTATCGAACTAGGAGTGAAGTCAATCGAAATCTTCTGTGACTCGCAGCTGGTAGTATATCAGGTGCGGGGAGACTATCAAGCGAAGGGACAGAGTCTTGCTCCTTACCTTGCTCGGGTTCAAGAGCTGCTGGCGAATCTGGAATACTACGACATCTCGCATGTCCCACGCGGACAAAATAGAGAAGCTGATTATTTGGCAAAATTCGCAAGCATTGGCGATGCACAGCAAATGGGATTGTTCCCTATTGAGACCCTTTATGCTCCAAGTATAGACGTAATGGAGACAGATTTCATGTTAGAGATCAAAATTGAGAAGGAATCGTGGTTGACCCCAATCAAGCAGTACCTGCTACAAGGGGATTTGCCTGAAAAGAGAAGCGAAAGACGCCAAGTCCTCCGTGAAGCTTCACGTTATGTAATACAGGATGGGATAATGTATCGGAGGGGATTCTTGACCCCCTTACTCTAGTGCGTGGCCCATGATGAGATAAAACAGGTATTAAAGGAAGTCCATGAAGCAGAGTGCGGCGACCATACTGAGGGGCAGACATTAGCAAAGAAGATCCTCCGCTATGGATACTACTGGCCAACTGTGAATCGGGACGCTGCAGACTATGCGAGAAGATGTGATAAATGTCAGATATATGCAAAAATCCCGAGAGCTCCGCCGAAGGAACTCACACAAATGGTTAGTCCTTGGCCATTTGCGATGTGAGGGATTGACCTAATCGGCTCTTTACCTATAGCCAAAGGAGGCGCGAAATATGCAATAGTTGCGGTCGATTACTTTACCAAATGGGCAGAGGCAGAGCCTATGGCCACGATCACCACCAAGAAAGTCATTAAATTCGTTGTACAAAATACCATATGTCGTTTTGGCCTTCCTCGGACCATCATAACAGACAATGGAACTCAATTCGAAAGCAAGGAGTTCAAAGAATTTTGTCAGAAATATGGCATTGAGAAAAGGTTTGCAGCAGTTGCTCACTCGAAGGCGAATGGACAGGTAGAAGCCGTAAACAAAATAATCAAGTCCATATTGAAAAAGCGTTTGGAAAAGGCTAGAGGCAAGTGGGTAGATGAACTCCCGATGGTGCTTTGGGCCTATAGAACCACCCACAAGACCGCGACTGGCCACACTCCATTCACATTGGCATATGGCACGGAAGTTGTCATACCCGTGGAACTTGAAGTTCCATCTCATCGGGTAACTCACTACGACCCTGCGTCGAACCGGGATCTCTTATAGGAATCATTAGACTTTATTGATGAAAAACGCAAAGAAGCCGATTTGAGAGCGGCCTCATACAGACACAAATTCGCTAAATATTATAACGAGAAGGTCCGACCAAGAATGTTTAGTGTGGGAGACCTCGTGTTGAAACGAGTTTTCCCAATCCTGTCTCATATGAATCCCGCATGGGAAGGTCCATACGTCATTGAACGGAAGCTTGGAGAAGGTACTTTCAAGCTAGCGACTGTCAATGGTGCGACACTCCCCCGAGCATGGAACAGCGAGCACTTGCTGTGTTATTATACTTAGTCTATTTCTTTCATGTATCAGTTGCACTTATTTCCAGTACACTTTTATTTCTAATTCTTCGCATGTAATAAAGCGGTTTAGCTTGCTCTTATTAATAAAGGCTTGAAGCCATCTTTCCCATTAATTACTAATGTCTCTACGAATGATGATCCTGTGACGGGCAAATAAAATTATGTTATCCCAGCTAACGTACGAACGCGCACAGACACTAAAAATCTCCAAGTCCCTGGAGTGTGGACTGGAGTACTCTAAGTCCCTGGAGCGCGGACTCGAGTATAAACGAATAAAAATCTCCATGTCCCCGGAGTGCGGACTGGAGTACTCTAAGTCCCCGGAGCGCGGACTCGAATATAAATGAATAAAAATCTCCATGTCCCCGGAGTGCGGACTGGAGTACTCTAAGTCCCTGGAGTGCGGACTCTAGTATAAACGAATAAAAATCTCCATTTCCCCGGAGTGCGGACCGGAGTACTCTAAGTCCCCGGAGCGCGGACTCGAGTCCCCGGAGTGCGGACTGGAGTACTCTAAGCCCCGGAGCGCAGACTCGAATATAAACGAATAAAAATCTCCATGTCCCCGGAGCGTGGACTGGAGTACTCTAAGTCCCCGGAGCATGGACTCGAGTATAAACGAATAAAAATCTCCATGTCCCTGAAGTGCGGACTGGAGTACTCTAAGTCCCCGGAGCACGGACTCGAGTATAAACGAATAAAAATATCCATGCCCCCGGAGTGCGGACTGGAGTATTCTAAGTCCCCGGAGAGCGGACTCGAGTATAAACGAATAAAAATCTCCATGTCCCCGGAGTGCGGACTGGAGTACTCTACGTCCCCGGAGCGATGACTCGTGTATAAACAAATAAAAATCTCCATGTCCCCGTAGTGCGGACTGGAGTACTCTAAGTCCCTGGAGCATGGACTCGATTATAAACGAATAAAAATCTCCATGTCCCCGGAGTGCGGACTGGAGTACTCGAAGTCCTAGGAACTTCACCAGCATGAGCAACCCCACCAGTCTTTTCCACCTCCTTGGCGACATCGCTCCTCGGAGTGGGATAGGGATCGGAACGGCCTGCACAAAATCAAAAAAACTGAGCATTAGAATGCAATAGTACTTCACGAAGAATGACGACTTTCAAAATCTCAAAGTGAAAGGTTATCTACCAGGCCCTGGCAAGTTCTCTGCCGTCAAAGGGGTTTCGCCCTCCGAGATAGGAGAAAAAACATGAACACCTAGGCTGGGGGCTTCCGGATCATAGCCAATGTGCTGTTCAAAGGGATCGAGTATCGGCCGACCGGCCGGCTAGGAAGGCACGTGAACAGGAGACTCGGCCCTGGATGGGCCGACGACAACTTCTTTCCCTTTCCTCGAGGGGGAGCCTTTGCAGTAAAGGGCCTTGGCCGCTGATAGGTCCGAAGGCTCATTTCCCTTCAGAAATTCTTTTATCAAATCCCCCTCGTCAACCTTCTTGACACCGCGCTCGGCCTTCCTGATCTGAGTTAAGGTTTCCCATGCCTCGAGCAATGATTCACGATAGCCATTGCCCAAAAAAGTTAAGTCACGGTGCATGAGTATGCGAGCGTTGAATTCGGCAATGAGTGGGTCGAACGCGGTTTTGATCTCTTCTCAACCTTCTTCCCTGCCTGCCTCAAGACGGGAATCGATGTCTGTCAACGCCGTCTTCTTGCCCTCTTCACGGGCCTCGCTATTTAACATCTCAATCCTGGAAAGCTCGCCCTCGAGTTAATCCTTTAAAAGTCGGGTGGCAACAATCTCGTCACAGTATCGCTGTGACTCTTCTTGGGCAGCCGTTTTCTCCTCTTTCTCTCTACGAAGAAGCTCCTCAAGTTCATTGACCCGGGTGCTGAACGCATCCCTCTCCTTTTGAACAGAGTCCTTCTCCAAGGCCAAAGCCCCACATCGTTGAACCGCCTCGTCAAGCTCTTTCTTATGAGTTGATTCCAAGTGAGTAACGGCCTCAGCAGTATCCATGGAACTCCGATGGGCGACCTCGAGTTCAGACTTATAAGTGGCGATTTCTTCGTCTTGGGCCTTAATGATATTTCTATCGTGGATAGCCTCAAGCTTCAAACGGTCTATCTCATGCTGGCACTCCATAGAGACTTCGGAAAGTTTCTCAGCTAGGTGAACAAATGCATCATGTTGAACATAGACGTCATTCGTACAGGCAAGGGCGCTCTGTTTAACATGACCGGGAATAGGATGAATCGCCGGAAGGAATTTTAGGCTATCGAAGCAGATTCTCGGAAATTTGTCTTTCAGCTCGTCCAGCTTCTCTGACACTGTTGGGTCTGTCGCAGGAGCAGAGGGTGACGGCTTTGAAAGTTCGCCCCTTCGGCGAGAACCTCGGGACTATCGAGCAGATGAGGAGTCAGAGTGCTAGTCTCGGGGAGCATCCGATTGCGGCCTCTTATGGCCGTGCTTGTCTTTGTTGTGCTCCGCGTGAGACAAAGTATCCTGGTGGTTCTTTGGCTGGTAGTAAGTTTTCCTCCGAGATGAGGAGTCCCGGGAATGATAGTCTTTATCGCCATCTCCATCTCGACGTCTTCCGGAACCCGAATCCCGTCTTGATTGATGAATAATGGACGAACCGTGAAGATGATCGAATCCATGTGAGCGTCCCATGTCACCTGCACAGAATTCAAATAACAGCGAATTAGCAAAGAGATAGTGAGACAACGAAAACTAAGTATAAAGTGAAGTACAAGTGTTCGTGCGTGTCCTAGTGTCTCCCCACAACGGACCAGCTGCTTTACTAATAGGAGTTTTTTCTCCCTGACTTGGGGCTAGGGCACCCACGTCGCCCCTAACGGGCGAGTGAAATTTAAATGCCTCCCTGACTTGGAGAGGTTTGATAGGCCCTTTAAGGAGCTTTCCACATGCTGTGAAGAAGTCTCTCTCCCCGAGGGAATGAGCGTAACCTTCGAATTTCCACCAACCTTCTCCTTTTAATCTTGAACGTCAACCCCTTTTTTCTCTGAAAAGGGGAAGATGAAGTTTCGATATCGTGCACTTCAACTACGGGACCTTGAGCGGGACCCGAAATCTCACCTTATGCTTCGGGTGCGTCACTCTCTTTGATTTCCCCCTCTTCCTGTACATCAGGGGCATGGCACGATGACGATTCGGTTAGTTTTTTCCCTTTATCGGATACGGGCTTGGGAATAGAGATGCCCTCAGGAAGGCTAATCCGACGACCTTCTGCTAACAATCCGAACCTCGATAATGACTCATTTGAAATGAGGTTTCGGATATCCCGTTCCTCGGCCGGAAGAGCTCTAATGGCTTCGACGGCCTCAGAATATCCTCGGCCCTCAGGATGCGGGTTGATGCCTGAAAAGATGAAACAAGAAGTTAGAAAAAGCATGGCTCCGATTGAGCGCGAATGTAGACTCAGGGAAGAGAATTACTGCCTTCAACCCATCTCCTCGCAAAAACAGGAGGGCAACAAACATAGAACCATTCCTGTTTGTACAGGGCAAATTTGCTACATGCTCCGATCAAAATTTGGCATCTGTGGCGCGGCTCGAGGAACACAAAGGAGGGGTTATCTCTCCGCTTCTTAATCATATAAATATATCTAATATCGCCGGGAGTTGGAGGCCTAGAGAAGACAGCCATGAAGAGGAGGTATGTCCCGTAAATGAAAGCATGACTGTTTGGGTGCAGCTGCGACGGGGCGATGTCTATGTACTGTAGCACGTCCCGAAGAAATAAATTGAACGAAGGTACTGAACTTGTTACAGGCCGTATATCCAACTGGGGGCAGGTGACGACGATTGTGCCTCGACGGAACCAACACATCGGCAAAAGGGATTCCGTGGATAGAGCATATTCACTAAAGCGCGGCTTCGTTAATCTTCGAAGCCTATGAATCAATCGGGTTATCCAAAAGAATCGATGCCTCCAGGGCATCAGGAGCTAAGTTGTGAGCGGGGGAAACCGACGGGTCAAAAGTATCTGGAACACCTTGTTTAGAAGATGGCCCCGGTCGGTCTGAGATTATGGCGGAGCTGGATTTTTTAGACATCTTTGATGGGGGTTGAATCCTGCAAAGTACCTGATTGAACTATACTCGAAAAACAATCAACGTCAGAATTAACAACACGAATATTCCCCCCACGTGGTGTGTGAACTAATGCAGTCAATCGTGTACAGGTGTTGAAAATTTGGAAAGTCACAAGGCTGATGATGTAAAATGAGCTTCAAATCATCGCCTTCAAAGATCGTCATCGCTGACCGTCTCCAAAAGCATGCCTTATGGTGATTATAGTTTCAGATTCAGAAAACGTCAGAAGAAGTTATCCGGTTACGTCAATTTACGTTCATGTTTATATCTGCTAGAACTAGGAGATTATCAGTCCAAATCAGTCTGATATACCAGTATGCTGGATTTTCTGTCCTTATTCTGTTATGAAATTAGGCAAGGCAATTGTTCGTTCGGCTTAAGTTATGTTCGGCCGATAGGACGTGGTTCGACATTTGTGTTCGTCCGACTTAAGCTATGTTCGGCCGATAGGATGTGGTTCGGCATTTGTGTTCGTTCGGCTTAAGTTATGTTCGGCCATACTATCATTCGGCATGTATCCTTTCCGGCCAGACCATCGATCGGCCAAACTGTTGTTGGGCCTGAATAGTGTTTGGCTAAAATGCTATTCAGCCAAGGTATCGGTCGGCTCCCTAACCTTCTCCCTCTTCCTTTCGATTTTCCCTCTTCAACCTCGTTCGGCATGAGGAGATCATGCCGAACCATTGCAAGGCCGACCCATACCACTAGGTCTCACCTCCAATGCCATGCACCTCCAACTAACTCTCGCCTTCGAGCGCTTCAACCATCCACTTTTCTCCTCTTTGTTCCACCCGCCTTGGAATCACCTAAGGTCAAATCAAGTCCCAACCTCGGGGCACGATCGAGACCCATCTCGTCTCCCTCATCCTCGTACCTCCTACATCCTATCATCTGTCCAACTATAGTTTGTGATTTTAAATGAAAATTCTTACCAAGAGGAATAATAGGAGCTTGGGAAGGGATTATAGGAAGGACGTGCTGGATTCGAGGAACGGAATGGATGATTGAAACTTAAAGGAAATAAGTTGCGTGCTCTTGGAAAATCACAGGTGAGAAATGAAAAAGAGAAGAAGAAGTAGAGTATCGGGTTTTATAGGAGAAGAGAGGAAGTCGAAACGACTCTAACCGGTAGAGCTGGTCGAAGCACGAAACGTGTTCGGCATTGGATTATCTTGTTCGGCATTTGAGTATCGTTCGGCCTCGGCATTACACCAACTCATAGTTAAAAGCACATCATGTTCACATGATGTACTATGGGGGGGAAAGTGTTACCTGAAAGTTTGACCAGGCAACTCGGCAATCAGCACCAATAACGTTCGGCATCAGATGAACACTCGGCATGTTAAGGTTGTTCGGCATCGCATCGGTCGGTAGGGGATAGCGCTCGGCATCTAGGAGCATTCGGCATCGAGGAACATTTGGTATTGAATACCGTTTGTCCAAAGAGAAACGCTCGGCATAATATCGCTTGGCGACTAAAGATTGTTCGGCCTCCCGGGTACGTTCGATCAAAGACGTCGTTCGGCGATCCTAGGTCGTTCGGCATTCCAGCCTGTTTCGGCAACCTTGGGTCGTTCGGCATTCCAACCTGGTCCGGCATGGATCGTTCGGCATTCCAACCTGGTTCGGCAACCTTGGATTGTTCGGCCTTCCAACCTGGTCCAGCATGGATCGTTGGGCATTCCAGCTGGTTCGGCAACCTTGGGTCGTTCGGCATTCCAACCTGGTCCGGCATGGATCGTTCGGCATTCCAGCCTGGTTCGGCAACCCTGGATCATTCGGCACTCCAGCTTCGTTCGGCATGAGAGCATTGTTCGGCGCAATTACCTTGTCTCGGCATCTTACCGTTCGGCCTCCCTGGTTCGGCGCATAGAGTTAACACTATTTCGACCAAGATATTCAGCTACCAAGCCCACCAGGGAAGTCCAACCCACCTTCACCTATAAATAGGGGGCAGGGGCACAGAAAAAGGAGGGAGATTTTAGAGAACACCGGGGAGACTCTGCCACATTCAACACTCATTCAAGACTTAATCTTTTCTCTTAGCAATTGTATTCAAGTATTGAGAAACAGATTGTATCTGTACTCAATTATTAAGAAAAGCAATAAAGATTAACCTCAAAGTGGATGTAGGCAGATACGCCGAACTACTATAAATTTGGTGTTCTTACTTTATGCAATTAAATTTACATTCAATTCTCTGTTTTAATTTACTTTCTTCACTAATCTCTCTACACAATCTTTCTAAGGGTGTTAGTGACCAATTTTGGTTCTAACATGAAGATACTTAGGAATTGATTTGTGAATATAAGTGTTGGCTATAACTGATAATGAACTCGTAGTGAAGTACGAGTTACCCGGGAGTTTTCTTTTATGATTTGAATTTAGTATTTCAAATTATATGGGTTTACTCACGCTGGTTTCCAGCCTGACCCGTGTGTTACTCTGATGTAATGCTCGGGTCAGACCGAGAATTACAAATTTTCAGGTAAGGACGTTCTGGAGCTCAGGAGGCGAGCTGGATAGCAAGAATGTATGGAGTGTCTCCGCTATATTATATTGTTGCATATCTGAGACATGATGATTGCGTATATCCAATGTCTGTATATATGTGTAACTCTGATGTATTATAAATGTATTTGACAGCTACAGAATTCTTTTGTAAACTGTTATTATTTGATATTATATTTTGATCCGCTGCGAATGTGAGAATCTTTATTGTGTTTCTTCTTCTTCTTCTTCCCTCTTTCTTCTTTCCCTAACTATCTGGAATTTTCGGGATCGAAAATTCCGGGTTGTTACACAAACTTACGAAAAAAATTCTTCTTGGACATATCTATGTTTCTACTCCTTCGTTCCACAGTATTTTTAACTCCGCAATCAACGGATATAAATATACATCGATTCCTTGCTTCGGTCGTCGGGGATAGGAACGACAACAGTAAGAAACATATTTTGTATTTTCATACACATCCATGGAGGTAAATTATAGTGTGTGATGATAATGGACCAGGACGAATATTTAGAACCAAATTGAGAAAATGGCGAAAACCATCCGTACATAATCCTAGTCTAACATTTCGACTCTCCGCTGTAAAATTTGAATACGTTTTATCGAAATGCTTCCATGCTTCTCCATCGGCCGGATGTGTCAACGTATCCTCTTCCTTCGTTCTCACGCTATCTATCTCATATTAGATGTAGTTACAGAAGATGCATATAATCTTTGAAGCATTGGAGTGATGGGTAAGTAATGCATACGCTTGTATTCTTCCCCTTCTTTTTTTCTTGGTTTGTATCTCTCCTGATTACAAAATTTTCAATTTCTAAGGTTTGCGTCTTCTTTCCAAAACAACATGCAGCCTTTTAAACATTTATCTATTTTCCGATAAGGTAGACATAAGTTTTTTAACTTCATAGTGATTTTCACACATCAGATTATCGGACGGCATATGTCTTTTTGCAGCTTGTACAACAGTCGTAAACCCAATTTCGGTGATATTGTATTTTGGCTTCATCGCAACGTATTCTGATATTACTGACAGCTGAGTGCCGCTTTTACAACCATCTCAAATATGTTTCTTAACAGCATCTAGTAAATCATAAAAAAAATTGCTTCAATATTTGGTTCTTCAACATTTCCATCATCGTCGTCAACTTCAACCATAAGAAACATTGATTGTGTTACATCTTCGACCATATTTTCTATATGGGTCATCGTAACTAGTTCGTTAACGACACTTTCAGACTCTACAGAAGTATTTGCTACAACTTCTTCATGCTGATCCCAAACATAATACTCGGGTACGAAACCGTTTTGGCAGAAATGAACTTTCACAATATCTGGTAACAGATACTTCAAATGTCTACACCTACAACACGGACAACGAATTTTTGGATCGTTTCCGTTATTACTTAAAGCGAATTCAACAAATACGTTTATACCATTATAAAAAATTTCTTTTATTGAGCCTCTCAGTCATTTTCTTTGGTACTTTCATCTCCTCCAATCAACAAAATAATCAATCAGTTTTCTATTTGAGAAAATGAGTCACAATTTCAAAATTTAATATTTATTTTCAAGAATACAAACTCGAAAAGATTAATTTCATGGTCGTATAATATTTGAATTTAAAGAACTATTTCACAAATTATAAAATATTTTCAAATATGATAGATTTTATTTTTTAACGTATCGATACAAAATTTTATACAAAAAGATGTTTATTTCCATGGTCAAGCATCATACTTCCCATTACAAATACAGTAAGCATTCACATTTCGTATATTACTTCGTCTCAAACGATTCAACAAAATTTCGACAGCATTTCCATTATGTTCTCTACATCGTACATAAACGCATGTACGCAGGAAAGAAAAAAGAAAAGTTAGGCCGAAATTTTATGAACCGTTTGGGACAATGTAGTATACAAAATGTAAATGCTTACTGTGTTCATAACTTGTCCAATACATGGACAAATGCAACAAACATTGTAATAGATGAATATAAATTGTCGTTTGTTTTTGAAAAAAAGACTATTTATATAACAATTATGTACAACACTCATCAGACGGAGCCAAAAACTCTCTAAGGACATTAGTTAATTAAATGTGCGTATTTTACGAAAAAATACAGTTTTGCTAACTGTTCACATTTAAAAAAAATATTTTAATTTAACACATTTATTCGACATATTACATCAACTTAAGGCTGGTTTAACATTTTTGTCATTTTTCAATACACACAATTATAATTTAGACTCGTGCATTTGTTTTGTTACATAAGTCAATACATGCACAATATAATACTCCTATCTCGTGCATTCATTTTATCTTATTCCAACTAATACAATACAATAATAGCAGCGCTACACACATATACAATCGTAGAATCAAGGCATACACAATGATTTACATATATACAAACAACCACAAATTATACATGTTTTTCACAATTTCACAATAAAAGATTACATAGGTATACCATGGAATGCTAGAAACTTTATAACACTATTGAAAATAATTTCAATCACCAATTAGCTCAAATTTATCAACTTATGCAAATCTAGAAATACGGTAAAAATTGAATTTTTCGTAAAAATAAGATATTATACCTGAGCTAGAAAGTAAGAGAGGTTGAATTCCTAGCGGGGAACGATGTAGAAATACGAAATTAGTGGTTGGAGGCCTGGGGAGTGAATTTGGGAATTTCTAATTGGGTTTTCGGTTTTCTGAAATGATGAAGAAGAGGCGTGGCTGGAACCAGTATGACGCGATTTTCCGACAGCTTCCAACGGCCGTTGACGGTCCGTCGGAAGTCGTAGAAAAATGGCTGTCGAAAGCCGTCGGCCCTCCCTATTGCTATTTAACTCTCTTCTAGTAGTGCTCACATTGAATGGATACTTAGCATTTTATCTTTAAGATACAATGTACAAGTATCAAATAATTTAGAATCAAACGATAGTAGAACCCTTGGTTTCTTAACTCGTTCAATTGTTTCTTATATACCATGCTAAAGATAACTATCATTTATCTTAGGCGCTATAACTTCCAAAAGCAAACACATGGTCGATGGTCTCAGCAAAGTTGAGAACACCTTGTTGATGTTGCAAAATTGGATGTTATGGTCAGGTTTAATGAGATTTAGAGTTAGAGGTGATGATGGTGCCAGCAAGGTTGAGAATAACTTGGGACAACAATGACAATAACATTGGTGGCGAAGGCTTGGGCAACGATGATTTGGACGACAACAGTTGCGAATGACGGCGGAGGTAAATGATGGTAACGTTGACAATATAATGCTCAGAATCTGGGGAAATAGAAAAAAACACAGAGAACATTGGGAAAAAGTTTGTCCTCCCAGAATTTCCAAACTTGTTACCTGAGTCTTCTGTTATAATGTCAAAATGTTCAATCGTAACTTTCTCACCTCCTCACCATTTATTAAGTATCATGTTTCATATACTAGTAGCCATGTTTTGCTTATGTGATGGTGCACTTCTGCTGCCCCTTTTGTTTGTAGAGTGAAATGAGTCTGTGACAGTGTTAGTTGTGCTTACTGCTAACTATATTAGTCTTCAAAACTGCATCTTTCGTCCCGAATTCAACCACCAATCCAATTATTAGCGGGCAATTTTGTCCGTAAGTCACCAAACACAGACAATTAACTCTAATATTAGTACTGACTCGTATTCAACTTGTCTGTATTAGTAGATAGGGCCATAGTATATTACCATTTTGCTGACTCGTATTCAACTTGTTTGTATTAGTAGATAAGGCCATAGTATATTACCATTTTGCACCTAACTAAAATTTCATCATCTACAGTTTGTACCCATCCTCTTGTATATGCAGGTTTGAACACTTCCATCAACATTCAACCAGATATTGATTACATATTGCAGTTCACTGGTTCATATTACCGTAAATAATAATGAGTTTAGTTTCAGTTTTATACGCCCTGTTCTTTCTTTCTTTCTTTTTATTTTCCATTTCCCCCCCTTTTTTGTTTTACTGAAGCAGATGGACTAGGCAAGATGTTCATATACAATAATTATATGAGCTAAGAATTTCACCATTTTAGGGTAATAAGAGATAAGTATCAAGTTGCATCAACTTCCATAGATTGCTTCCCTGAATTAGCGTAAAAGGAGTAAAAATTAATATAAATGAAAGCTTAATGTGCAGTTAGCAGAAATATTACACCGAGAAAATATATAAAAGAAGTACGATTTGAGATTAGAGAAAGACAAAATGTAGTCCACAGAATCCTCCAATTCTTAACATGATATGCTTATGCTGTAAAACATAAAATATGCCTTCAAACAAAAGTCGCCAACTGGAACAATACAAAATGAAATATGCCTTTGTCAATTAGCTACTCTTCATTTCTTTACCTTAGTTAATTTAGTTTTAAAATTAGATGACAGACGAAACACCTACCAAATTTTGAAGAAGCATCATAGTGCTGTTCTTAATTCTGATCTAAAGCATCAACATGACATCGGTTAACATCTATTTATAATGATACATGCCATTCCTTCAAATTCAGTCTCATCGTCTTAACTAAGATTCTTCAAAGTAGGCATGGAAAAACTTCTGTCAAACGGGGTTAGGTACGACACTGTACCAAACAGTTACATATTACCAACTGAAAGAAGACCAGTAATATCAGCTAATACATGTAAAGAAGTTCCTGTAATACATCTCAATGGACAAAATCAACTCGACATCTCACAGCAAATCATAAATGCTGGCAAAGAATTCGGCTTTTTTCAGGTTTGACATCTTTATTTTGTTCAACTGAACATACATAAATGTCGATATACTTTCATACATTCATATATATATGCATATGCTGTCATAAAGGTTGTTGATCATGGTGTACGGGAAGAAGTGTTTAATGATATGCAAGATGTTGCTGAAGAGTTCTTTGATCTGCCTAGCAAAGACAAAGCTTTATTCTATTCCGAAGACCCTAATAAAAGCATAAGACTTTACACAGGCCAAGGATACAACACTGAAGAAACTCACTACTGGAGAGACTGTTTAAGACTTATTTGTTATTCTCAAGATGAATTTGCACACCTTTATCCTGACAAGCCTGTTGGGTTTAGGTATATTTTGACAAAAAATAATATAAACGACATTATAAAATATATATCAGCACATGTACTTTTTAAACTAATACAAAGTTTTCATTTTCAGGAATACTGTACTTAAATATGTTGAGGAAGTGAAGAAACTAGCAGCAAGGATTCTAAAGATGATTTCGATTGGACTGAAACTTGAAGCTGATTACTTTGAAGGTGATTTTAGCAATGGACAAACAAATATGAATATAAATCACTATCCGCCATGTCCAGACCCAAGTTTAACCTTGGGTTTACCAAATCATTGTGATCCGAATCTGATCACGTTTCTTCTTCAAGGAAATGCGAGTGGATTACAAGTCATGCATGATGGAGAATGGGTTCGGATAGAACCTGTTGCAAACGCATTTGTTGTTAATTTCGGCCATGTTTTAGAGGTAGTTCAATTAGTGTTACTTGTATACGTTACTCGAATAATAATTTGCTTCGCTTGATCGCTGGTTTTTACACTATTTTTTTTTACAGATAATATCAAATGGCTTGCTGAAGAGCGTGGAGCATCGAGCTGTGACGAACATGAGTAGTTCAAGAACTTCAATAGCCACTTTCATTATCCCGACTACTGATTGTGTTGTTTGTCCAGCACTATCTTTTACTGATCCAGTATACAGGTCTTTGCTTTACTCGGAGTTCTTTGGTATATATTTGGCTAACAAAGGGGATAGAACAAAAACAATGAACGCAGTTGAAATTCAGGCTTGATTGATATTAAACATGCAATGAATCATTTTGTTCCTGCATTAAACAATGTTACAAAATGGGAATGTGGCAGTTGTATACCTTCAGTATTTACAATGATGATAAATGAAATTACTCAGTTACGCATTTGTTTTGACTTTTCTGAAGAAATAATAAGCCTTGGACTACAGAATATTTATGCGCTCTGACATGACGAGGAATTTGAGACGTATAATGCAAAATTTTGCGAGTTGAAATACAAATATTAGGGATCGGAAGAGGGATTTTATGTGTATATATTTGGGAACGACAAGATCAATTAGAAGAGGAATTATGTAGTTGGAAAGTTTGTAACAGAGGACAATCTAGGGGACCACTGAATTTTACCATGTTAGAAGCAACACTGAATTTTACAATGTTAAAAGCAACCCAACTTGAAAAGTTCAGCACTTACCATTTAGGTGCAAGAAAGCTAAGAGCATCTCCGACAAATTAAAAATGGAATATTTAATTTCTAATATTTAGCCCTAAATATTAAGATGTCGGCCCAATAGCTAAACGTTTATTTAATAGGCGTCTAGTCTTGACGTCTGTTTAATAGACGCTCAAGCATCAGACGTCTGTTTAATAAGCGTTTGATGTTAGGGGCCTATAAACGCCACGTCCAACTCCATTTCTCTCATAACCCACTTGAGTAATTTTCTTTTCTAATAGAAAATACACTGAAATACCACACCGCGTTACCAAAATTGCAAGATATATCATTCGACAACAGATAGAAGAGATAGTCAGTCTACTTCATATTGCTCATTGTCCCCAGTTGGCGATTCATAGCTTACAGATTTTGCACAATCTAACTGAGGGATACAAATATCGCATGTGAACAACCTTGAATATGGTCTAAATATAATTCTAAATATTAAATAATTGTTAGTACATGAATGTTATTTTAATCGTATATTAATCATGCACTGTTGTTTATTATATAGATTCGTTATTTACTCGGTATATTAAACGATGTTATGTCGACCCTGCATTAATCATGAGCAATTGTTTATTTTTTAGACCCAATACGTCAGTTATTTGGGCAGTTGGTCAAAGTTTACAGCGGAGTACTACGATATACTTCTTCAGAGTCTAGTAGATGAAAGTCGCTATGCTCCGATACCAAATGAAAGTGCCTACTGTGATGTAGGATCAAAATGGCCAACAGTTGTAAACAATGTAAATGTAATGACAATGTGATATAAACTAAGTTATCTACTGATGTCGAATATAAGTATAAAAATAAATAGTGCGGAAAATAATAATAGCATTAAAGTAAAATGACACCAAGAATTTTTATACTGGTTCAAACTCCCGTTCTACATCCAGTCCTAGACTCCTTTTGGAATTAAAACTAGCAACCCTCACTTAACTCGGAGTAATAGTTTTACACCGCTTGAGCAACCGAATAGAACTTCTACTGCCTAAGAAACCGAATAAGACTTTGACCGCCTGAGCAACAGAACATAACTTTGAACGTCTGAGCAAACGAACATGACTTTGATTACAAAGTAGATTGTCTTGACCTTGTGTGTTCTAATAACACGGATTTGTCACTTTTACTACACCATTCCTATAATCTTTTCCTCAAGTATGATGTGTGTAGTTGTGTGTATATGAAGATTAGGAAGTTTCAAATTGCTTTTAGAAATATAGAATTGTGATTGTAAGCAATGAATGTATGAATTCAAGAGAGTAGTTAATTCAGAAAATATGATTCAAGTATAAGCAAGTAAGTGAAGTAATTTGATCTTAAAATTCATGCATATATATAGTAGTTAAGGAGTTGCAACTGATGGTGAAGAGTTCTCAATGAATAGCAATGGCTGCAACTCTTCGCGAGGAAGAAGGCTATTCAAAAAGGAAGCGTCTTTTCAAAAAAATGACAGTTACATACAGTTCAATCGTATAGAAGCTTCAGTCGACTAAATTCAAAAACGTGCATGTGCATTCAAAAGTGCACAGATTCAATCGACCAACTGAATATATTCAGTCGACTGAATTCTGTTGTTAAACAAAAACTAACATATCATTTAGTTAGAGCACTTGCCTTCTAAACTAGTAACCCGGGTTTGAACCCCACTTCATGTAGTTTTTGAAAACTTGAGTTTGACTAAAATATACATGCAAGTTTATTTGAATGTGAATGATGATTCTTGATGAAAGATTTTAACAAAGCACTAAATTAGACTCTATATACATATTTGATGATTCTTGTTAAAATATATAACTATACGAACCATACTTTGGGTCGTTGAGTGTGACGACTGGAATTTTTGGATGTTTGAAATCGGAATATTTAATTGATTTTAAATATTTAAAAGTTAATTTTTAACTTGAATTCAAATATCACCATTTATTGGGTAATTTAATTATTAAATTAAATAATTTAAAGTTGGGTAGTTGAATCTGGAGTTTTAAGCCTGTTAAAAATAATTTGAAGGCTTGTAAAATTTATATTGATAGTGTTGAGGGTAATAGAAGTTTTAAAATTGAATTTAACAGTGATTTGTTAAGTTTTGAAATTATATCGTTTAAATTGAATTTAAAAATAGCCTTCTGAGGCACAGTCTCGGAATTCGACGAAACCAGTTCCATTGGATCCGTAATATTGTATTATTGTCGAATTTCAAATTTCGTAGTAATTGGAGTTGTTGTGTGAGTGTACGATATTTAAACACGCTGAAATGTATATCGAAAATTTAATATAAAAACTGGGTCCAAAAAGCTATCTTCTCCATACGATCGAATTAGGACTCGAAACCTTTTCCATTACGTTCGGAATAGGGGTATAACATTATCAACGCCTAGCGGCATGCCCGATAGGAGGTCAAGGTTTTAAGTTGCATTTTTGAGACAATTTAAATTTAAATAATATTATATATATTGTATGTTTTGACCAGTCGAATGAATTTCACATCAGAGCTTTTCGTTTCTCTTCAAATCACTATAGTTCATCTGCTACACACAACCCATCACACCCCTCACCTTTCAAATTCACGTCTCCCCTCCTTTTCAACCTGTTTGCTCGAATAAAGAAGGCTCCCTCTCGTTCCTTCTTCGAGCACGAATTAGTTCAAACCCAAAAAGAAAAGGAATAGCGTACGAAACAAAGTCGAATGTTCCTCTCCAATTCAAAAATCCGAGATCCCTCATTTCCATCTATTCTCCGAAAATAAAATTAATGGCCTCTGTTCAAAACCCTTCATTCGGCCATTAATTCTCTTCAAAAAAAAAAAATGGCGACGTCCCTTTTCCCCTTCCTCTCTATAGGGCACCGGAGTCGTTCGCTCGGGTTTGAATTTAAGGGAGGAACAAGCATCGCAACTCCAAGTCGCGTGCGCGATGGGAGAAGTCGCGACAGCCTTTGGGTCGTGGAAGGGCACGAGGCGAATCCACCGAGTAATGGCGATCCTGTAGCCGCGTCGAATCGAACCGTGGGGTCGCGAGAGGATGGTTTCGGCGATGTAGTTTCGATTGGGGTTTCATGGTGACGACGAGCTAGGAAATGCTTGAGTGAATGTTCGACTTAGATTGAGGGGACGCATGGAGTATCGAGGTCGCGTGATGGCCGAAGTCGACGAGCAGTGGCTATAGTGATGAGCTTGGCGAACAAAGGCAAATCTCGTGATTTCGGGTTCCTGTACGAATTAAGGTAATTAAAATTTTGAAAACATTTATATTTAATGTGTTGGCTATTATGCCATTTAACAGTAAGGTAGGTAAGACAATTTATTTTTATATTTTTTTTCCAATTTAAAATTTTATAAGAGTAAGGAAATTCCTATTTTATTTTACAGAAGGAAATTTCAGGAAGATGTAAGCAAGTTCCATTTTTCTTTTAAAAAAAGAGTTTTATAAGTAAATTATACATGTGTTTAAGCTAGAGAAAAATATTTAGATTTACAGTCCAGTTTCAAAGTTTATATGAATATTTGTACAGTAAAGAAAAAAAAAGGGGATATATATACACACACACACAAAAATATGAATATATACAGTAAAGTAAGAAATTTTATATAGATAAGATTTGAAAAGTAGGAAGTTTTAAAATGTTTAAAGTTTATGTAAAATTAGATTTTTAAAACCTATATAGATTATTCTTATATGCAGTTTGTAACGACCCATAAATTTTCGATGTTTAAAATTTGTTAATTTAATAATATTTTATGAGTTAATATTGAAAGAAATAAAAATTTATATAACTAATAATGGAATAATAACTAAATTAAAATGAAACAATGTTAATACAAGTTAATTGTCAACAATCTTAATGAAACTCCAATTCATTGTATTTAACATGCTATGCTTGGTTATATAATTTAATAAGTAACAAATGTAAACATTTAATTATTGTATAAAATAGATAGTTAATGGTAATAAAATAATGTGTAATGGATGGGAATGGAATAAATGTATTTTAATGAGAGTTGTTGTAATAATTGTTGTAAAGAATAAATTTACAAATGTTATAAAATGTATAATGGTGACAACTATCGTTCGTTACCAATGTATTTATTCAATAGCAATTAAATGTAATTAAATATTATCTTATGTAAGTTAAGACAATAACTGAAATTTTTGAATGTAAAATCAATAGAAATGTTAATTATACGCATAGATGGCAATTGATTTAATAAAAATTTGAAACCAAGATAAATAAATGAATTGGGATATTAAATGTGTATAAGCAACTAAATTTCAGCATAATGGAAATAAAATAGTAAACACAAATAAAAGATGAAATTAGAATTATATAGCTGATTGGAACATTTATTGTAATTAATGAACTTCTGAATGTAATTAAAAGTTAAGGGCAACAATGGTTATAAGTTACCTATTTATTTAGTTCATAAAATTTAGTTTGAAATCAGCTGCAGTTAATTTACTTAACTACTGCAAATTAATGTAGATTAATTTGGTAATCGAAGAATGTTAATTCAATAGGATGTGACCAATGAAAAATTTAATCTAATACTACGTTAAGGGTAACTAAGGTAATTATTAATAAATCGAATGAAATGCAATACCAATTGAGGGAAACAAATTGTAAGGGTATAATTGAATGAAATCGGTAAATTGGAAAATAAATTCAAAATTTATATTAATTGATGAAATAATGCATAATAAATTGTTGGTTGATAATTAACGTATGAAGGTGTGTAAATTGGGCAATAGTGAAAACTTTAATCATTTACCCATTTATTTAATGCATTGACTTAGATCTAAATCAATTGCGACATTTGTTTGTTAATAATAGCTTATAAGGGAAGTTTAACGTTAATGGTAACGATTAGTATAGGTTAACCATTTATTTAGTATATTTAATATAAACTGGTAATCAATTGAAATAAATCTAAATTAAAAGCGATGATAGCATAAATTAAGGAAATAATTGGTAACCAATGTAAATTTTATTTATAATATGACCATTGGTTGATTTAAGAAGTAAAAATCAAGATTTATTAACTTATTTGAAATTTAAAATTCAATAATTGGATTAATTGTAATTAAATAAAATTGAATATAGCTAAATAATACGTTATTTGAAGTAAAGGTGGGATATGACAAAATTTATGTAATATTTTTAAATCTAATAGTAAACCCATCTATTTGACAATAATGAATGTAATGATTATTGGTTAATTTAATTAAATGGAAATTTTGGTAATTTTATTTATAATTATAAAATTTAATGAAATTGGAAGTAAACACTAAAATTTATAAATTAATCCACTTTACAGTTACATCTAAATTTGTTTAAAACATTGTAAATGATTGAGAAATATAAAAGTGATAAAATTGGTCAATTTTAAGATTTAAATTAAAAGTTGGATTTTATTAATTAATTATTAAATTATTTAATTAATATAAAAATAACCATTCTGGCCACTGACTCGGATTTCGACGAAACAAGTTTCATCGGATCCGTAACGTTGAATTATTGTAGGATTTCAAGTTTTGTATCGATCGGACTTGTTGTTTGATCGCACGGACTCGAAACGCATTGAAATCAATTTAATTGAAATCAATTGAAATCAATTTGAAAATATTGATTTTAGCATAACTTTTTCATATGATGGAATTTGAACTTGAAACCTTTTCCATCGTGTTAAAAATATTTTAAAATATCTATTTTAATATATGGGTTGACCCAATTTCGTTCCGGAGTCGAAACAGGCTTTTTGGGCCACTTTGGCGTTAACGCGTATATCCAACCTTATCCATCCATTCTAATTTATGACCTACCTATATAAACATGGTTATAAACCCTGATTCCCCTCATTCTCATTTGTCTGTATGCAATTCAGTTATCTCTCGTCCTCAATGGCAGCCAACAAAATTTCAGATCCAATTCCATTTCAAAATCAAAGTCAAAAATCCAAAGTTCTCAAAAAAAAATAAAAAAATATATGTTGGAGCTCTCGACTAGTGTAATTCACTGGTGGTGTTCGTTTTTCGTTTTGGTTCATCGTTTGATCAGTAAAAGTCGAAGAATTTTCGACCGTTCATCGCTCGACGATGAACTTTGTCAAATGGGGAAACCCTTTCTGGGTTTTGTAAAGGAGACTGAAGGGATTTTATCAGCATCGTTGGTTTGATGTTTCAACGGTCAGATTTGCGACAATTTTCAATTAGGGTTACGAAATTCTGTGGCGGCTGCGGTTGTTTTTGTGGCTGATGGTGGCCATGGTGGCGCACGCGTGGCCGAAGGGGAGAGGTGAGGGTGTCGGCGATGGTTGTTAGCGGTCATCGTGGGTATCGAGATGAGCGGCTAATTTTTGAGTGGGATGAAGTGCGGGTTCAACGTGCTGGAGTGAGAGTTGCGTGTTGACCTATTTTTGCCTGCTGCGTGTGATATCTGGGAGGGAATGACGTGTTGCAAGTAAGGGGTTCTTTGGTTTTTATTTTTATTTTTATTTTTATTTTGTTGAAAATTTTAATTTTAACATGCTCTAACGCGTATAACTTTTGCGTATGAACTCCGTTTTACGTGAGATTTTTTTGTTAAGATTGTATTGAAATTCCGGATCTTTTGACGCTGGTTTGAACGAATTTGGAGACTGTTAAATTTTTGGGTTTAAATTGGATTTAAATCCAATTTAAATTCAAAAGGTGAGTGTTTTAACCCACTCACAACTTCTAAAATTTCTTATGTTTGTTAAATTGATATATGATGTGATTTAAAATTTATTTATGGTTGTTTGGCATATTTTAATCATCATCTCAGTTAATTTCATTATTTAAATTAAACTGTTATTTAATTTTTTCATTTCATTTTAACTGCCTGTTAAATTGTTATTTATTTATTGCATATAAACTGCCAGTTAAACAATTATTTAATTTATTATTGAATTAAACTACTATTTAATACCTGTTTTTTTTTCGTTCTATATTAATGCTATTGTTGAATTTGATGATGATTGCGATAAATGGTTGATGGATGATATTGGATGAATGGATGCTGTATTTTATATTATTATAAACTGCAAGTTATTATGCATTTCATCTCATTCGGGATTGCGGTTTGGAATGATATATAACCGTAATTTTTATTTTTAAATTGCGGATTGAAATGATAAATATCTGTATCACTTGACCATAGGATAGAAAATTATATACAGGCACCGCGGTATATATATAGAAATAATTTGAAGTAATTTTCTATGGTTTTGGAAAAGAATATACGGTTTAATAAATATTAATTTTTGATGTTATATAAATATTATTATATAAATATATAGTTAAAATTCTTGAATTTAAGATATGTATAAAATTGTTAAATAAAAATAAGTTGAATAACGGAGTTTGATTGTTTTATTTTATATGGTTAAGTACCTATTTAAGATATTGTATATATAGAGTTTTGGTGACTTAAATAAAAATTAAGCTGGAAGATAATTATGAAATTGGTTTGAATTGAAGGATTTAAGAATTTGACTTGAATAAAATGGATGTGAAATTTAAATAAAAATTGAGATTTTAAAAAAAGGGTATGATTTTATAACTTGATTTTGGGTTAAAGTGATTTAAATAAATATCGAGTTGATTTAAATGAATATATCAAGTTAATAAAATTTAAAGAACATCCAGTTATTTGAAGTTTAAAGGTTTTACTTAAATGATATTTGATTTATTAAGTAAACATTTCAATCTAAATAATGATAATTGAATTTGAGATATATGGAATTATCAAAGAATTGTTTTGAAATGGTGGAATATTTAAAGATTTGAAATATATAGAAAATTAAAATGGTTTATTTGGAGATTCAAATCGGTATTTGGAATTTATTTGGGATATTAAAGAAACTATATTTATTTTATATAGTATTTTTAATATTTAAACCATTTAAGTATTAGAAGTATGTTTCAAAGCTATGGATTTCAAGTTATATAAATTGGAAAGGGCTATGATTTTGGAAAAAGAATATAATTTGAAATAAAAATGATATCATATTGACTTGGGTTTTAAAACAAAAATGATATCATATTTATACTTTTGAAATGGATATTATATTATGGTTTTAAAGTATAAACTATTTTGAAAAGACCACGGTGTTATAATAACGGTTGGTTGTTGAAGAGACCGGGATCAGATGTTGTCATACTCTCTGCCAACTCCGAAAACCACTTTAACAACCGTGTACGCGGTGGAGATTGCAGAATGAAGTAGGATGGTGGCGGGGTTTCCTTTGAGGTAAATACGTGGACCCAACTCCCGTGAGTTGGCATAAGGTAGCTAAAACAGGAGCGATTGACGGGTTAATTGACGTAGCACCTTTGATCGGACACATCCCTTCGATATTATACTTTGACTTTTCGATTGATTCGGTGGCCACTTTTGATTTTTTTTATTTGGGGTGTGGCTCGAGGTGGGCAGTAGCTGCGGCTACGCGTTACCACCGACCCGGAAGCGTAATTGGTATATCTACCCTGGCATTGCCTAGTTGTGCCGTGTCACCTACCCTATCGCACTATGTACGAGTTTCTATTTGTGTCGTACCTATGGAGTATCCTCTGGTAGCCTACCGATCAAGAGGTATTACGGTACTGTATAGACTATTGGCATTATTTGTGTTAAGGGCTATATGGGTAACCCCTTAACGCTATTTAAAAGTAAGTTTATTTTACAATTAGACACTATTATAATAGCGAAATATACTACATAGTAAATAGTTTAACGGACCCTTAAGAGAGGTAAATCTCGAGCATCTCTTGAGTTACTGCACTCATATTTATTTCTGTTGATTTAACTTACATAAGATCTTTTAGTTCCGACTCGAGTGTTTTGTCTTTTCAATTCGCTCGGGTCAGTCCGAGCGTTTCAGGATTTGAAGATTTCATTCTGGAGGACGAAGATGAAGATTTGTAATACTATTATCTACTATATTATTCCACCACACCATTTAATTCCGCTGCATTAATTATTATTATCTAGTATGTGTACTCTGATATTGTATTGTACAAGTAAAGAAAATCGAATATTTTTGTAAAGCAATTTCATGAACTGTATATTTGATTATTATATTTTATCCTTTCGCTGTGAGATTCTATTGTGTTTTTTTTTCTTTCTTGTTTTTCTTATTTAGCCCATAACAATCCGCCCTTCCGTATGGTTTGAATTGGCACGTGTGTCGATTTAAATCGTGCGTAAAAGTCGAGACGTTACACAGTTTGAAAATGAAGAAAAATAAAGTGCAATTTACTAGGTTATGTTAGAAATAATTTATTAAGGTGATTAATTTATTTAGTAAACTAATTTAATTATTTTAATTACTAAAAATAATTTATTAAAGGAAAATTAGTTTAAGATTAAATAAATAAATTGTTTGACTAATTTAAATAATATAATAATTGTGCAAGGTCTGAATCATGAAGAAAACAAGCTGGTTGGTTTGGATTGAAAATTAAAAACAAAGGTGAGTTAATCTTACTCATCTGGGTTTAATTTAAATTTAAATGGTTAAATTTAAATATTTGGTTGAATGATTGAATTGGTTGAATGTGATATATTATATAGTAGTATATAGTATATATTGGAGTGATTGATTTCCCGCATTATATAGCGGATGAGACACTATGCGCCGCATAATAGCGGATGATATTATATTAATACCATATACCGCGATATTTCACCTCGAAGAGGAATTGGTATTTTAAATTATGCTAACATCTGTGGATGCAGGGAAACATGTTGGAGGGATCCAACTGGATTCCTCAAATTTATTTAGATTGTTTAATACTCTGTGATATGGTTTATGTGATAATCTGTGATAGATTATGCTGGAAATTCAAATGTTGGATGCTATGGTTTGATTGAATATATTTGGATATATTGAGTTATCAAATTGTATAGATTTGTATTTTTTTGGAAGAAAATAAAAGAGAGAATTTTAAGTAAACGATTATAGAAATTTGAATAAATTAAAGAATGAATTGGGAAAGGATAAAAGTTGATTTTCGAATTCTAATAAATAAAATTCCAAGTATGGAGAAATGAGATTTTTGAATAAATGGAAATGAGTGATTTTTCTAAAAAACTCAAGTGATATTATTTAAAGGTATAAAGAATTTACTTTAAAATTCAAGGTTTAAATTTATTTGAAAGGATAAAGAAGGAATTTGGGAAATATGAAATTGGTATTTTCAGTTAAAAGATTTTACATCATAAGTAAGAAATAAAAATATGAATTTAATGGGTTTGAAGTAAATGAGTAAGTAAAGGAATTTATTCCAAAATAGAGTAATTTGGAAGTCAATTTGAAAATTGATTTAAGTGTTTGAAATTGGAATTTTAAGAAGGATGGGACTAAGAAATTTATAAACTGTGTTTATTAACTGAAGTAATATATCAGTGGATATTTGGAAGGATAAATTCACGGTGGGAATTTATTAAAGGAATGGGTAAATTTTTTTAAAAATAAATAGTGATTTATTTTTAAAAGGATGAGAAAGAGAAGTGTATTTGCCTGGATAGCCAAGTACGTCTTCAAAACAAATTCATAAGTATAAGTTAAAAGTTTTAAAATTGTTCTAAAAGCATGTTTTAGAAAATTTATTATTTTTAAATGTTTAAATTTTAAAGTAGGTCTTTTCAAATTTATTATAGTAGTAATTATTTAAAGGTGACTTGGTATTATGTTTTAAAAAGATAAAAATGTAGTTTTATATTTTATAAAGTAGCTTTATTTTAAATATTCTTAGAGTATATATTTTTAAATAAAGTATTAAAGTAGTTTTTAATTTAAATGATTTAAAGTATATTTTACGATAAAGTGTTTTTAAATTGTTTTAAAAATCTAAAAGTTTGGACTTGGTTGTTTTCACTGGAAATAAATATTTGGGAATTTATTCCATGAGAAGAGTGTGGTTTGAAAACTGTTTTCAAAGGGTTGAAAATGGAAATATATCTTGTGAAGATATTTTGAGGATAATAAATAATTTGGAAAATTATTTATGTTTGATGGTTGTTTGTGAATGTTAATTGATAGTTAATAACCGACTGCCAATATTGGCCAATGCGCTGATCGTTTCAAAGAGACCAAGATCGGGATTTATTTCTTGAAAACCACTTCGATCCGGTTTGAACGTTTTCGTATGGAAAACATGAGTTTGGATTCGAAGGTGGAGCAATGAAGTGCAAGGGCTAGTCGCTACTAATCCTGAGGTGATTCCAAAATGGATGTAGTAGGAGTAGTGCCTTCGGTTCCATTCGAACCCGGGACGGACTTGTATGGATGAATGCTTTCAGAACATCGTCAGGTGGACGGTGAGCATTCTAAGTGAAATGTTCTAAAAAGGCAACGCTTAGGCTCGAGCCTCATCAACCGAGAATGACTGAAAATCATGGGTTATGCAGCAAGGCTAAGTGGGTCGCGTCCATTAGGGTGAGGTCATTCCTATCTAGATGTCCCTTTTTATTTCGGCTGTGTGGGCGGTTGCTGATCCCAACCGCGGGGTGATCTTACTTGGGATTATCTAGTAAGGGGTAGTTCCGGTCTTGTGTTGCATTAGGGTGGATCCTCGGTATGCTGATCTAGACCAGGTATTGTGACAGGTGGTACCCCAGTGCCTAGTCATTAGTTGGAAATCCATTCTCCCTACGAGCCTTTTACGATTTTTGTTTGTAGAACCCACGATTGTGGCTAGTATGCTGGAATTTAATTAATGTAACAATTTCAGCTATTTTAATAAGTATTTGTAAATAGACCATATTATAATATCAAAAGATTTTAATAAAAAGTATTTTGGCTATCGTAAGGTAAAAACCTGACATGTTTATTTGTGACATGGTCTTACGAGATGCTTTTGTTTTCAAAGGATTTTGAAACTTTAATAATAAATTTGAGTGTGGTATCTCATGCTGGTATTCCAGACTGACCGTGTGTTATTTAACTATAATGCTCGGATTAGACCGAGTATTATAGATTACAGAAAATGATGTCGTGGAGCAGGATGACGATACGTACTTCCGTATTTTTATGAAATAATCCGCTGTGTATTTGGTTTTGGGAAGGACGAGATATTATAACCATCCTAAGTTGTGTTGTTGTCGTATTGAACTCTGATGTTGTACTCTGATGATGTAATGTATAAACAAATGTATTTGTTTTTGTGTAAAGATCATTTATTATCTATTATATTTTATTCCGCTGCGATGGTTAGATTCTGATGTTGTTTTCTATCTTCTTCTTCTACCTCTTCTTCTTTAACCCAAATGGTTCGTATTTCCGTACATCTTGAGTTGATTGATGGAGAATAGTATCGACTCTAAGGGTACGGACTTGCGGGTCGTTACAGTTGGTATCAGAGCTGAATGTTAAGCGAGAAACTTGGCTCTCGGGGGGATTTAGTCATTGGAAACAGAGTCCATAGTACTCTAGAAATGATTTTGAGTGTACTAATAGGTATGAGCGCTTATTTGTTAGTGAATATAAAATTTGTTTTATATTGTGTTGACTTATCGGTTGAGTGTTTATGGATTCTGGTCGATATGTGGGACGTCATGTCATCGATAGGGATTTCTAAACTCGTGAACAAGATAAACCGACACAATATTGTTTTAAAATAGGGTAAATGAAATAATTTTACCCAAATTATTTTTGTATATGAAAGAAATAATTTTCCGTAAATTATTATCGTTATATATGGTTGCTTGGTTGTTAGGGAATGATAATATTAAATTATTATCATTATTTTGTAGAAATTGAATATGAAATTGAAAATCATAACTAACGCTAAGAAAGTAAATTCATGTTGCATAATTAAATTGTAAGTAAGAATTATAAATGTAATTTATAATTTATAATTTAAAATAACATTTCAGAGTAATATTTGAATATGAATTGAAAGAATTTGGAATTTGGAATTTTGGGAAAAGTTAAATTCCTTTGGGTTTGAAAATGGTTTTCAAAAGTTTTGGAAAAATAATAGTGATAATATTTCGGACTTTTTTTTTGAATTAGGTATGAAATCTGGTGAGATTTGGAATTTAAAAATATTTGAAATGTTTTGGAAGAGATAACAGCATGAACTCTTTCGGTCGCTAGAAAATAACTTTGGTGATGACCGCAGCATCATCGATGTTCATTTTTGAGTTTCCAAGAGAGGAATTGCTATTGTAACAACCCTGAATTTTTGTGATTTATTTTAATTATTTAAATTGAAAATCCTAATTTAAAAAAATTATTATATTTCTTAAAATTGATAAATTTTGTTATTTTAAAAGTATATTTTGATTTTTGTATGAATTATGATTCCAAACCTGAATAAATAGAATATTTCCAGAAAATGTGGATTTTGGTCAATATGGTCAAACTTTGACTTTTAAATTTAAAATTTAAATATTTTAAGTCTTTAATTTTATCTTTTATTATGAAAATAAATTAAATTACAAGAATACTGCCTTTTGTTTCGTTGAAATCCGATTTATATTGTGAAAGTTATGCTTTTTACAATATTGAATGTAAATTGATTTATTTAGTAAAATTGTCTATCTTAATTTACATAAATAATATTTTTATTTGTTAAATCATGTTCTAACATGTGTTATATGACATGTTAGGTATATATTTTATTTTAAAACATTTTTAAAGTGATGTTATAATTTTTCCAAAACTTATTGTATTTATTTTTAATTTTTATAACCAGTTTCTATTTTTAAACTATTTTCTTAATTTATTTATATTTATATAAAATTTATTTATTTATTTTTATTCATACATTATTTTGTTGTGTTTTTATTTTATTCATATTCATTTTTCATATGTTTAAAAATGCAAAAGGAAATAAAGAAATATGAAGAGTTTTATAACCTTTCACATGCCTTTGACTTTTCACCCTCTTTTTGCCTTTTCATTTGCAAATCAACACATGCATTCAATTTGGCTGACCATATCCTTTCTTCATCACATCACCATCATTTTTCACGAAAAAATAAGTTTCTCAACCCCAAACTTTCGGCCATCAACTTTTGAGCAAAAAAATTGGTAATGTTCTTTCACTTTTTTTTTTCATTTTTCCTTGTTTTATGCATTCATCTTGCATTTGCTTTTACTTTAGATGTGACGCCCCACCTCTATACCCACGCTAGCCAAGAACACTACGGAGTAATGCTGTCGACTAGCACGGAGAATAAGGCTGTTGAGGAGCGACCATCTGTATAATTGCTTTGTGCGAGTACCGGTATGCCAGATAAAAATATAACTTTTCATCTCTAGAGGAAATCCGACATACAGATACAAACTCAAAGCTATCACACAGTGGCTATATAAAATCTTCGGAAACAAATATAGAAATAAACATAACATAAATCAGTCACAGATAATTCATATCACAAAGGCGGAAGAAGATATGAATATATAATTAACACATGGCAGTGTATATCAGAGTTGTGGTCTAAAAAGATCCACAATATCACAAAAGAATAGTTACATGAACTACACAAAAGAATAAGTATACATTATGGAGTCTATATCTCAAATGTATACAACAAAAACTACTAATCTAAGTAGTTAACCAAAAGCAAGAGAAATCAATCCCAAGAGAGAAGTCAAGCAGAAGCACCTGTAACATCTCGGTCTGACCCGAGTATTATTTAATAAGAAAATAATAAACGGATCAGTCTAACTATAAATATCAGATGAAACGATATAGAATCAGAGTTATGACTAAACACATAATAATCACAAGGCCAAGCTGTGATATATAAGTAGTTGATAATCAACAAGAGATTAATCAATATCACAAAATCTACACAAGAATCCAAGAAGTGTCATACTCTTTATTTTGTTCATCAAACCACAAATATTGACGATAATATCAATGTCAATCGCAAAAGTCAATGACGCACAAATTCCAGAAGACTACACAAGAAATCCAGAAATCACTAAAGTCAATGACACACAAATCCCAGAAGACTACACAAGAAATCCAGAAATCACTAAAGTCAATGACACACAAATTCCAGAAGACTACACAAGAAATCCCAAAATAAGGGGGGAGGCCTATCACATGAACGGGAGCATGAAAACTCACCAACAGCTGTAACACACGAACGAGAAGCTATCTCATGGTAGCTAGCCATTAATTTGACACACGAATGGTCCGAAGACCTGACACACGAATGGTCCGAAGACCGTGGGTTGCTAACCCACAAATATGACACACAAACGGGGTTTAGTCTCCCACGCAGACAAAGAGACATCGCACATTGCTAGTCTAAATCACAAAAATGATCGTCATGATCATAGAGAAGTGTCAATTACACTAAGCTAGTAAATATATGAGTTTAGCTTCATGTCCCATAACCACTTGCTTAACTTAAATATTTACGAACAAACTGTAAATCTCCACTAGAAAATTGTCACAAGAGGTTCAATCGAACAAGTCCAAGAATTAACCGACAAAGTAAACGCAAGCGTTTCATACCACTTGATTTACTAAGCCGTTTAATTAGATTTCTCATACGAGTGAGGTAAAGGTTTGTTTATACTAATAGATTGGAAAACGGTTTTAAAAACGAATTTGGTATTAAAATAGTATTGAAATCATTTGAGGAAAGAGTTTTGATATTTACTACTAGTATAGAAAACCTTTATATTTTTAAAGTGATAAATCACGAAGAAGATTGTAAGAACAATCAATCACAAAAATTCACATACGAAGACGTGAATAAAATCCAAAGAAATCGATAAAGGATCCATCGAAATGGATATTCAAAAATCCCTAAAAAGAGTCATCAAAGTCATAATAGATGATAACAACAAATAGGATTATCACGAATCGATTTAAATTGGAATTTCAATCCAAAAAGGCAAATTGGACTCAAACAGCAGGTTCAGTCGACTGAACAGAGTTTTCAGTCGACTGACCCTGTGCGTGGAAATTCTCCAGGTTCAGAAAACTTTCTGTTTCCAGTTTCAGTCGACTGTGCAGAGTTTTTCAGTCGACTGAATCATGCCTGGAAACTCTCGGGTTTCAGGTTCAGTCGACTGAACAGAGTTTTCAGTCGACTGAATCATGCCTGGGCTGTTTTTCAGCCTTATTCAAATGAAGAGCAAACTCTTCCAAAATGCAACCGGACAAACATTGGCTCTAAGGGTTTATGCCAATCGGCAACCCGGCCCAATATGCTCCTCGATGCATCACCAAAAGCATGATCAAACATCCATAAAAGGATTTCACACAAATTTGACTTAAAAACCCAAAAATTGGAGTATTCACAAAACCAATCCAAATCAAGAGCAAATGCACATGAAGAAGTGTTAGGAATTCATACCCAACAACCAAAGATAATTATAGTCATAGATGTGAGATAAAAATCTCACCTTTTCACAAAATCGAACAAGAAGAAGCTTGAAAGCAAATGGAGAATCAACTTCTCTTCAACACAACCCAATTGAGCTTGAATCTAAGCTCAAAAACAAGAACATTCCCAAAATTAGGTTTAGGAATTTCTGAAATTGGTAAGAGAATAAGTTGGAGAAGAAGAAGAGAAGCTTACCAATGGGTTCTTCTTGAGTTTGGAGCTAGGAATTTGATTTGCAAGAGAAACTAGGGTTTTGGAGTTTTAATTTCCAATCTCTCCCACCATTAAAGCTAAGAAAACTGAAAAGAGAAAGAAGTGAGGGAGAATGGGGAGAGTGGTTCAGTTTTGGAGTATAAGTTAACATAGGGCTGAGCCCAAAAACCAAACCCAAAGTAAAAAGTAGCAAAAATCAACTTTCTCCAAACATATCGAAGCCTATACTCAAAAAGGTCGCAAACGGCATTTTAAACTCAATGGGAGTGGTCCCGAGTCCTAATTCGACCGTATGCAAAAAGTAACTTTTCGGACTAAAATCCGACTAACGATAAAATATTTAAATAAAATATTTAAATATAAAATCGATAAATATGCGGGTTGTTACAGACTCCCCTCCTTAAAGAAATTGCGTCCTCGCAATATTTAAGAAGTAGATATATATATAGTAACAACCATAAAAGCATATTCAACACAAAAGAAGTTTGAAATAAGAAGTTCACCTCAATGAGCACGAGAATGTAAGTCCGGATGTGTTCGCTCGATGTACTCTCTAGATTCCCAAGAACAATCCTTAGGATTTGAAGACCACTGAACTTTAACAAGCGGAACATCTTTATTTCGAAGTCGTTTGACCTCCGAAACAATGATACGAATAGGATGTTGCTCATAAGTTAAATTAGGCGAAACTTCAATCTCTTCCACAACACCGGGCTCAAGAACAGAATCAGAATCTCGAAGACATTTCCGAAGTTGAGAAACGTGAAACACGTCATGCATAGCAGAAAACTGAGCCGGTAATAAAAGGCGATAAGCCATGGAACCAATTCGTTCAGTGATAGGAAATGGCCCGATATATCGTGGCGCTAACTTTCCCGAGCGACTGAAACGCACAACACCTTTCATAGGTGACACACGAATGAACACAAGATCTCCCACAGAAAATTCTAACTTCCTTCTTCGGTTATCGGCATAGGATTTTTGTCTACTCTGGGCTTCTTTCATCCTATGTCGAATAAGTTCAATTTTCTCTATGGAATCACGAATAAAATCTGGACCTAAAACCAGCTTCTCACCGGCCTCCAGCCAACAAGAAGGAGATCGGCATGGCCTTCCGTAGAGTGCCTCGAAAGGTGCCATACCAATACTAGATTGGAAGCTATTATTATAAGAAAATTCAACAAGATAAATATGATCCTCTCAACTTCCACCAAAATCAAGAACACAAGCACGAAGAAGATCTTCAAGAGTTTGATTCACACGCTCAGTTTGTCCATCGGACTGGGGGTGATAAGCGGTGCTAAAATTAAGCTTCGTTCCTAAAGCTTTTTGAAGACTCTTCC
This sequence comes from Allium cepa, assembly GCA_030765085.1. Taxonomy (NCBI): domain Eukaryota; kingdom Viridiplantae; phylum Streptophyta; class Magnoliopsida; order Asparagales; family Amaryllidaceae; genus Allium; species Allium cepa. Next base: position 127,214,817 of record CM060944.1, read on the forward strand.
AAAATCCACTAGTAAACAAAGGATCACGATCACTAACAATAGAAGTAGGAACACCATGCAATTTAACAATTTCTTTGATAAATATTTTGGCCAAAAGAGGAACAGTTCGATTAGACCGAACGGGAATAAAATGGGCAGATTTAGTAAGCCTATCAACAATCACCCATAAGCTATCATGACCCGAACGAGAACGGGGAAGGCCATCTATAAAATCCATGGAAATTTGGTCCCACTTCCAAATTGGAATTTCTAAAGGTTGCAATAACCCACCGGGCCTTTGATGTTCGGCCTTAACGAGTTGGCAAGTCATGCAACACTTAACAAAGTTAGCAATATCGAGTTTCATTCCCTCCCAATAATAAAGTCGCTTCATATCCGCGTACATTTTACTACTACCGGGATGAATGGTAAATTTAGAGTGCTGAGAATCTTCTAAAATATCTTTACGAAGATCACCAATATTTGGCACGACAAGTCTACCAAATTTCCGAATGCCGCCACGAGAATCGATATCAAAGTCTTTCAAACCTTCAATATAAATTTTATCCTTAATATTTTGGCCAAGAAGAGACAATTCAGGATCCAACCCTTGAGCTTCAAGAATGCAGTTTAAAAGAGATGGATGAGCCTCAAGGCTACATAAAACAAATGATGAGCATAAATCGGAAACACGGTCTCGAATTTCGCAAGTGGATAAAATCTCGAGATCGTTCCATTCGGATATCATCATAGAAACAACAGCTTGTTGTTTACGGCTAAGAGCATCGGCGACACGATTACCCTTTCCGGGAGTATAAAGAATATCAAGATCATAAGGAGCAAGGAACTCGAGCCAACGTTGTTGACGCAAATTAAGTTCCTTTTGAGAAAATAAATATTTCAAAGACTTATGATCTGTGTAAAGAACAAATTTCTCTCCTAAGAGATAATGACGCCAAATACGAAGGGCGAAAACAATGGCCGCGAGCTCTAAATCATGAGTGGCATATCTAGTCTCAGCTGGCTTCAATTGCCTAGAAGCATAAGCAATAACACGTTCTCTTTGCATAAGAACGACACCCAAACCAACGCGACTAGCATCGGTATAAACAACGAAATCTTGATTCCCTCGGGAATAACAAGAATAGGAGCATTAGATAGGAGTTCTTTTAATTTCTGAAAAGAAGCTTCACATTTGTCCGACCAAATGTATTCAACACCTTTCTTCGTCAAGCTAGTGAGAGGCACGGCAATCTTAGAAAAGTCTTTGATAAAATGACGGTAATAGCCCGCCAATCCAAGAAAACTACGAATCTCTGTCACACTCTCCGGTCTCTTCCAATCTTGAATCGCTTCAATCTTTGAAGGATCCACGGAAATTCCGAATTCGGAAATAATGTGACCGAGAAACTTCACACGAGATTACCAAAAATGACATTTAGAAAATTTTGCCTTTAATTGATTACTCCTAAGAGTTTCCAACACAATCCAAAGATGTTTTTCATGCTCCTCCTCGGTTTTAGAATACACAAGAATATCATCGATAAAGATGAGAACAAACCGGTCGAGAAAGTCTTTAAAAACTCGATTCATTAAGTCAACGAAATAAGACGGGGAATTTGTTAACCCAAATGGCATAACAAGCCATTCATAAGATCCATACCGAGTACGGAACGATGTCAAAGGAATGCTATCCTCTGCAATACGAAGCTGATGAAAACCGGTAGCCAAGTCCAAATGTGAAAAGACTCTAGCACCACTAAGTTGATCGAATAGATCATCAATCCGAGGTAAAGGATATTTATTTTGATAGTAAGATCATTAAGCTTGCGGTAGTCGACGCAAAGCCTAAGTGTACCATCGGATTTCTTCACGAAAATAGCCGAAGCTCCCCAAGGCGAGGAACTAGAGCGAATAAATTGCTTCGTCTCCAATTCTGATAATTGTTTACGCATCTCCTCGTTTTCTTTATTGGACATACGATAAGGAGGACGGGTAATAGGTTGAGCTCCAGGAATAAGATTGATTTTGAACTCTATTGCTCGCTTAGGTGGTAATCCTAAAACGGGCTCGAATATGTCGGAAAATTCACAAACGACGTGAATAAGAGAAATAATGTCACCCTCGTCATTATCATCGTCATCACGAGGATTTAAAGAATATAAAGATGCAACCAAGCTGGAAACTGAATCTTTAAGAATAACAGAAACCTGATTAACAGATTGAGGGTGTCGAAGATGAATAGTCCGCTCAGGACACAGGATATGAGCTTCATAACGGTTAAGCCAATCCATTCCCAAAATCATTCCAAAGCCTAAATAACGCATGACATGCAAATCGGCTCGGAAAGATAAATCACACAAAATAATCTCGACATCTTTACACAATAAACTGATTGTTGCGGATCCACCAACCGGATTTGCAATTCTCAAAGAAGTCATTAAACAAAAAACATCCAAAGAAAAAGTATCAACAAGTTCTTTTGATATAAAAGAATGGGACGCACCCGTATCAAAAAGAACTCGAATAGGATGATCACGAAATAAAATAATTCCATCAAGGATGGAATGAGAAATACCTTGGCCACGAGATGTGTTGCCAGGGGCTTGAGCAACATTAAGTTTTCCCTCCCTCCTATTTTGAAGTTTGGGACACACATGCATAAAATGGTCCGGGCTCTTGCAATAGCGACAAGTACGAGGCTTTGAACACTTGTTCGCAAAATGGTCTTTCGAACCGCAATTATAGCATTTCCCTTGAGTAGAGGAAAAGGTCTTTTCAGTAGGAGTTGCTTGCCTCCCTTTCTTATTGGGATAAGGGCCTTTGAATTTGCTTGGCCTCTTCTTGTTGTTGAAGTTTGGTTTGGAACCCACCACTTCAACATCATTCTCCTTATCCGCCTCTTCAAGACGAAGAGCAATATCAACGAGTTGGTCGAAAGAAACTTCTAACTTTAGAAGTAATGGCTTCTTGAGATTTTTGTTTAAGCCATAGACGAATCTCTGATTCTTCTTAAGAAGGGTGTTGATGTATTCAACCCCATATTTGGAAAGCGACTCGAAGGAGGCGACGTAATCAGTCACGGATGACTCACCTTGAACAAGGTCTATAAATCATCGAGCCAATGTCACTTTCTCAGCTTCTGGTACAAATTTCAACTCGAAGCGTTCTCGGAATTTCTCCCAGGTGAGATCCTCTTCATTAATCTCAGAAATAAGAAGTTCGTACCAGTCCAATGCTCTTTCTCGGAGCATACTAGAGGCCACCTGAACTCGGTGAAGGTTAATAAGATTCATGCGAGAAAAGATTCGATCGCATGACCTTATCCAGGCCTGTACTTCAATAACAGTTTCGGAACCCTTGAATGGCTCCCCACCCAAATTTGTGTAATCGCTGCACAAGCGTGCAAATCCCGACTTTGGGTGAGTAGGTTCCGGGTTAGCTCCAGCTGCTTGAGCATTTGTCACTAAATCAAGAAGCTGTTGAGCAGTCATAAAAACTCCATCCTGGGGCGGAGTGCTAGATGGCACGACTCTGGGGCGGCCAGGTCTAGACATTTCCCTTCCTTTAGAAAGAAAGAAGAGGAAGAAAAAAGGTCATTCACCAAATTGAATATCAAGCAATCTTGATAGACAAAACAAGGAATCATAAAAGAAAATAGGATAGAACGGTACGTAGACTCGAATAAAATCCTAAAGCACGACTGCTAAGATGAACTTAGGACGATGATCCTTGTTATAATATTCCATATTGTTCCGAAGTTTGGCTCTGATAGCAAACTGTGACGCCCACCTCTATACCCACGCTAGCCAAGAACACTACGGAGTAATGCTGTCGACTAGCACGGAGAATAAGGCTGTTGAGGAGCGACCATCTGTATAATTGCTTTGTGCGAGTACCGGTATGCCAGATAAAAATATAATTTTTCATCTCTAGAGGAAATCCGACATACAGATACAAACTCAAAGCTATCACACAGTGGCTATATAAAATCTTCGGAAACAAATATAGAAATAAACATAACATAAATCAGTCACAGATAATTCATATCACAAAGGCGGAAGAAGATATGAATATATAATTAACACATGGCAGTGTATATCAGAGTTGTGGTCTAAAAAGATCCACAATATCACAAAAGAATAGTTACATGAACTACACAAAAGAATAAGTATACATTATGGAGTCTATATCTCAAATGTATACAACAAAAACTACTAATCTAAGTAGTTAACCAAAAGCAAGAGAAATCAATCCCAAGAGAGAAGTCAAGCAGAAGCACCTGTAACATCTCGGTCTGACCCGAGTATTATTTAATAAGAAAATAATAAACGGATCAGTCTAACTATAAATATCAGATGAAACGATATAGAATCAGAGTTATGACTAAACACATAATAATCACAAGGCCAAGCTGTGATATATAAGTAGTTGATAATCAACAAGAGATTAATCAATATCACAAAATCTACACAAGAATCCAAGAAGTGTCATACTCTTTATTTTGTTCATCAAACCATAAATATTGACGATAATATCAATGTCAATCGCAAAAGTCAATGACGCACAAATTCCAGAAGACTACACAAGAAATCCAGAAATCACTAAAGTCAATGACACACAAATCCCAGAAGACTACACAAGAAATCCAGAAATCACTAAAGTCAATCACACACCAATTCCAGAAGACTACACAAGAAATCCAGAAATCACAAAATAAGGGGGGGAGGTCTATCACATGAACGGGAGCATGAAAACTCACCAACAGCTGTAACACACGAACGAGAAGCTATCTCATGGTAGCTAGCCATTAATTTGACAAACGAATGGTCCGAAGACCTGACACACGAATGGTCCGAAGACCGTGGGTTGCTACCCCCCAAATATGACACACGAACGGGGTTTAGTCTCCCACGCAGACAAAGAGACATCGCACATTGCTAGTCTAAATCACAAAAATGATCGTCATGATCATAGAGAAGTGTCAATTACACTAAGCTAGTAAATATATGAGTTTAGCTTCATGTCCCATAACCACTTGCTTAACTTAAATATTTACGAACAAACTGTAAATCTCCACTAGAAAATTGTCACAAGAGGTTCAATCGAACAAGTCCAAGAATTAACCGACAAAGTAAACGCAAGCGTTTCATACCACTTGTTTTACTAAGCCGTTTAATTAGATTTCTCATACGAGTGAGGTAAAGGTTTGTTTATACTAATAGATTGGAAAACGGTTTTAAAAACGAATTTGGTATTAAAATAGTATTGAAATCGTTTGAGGAAAGAGTTTTGATATTTACTACTAGTATAGAAAACCTTTATATTTTTAAAGTGACAAATCACGAAGAAGATTGTAAGAACAATCAATCACAAAAATTCACATACGAAGACGTGAATAAAATCCAAAGAAATCGATAAAGGATCCATCGAAATGGATATTAAAAAATCCCTAAAAAGAGTCATCAAAGTCATAATAGATGATAACAACAAATACGATTATCACGAATCGATTTAAATTGGAATTTCAATCCAAAAAGGCAAATTGGACTCAAACAGCAGGTTCAGTCGACTGAACAGAGTTTTCAGTCGACTGACCCTGTGCCTGGAAATTCTCCAGGTTCAGGAAACTTTCTGTTTCCAGTTTCAGTCGACTGTGCAGAGTTTTTCAGTCAACTGAATCATGCCTGGAAACTCTCGGGTTTCAGGTTCAGTCGACTGAACAGAGTTTTCAGTCGACTGAATCATGCCTGGGCTGTTTTTCATCCTATTCAAATGAAGAGCAAACTCTTGCAAAATGCAACCGGACGAACATTGGCTCTAAGGGTTTATGCCAATCGGCAACCCGGCCCAATATGCTCCTCGATGCATCACCAAAAGCATGATCAAACATCCATAAAAGGATTTCACACAAATTTGACTTAAAAACCCAAAAATTGGAGTATTCACAAAACCAATCCAAATCAAGAGCAAATGCACATGAAGAAGTGTTAGGAATTCATAACCAACAACCAAAGATAATTATAGTCATAGATGTGAGATAAAAATCTCACCTTTTCACAAAATCGAACAAGAAGAAGCTTGAAAGCAAATGGAGAATCAACTTCTCTTCAACACAACCCAATTGAGCTTGAATCTAAGCTCAAAAACAAGAACATTCCCAAAATTAGGTTTAGGAATTTCTGAAATTGGTAAGAGAATAAGTTGGAGAAGAAGAAGAGAAGCTTACCAATGGGTTCTTCTTGAGTTTGGAGCTAGGAATTTGATTTGCAAGAGAAACTAGGGTTTTGGAGTTTTAATTTCCAATCTCTCCCACCATTAAAGCTAAGAAAACTGAAAAGAGAAAGAAGTGAGGGAGAATGGGGAGAGTGGTTCAGTTTTGGAGTATAAGTTAACATAGGGCTGAGCCCAAAAACCAAACCCAAAGTAAAAAGTAGCAAAAATCAACTTTCTCCAAACATATCGAAGCCTATACTCAAAAAGGTCGCAAACGGCATTTTAAACTCAATGGGAGTGGTCCCGAGTCCTAATTCGACCGTATGCAAAAAGTAGCTTTTTGGACTAAAATCCGACTAACGATAAAATATTTAAATAAAATATTTAAATATAAAATCGATAAATATGCGGGTTGTTACATTGGATGTTCAGCCTGTAGCCTCCACTATCACCACCACCTCCAACACCATCATTCTCATCTGTCATCACCTCCATCTCCTCTGACCTACATGGCTATGGTCATCCTTGATGAGAAGCTCCACAAAAATTAGCAAAACATCACCTTAAACATGCATAACTGATCACCAATGCCTCCACCACTTCACCACACCCCTTGGCCAACTCTTGCATCACTTCCATCAGCCCCTACCTGACCCAAAGTCACTACCACACCATCCCCTAGCTTCCACCAGGCCTGGTCGAGCCAATACATGCCATGGCCGAACCTTGTAGTGGTGACAAAATTCATTTTTATGTCTTGGCTTGTGATGTTCATGCATTACAACTTCCACTCCTTCATTTCCCCATTTTGCCCGACCCCGTTAACTATACCTGACCCAAATTCATAGCTTAGGCCTTGCATTTTTATACCTAGGCTGAGCATAGGATGTGTGAAAGCAAGTGCAAGTGATTTGGTTCTTGGTTGTGCATTACTTCTAGTCTTGTTTAATGTAATATTGTGTTGTATATTTATGTGAAATATGTTATTTTGTTTCATATGCACAAGACAACTATTTTGGCTCTCCTCTCACTTGAATCTGCAATTGTGCTTTCGTTCTTTCCAGATGTTTGTTTGTGTGTCTGAATCGGTTATCTCCAACTTGTAGAGGTGAGTATTTCTCACCAGACATTCTGTTCTTATATAATTAGCAAATCGACACCATTTGAATCTGTAGATTATATTATTATGTTATAACTGCCTGTGATATTATTTATATGAGGATCACCCTATTTATACACCTGTCATATCATATGCTAGTGTTATATAATGCTATTCTGTTTATTTATATCAGTTTATCACACTACAAGTTCCCTGTAGAATAGAATCACTATGGGTTGAAATGATACATACCCGAACAGACTTTAGAATAGGAAAAATCGTTATGGGCTGAAATGATAGGCCTGAGCGATTTTTTATTTATTTCATTTAACTTGGGATTGTGGGTTTGAAATGATAGAACCCGTATTTTTACTTTGTAAATTACGGATTGAAATGATATATTATCTGTATCATTTGACCTAGGTTAGAAAATTATATACAGACCCGTGGTTAATATATATTTTTCTAAAATTTTAAAATATTATAAAATGTAAATATTATGATATTTTGATTTTAATTTAAATTTAAAAATGATTTTACAAAGTATTAGTGATTTTCTACAAGTTACATAAGTGAAATAAATAAATGGTAAAGCAGGATTTGAAATATAAGTCAATTTTGGAATTTATGATTTTGGTTATAAATGAAGTTTAAGTTAAGTGAAAAATATGATAATTTGATTTAAATTTAATTTTAAAAGTGATTTTATAAATCGTAATGATTTTATATAAATTAAAATATAGTTAAATAAATAAATGTTTAAAATTGAAATTTGAAATATAACTTAACTTAGAAAATGTGAAATGTGTTTAAAAATGAAAAGTTAAGGAAAATAAATGGAATTTAAATTTAATTTATGGAATGGTAAATTTAATATAAATGTAAAGTAAATGAAATGTTATAAAATTATACATTGATTTTTTTAAGTAAACTATTAAATTTGATAATTATTTGTGTTGCACTTTATAAAATCATAAATTAAAGGGTATCTAAATGAATGTTTTAAAGTGAGAAATTATGATTTTTATAAGTTAAAAATGATTTAAATTAGAAACATAATTGTTTATGAAACTGTATTGAAAACCTTGAATTTTAATTAACAGCATTTCTAAAATGCTATCATTTCTTAAGTAAAGGATATTACAGCATTTGTAAATGCTGTAGTTGATACAAATGAACTATAAGAAGAAGAAAATGAACTAGGGGCTATTATAGCACTTTGTAAGTGCTGTAGTTGCAGAATTGAACTAAAGCTTTTATTTGAAACTAAAACCTATTATAGCATTTTGTAAATGCTATCTTTGTTAAAATGAATTGTTTTCAAATGTAAATTTACCGTAGCATTTTCTAAATACTGCGAAAGTTGAAATTTCACTGTTTTAATTAATTGAAGTGGATAAATGAATTCTGAAAATGGTAAAATTTTGAAAATTGAATATTTGATTATTAAATATAATAACTTCATTTTTAAATGATTTAAATGGAATATTTAATTGGTTTAATTGGAATATTTAATTGGTTTAAATAGAGTATTTTGATCTGAAATATAAACCATTTTGAAATGTGATTTGAAATTGTATTTAAAGTAAATAAAAATGAATGAGGTTTTGGAAGAATATGTTATTTTAATATTTTAAATGAATTTGAAATGGTATTGAATTTTTAATGATATTTGATTTAGAAGTATAAATATCATTTTGGAATTTTAAGCACGGGATTTATTTAATTTATGGTTTAAAGGATCCTTAGAGGATGGATGATCCCAAGCATCCTTTAAGTTATTGCGCATTACTATTACAATTCACTTGAGTTGGTTTACATTATATAAGTATGTATGTCCTGACTCGAGTGTTTTGTGTTTTACTTTACGCTCGGATCAGCCTGAGATCTACAACTTAGCTTTGGATTTCTTTTCTGGAGCTAGGAATCGCTGGAGATTCTGCTTGTCTAGTTACATATTCCCTTTCAGTTTCAGTTATTCTATTTAAGCTATTTATAAACTTCTATGTATTTGAGATTTCTATTGTATATGTTTCAGACTGATATTATGTATTTGTTTTGAGATTTTGTTATAGTAGCTTCATGAACTACTATGGTATTTTAATTTCCGCTACGAGTTATTCTGATATATCTGTATCTTTGATTCTGTAATTGTTTTTCATTTGCTCTAAATTTATTTGCAATGCGGTATTTTGAGAAATTCAAGTCCGACATGTATGGATGCGAATGGCTGAAAATACCAGGTTGTTACATTTGGTATCAGAGCTTTGGATTTAGGCAAACCATAGCCTGCGGAGAAAAAACTCATTAGAGATAGTGTAGAAATACCCTGTAATGAGTGAAATCAATCTCAGAATCGGTTCTTTGTGAGAGAACGTATTTTCGAAGTATAACATGATTTCCAAATGATTTTTAAAGGATTTTCAAAGATTATTTTGGTTTAAAAATTTCCTTATTTTGAAATGAAGATTTTCTAAACTTCATCTCTTCGGTATCCACCTTGTTAGAAATCTCTTGGTTAGGATTTTTATTGATTAGGATTCCTTGAATTTTGAACGCTCCCCTTTGTTTTGAAATCCAGTCTTGTCTTACCTATTTTATTCTTTTGATTTTGGGGCATTCCATTACTCCACTTTGGAATGACCTCTATAAAGATCGGTGATTCCAAAAATCTTTGAATGGTTTGTAAAGGGGTGAAACTCCTTTACAATTGGCATTGATTCATCAGAGATTTTTGTATCCCCGGTTTACGATTCTATCTTACTTCTGCTATATCTGGATTCTATCTCCGGCGATCGAATGTCGATTTGCCTTAGATTTCTACATTGATTATACTCCTGAAGTCACGGTTGATCGGTTAAGGTCGCCGCAATTTATATATGCATATCCCTCTTCTATTTGGTAATTAAAATTATCTCATCCTCATTCGAGCTTATTTTCGAATCAGAATTCTATTTGATTAGAGTTCCTCTAAATTGAATCTCTGTTTTTTTGAAATCCATCCTTGAAAAATCCTTTGAAAATTTGTGTTTGGTTTTATTTTAAATTTGTGCATACATCGAAATTATTATTTTGATAAGGATGACCCTATTTTGTATATAAAGGTGAAAAGTTTTCGATAAGGATTATATACCTTTTAAAATGAGAATTTGAAGTTTCGAAAGGATTTGAAATTTTAAAATTTTATAAGAATTTGTTTTAAATAAAAATGATTTATAACTGAAGTGTTTTGAATTTCAAGGAATCGAACTCCAGTGTTTTGAAATTGATTTTTAGATTTTGGAAAATATATAATAATAATAATATGATTTAATGATATTTTTCTGAATAAGAAATGTTTCAAATGTATTCGAATGAATTCCAATGATTTCGAAGAGATTTCAAAGAAAATAAAAGTCCATAACCCACTTATGTCGCTGGAAAATAATTTCGGTGATGAATGCATGCATCAACGACATTGATTTTCGAGTTTATGAGTGGGGGAGAGGCCACTCTAGTAGCTTTGCTATGCGAATAATTTTGTGAAACCAATTTTGATTTTAGATTTTGAAGGATGATTTGATTTTCAAAAGATATCTGTATGTATACTTGAAATGATATAAAGTAAGCCGGTGTTCAGTCCTCGAGATTCAGATTTGTTTTGGTATAACCTTATCTATTGGAATTGATTTACTGATTTGTTGGTGATGTCCAACTTTTGGATTTTTAATTATGATTTCTTTGACATTTTTGAAAGTTCGAGCACTTCCAAATCAAGGTTTAATTTTCAAAGCTAAGTAATCTTGGAAAAATATAAATCATTCGATTAGGTAAATAAGTCGAAACTATTTTGTTAAGTAAATGAATAAGACTATTTTGAATTATACTGATATGGAATTTAGTTTTGGAATGTTTTGAATAAAATTTAGCTTTAAATAATTTGAAAAAGGTAAATTGATCTTTTGGATAGAAATAAATAGTTTAAAGGTTTTAAAGGGATAATTATAACTTGGAAATCATTTTGGGTATAATTGATTTTGAGGAAGATATTTGGTTTTTAAAAATAGTTTGGATAGTAAAACCCAGAATTTATATGATGGTTTTGGAAATGATTTTTTTTGATCTAAATTTTGTTGATATGGAAATTTAGATTATTTTCTAAATCTATTGTTTTAAGAAATTTTTGAAACTGAATGTATAAATTGGAAGAAATGATTTGGTGAAACCATATATATTTTGAAACTGAATTGATATTGAAATGGTTTGAAATTGAGAACCTTATTTTTTTTAAATGCTTGATTTGGTAGTTATCGAACTTATATAAAATTGATTTGTATAAGTATGAAGTTGATTTAAAAACTGTTGATTTGGTAAGGTACTCAATTTGGAAAGAGAAATCTTATATAATCAAAGTCTATATAAGTATAATTTGATATACTATTGATTTGGAAAGTATTCGATTTGAAATGTAATCTTATATATAATGGACTTTATATATGTATGATATTTGAAAGTGATTTTGAAAGGTACTACATGATATATATTTTCGAAGTAAAGATATGAAAAGTGCCTTCTGCTTGATATCCGTTTTTGGCCACGCTGTTGATTCATTCTATCGATATTATTCTCTGCGGTTTGGGTTTTCCGGATATGTTAGTCGAGTGTCCATCGAATTCCATGGCGATCTCCATGGTCTTACGAGCACGACTGCATAGCGTAATTCGCAGGGGCTGCGAGAGCCTACGGGTATGGATGTTTCCTGGGGGATGCAGATGTAACCATTGTGTATCTGCGATCTATTGGGTCGCTTGGTAGCATAATCCGCAGGTGCTGCGAGAGCCTAAGGGTACGGATGTTTCCTGGGGGATCCAGGCGTAATCATTGTGTATCTGCGGTACTATCAGTCTTCATGGCGTAATCGCATGGCCGCGGTAGTCAGCCTACGGGTATGGATGTTTCCTGGGAGATCTAGGCATAACCACTGTGTATCCGCGATCCATGATTGACATGTTTTGGTTTGGTTGTCTTGTTTGGATAGTACTTTCCATATCTGTTTTTAAAAGGTTTTCAAGTATTTTCACTGAGTGGCGAAACAAGTCTACTAAGTACCTGGAGAATTCTAGCTTTGCGCCTGATCAACGCATGGCCAGAGTCTGCAGGAACGAAAGTAAACTTGTTAAGACGTCAAGTTATAAAAGTATTTTGATAAAGTATTATATAAAGGATATTTTGATCATTTATTTTACTTGTCTAAATAATTTAAAATGTTTTAAACATTGTTTACTTTGAACTATCAAATTTGAATCAAATGACTATTCATCATATTATAAAACGTTTAAAATGTTATAAATATAAAATTTTAAATTGAAATTTATATAGTTATAAAATAATGGTTCATCCTTGTCTTTCAACCTACTTTCCCTTCTAGCTATTTCTATCTTCTTCGTCTTCGAGGGTCCTTTCTGCATTATGGTAAGAGTTGGTTCTTTGGCTTATCGTTTGGATTTACCCAAGAAGCTTTCTTGAGTGCATAATGTATTCCACGTCTCACATCTTCGCTGGTATCTTCATGATCTATCTCTTTTTGTTCAGTCTTCTGCTCTTGATAGTTTGGATATTGAGCTTAATCTGACTGTCGAGAGTAAGCCACTACGTATTGTCAGTAGAGATACGAAGCATCTAAGAAGGAAATCTGATAGTCTGATTAAAGTACAATGGAGTACCGATGATTGGGATTGTGCATGGGAACCAGAGGAGAGCATTCGTGCTTCGAAACCAGAATTTTTTTCGGGTACTATTTTTTTCTATCTTGATTTTCCTGATTTTCCTTGCTCATTCCTTTTCGAGGACGAAAAGATTGGAGTGGGGGAGAGTGTAACAACCCTGAATTTTTATGATTTATTTAATTGTTTATTTTAATTATTTCAATTGAAACTCCTAATTTAAAAAATTTATTTTATTGCTTAAAATGGATAAATTTTGTTATTTTAAAAGTATATTTTGATTTTTGTATGAATTATAACTCCAAACCTGAATAAATAGAATATTTCCAGAAAATATGGATTTTGGTCAATCTGGTCAAACTTTGACTTTTAAATTTAAAATTTAAATATTTTAATTTTTGAATTTTATCTTTTATTATGAAAATAAATTAAATTTCAAGAATACTGCTTTTCGTTTCGTTGAAATCCGATTTATATTGTGAAAGTTATGCTTTTTACAATATTGAATGTAAATTGATTTATTTACTAAAATTGTCTATCTTAATTTACATAAATAATATTTTTATTTGTTAAATCATGTTCTAATATGTGTTATATGACATGTTAGGTATATATTTTATTTTAAAACAATTTTAAAGTGATGTTATAATTTTTCCAAAACTTATTCTATTTATTTTCAATTTTTATAACCAGTTTCTATTTTTAAGCTATTTTCTTAATTTATTTATATTTATCTAAAATTTATTTATTTATTTTTATTCATACATTATTTTATTGTGTTTTTATTTTATTTATATTCATTTTTCATATGTTTAAAAGTGCAAAAGGAAATAAAGAAATATGAAGAGTTTTATAACCTTTCACATGCCTTTGACTTTTCATCTTCTTTTTACCTTTTCATTTGTAGATCAACACTTCATTCAATTTAGCTGACCATATCCTTTCTCCAGCCCATCACCTTCATTTTTCACGAAAAAATAAATTTCTCAACCCTAAACTTTCGGCCATCAACTTCTGAGCAAAAAAAATTGGTAATGTTCTTTCAATTTTTTTTCATTTTTCCTTGTTTTATGCCTTCATCTTGCATTTGCTTTCACTTTGGATGTTCGGCCTGTAGCCTCCACCATCACCACCACCTCCACCACCATCATTCTCAGCTGCCATCACCTCCATCTCCTCTGACCTACATGGCTGTGGCCTTCCTTGACGAGAAGCTCCACAAAAATTAGCAAAACACCACCTTAAACATGCATAGCCGATCACCAATGCCTCCACCACTTCACCACACCCCTTGGCCACCTCTTGCATCACTTCCACCAGCCCCTACCTGACCCAAAGTGACTGCCAAACCATCCCCTAGCTTCCGCCAGGCCTGGTCGAGCCAATACATGCCATGGCCGAACCTTGTAGTGGTGACAAAATTCATTTTTATGCCTTGGCTTGTGATGTTCATGCATTACAACTTCCACTCCTTCATTTCCTCATTTTGGCCGACCCCATGAACCACACCCGACCCAAATCATAGCTTAGGCCTTGCATTTTTATACCTAGGCTGAGCATAGGATGGGTGAAAGCAAGTGCAAGTGATTTGCTTCTTGGTTGTGCATTATTTCTAGTCTTGTTTAATGTTATATTGTGTTGTATATTTATGTGAAATATGTTATTTTGTTTCATATGTACAAGACAACTATTTTGGCTCTCCTCTCACTTGAATCAACAATCATGCCTTCATGCTTTTCGGGTGTTTGTTTGTGTGTCTGAATCGGTTATCTCCAGCTTGTAGAGGTGAGTATTTCTCACCAGACATTCTATACTTATATAATTAGTAAATTGACACCATTTGAATCTATAGATTATATTATTATGTTATAACTGCCTGTGATATTATTTATATAATGATCACCCTGTTTATACACATGTCATATCATCTATTAATGTTATATAATGCTATTCTGTTTATTTATATCAGTTTATCACACTACAAGTTCCCTGTAGAATAGAATCACTATGGGTTGAAATGATACATACCCGAACGGACTTTAGAATAGGAAAAATCGTTATGGGCTGAAATGATAGGCCTGATCGATTTTTTATTTATTTCATTTAACTAGGGATTACGGTTTTGAAATGATAGAACCCAGATTTTTCCTTTGTAAATTACGGATTGAAATGATATATTATCCGTATCATTTGACCTGGATTAGAAAATTATATACAGACCCATGGTAAATATATATTTTTATAAAATTTTGAAATATTATAAAATGTAAATATTATGATATTTTGATTTAAATCTAAATTTAAAAATGATTTTTACAAAATATTAGTGATTTTCTATAAGTTAAATAAGTGAAATAA
This sequence comes from Allium cepa, assembly GCA_030765085.1. Classification (NCBI taxonomy): domain Eukaryota; kingdom Viridiplantae; phylum Streptophyta; class Magnoliopsida; order Asparagales; family Amaryllidaceae; genus Allium; species Allium cepa. Next base: position 127,230,171 of record CM060944.1, read on the forward strand.
ATAAATGGTAAAGTAGGATTTGAAATATAAGCCAATTTTGGAATTTATGATTTTGGTTATAAATGAAGTTTAAGTTAAGTAAAAAATATGATGATTCGATTTAAATTTAAATTTAAAAGTGATTTTATAAAGCATAATGATTTTATATAAATTAAAATATAGTTAAATAAATAAATGTTTAAAATTGAAATTTGAAATATAACTTAACTTAGAAAATGTGAAATGTGTTTAAAAATGAAAAGTTAAGTTAAGGAAAATAAATGGAATTTAAATTTAATTTATGAAATGGTAAATTTAATATAAATGTAATGTAAATGAAATGTTATAAAATTGTACATTGATTTTTTAAGTGAACTATTAAATTTGATAATTATTTTTGAAATTGCACTTTATAAAATCATAAATTAAAGGTTATTTAAATGAATGTTTTAAAGTGAGCAATTATGATTTTTATAAGTTAAAAATGATTTAAATTAAACATATATTTGTTTATGAAACTGTATTGAAAACCTTGAATTTTAATTAACAGCATTTCTAAAATGCTATCATTTCTTTAGTAAAGGATATTACAGCATTTGTAAATGTTGTAGTTGATACAAATGAACTATAAGAAGAAAAAAATGAACTAGGGGCTATTATAGCACTTTGTAAGTGCTGTAGTTGCAGAATTGAACTAAAGCTTTTATTTGAAACTAAAACCTATTATAGCATTTTGTAAATGCTATCTTTGTTAAAATGAATTGTTTTCAAATGTAAATTTACCGTAGCATTTTCTAAATGCCGCGAAAGTTGAAATTTTACTGTTTTAATAAATTGAAGTGGATAAATGAATTCTAAAAATAGTAAAATTTTGAAAATTGAATATTTGATTATTAGATATAATAACTTCATTTTTAATTGATTTAAATGGAATATTTAATTGGTTTAATTGGAATATTTAATTGGTTTAAATGGAGTATTTTGGTTTGAAATATAAACCATTTTGAAATGTGATTTGAAATTGTATTTAAAGTAAATAAAAACGAATAAGGTTTTGGAAGAATATGATATTTTAATATTTTAAATGAATTTGAAATGATATTGAATTTTTAATGATATTTGATTTAGAAGTATAAAATACCATTTTGGAATTTTAAGCACGGGATGTATTTAATTTATGGTTTAAAGGATCCTTAGAGGATGGGCGATCCCAAGCATCCTTTAAGTTATTGCGGATTGCTATTACAGTTCACTTGAGTTGGTTTACATTATATAAGTATGTATGTCCTGACTCGAGTGTTTTGTGTTTTACTTTACGCTCGGGTCAGCCTGAAATTTACAGCTTAGCTTTGGATTTCTTTTCTAGAGCTAGGAATCGCTGGAGATTCTGCTTTTCTAGTTATCTATTCCCTTTCAGTTTCAATTATTCTATTTAAGCTCTGGCATTCATAAACTTCTATGTATTTGAGATTTCTATTGTATACGTTTCAGACTGATATTATGTATTGGTTTTGAGATTTTGTTATAGTAGCTTCATGGACTACTATGGTATTTTAATTTCCGCTGCAAGTTATTCTGATATATCTGTGTCTTTGATTCTGTGATTGTTTCTCATTTGCTCTAAATTTATTTGCAATGCGGTATTTTGAGAAATTCAAGTCCGACATGTGTTGATGCGTATGGCTGAAAATACCGGGTTGTTACAGCTACCAAATTGTTTTGAATTGAAATTGTTTGCAAAAGTTGTGTTGATTTTAGAAATGCAAAGGATTTTGGCTATAATTGATTTCAAATGATTTTTGAAATACTTAAGTGATTATTGAAGACTCTGGAATTGGTTTAAATATTTTGAGAGTCTAAGTAACCGCTTAAGCTCTAGAGGTTTAGCTAAAAATGTTTATGGATTATAAAAAGATTTGGAAATTTATAAAGTTTGAAAATTTCCTGGGATGGAATTAACTTGTAAAAAGTTAATAAGTGAGAAGAGTAAGTCGAATTAAATGAACTTAAGCTAAGTTTAATTGTATTGTGATTGGATTTGGATTGAAGTTGAAACATAATTGAAATGAAATTGTATCATGTGGTGGATACATTAAATGAAATTAAGTTCTTACTTAATAAAATGTAAATGAATTGTGTGAAGTAAAAGAGTAGTATGAGGTTAGATTTAACTGAAGTTAAGTTAAATAAGATTGAATGGGAATAAATAGATTCCGATGGCTTATAAAAGAATTGAAAACCCATTGAATAAAAAATATATATACTTGGCTAAAATAAAATGTATAATTTTGAGTTAAAAGGTAAAAATCAAATATTGAATTGAAAGTGGGAAATTAACTAATTTGAATAAATTGGTTAAATGAGTATGTTAATGGAATTTTGAATTGGTTAAACGAAGGTTGACTTGTGAGTTAGTAATGAAGTTGTATTGAAATAGTGATGGTTTGAGTTGTAAATAAAATCCAAGTGAGTAGAAATAACATTAAAATGTAGCAGAATTAACTTTAAATAAAAGTCAGAAAGGTCTAAGTAGACTAGACTAAGTAAATGGACATCGAAATAAAATTTATTAAGTTGGGAATAAATTTGTGAATGAACAAATTAATTTAATATGTAACTAAATGGAAGTGAAATTTAAGGTTGGAAATAAATTTAAAATTGGAAAGCAAATAGCATTGAAACTGAATATTGAAATCCAATTTAAATTGTGTAAGTAAAGTAATGATGAAGAATTAGTTCTAAGTGGACTAAAAATAATAAAGGGTATATAATGCTTATATTGAACTTAAGAAATGAATGGTGAAATTCTTAAGTAAGGTTGATTTTGGAAATATATTAAGTAATTTTGGAATGGAGATTAACTAAATTGGCGAAATGGGATAATTGTGGATAGTGAATAAAAATCAAAATAATGTGAATAAAAGGAAATTGATATAGTTAATAATCATTGGATATAAACACGTAGGATGTATGTATATTATTTTACTCGCATAGCGATTTGGTCCAGATTGAGCATAGAATTTCGAGATATCGATCCGAGTTGGGATTTTTCACTCGATTTTCGACGGCGAACCCTGCATATAGATTTTGATTGATTCTGGAAATTCTCTATCATACTTATGACTATGCAAGGAGAATGACGGTTTCTGATCAAGAAACCAGATCTGAGTCCGCACTAGGAAGTCGGGTGGACGATACTAGTTCGAAAATGAAATTATGTGATCGAGTAAGCGATCGGATTTGGTATTGCATACGAATGATATAGGTACATCGTACGGGCTTAAATGGAACGAATATTGAAAATTTTATAAAGAAATGTATAAGATGATTTTGAATGTTGTGATTGGATATTATTGCTAAGTAGAGTATACAGGTATTTAGGAGCAAGAGGAAAAATTGGTGTTTTTGATTTCAGAAGATAAATTTGAATTGCTCGAAAAAAAGGTATGTGTTTAAATTTCTGTATGAAATTTGATTGGGTTTTTGATCTAACCATTTGGCCTTTTGTTTTCTTTTGGAATTCGGGAGCCTATAGAGGCATTTTTAGTTGTTTCGAGCTAACCGCGCAAAGAAGACGCTGGCGAAATTTTTCGAATATTTAGGGAGATAGAAAAATATTGCGAAAATTTTGATAAAATTTAAATTATAATTCAAATTGTTGAGTAAATAATATTGTTTGAAACATATGGGTGGGTTGAGAAGTTGTTAGAGTGATAGTGTGTCTTTAACAAAAAAGATTATTTTGGGAAGTTGTTAAAAACTGTTTGGTTTTGGAAAAATAGAAAATGGGTATTGGACCACTCTTCCTAACCAGCAATTTCGAGGACGAAATTCTTTTAAGGGGGAGGAATGTGACGACCAGAATTTTTGAATGTTTGAAATTGGAATATTTAATTGATTTTATATATTTAAAAGTTAATTTTTAACTTGAATTCAAATATCACCATTTATGGGGTAATTTAATTATTAAATTAAATAATTTGAAGTTGGGTAAAATGTTGAATCTGGAGTTTAATCCTGTTAAAAATAATTTGAAGGCTTGTAAAATTTATATTGATAGTGTTGAGGATAAAAGAAGTTTTAAAATTGAATTTAACAGTGATTTGTTTAGTTTTGAAATTATATCATTTAAATTGAATTTAAAAATAGCCTTCCGAGGCACAGTCTCGGAATTCGACGAAACCAGTTCCATTGGATCCGTAATATTGTATTATTATTGAATTTAAAATTTCATGATGATTGGAGTTGTTGTGTGAGCGTACGATACTTAAACACGTTGAAATGTATATCGAAAATTTAATATAAAAATTGGGTCCAAAAAGCTATCTTCTCCATACGATCGAATTAGGACTCGAAACCCTTTCCATTGCGTTCAGAATAGGGGTATATCGTTATCAACGCCTAGTGGCATGCCTCAATAGGAGGTCAAGGTTTTAAGTTGCATTTTTGAGACAATTTAAATTTAAATAATATTACATATATTGTGTGTTTTGACCAGTCAAATTAATTTCACATCAGAGCTTTTCGTTTCTCTTCAAACCACTATAGTTCATCTGCTACACGCAACCCATCACACCCCTTTCAAATTCACGTCTCCCCTCCTTTTCAATCTGTCTGCTCGAATAAAGAAGGCTCCCTCTCGTTCCTTCTTCGAGCATGAATCAGTTCAAACCCAAAAAGAAAAGGAATGGCATACGAAAAAAAGTCGACTGTTCCTCTACAATTCAAAAATCTGAGATCCCTCATTTCGTTCTATTCTCCGAAAATTAAATTAACGGCCTATGTTCAAAACCCTTCATTCGGCAATTAATTCTCTTCAAAAAAATAAATAAAATAAAAATGGCGATGTCCTTTTTCCCCTTCCTCTCTATAGGGCACCGGAATCATTCGTTCAAATTTGAATTTAAGGGAGGAATGAGCATCGCAACTCCAGGACACGCGCGCGATAGGAGAAGTCGCGACAGCCTTTGGGTCGTGGAAGGGTAAGCATGAGGCGAATCCACCGAGTAATGGCAATCCTATAGCCGCGTCGAATCGAACCGTGGAGTCGCGAGAGGATGTTTTCGGCGATGTAGTTTCGATTGGGGTTTCGTGGTGATGGCAAGCTGGGAAATGATTGAGTGAATGCTCGACTGCGATTGAGGGGACGCAGGGAGTATTGAGGTCGCGTGATGGCCGAAGTCGATGAGCATTGGCTATAGTGATGAGCTTGGCGAACGAAGGCAAATCTCATGATTTTGGGTTCCTGTACGAATTAAGGTAATTAAAATTTTGAAAACATTTATATTTAATGTGTTGGCTATTATGTCATTTAACAGTAAGGTAGGTAAGACAATTTATTTTTATATTTTTTTTCCAATTTAAAAATTTATAACAGTAAAGAAATTCTTATTTTATTTTACAGAAGGAAATTTCAGGAAGATGTAAGCAAGTTCCTTTTAAAAAAAGAGAGTTTTATAAGTAAATTATACATGTGTTTACGCTAGAGAAAAATATTTAGATTTATAGTCCAGTTTCAAAGTTTATATGAATGTTTGTACAGTAAAGAAAAAAAGGGATATATATATATATATATGTATGTATAATACAAATATGAATGTATACAATAAAGTAGGAAATTTTATATAGATAAGGTTTGGAAAAGTAGGAAGTTTTAAAATGTTTAAAGTTTATGTAAAATTAGATTTTTAAAACCTATACAGATTATTCTTATATGTAGTTTGAAAATGAAGAAAAATAAAATACAATTTACTAGGTTATGTTAAAAATAATTTATTAAGGTGATTAATTTATTTAGTAAACTGATTTAATTATTTTAATTACTAAAATTAATTTATTAAAGGAAAATTAGTTTAAGATTAAATAAATAAATTGTTTGACTAATTCAAATATAATTAAATTATATAATGATTGTACAAGGTCAGAATCGTGAAGAAAACAAGCTGGTTGGTTTGGACTGCAAATTAAAAACAAAGGTGAGTTAATCTCACTCATCTGGGTTTAATTTAAATTTAAATGGTCAAATTTACATATTTGGTTGAATGATTGAATTGATTGAATGCGATATACTATATAGTAGTATATATTGTATATTGGAGTGATTGATTTCCCACATTATATAGCGGATGAGACCCTATGCGCCGCATAATAGCGGATGATATTATATTAATCCCATATACCACGATATTCCACCTCGAAGTGGAATTGGTATTTTAAATTGCGCTAACATCTCTGGATGCAGGGAAACATGTTGGAGGGATCCAACTGGATCCTCAAATTTATTTAGATTGTTTAATACTATGTGATATGGTTTATGCGATAATCTGTGATAGATTATGCTGGAAATTCAAATGTTGGCTGCTATGGTTTGATTGAATATATTTGGATATATTGAGTTATCAAATTATATAGATTTGGATTTTTTTGGAAGAAAATAAAAGAGATAATTTTAAGTAAATGATTATAGAAATTTGAATAAATTAAAGAATGAATTGGGAAAGGATAAAAGTTGATTTTTGAATTCTAATAAATAAAATTCCAAGTATGGAGAAATGAGACTTTTGAATAAATGGGAATGATTGATTTTTCTTAGAATCTCAAGTGTTATTATTTAAAGGAATAAAGAATCTACTTTAAAATTCAAGGTTTAAATTTATTTAAAAGGATAAAGAAGGAATTTGGGAAACATGAAATTTGTATTTTCAGCTAAAATATTTTAAATCATAAGTAAGAATTAAAAATATGAAGTTAATGGGTTTGAAGTAAATGAGTAAGTAAAGGAATTTATTACAAAATAGAGTAATTTGGAAATCAATTTGAAAATTGATTTAAGTGTTTGAAATTGGAATTTTAAGAAGGATGGGACTAAGAAATTTATAAACTGGGTTTATTAAGTGAAGTAATATATCAGTGGATATTTGAAAGGATAAATTTACGGTGGGAATTTATTAAAGGAATGGGTAAATTTGTTTAAAAATAAATAGTGATTTATTTTTAAAAGGATGAGAAAAAGAAGTGTATTTCCCTGGATAGCCAAGTACGTCTTCGAAACAAATTTATAAGTATAAGTTAAAAGTTTTAAAGTTGTTTTAAAAGCATGTTTTAGAAAAGTTATTATTTTTAAATGTTTAAATTTTAAAGTAGGTCTTTTCAAATTTATTATAGTAGTAATTATTTAAAGATGACTTGGTATTATGTTTTAAAAAGATAAATGTTGTTTTATATTTTATAAAGTAGCTTTATTTTAAATATTCTTAAAGTACATATTTTTAACTAAAGTATTAAAGTTGTTTTTAATTTAAATGATTTAAAGTAAATTTTATAATAAAGCGTTTTTAAATTATTTTAAAAATGGACTTGGTTGTTTTAGTGGAAAAAATTATTTGGGAATTTATTCCATGAGAAGAGCCCGGTTTGAAAACTGTTTTCAAAGGGTTGAAAATGGAAATATATCTTGTGAAGATATTTTGAGGATAATAAATAATTTAGAAAATTATTTATGTTTGATGGTTGTTTGTGAATGTTAGTTGATAGTTAAATAACTGACTATCAATATTGGCTAATGCGCTTATCGTTTCGAAAAGACCGGAATAGGGATTTATTTCATGAAAACCACTTCGATCTAGTTTAAAGGTTTTCGTGTGGAAAACAAGAGTTTTGATTCGAAGGTGGAGCAGTGAAGTGCAAGGGCTAGTCGCTACTAATCCTGAGGTGATTCCGAAATGGATGTAGTAGAAGTAGTGCCTTCGGTTCCGTTCGAACCCGAGACGGACTTGTATGGATAATGCTTTCAGAATATCGTCAAGTGGACGGTGAGCATTCTAAGTGAAATGTTCTAAAAAGGTAACGCTTAGCCTCGAGCCTCATCAACCGGGAATGACTGAAAATTAGGGGTTATGCAGCAAGGCTAATTGGGTCGCGCCCATTAGGGTGAGGTCATCCCTGTCTAGATGTCCCTTTTTATTTCGGCTGTGTGGGCGGTTGCTGATCCCAACCGCTAGGTGATCTTACTCGGGATGGTAGTTCCGGTCTTGTGTTGCAGGGGATTTAGGGTGGATCCTCGGTACGTTGATCTAGACCAGGACTGTGACAGGTGGTACCCCAATGCCTAGTCATTAGTTGGAAATCCATTCTCCCTACGAGCCTTTTACGATTTTTGTTTGTAGAACCCACGATTGTGGCTAGTATGTTGGAATTTAATTAATGTAACAATTTCGAATATTTTAATAAGCATTTGTAAATAGACCCTATTATAATATCATAGGATTTTAATAAAAGGTGTTTTGGCTATCGTAAGGTAAAAACTCGACATGTTATTTGTGATGTGGTCTTACGAGATGCTTTTGTTTTCAAAGGATTTTGACACTTTAATAATCAATTTGAGTGTGGTTTCTCACGCTGGTATTCCAGGCTGACTCGGGTGTTATTTAACTATAATGCTCGGGTCAGACCGAGTATTATATATTACAGAAAATTATGTTGTGGAGCTGGATGGCGATACGTACTTCCGTATTTGTATGAAATAATCCGCTGTGTATTTAGTTTTGGAATGGATGAGATATTATAACCATTCTGAGTTTTGTTGTTGTTCGTATTGAACTCTGATGTTGTACTCTAATGATGTAGTGTATAAACAGATGTATTTGTTTTTGTGTAAAGATCATTTATTATCTATTATATTTTATTCCGCTCCGATAGTTAGATTCTGATGTTGTTTTCTATTTTCTTCTTCTACCACTTCTTCTTTAACCCAAATGTTTGTATTTCCGTACATCTTGAGTTGATTGAGGGAGAATAGTGTCGATCTAGAGGTACAGATTTGCGGGTCGTTACATTGAGTCTGGATGTTGTCATAATCGTAGATTTGTGAATTGTTGTTTCATATCAGCAATCAAAAGCTATGATCCAACATTCTTCCCCTTTTTGATGATGAAAACTCCTTTTGCTATGGACGAATCTCCGACAAGCTTTGTTGACTTATCTCTCCCCCTGAATATATTCTTGTAATTATGCTATAGATTTCTCCCCCTGAATCTATGTTATATATTTCTGTAAATAATTAATCTTTTCTCCCTCTTAATCTGTACTTACATTGTTTATTCTTGCAAATAGTGTTAGAGCAATATCTTTCTCCCCTTTTTTCATCGACAAAAAGGAGATTTTATATGATGACAATAATTATATTCCACATAAGTGTTAACATAAAATGGTATAGAACAAAATAACTACTACTACAATGTAAGGTATCAAAAAAATATCATTTAAAGCATGCGATACCCAAGGTTCTTATAGTTTCCTAATTTTTAGGAAACCATGCCCATTTGTGTGTGGTTGAACTTTTATAAATATAATTTTCATTATTAACTACCATATCAAAATAATCATCAATGTATTTTTCTCTATTTTTCGAATTAACATGAACTCAAATACTTAGATAATTTTTATTCATATTTCTCGTCAATGATTTTGTATTTCTAAAGAAATCATAAACATTATTGGTCATAGCAGTATTTGAATTTCTATAAAAATTGGATTTAGACTTTACTCGTAATCTAGTACTAGCACTGACATATTTACTATACATGAAAACATGTCTAGTGTTATTTCTACGATCGGTTTTGTTACATCCTAAACCACTTTTATCATGTAAAGATCTAGAATTAGATAAAATCATGTTTAAATCGTTTAAGCTTTATTAAATTTTGTGACTATAGTGTTAATTTTATCAAATTTAGCTTTAAATTCACAATTATTATTTTCAAAAGAAATATTACCTTTCAAAATATCAAATTGCTTGTTTAATTCAGAATTCTCTTTTTTAACATACAGTTCTCGTTATCAAGAAGAAAAATTCGAGATTCTGAATTATCTAAAGATGATTGTAATAAATTATTTTATCTTTTCAAATCCGTAATTTCTTTTGAAAAAATTTCTTTTTCTTTTTTAGACATAGTACTTTTTCTTCTAGAAAATTTATAAGAGCCTAAAAATTATTTTTTTAAACACCCTGTTGATTTTCTAAATCTAATTTCTCATTTCTCAATTTGTCATTTTCAAGTTTGATTGATTTCATCTTTTCTAAAATAATAAAATTAAGCTTTGAGATCTTATCGCTTATACTAACTAATTCATTATTCTCATTTACTGAAATTTGTAAATTAGAAAGTTACCTTTTTACTGTCCTCATTAGTCATTGCTCTGATGTCTTTAGGTTTTTTGCTTGTTGTATTTTGATCGGATCTTTTCTGGCCATTATTCTATGATGTTGTGACGAACGATAGAATTCCAGGCTCTGATACCAAATGAAAGTGACTGATACCAAATGAAAATGATTTGACACCAAATGAAAGTCGCTATGCTCCAATACCAAATGAAAGTGACTACTATGCTATAGGATCAAAATGGTCAACAATTTTAAACAATGTAAATGTAGTGGCTATGCAATATAAACTAAGTTATCTATTAATGCCGAATATGAGTATAAAAATAACTAGTGCGAAAAATAATAATAGCTGTAAAGTAAAATGACACCAGGAATTTTTATACTGGTTCGAACTCCCATTCTACGTCCAGTCCCAGACTCCTTTTGGAATTAAAACTAGCAACCCTCACTTAACCTAGAGGAATAGGTTTACACCGCCTGAGCAACCGAACAGGACTTCTACCGACTAAGCAATCGAATAGGAGTTTGACCGCTTAAGCAACCGAACAGGACTTTGACCGCCTGAGTAACAGAAATGGACTTTGACCGCCTAGCAACCGAACGTGACTTTGATTACAAAGTAGATTTTCTTGACCTTCTGTGTTCTAATAACACGGATTTTTCACTTTTAGTACACCCTTCCTATAATCTTTTCATCAAGTATGATGTGTGTAGTTGTGTATATGATGGTTAGGAAGTTTCAAATTGCTTTTAGAAATATAGAATTGTGATTGTAAGCAATGAATGTATGAATTCAAGAGAGTAGTTAATTTAGAAAATATGATTCAAGTATAAGCAAGTAAGTGAAGTAATTTGATCTTGAAATTCATGCATATATATAGTAGTTAAGGATTTGCAACTGATGGTGAATAGTTCTAAATGAATAGCAACGGCTGCAACTCTTCACGAGGAAGAAGGCTATGCAAAAAGGAAGTGTATTTTCAAAAAAAAAATGACAGTTACATACGGTGCAATCTACTAGTACAGAAGCTTCAGTCGACTGAATTCAAAAACATGCATGTGCATTCAAAAGTGCACAGATTCAGTCTATTGAATTCTGTTGTTAAACAAAAACTACCATAGCTCATTTGATTAGAGCACTTACCTTTTAGACTAGTGATCCGGGTTCGAGCCCAGCTCTATGCATTTTTTGAAAACTTAATTTTGATTAAAATATGCATGCAAGTATATTTGTTGATTCTTGAGGAAATATTTTAACAAAGCACTAAACTTGACTCTATATATATATTTCATGATTCTTGTTAAAATATATAACAATACGAACCATACTTTGAGTTGTTGAGTCTAGATGTTGTCGTAGTCATAGATTAGTGAATAGGTTTTGACTGTTGACATGAAACAACCGTAGATTGGCTGCAGGCCTACTTTTTTTACCTTTTTCTTACAGATTTGAACCCCCAGTCATTTGATCGTTCACTCATATCCTACTTGAGAGGAGGTGGTCTATAATATACACTTTTTGAATTTTAGATCTTGATCTTTGTATTGCCACTGTATATTTTTGTATTGTTAGTAAGATTTTTTTTATCTTACAACACTCAAATAGATGATCGAGTAATTAATGTACTAATTCGCCTAACAGTTTTTGAATTAACAAAATTAAGTGGTATTGAATTTGTCTTTAAGTAGTGATTATCTTGCTGGTTGCTTACACAATCAGGTAGTTGTACTTTAACTGTTTGTTAAAATGTCAAATCCAACTGATAATTAATTCTGACATAAATAAGGTAAGATTTCGTACTGAAAATTAGGTAGTAAAATAAAAAAATGCAGAAGTAGTAATGAACACAAGGAATTTATGTGGTTCAGATTTTAAAGAATCTTACGTCTATGAGAAAATTGTTCTTTCTTTCTTTTATATTCTTTGGCACAGATTTCAATGGCAGAGAGTACAATAAAACCTTAAAAGTTTTGAAAACTAAAAAAGGTAAAACATCCATTCTTACTACAGTACCTTTTCTATTTATAGTATGGCGGCGTACGCGGATCGCCACAATCTATCCCTTTCCATTGTATTTCAGCCTTTGGATTCTATCAGGTTTCGTCCATCTACGCTATCTGCTTGATATACTCGAACTGCTGACGTGTTTTTGGCAGGAAGTCTAAGGTGAAGGCAGGAACTCCTGAAATCTTGATGGAAGACATCAAATTTGAATTGGCTTTTCATATGAGTCCTTCAGGGGACAGTAAGAGTTACTCATTAGTTTTAGTGCACTACCGACATGTTAGGAGCGAGGCTGTACCAGTTGATATGCAATACTTGTATGATGCTGCGGTGCCTGCTTGATATTTAGGTGTAATCTTCATGTGTTGCTTTGGTCTTTGGGGTGTGTGATTTGCTTATCCTAGGCGTTATTTTAGTATATATGTGAATGTGACATGAACCGACTGTAATCTGAGCTGATTGAAATCTAAATTGCCTTTATTGCATGAATTATTGACAAGGGTGATTTATATCTTTGCTATCTACCTATAAGTGTGGATCTATGTTGGAATGTTGTTTGAATGGCCTTGAGTGTAGCCATTTGGAATGCTTCTGGCCTCGTGTGGTATTGCTTAGGCGGCCCTTAGTACATACGGTGTAGACTCGCTTTTGAATGTGTTAATAAAGTATAAGTTTCAGAGATTTCGATAACGCAGTCTAATTATCTTGTATTTTGGTTTGTGCATTGCTTTATGATTGGGATGTCTTGTACTCTGATATATTCAAAATAGCTTCTAACATCGCTATGTAGTATCTATGCTTTGCCTTGGCTCTATGGACTGTTTTCTGCTACTTGTAACTATGTCAGATTTTAGACATAGTAACGTAGTGTAATATTGAAACTAAGGGATATGCACAGATCTAATATCTTTTTGGCTTGTCTTATGAGCGCAGCATTAGATTTCGTTGCCACTTCCTTTTTTTGCTGCAGCTTTTTTGGTTGGATCAAGTGTGCGACCGCTAGCTTGTTTTTTGTGCAGTATCAGTTGGATCGCTTCAACTTCTTCTCTTTTCATCTTAACTTATTGCGAAGCCAGCTCTTTCGGCTTTGTACCTTATTTAATACCCCTTTAACATAGTATGAGAAATTCGAGTGTAATACTTGCCTCCAAATTTGCAACAATCACAGATCAATATATACTTATCTTTACTCAATCTTAGTCTTCGCATCCTAAGAGTTATTTTCTAGACATTGCCTTTCATGTAAACTTTGTAGTGTGCTCTTCATAGTCTCCCCCGTCGTTTGGGGGCAGGTCGTTGTCATTCATATCTAATGTACTCGGTACAACTATCAAACGACGTCGGTGACCTGTAAAAAATTGTTTATTTAGTTTTGCATCCCCATTCTCACTTCTAAGATTGTCGTTGTCATTCGTATGCTATGTTATCAGTACAACTACTGAACAATGGCGTTGCACTGTGAAAAGTTGCCTACTTTTTAGTTTAGCATCACCGTTCTCATTTTTGATATTGTTATTGTTGTTCATATGATGTGTCGTCAATAAGACTATTGAATGATGGCGGTGAGCTGTGAAAAGTTATTTGTTTGTCTGCTTGGTACGGTCTTCCCCGCTATTTGGAGGAGACTGAATTTTGACTGTGAAGTCACGTCATGTATTTTTAGCCTTTTAAATCTTATGCATAGTTTTTTGTACCGATTATGGCTGTCTAGTATTTGTACATCTAGTGTGACATGTTAGCAGCATTAACATAGAGAGACTAGTTCATGCCATCCAATATCCCTACGACCAGTTTGGCAAAGAAGCCGAGTTGTGCTATAAACAGTTCTGTTTTGATAACTGGTTCGGGCGGTATAATATCCCTACGTCTAGCATGATTATTTACCTATGTCAAAGAATATTAACACACAGAGATTTTTATACTGGTTCGGGCCATCTAATATCCCTACGTTCAATTCATTATACTATTACCATTTTGTAATAAGTACAATGTACATTACGTAAGCAATGCAGATCATACAAAGTAAGATCTAAGGTGCTTTGAGTTCCAAGTCCTTGGAACCATTTGCCATTAGGTCCTGATAGGCGATATTCCCCATTTACTAAAATTTCTGCAATGACTAACAGACTTTCCCAATTTAGACCCAACACTCCGTCTGCTAGATCCTTTGTGTTGGCTATTACTATTCGCGATAAGAAGTCCCCTTTGTAGATGTTTTTTCTTTAAGCCTAGCATTATAATTTCTTTCCATCCTTTACCGGTATGCATTCGATACTACCACTACCTCATCCCTTCTTTGTTGAATGAGATCCAAGGAAGTTTCCTACAATTTCTTGCTCTTTTCTGATGTATATGATATTCTTCTATGAGATAGGACCTCTACTTCGGCAATAAGCATGGCCTCATATTCGTAGGTTAGTGAGAAAGGAGTATGGCCAATTGGAGATCTAGTTGAAGTTTAGTAGGCCTGTAGTTTTAAAGATAGCTCTTCTGCCCACTTTTATTTAACTTACTGCAGCCTTTTCTTAAGTAGCTTCTTAATGGTTTTGTTTGCAGCCTCTCTTGCTCATTTACTTTTGGCTGAACGACCAAAGAGAAACATTTCATTATGCCATTCTTTTCACAAAGCTCTATAAACAACTTACTTTCAAACTGGGTGCCATTGTCAAAAATCATCTTGTGAGGAATCCAGCGTCTAGTAATTATGTCCATCACCATGAAAATGACTATCTTCTTCACAGTGACCGTGGCCAAGGATTCCACCTCTATCCACTTGGTGAAGTAATCTATTTCCACTATGGCATATTTAGCTCTTCCCTTTTACATTGGAAATGGTCCTATCAGATTTATGCCCTATATCGAATGGCCACCGGTTATCAAGTGGGATGAGTTCACGGGATACTTGCAAATCGTTGACATCTATCACACTTGCTCACGAATTCCTTAACGTCTTGAAGCGCCGTAGGAGAATAGTAACCGTTCCTTGGTACTTCTTTTGCTAACTTGTTTTCTCTTGAGTGATCTCAGCATTAGACCTCATGTACTTCCCTCATGACCTGTACCCCTCTTCTTTGGAAACACGCCTAAAATAGGAGGTTGAATACCCTCTCTTGTATAATGTGCCATCAAAGAAGAAGTGGTACGGAGCCTAGTGTCTTATTTTATGGGATTTATTCTTGTGCAAGGGTAGGGTTCCATTTAGCAGGAATTGCATGATGGGAGTCATCCAATTATTCTCCTCAGTTTGGTGGGATGCGGTTCATCTAAGGGCTGTTCTCGATTTTCTATTGTTTCCTGATCTCGGATTCCTTAAATGGCGGTCACTGGGATCTAATGCGGACCATTATCTGATTTGATTTTGGTATACTTGGCTCTGCTTGATGCCTAATTGGTATTGCCATCATTTCATTAGCTACTTAGGGTCTGGCAAGTTTTGCTAAGGAGTTGACGGATGAGTTGTTTTCATGTGGAATTTTTTCTATTCCAAACCGTTCTAACTGCTTTAGTCACTTGTTAGATAGTTCCACATATCTGGCTAAGGTTAGTTCCTTCACTTGATAATTTCTTTGCACCTGGTTCATAATTAACTGGGAATCGCTATAAATTTTAATGTGAGTTACCTTCATTATCTGGGCCATTCTTGGGCTTATAAGGAGGGCCTCATATCTACCACATTATTGGTTTCTTTAAAACCGACCGGCACTGCTCCATACAGCTTTTGCCCATTTAGAGTGATCGGTACATATCAATTCCTACCATCATGTTAATTTAGTGCTCCATCCACAAACGGCTTCTAGAACTACAGGGTGTTTTGTTCTTCCTTTGTTTGAGGCTCAGTCGGTAGGGTGCACTCTGCAATGAAATTCGCAAGTGCATGACCTTTGATTGCATTTCTAGGACAATAGGTATATCATTCTAACTAGGCTCCATCGTCAACTTTAGTAAGCGGTCAGATGTCTCTGGCATCTGCAATATTTACCCGAGGGGTTTGTCTATGAGGAGCTTAATGGGATGTGCACAGAAATAGGGCCGCAGCTTGCTTGCCGTAAGGAGCAAGTTGTATGCCAGTTTTTGATGACTGAGCAGTCTAGTTTTGCTCCCGACAGCCACTTGCTTGTGAAGTAAAAGGGTTTCTAGGTCTCTTCGTCTACTAATACCGCTATAGCACTAATAGATTTATCACTTCTACTAAATAAATGTACAAGTCCTCACCTATTACTATTTTGATGATATATGAGTATGGACCCGATGAACCTTCAGGATTTGGAATGTAGCTTTGCACTCCTCAGTCCACTCAAAGTTTCTCTCTTTCTTCACCTGACCGAAAAACGGAATGCACTTATCTGTTGCTTTGGAAATGAATCGGCTTAGTGTCGCTGCCTTACCATTTAGACTCATCAGATCCTTTGGCCTTTGTGGGATTCCCATTCCTCTCAAGGCATTAGTCTTCTTAGAATTTTCTTTAATGCCATGTGCGCTTACTATATACCCTAGGAGCTAGACCGATTAGATAGCGAAGGTGAATTTTAGAGGGTTCAACTTCATATCGTATCGTCTTAGGACTTCAAATGTCTACTCTAATTCATAGACGTGGCTTGATGTTATCTTAGACTTAACTAGCATGTCATCTATATGTCCCTCAACGTTCTTTCCAATTTATTCTGCAAACATCTTGTTAACCAGCCTCTAGTAGTTGCCTCCGCATTCATGGGCCTAAATCGCATAAGTTTGAAGCAGTTTAATCCTTTATCTATCACAAAACTAGTATGCACTTGATCTAGCTCAAACATGGCTATATGATTATACCCTGAACGTGCGTCCATGAATGAAAGTAGTTCATGTCCACTGATCCTGTATACTAAATGAACAATTCTAAGGAAGGGAAAACTATCCTCCGGGTAAGCCTTTTTGAGGTTGAGGAAGTCTATACAAGTTCTTTGTTTCCCGTTAGGCTTCCTTACAAGTACTGGATTGGTAATCCACTTTAAGTAGTATGCCTTTTTAATGAATCCATTCTTTTTCAACTTCTTAATTTCCTCGTGCAGTTCGTTGTGCCTTTCTTAGTCTTGGGTTCTACGCTTTTGTATGATCGGAAGTGCATCGGGGTCAATGTTGAGTACATAAGGGATAATGGCCGAATATTTTCCTACTGTGTTTAAGTGTGTCTAGGAGAATACATTTACTGATTTTTTCAAGAAGTCTTACCAGTTCTGTACGGCCATCTACACTGAGTTTCTTTCTAATTTTAAGCATCTTCATGGGATCTGCGAGATCTATATGTACAACTTCGAGATCATCTACTGGCTCTAGCTCTTTCTTTGATGCCCCTAATCTCGGATCTATCTCACTTTCAATTTCCTCTTTCGGCGGTGAGTTTACCGAGGATGCATGTTGGTAGGCTTCTTTGGAGAAGTATTATGCATAAATTGAATTGTACTCATTTGTGTCGATTATGTGCAGATATGTTCTTTTTTCTTTCTTCGCTGATTTCGAGGGCACACGATTACTTGCTTCGACGCTAGTTTGGGTATTTAATACCATCGCAGTTTCATGAACCAGTTCATCTTCTTTTTTGTTACTTTCATTACAAATATTAAAAGAGACACTGGAATAAAATTAAATAATTTCATTGCCATAATTAAGGTTTACATTTTATAACTCCCTAGCTAAAATTTGTTTGCCTCTTATTGACCCTACCCCTGAGTAGTGTTGAACTTCATAAGCAGCTCTTTTTAAGACATGATTACTCTCATGTCTATCAAAACAGGCCTTCTTAGGAAGGCATTGTACATTGAGGGTTAGTCAATGACTAAAAATCTTGCATAAAATAACATGTGTAGTGGGGCAGTTCCTTTGGTAATAAGCAAACACGTTGATCCTATTGATATAGTAGCAATGTTGTTAAAGCCAAAAATCGGTTCAGGACTAGATTCCAGGATTTCTGATGGAAGCCTCAACTGATCGTATGTAGACTTGAAGATGACATTGATGACCTCCATTAATCAATGAAAACTTTCTTCATAGTGCAGTTTGATATCTACATTATTATAATGAGTGGATCTTGGTAAGGGAAGACAATTCCCGTCGCATTAGTAACCATGAATGTAACGACTCGATTTTGCCCGCTCGAAAATCGACATCCATACTTCAAATCATATTCGAATGCCATAGATTCGACCGTTCAAATCCGATTCGCCGGAGCTTATAACAACATTAAGTAAACAACACAGCGGAATAAAAGAATAATACATTGATATACAGCTTTGATACAATATCTGATACAACAGATGATCCAATAGATATCAATATACATCAGAGATATGATACAATAAAATAGCAGCGGAAAAGAAAAATAGATAACATCTAGCAGCGGAACAAAATAACTCTAAGATAGTCTTCAAAAGAGAACTCCGAGAACTGCAACTCCATCTCCAAGAATCAATCCAGCAATAGCTTGAACCCCCAATAACGATGCACCAAGCTAAGCAAGTCTGTTCCGGTCCAAAGACTGAACTAACTCTGATAATCTACTAAACCTGACTATCTGAAAAACCCAACTCTAGACTGCTCGTGTAGAAAATAATGAGCACCCAGAGTTTAGGAAAGAAACAATAAACTCCGGATCAGTCGTGGGACTGGTGTGAGCAACAAAAACAGTTTATCTTTTAAAACATTCAACAAAAGATTTTCAAAGTCAATTCGCAATGCTTTTTAAAAATGAGACTACCATAAGGCCTCCCGCACACACACACAATGCAAACGCAGAATCGGAGGAGATTTCTCCTTATGATAGTCAAAGATGCTTGATACGCATTTAAAAGAACATTTGATATTATTACTAGTGCATAGTGTAGAGAAATATTTCGAAAGTAAAGATATAAATCTTAGCCAACATACGACCATTATCGTATGCCTACTATAGCTACCATCTAAACAGTGGGGCGCCACCATAAGTAAATGGCAGGTTCTACAACTAACACTGTACAGGGATTCGTATTGGGAATTGGATTTCCAACAAATGGTCAGGCCAAGGAACTTCCCATTGCCACATGAGAACGCCTCTGGAAGGACGTCCCCGAGAACCAAACCGGATCTCTGCCAACACAAGGCCGGGTTACCCCTAACTGGGTAACTACTGACACGAGTATGTCATCCCCCGATCGTAAACGACCTTTCTCACGGGATCCCGACAACCAACAACCACAAAGTAATAAATTCGCAGTAACCACATAGGTTAAATATCTGGGCTCCATACCATGATACCACCTCTATCCAGAAGGAAATGCACATACCCTAAAGGGAGCTACCCCTCATAACCTTGCCGCATCTTTCCTGTTTTGACCATTTCCGGGGTGTGAGGCTCGACGAAGTCTCGTCCACAAAAACACGCTTTATACAAAAGCTGTGCTTTGGGTCAACAAATGATCATAGAAATGATCACAAAGATAAACGATCAAACAAATGATCTTATCAAAAATGATCAACACAATGATCATTTCACAGCAACACTCAGCATGTCACATTACCAAATTGGGAATATATTGCTGATAACCTTCAACTACATAACCTCTGAGCTCGTACGTCTCAGAGAAGGGTGTTAAGCTAAGAGAATAAATTCTCCGCCACCAACGGAAATGTATTTGAAAGAAATCTGCTTTATATCTCAAATTGTAATGTCAGACATACAATCCATACAAGTCTGTTCTGGGTTCGAACAGAACCGAAGGCACTTCCGAAGAAGTCCTTGCAATCCGGATATCCACAATCCTGATCGGATTCCCCATCACATATGGAGAACTCTATACCGGAGCAACTCGGTGCAGAGTCAATCGACAGGTCATCCTATCGCTCTCGCAAATACCCGGTCTTCAACAGCGGTCTTCAATTGCTATCCATAACGTCGAATCACATATTCGAAATGGGTTATACGACACAAAGGTCCTCTCCCGGTTAAACCGAATAGTGAGCGAAATAGTTCAAAAACATATGGATACTGGGATTTCAATGAAGTCACAACTTAATAACTCAAAACTTTCTTTCAAATGGTTTAATCCAATTACCATTTCAAATCTTTTAAACAAAAGATTTATTTCATAAAGTTCACCTAGTTTCTCAAAGATTCATTCCTGGATTTCAAAACAATTCCAATTCAATTGGATTTAATTCATTAAATCTTTAAATTAAGATTTAACTTATATCTTTCAAAGTTCGTTCCCAAATATTCTCTTTCAAAATTTGTTTCCAAATATTCATCTATAACTTGGAAGACTATTTCAGTTTAAACTTGAAATCCTTTTAATACAATTTGAAATTCATTTCTCCTATGAAAGCTTTCTTTTATCATTTAGAAACAACAGTGTTATTTCGGAAAAAAACCTTATTTCATTTATACAAGTTATAATCTTTGGGTTAATTCAAATTGTCAAGAGGACAATACTTTAAAAATGGTTTGACTCATATATAACTAGTATAATATCGTTATAATCCCTAGTTCAAATCATAGGATTCAATTTCAAGTATTGAATTCAAATTTAAATCAAAATATTTAAATTTCAAATCTTAATCAAGTTATTCAAAATATATTTCATCTTTGAAATTCCATTTCAAAAGCTTTTCACTTTAAACCCACTCCATTTCCAAAACATTTGAATTCAAATATTCAACTTTAAAAATCATTTCAAAATCTGTGACTTAATCGATTTCCTTGTGAAACCCATTTTGTGTGTGTATAAGTGTGGTCAAAGGGTTTAACACAATAGTGCAACATTATTCAATTATCACAGATCAAACACAGAAATATAGTTGATAAGCGATATAACTATAAAGCTTATCGTCCATTTACAGATTCACGGGTAATATACAAATGTTAATAAATGAATAAATTATGCACATCTAAATCCACAGAACAAAATATCATAGATCAGACAGGACAATAAATTCAAGGCATCTCATACAATACAATCATTCATAGGTAAGGTCAAGCATTCAATAATCATTTATAAGTTAGATTTATAAATCATTTTAATCCTAATCAATTCAATTTATTTCCAAGTAAATTAATTACTTATGAATTAATTATCAATTTCTAATTTATTAATTACAAATCATTTGATATAAATTTATTTATCAATCAACTTAATTAATTGAATTATTCTTAATTAATCATATTTGTTCATTAACCTTTAAACCAATTACAAAATTAATTGACCCCTTAATTAATTAATTAGTCCTTAATAAATCACATTAAATAAATCAATTCATGATCACTAGTTAATGATTTTTTTTAATTAATTGATAATTATTAATTATTCACTAATTACTTGTACCAAGTAATTTACATAATATTAATAAATTAATCTTTTCAATCTCATAAAGTGATTAACTTATAAATAAATTTTATTAATTAATTTGTCTTCAATTACCTCCATCTCTAATTGATTAAAGATAACTTCTTTTGTCTTAATGTGAAACTTAATCACAACATTTAAACTTATTAGAAAAAAATATTTAGAAATCAAATATAATTGAAAAATGTATAATTTACTTTAACAAAGCGAACTAAAGCATTTAAATTATCAATTATCATCTATAAACTTAAATATCATTAACCTTCGAATTTAAAACATTCTCTTTTATTTTCCTAAATAGCTTAAAGATTTAATTTAACAAAATTTAAGTTGAATCAAGACATTTAATTTGTATTAAAGAAATTTATTTGGGAAAAAATTTAAAACTTGCTTTTAAACTTGATTTTTTTTTAATTTAAAACACAGTTTTAAACTTATTTAAACCTATCATTCATTTTAAGGTTTCACTTGCATTTGTTTTAAAATCAAATTACTGTCAGCTTCTTCTCAAAAAGAAAACGAAACAAACACTTCACGCAACCCAAACTTCCCAAACTAACTCGTTTTTTTTCCCCAGCAACCTCAATACAAATTTCCCAAGAGACAACTCATCACTTCCCTGTACTTGAACCCAAACAAATACCTGACTCCTCCCCCTTCTTCATTTTTAACAGCCAACACCTCAACGTTACACCGTGCAACGTGCACGTGCACATCAGAACCAAACGTCGACGACCAACTTTGCGACCACCGGCATCTCATCTGCAACCCATCTAACCTCCCCGACCTCCCAGATTGACGAGATCACCGGAGAATCAAAATCGAACCACGCGAGACCCCTGGAACCACAACACCACCATCGAAGAACTCCTCGACGCCGAGGACCCAGACCATCAGGAATGGCGTGACTTCGTCCAAAGCTTTTCAACACTCCAACGCATCAATTCCCACAGCTTCAATTCACCCCGATCCACTCTTATGGCTTATACGAACACAATGAACACCTCGACCAATTTGAGTTCTTAAACCCTAAAATGCCATTTTCCAATCATTACGATGCAAGATAAAATGATTTGGTATTTTTCTCGTATCCACCCATGTACCAGCAAGCTTCACCCCTAATCGCGACGACCCACTCGCCATCGATCATCAGATTCTGACGAAAATACCTATTTGGTTCAACTCGCGATTTCGTTTGAATTTCAAACCTAAAAATCACGAAACTTTCACCAAAAATCATCGTTTATAATTTCAAGTGAAGTTATGATTTTGAAACTTGGTATTACACTGATTGATTTTCCACTTATTTTGGTCATCCTTGAGTATTTTCCATTTTCTAAATGAATGTTAAATTTAAACACTTGGAACTAATTTTTAGAATGATACTACCGATAACAACATTCATTCATTCAGAGTTCATAGCCCGAAATCATTTGGGTGTGGTGCTTTGAAATTCTTTTAACAGGTTTTTTTTATATATATATAACTTGTTTTAAGAACCTGTAGACAGAACAGGGGTAGATATACCTGTTATCAGTTACAAACCTAATCACACTCCTATATACATATACAAACAGGCACAACATTCAAGCAAATTCACTTCATAGCTTCCAATACAAATCCAAACATCAATAAAAAAAAATCAAGGTTAAGAAATTTTCTCACCTGTTTTTCCAGGAAAAGAACAGAGTTGATAATGTTGAACAGGCTTGAGTTCTTTGCTTGCTGAAGCTTTTAAGTCTTCAGTTTTTAATTGATTTAAGTTGTTTGTTTGTTTGAATCTTGTTTAAGTTTTGAGTGACACTTGCTTTTGCTTTTTTTTTCTTTTCTCAGTTTTGAAGAATGAAACTGTAATGATAATTTGATGTGTATATGAAGTTAAAGTATACAGGGTATACAAATCTTGTATAGGGTGGTGATATACTGTTGTTTGATAAATAGCAAGGAACTGACTTTAGTTATGGGCTAGAGGTGTAAACATTAAATGCATGTGTACTTATTCCATGCTTGCCTACATCTTTTTTTTTTTACTCGGCTGAGATGTATATTTTGTACTTTATTTTCTTTCCAGGTCTACATGTTTATTTAACTTGAATATATCTTTATGTTGATATCACTTGCCTTGCTAATTTTCTTTTCCTTTTGGGCCTGCACATCTATATTCCCATTTGTTTGCATTTCGACTCATAGGCTACATGAAATATTTATTTGCTTTGTTATTGTTTAAGTGTACCTGGTTTGTTTTGTTTATTTACTTACTTTTCATATTTGTTTTATTTTATAATCTTAAAGATTTTTATACTGTTTTCATATTATATCTTATGTTTGTACAACAAGTATTGCTGAGATATCTTGCATGTTGCATTAATTGCTAGAGGTAGGTTGCTGCAAAGATATTATTTTCTTCTTCTCCAGTACTTGTTTTATACTTTATTTACTCCTTTACTTGCCTTTGCTTGGTCATATACTTGAGTATATCCCTTTCTTTTGCTTTAACATGGTGGCTACACTTATTATATTTGTATTTGTTCATATGCATACATTTGTTTTTTTTTCTTTTTTTACTTGCCTGCATATCTACTTTACAGTCTACATTACATTTTACCTGCCTTTGTCTAAGTACTTTGCATATTTATTTACAACTTTGTCTTTAGTTTTATGTTCTTTTAGCTAGCTTTGTATTGCAAATAAATTTCTATTTTAATTATGTTGTTTGAATTTATACTCCATGTATGTAAATATAAAGCTATTATACTTATTGTTATAAAAATAACTCCTTGTTGATTTAAAATAATTTACAAAAGAAACTATTTTCTTATTAATAAATAACACAAACCATTTGAATTTGGAAAACTCCAATCGATTATCATTTAATTTCACAATTTTAAATTAAAAATTAATTTAATTATCAATTTAAAATAAATTAAAATTCGGGATCGTTACAGACTTCCCTCCTTAAAAAGAATTTCGTCCCCGAAATTCGCAGGCACGAAATCAATGAAGAGATAGATAGATTCGATCTCCTATAATTTCCTCAAACTTAAGATATGAATTCCAAATTCAATTCGGAATATCTCAAAATATATACCAATTTGTCCCTCTTCGGACTTCGACCAACCCAAGAAATTAAAACAGAATTTCAAATTTTGGTTTTAAACAAAATCGTGGTATCGATATAATTCAAATTTATCCTTCATATTCCATTAACCAATTTAACTCAATTTTAAAATTTCCAATTCATTTAAAATTTTCAACTCCAAATTTCCAGTTCATATTCATTAAGGTTTAAATCCTAAACTGATAAGAAACCGATGAAATACGAAGTAAAAATTTCTTATAACAATTCGTAGGGCCATCATCACACCAAAACTTCTTTCTGGAGCTGTCATGAAGCGATCAAAAGAATTTGGAAAGACGAATCAAAGAAAATTGATAGAGAAGATTATTTCCGTTGTTGTTACAGAGTATCGACCAATTATAGTCGTATTTCCCTGTCCCCTATCTCGTTTTCTTCTTGCACTCATACTTACTATCGGTGGATAGTAAGAGAATTCAGTGAGGCATTCAAACGGATATCTTAGGGATACTCATTCTAGGGATACTTCACCCTATCTCTAATGAGCTACTTAACGTGTTATACTCCTGAGCTAAAGTTTTAACCCTTAGCTCTGATACCAAATGTGAGGAGACGGATTTTGCCCACTCGAAAATCGACATCCATACTTCAAATCGTATTCGAATGCCATAGATTCGACCGTTCAAATCCGATTCGCCGGAGCTTATAACAACATTAAGTAAACAACACAGCGGAATAAAAGAATAATACATTGATATACAGCTTTGATACAATATCTGATACAACAGATGATCCAATAGATATCAATATACATCAGAGATATGATACAATAAAATAGCAGCGGAAAAGAAAAATAGATAACATCTAGCAGCGGAACAAAATAACTCTAAGATAGTCTTCAAAAGAGAACTCCGAGAACTGCAACTCCATCTCCAAGAATCAATCCAGCAATAGCTCGAACCCCCAATAACGATGCACCAAGCTAAGCAAGTCTGGTCCGGTCCAAAGACTGAACTAACTCTGATAATCTACTAAACCTGACTATCTGAAAAACCCAACTCTAGACTGCTCGTGTAGAAAATAATGAGCACCCAGAGTTTAGAAAAGAAACAATAAACTCCGGATCAGTCGTGGGACTGGTGTGAGCAACAAAAACAGTTTATCTTTTAAAACATTCAACAAAAGATTTTCAAAGTCAATTCACAATGCTTTTTAAAAATGAGACTACCATAAGGCCTCCCGCACACACACACAATGCAAACGCAGAATCGGAGGAGATTTCTCCTTATGATAGTCAAAGATGCTTGATACGCATTTAAAAGAACATTTGATATTATTACTAGTGCATAGTGTAGAGAAATATTTCGAAAGTAAAGATATAAATCTTAGCCAACATACGACCATTATCGTATGCCTACTATAGCTACCATCTAAACAGTGGGGCGCCACCATAAGTAAATGGCAGGTTCTACAACTAACACTGTACAGGGTTTCGTATTGGGAATTGGATTTCCAACAAATGGTCAGGCCAAGGAACTTCCCATTGCCACATGAGAACGCCTCTGGAAGGACGTCCCCGAGAACCAAACTGGATCTCTGCCAACACAAGGCCGGGTTACCCCTAACTGGGTAACTACTGACACGAGTATGTCATCCCCCGATCGTAAACGACCTTTCTCACGGGATCCCGATAACCAACAACCATAAAGTAATAAATTCGCAGTAACCACATAGGTTAAATATCTGGGCTCCATACCATGATACCACCTCTATCCAGAAGGAAATGCACATACCCTAAAGGGAGCTACCCCTCATAACCTTGCCGCATCTTTCCTGTTTTGACCATTTCCGGGGTGTGAGGCTCGACGAAGTCTCGTCCACAAAAACACGCTTTATACAAAAGCTGTGCTTTGGGTCAACAAATGATCATAGAAATGATCACAAAGATAAACGATCAAACAAATGATCTTATCACAAATGATCAACACAATGATCATTTCACATCAACACTCAGCATGTCACATTACCAAATTGGGAATATATTGCTGATAACCTTCAACTACATAACCTCTGAGCTCGTACGTCTCAGAGAAGGGTGTTAAGCTAAGAGAATAAATTCTCCGCCACCAACAGAAATGTATTTGAAAGAAATCTGCTTTATATCTCAAATTGTAATGTCAGACATACAATCCATACAAGTCTGTTCTGGGTTCGAACAGAACCGAAGGCACTTCCGAAGAAGTCCTTGCAATCCGGAGATCCATAATCCTGATCGGATTCCCCATCACATATGGAGAACTCTATACCGGAGCAACTCGGTGCAGAGTCAATCGACAGGTCATCCTATCGCTCTCGCAAATACCCGGTCTTCAACACCGATCTTCAATTGCTATCCATAACGTCGAATCACATATTCGAAATGGGTTATACGACACAAAGGTCCTCTCCTGGTTAAACCGAATAGTGAGCGAAATAGTTCAAAAACATATGGATACTGGGATTTCAATGAAGTCACAACTTAATAACTCAAAACTTTCTTTCAAATGGTTTAATCCAATTACCATTTCAAATCTTTTAAACAAAAGATTTATTTCATAAAGTTCACCTAGTTTCTCAAAGATTCATTCCTGGATTTCAAAACAATTCCAATTCAATTGGATTTAATTCATTAAATCTTTAAATTAAGATTTAACTTATATCTTTCAAAGTTCGTTCCCAAATATTCTCTTTAAAAATTTGTTTCCAAATATTCATCTATAACTTGGAAGACTATTTCAGTTTAAACTTGAAATCCTTTTAATACAATTTGAAATTCATTTCTCCTATGAAAGATTTCTTTTATCATTTAGAAACAACATTGTTATTTCGGAAAAAAAACCTTATTTCATTTATACAAGTTATAATCTTTGGGTTAATTCAAATTGTCAAGAGGACAATACTTTAAAAATGGTTTGACTCATATATAACTAGTATAATATCGTTATAATCCCTAGTTCAAATCATAGGATTCAATTTCAAGTATTGAATTCAAATTTAAATCAAAATATTTAAATTTCAAATCTTAATCAAGTTATTCAAAATATATTTCATCTTTGAAATTCCATTTCAAAAGCTTTTCACTTTAAACCCACTCCATTTCCAAAACATTTGAATTCAAATATTCAACTTTAAAAATCATTTCAAAATTTGTGACTTAATCGATTTCCTTGTGAAACCCATTTTGTGTGTGTATAAGTGTGGTCAAAGGGTTTAACATAATAGTGCAACATTATTCAATTATCACAGATCAAACACATAAATATAGTTGATAAGCGATATAACTATAAAGCTTATCGTCCATTTACAGATTCACAGGTAATATACAAATGTAAATAAATGAATAAATTATGCACATCTAAATCCACAGAACAAAATATCACAGATCAGACAGGACAATAAATTCAAGGCATCTCATACAATACAATCATTCATAGGTAAGGTCAAGCATTCAATAATCATTTATAAGTTAGATTTATAAATCATTTTAATCCTAATCAATTCAATTTATTTTCAAGTAAATTAATTACTTATGAATTAATTATCAATTTCTAATTTATTAATTACAAATCATTTGATATAAATTAATTTATCAATCAACTTAATTAATTGAATTATTCTTAATTAATCATATTTGTTCATTAACCTTTAAACCAATTACAAAATTAATTGACCCCTTAATTAATTAATTAGTCCTTAATAAATCACATTAAATAAATCAATTCATGATCACTAGTTAATGATTTTTTTTAATTAATTGATAATTATTAATTATTCACTAATTACTTGTACCAAGTAATTTACATAATATTAATAAATTAATCTTTTCAATCTCATAAAGTGATTAACTTATAAATAAATTTTATTAATTAATTTGTCTTCAATTACCTCCATCTCTAATTGATTAAAGATAACTTCTTTTGTCTTAATGTGAAACTTAATCACAACATTTAAACATATTAGAAAAAAATATTTAGAAATCAAATATAATTGAAAAATGTATAATTTACTTTAACAAAGCGAACTAAAGCATTTAAATTATCAATTATCATCTATAAACTTAAATATCATTAACCTTCGAATTTAAAACATTCTCTTTTATTTTCCTAAATAGCTTAAAGATTTAATTTAACAAAATTTAAGTTGAATCAAGACATTTAATTTGTATTAAAGAAATTTATTTGGGAAAAAATTTAAAACTTGCTTTTAAACTTGATTTCTTTTTTTAATTTAAAACACAGTTTTAAACTTATTTAAACCTATCATTCATTTTAAGGTTTAACTTGCATTTGTTTTAAAATCAAATTACTGTCAGCTTCTTCTCAAAAAGAAAACGAAACAAACACTTCACGCAACCCAAACTTCCCAAACTAACTCATTTTTTTTCCCCAGCAACCTCAATACAAATTTCCCAAGAGACAACTCATCACTTCCCTGTACTCGAACCCAAACAAATACCTGACTCCTCCCCCTTCTTCATTTTTAACAGCTAACACCTCAACGTTACACCGTGCAACGTGCACGTGCACATCAGAACCAAACGTTGACGACCAACTTTGCGACCACCGGCATCTCATCTGCAACCCATCTAACCTCCCCGACCTCCCAGATTGACGAGATCACCGGAGAATCAAAATCGAACCACGCGAGACCCCTGGAACCACAACACCACCATTGAAGAACTCCTCGACGCCGATGACCCAGACCATCAGGAATGGCGTGACTTCGTCCAAAGCTTCTCAACACTCCAACGCATCAATTCCCATAGCTTCAATTCACCTCGATCCACTCTTATGGCTTATACGAACACAATGAACACCTCGACCAATTTGAGTTCTTAAACCCTAAAATGCCATTTTCCAATCATTACGATGCAAGATAAAATGATTTGGTATTTTTCTCGTATCCACCCATGTACCAGCAAGCTTCACCCCTAATCGCGACGACCCACTCGCCATCGATCATCAGATTCAGACGAAAATACCTATTTGGTTCAACTCGCGATTTCATTTGAATTTCAAACCTAAAAATCACGACACTTTCACCAAAAATCATCGTTTATAATTTCAAGTGAAGTTATGATTTTGAAACTTGGTATTACACTGATTGATTTTCCACTTATTTTGGTCATCCTTGAGTATTTTCCATTTTCTAAATGAATGTTAAATTTAAACACTTGGAACTAATTTTTAGAATGATACTACCGATAAAAACCATCATTCATTCAGAGTTCATAGCCCGAAATCATTTGGGTGTGGTGCTTTGAAATTCTTTTAACAGGTTTATATATATATATATATATATATATATATATATATAACTTGTTTTAAGAACATGTAGACAGAACAGGGGTAGATATACCTGTTATCAGTTACAAACCTAATCACACTCCTATATACATATACAAACAGGCACAACATTCAAGCAAATTCACTTCATAGCTTCCAATACAAATCCAAACATCAAGAAAAAAAATCAAGGTTAATAAATTTGCTCACCTGTTTTTCCAGGAAAAGAACAGAGTTGATAATGTTGAACAGGCTTGAGTTCTTTGCTTGCTGAAGCTTTTAAGTCTTCAGTTTTGAATTGATTTAAGTTGTTTGTTTGTTTGAATCTTGTTTAAGTTTTGAGTGACACTTGCTTTTGCTTTTTTTTTCTTTTCTCAGTTTTGAAGAATGAAACTGTAATGATAATTTGATGTGTATATGAAGTTAAAGTATACAGGGTATACAAATCTTGTATAGGGTGGTGATATACTGTTGTTTGATAAATAGCAAGGAACTGACTTTAGTTATGGGCTAGAGGTGTAAACATTAAATGCATGTGTACTTATTCCATGCTTGCCTACATCTTTTTTTTTTTACTCGGATGAGATGTATATTTTGTACTTTATTTTCTTTCCAGGTCTACATGTTTATTTAACTTGAATATATCTTTATGTTGATATCACTTGCCTTGCTAATTTTCTTTTCCTTTTGGGCCTGCACATCTATATTCCCATTTGTTTGCATTTCGACTCATAGGCTACATGAAATATTTATTTGCTTTGTTATTGTTTAAGTGTACCTGGTTTGTTTTGTTTATTTACTTACTTTTCATATTTGTTTTATTTTATAATCTTAAAGATTTTTATACTGTTTTCATATTATATCTTATGTTTGTACAACAAGTATTGCTGAGATATCTTGCATGTTGCATTAATTGCTAGAGGTAGGTTGCTGCAAAGATATTATTTTTTCTTCTCCAGTACTTGTTTTATACTTTATTTACTCCTTTACTTGCCTTTGCTTGGTCATATACTTGAGTATATCCCTTTCTTTTGCTTTAACATGGTGGCTACACTTATTATATTTGTATTTGTTCATATGCATACATTTGTTTTTTTTTCTTTTTTTACTTGCCTGCA
Organism: Allium cepa; assembly: GCA_030765085.1. Classification (NCBI taxonomy): domain Eukaryota; kingdom Viridiplantae; phylum Streptophyta; class Magnoliopsida; order Asparagales; family Amaryllidaceae; genus Allium; species Allium cepa. Next base: position 127,261,182 of record CM060944.1, read on the forward strand.
TATCTACTTTACAGTCTACATTATATTTTACCTGCCTTTGTCTAGGTACTTTGCATATTTATTTACAACTTTGTCTTTAGTTTTATGTTCTTTTAGCTAGCTTTGTATTGCAAATAAATTTCTATTTTAATTATGTTGTTTGAATTTATACTCCATGTATATAAATATAAAGCTATTATACTTATTGTTATAAAAATAACTCCTTGTTGATTTAAAATAATTTACAAAAGAAACCATTTTCTTATTAATAAATAACACAAACCATTTGAATTTGGAAAACTCCAATCGATTATCATTTAATTTCACAATTTTAAATTAAAAATTAATTTAATTGTCAATTTAAAATAAATTAAAATTCGGGATCGTTACAATGAATTATATCTTTGGAGTGGGCTTTTGTTTAACATGGAAAATAGACCTCTGCTGGACTTTTGCCTCTTATACGTACCTCTCTTGTACCTTTTTACTCATACCCATAGGGTGTGGCCCCCCATGGATTGATGCTAACAGGCTAGAGGGGTTCCCAACTTGATTCTCATTTGGGCCAAGACTCAAATTTCATGTTCCTCCTTCGCCATTCATAATTCTTAAGAAAGTTTCCTAAGTATCATTTCTCAATTAGTCTCTCTATTTCATTCTTCAGATGTTATCGGTTATCGGGTATGATGGCCATTGGCTCGATGGAAGCGGCAGTATGCCCTACCTCAATTCTGCATGCCCCACCTCAATTCTACTCTAGTTTCTTCCCTTTAATGGGTACGTTGTAAGCAAGTTCTTCCCTAGTCATCTCCTATACCTAACTAGGTGTGCCAGTGAGAGGGGTTGTTGGGATGAAGCCGAGTTTCTTTTATCTCTTTTTTAGCAGGTGATATCCTTCTACCCCTTTTCTTATCATAGATGGGGGCAGATGTAACGACCCTGACTCGACCTTCGAAAATTGACATCCAAATACATCACCCGTATTCAAATGCCGCAGATTCAAACGTCAAATCTGGTTCGCCGGAGCTTATAACACATTAAGTACAATAACACAGCAAAAGAAAAAATGAATACTTATCATTTGTACACAATATAACACCAATGATACAACAGATGAGTAACAACAGAGATTTATACAATAGCAGAAAGAATAGCAGCGGAAAAGATAGCACCAAATGGTCTTTCAAAGAATAGGAAGATAAATATCAAGGCTGCATTCGAATCCAATGCTCCAAAGATCTCCATTCCAATAAGCTCGAACCCCCAATCAAGTTGTATTAAGCAAGGTCGGCCAGCAATGCAATTGCCAAGATCCAAAGATTCCAGATGGGATGTTGAAGGCTATCGAATCTATATCTACTAGCTGATAATCTAAATATCTAACTCTAGGCTACCCGTGTGGAAAATTGTGGGCACCCAGAGTTTAGAAAGGGAACAATAAACTCCAGGTCAGCCATAGGACTGGTGTGAGCAAACAAAAACAGTTTATCTTTAACCAAAGGAAACAAAAGAATTTAAAAGAAATCTGCAATGCTTTTTGGAAAATTAAACTACCATAAGGCCTCCCAACACAAACACAATGCAATCGCACACTTGAAGGAGATTTCTCCTTATGATAGTCAAACATGCTTGATATACGAAAACCTTTTGATATTATTATTAGTGCATAGTGCAGAAAACCTTTGCAAGTATAATATTTATCTTAGCCAGCATACGTACCATTATAGTATGCCTACTATAGCTACTATGTTAGATGGCAGGTTCTATAACTAAAACCGTACAAGGCGCGTATTGGTGATTGGATTTCCAACAAATGGTCAGGCAAAGGAACTTCCTGGGCCACATGAGTACGCCTCTGGAGGGATGCCCCGAGAGCCTAACTGGATATCTGCCAACACAAGGTTGGGTTACCTTTGTAACTAAGTAACTACTACATGAGTACGCCATCCCCCGGTTTTAACCAACCTTTATCCCGGGATTCACCAACAACCACAAAGAAATATATTTGCAGCAACCACATAAGTTAAGTATCTGGGCTCCATACCATGAAACCACTTCTATCCAGAAGGAAATGGACATACCCACAGGGGGCACTACCCCCAAATAACCTTGCCGCATCCTTCCTGTTTCGACCATTACCAGGTTGTGAGGTCATGATGAGGTCTCGTTCCACAAAGCTGCGCTTTTCACAAAAGCCATGCTTCGATCAACACATAATCAGCAGCATTTACTATGCCACATCACCAAATTGGAAATGTATCACTAGTAACCATCAATTACATAACCTGTAAGCTCGTACGTCTCAGAGAAGGGTGTTAAGCTAAGAGAATAAATTCTCTGCTACTAACAGAAATGTATTTGATGGAAACCAGCTTTACATCTCAAAGTGTAACGTCAGACACGCATCCATATAAGTCTGTTCTGGGTTCGAACAGAACCGAAGACACTTCACAAAGAAGCCCTTGCGATCCGGGTATTCACAATCCCTATCGGACTCCCCATCACATATGGAGATCTCCATACCGGCGCGACTCAGTGCAGGGACATTAGACAGATAATCCTTTCGTCCTCGAAAATACCTGGTCTTCACCACCAGTCTTCGAATGCTATTCATTTACGTCGTATCATTATTCGGAATGGGTTATATGATACAAAGTCCTCTTCCTGCTAAACCGAACAATGAGCGCAATATTTCAAAACATATGGATATATGGAATCTTAGTTAACTCACAACTTAAAGCCCAAAATTCTTTTGAATGGTTTTAATACAAATTTCCACTTTCAATCTTTCAAACAAAAAGATTCACTTCACAAAGTTCACCAATCTTTCACAAAGATTCATTCATAGTTTTTCAAAACTATTCCAAATCCAAATCTTTTATACAAAAGATACACTGTAACAACCCGATATTTTCAGTCATTCGCATCCGCACATGTCGGACTTGAATTGCTCAAAATACCGCGTTGTAAATAAATTTGGAGCAAATGAAATACAATCACAGAATCACAGACATAGAAATATCAGAATAACTCGCAGCGGAAATAAAAATACCATAGTAGTTCATGAAGCTACTATAACAAACTCTCAAAACATAATACATAATATTAGTCTGAAACATATACAATAGAAATCTCAAATACATAGAAGTTTATAAATACCAGAGCTGAAATAGAACAACAGAAACTGAAAGGAAATAGATAACTAGACAAGCAGAATCTCCAGCGATTCCTAGCTCCAGAAAAGAAATCCAAAGCTAAGCTGTAAATACTCAGGCTGACCCGAGCGTAAAGTAAAACACAAAATACTCGGGTCAGGACAATATATACTTATATAATGTAAACCAACTCAAGTGAACTGTAGTAGAAATGCACAATAACTTAAAGGATGCTTAGGATCGTCCATCTTTTAAGAATCAGTTAAACTATAAATTAATTACATCCCGTGGTTAAAATTTCAAAATGGTATTTTATACTTCAAAATCAAATATAATTTCAAAATTCAATATCATTCAAAATATCATATCTTCGAAACCACATTCATTTTTATTTAATTTAAATACCATTACAAAACACATTTTAAAATAGTTTATATTTCGAAACAAATTACATCATTTTAAATCATAAAATGAAGTTATTATATTTAATAATTAAATTATTAAATTTCCAAAATTTTAGTCTTTCAAAATTCATTATTCACTTAATTTATTAAAACATATGAAAATTCAACTTTCGCAGCATTTAGAAATTGCTACGAAAAGTTACATTCAAAACAGTTCAATTTAACAAAAGATAGCATTTAAAAATGCTGTAATAGGGTTACATTAGTTTCAAATAAAACTTAGTTAAATTCAACAATTATAGAATTTACAAAATGCTATAATAACCTTTAATTAAACTTAGCCATTTGGTTCATTATTATCAACTACAACATTTACAAATGCTGTATTATCATTTACATTAGAATTAATAGCATTTCAAAAATACAGTTAATTAACTTCAAGTATTCAATATAATTTCACAAACAATCATATTTTTATTGAAATCATTTTTAGCTTATAAAATCATATAATTTCACTTTTAAAACAGTCATTCAAATACCCTTATATTCATGATTTTATAAAGTTAAATGTCCATTCAAAAAAATCAAAATTTAATAATAATTCACTTATTAAATTCCAACATTAATTTCTAAATTCATTAAATTAAATTTAACTTAACATTTAAGTTTAAAATTTTCAAATATAAATTAATTTCATTTTTATTTACTTAACTTAAAATTCACTTTTAAGCCAAATTCACAAATTTCCAATTTTAGTTATATTTCCAAATTTTAACCTAAATATTCATTCATTCACATTTTAACTTTATTCAAAAATCATTAATATATTATAAAAACCATTTTTAATTCATTTAATTCAAAATATCATAAATTTATCATATTTTAATATTTAATTTAAATTCTATTTATCACCAAATTATAATTTCCAAAATAACTTACATTTCAGATTTCCTAACTTTACCATTTATTTATTTCACTTATAAATTTTCAGAAAATCAATAATGCTTTACAAAAATCATTTTTAATCAAATTTAAATCAAAATATTATAATATTTACATTTCTAAAATAATTTTAAATTTTTAGAAAAACATATTTTAACAACGGGTCTGTATTTCATTTTCTAGCCTAGGTAAAGTGATACGGGTAATATATCATTTCAACCCGTAATTTACAAAGAAAACCCGGGTTTGATCATTTCAAACCCGCAATCCCAAGTAAATGAAAATAATTGAAAATCATCCAGGCCTATCATTTCAACCCATAACGATTTTCTCCTATTCTAAAGTCCGTTCGGGTATGTATCATTTCAACCCATAGTGATTCTAGTCTACAGGGAACTTGCAGTGTGATAAACTGATGAAAATAATAGAATAACATGAAATAACAGTAACATATGGTATAACAAGTGTAAATATAGGTGTGAACTTCATATGAATATAATATAGCAGCTATAACAGGATGATATGCATTTACAGATTCAGGTGATGTCAGTTTATCACTATATAAGTACATATTAGTCTGGTGAGATTTACTCACTGTTTTGAGCTGATGACACAACGACGAATTGCACAACGGGATCTACACAAGCACCAAAAGCATGATACAGATACGAAATGGAGGAGCCAAGGATTAATTCCCTTGAATACAAATCAAACAAACAATATAACAATTATAAGGTTTCAGACCAAAAATACGATAAACGATGCTAGAAATTAAGGAACAACAATTAATCAAACACTTGCACTTGCTTCCACCATCACTATGCTCAGCCTATAGAGTGATAAGGTACTGCCATGGGGTGTATTTGGTCAGGTATGGGTCATATATGGTCGGCCTAGCAAGGGTAGTGAAGGTATGGAAGTTGCTATGTATGAAAATACAAGTACAAGGCAAACAAGTGGATTTTTGAGCAATTTCAAGCTTCGGGCAAGGCTACAAATGGCATGGCCAGACCTAATGGAGGCTAGGAGATGGTGTGGCAGTGGTTTTGGTTAAGGTATGGGCTGGAGAAGGTGGTGAAAAGGGCGGCTAAGGGTGTGGTGAAGTGGTGGAAGTTACAAGGTGTGAATACAAAGGGTTTAAGGCAAATAAGTGGTTTTTGTGCAGCCATGGCTCAACCAAAGGACCATTGGGCTCGGCCCCTACAAGGTGAAGGTCAGGTGGGGTCTGGAGTGTCGGCCAAAGGTGGTGGAGGGACTGGTGGTGGCGGCCAAGGAGGTGGTTTAGGTGAAAAATGAAGGGTATGTGCATAAATGGTTCGGCTAGGCTAGTTTCAAGGTGATTTTGCCACATTCGGTGGTGATAGCTTCAAGGGGGCTCACGGCCTGGTCAAGTCAGAGGGAAAGGATGGTGGAGTGTCCATGGACAGTGGTGGGGTTGGTCGGAGGAGGTGGTGGAGGAGTATGGCCAAACAAAGCACGAAGAGACAAGTGCAAAACCATTAAAACAATGAAAAACAAAGGAAAAAGAGAAGAGATTTTTACCCAAACTTCTACAACAAATGGCCGTATGTTTTTTTTTTGAGTTTGAGAATGTTTTTTTCTCGTGAAAAAGAAATGAAATGTGGCTGGAAAGAAGGAGGAATGGTACGGCACAAATAAAATAAAGGAGTAGGTTGAGAAAATGAAAAGGCAGAATGTAAAAAGACTTTGGAAATATAAAGAGTCCAAAAACCTTTCAAATTTCCATCCATTTTCTTTAATAAGTTTAAATATATGAAAATAAATATAATTTCAGTTAAAATAAGAAAATATAACAAATTAAAAAAATATAAATAAGTAAATATTAATTATATATAATTAAATTAAGAAAATAGCAAAAAAAATGTAAACTAGGCTAGAAAATTTGAAAATAAATGAAATGAACTTTGGAAAAAATTTGTGTACTTGAAACATATTTATAAATAAAGATAAAGACACAAAAATAAAATGCATTCATAAAAATAAATAAATAAATTTTAATTAAATATAATTTAAATGAAGAAAATAGCAAAAAAAATGGAAACTAGCCTTAAAAATAGAAAATATATGCAATAGATTTTGGAAAAATTATTTTATCACTTTAAAAATATTAAAAGACAAAAATATACATAAAATAACATATTAACACATATTACAATAAAATATAACAAAGAAAATATGATTTATATAATCTAAAATAGACAAAATTGCAAAATAAAACAAATTATACTCAAAATTGAAATGTGCATAACTTTCACAGTTTAAGTCCGTTTTCAACGAAAAAAAAGCAGTATTCAAGTTGTTAAATCTATTTCCATAATAAAAGATAAAATTTAGGAGTTTAAATATTTAAATTTGAAATTTAAAAGTCAAAGTTTGACCAGTTTGAACAGAAATTCATCTTTCAGTAAAATATCCAATTTATACCTGTTTGAAATTATAATTCACATAATAATCAACACTTATATTTAAAAATGTGAAATGTTTGAAATAAAAAAAGTTTAAAAATAATTTCAAAATAAAATAAAGTCAAATATTAAAATATATGAAAAATCTAGGGTTGTTACACTCTCCCCCACTCAAATCTTTTCGTCCTCGAAAAGGAAGGAAGCGGAGAAACAACACGAAAGAACAATAGGTTGGAAGACATCCTCGAAAGAAGGTAGGGAAATGGTAGCTAGGAAGGGAAGCATGTTGGAAGACAAGAGTGAACCATTATTTAAACCATTATACATTTCAATTAAAATTTCATAACATTTTAAACATTTTATAATATGATGAATAGTCATTTGATTCAAATCTGATGGTTCAAGGTAAACAATATTCAAAACATTTTAAATTCTTAGAAGGGAAAATAACTGATCAAAATATTCTTTATACAGTACTTTATCAAGATGCTTTTATCAAAATACTTTTATAACTCGATGTCTTAACAAGTTTACTTTCGTTCCTACAGACTCTGGCTATGCGTTGATCAGGCGCAAAGCTAGAGTTCTCCAAGTACTTAGTAAACTTGTTTCAACTCCCAGTGAAAATAATGAAAACACTTTAAAAAAACAGATTTGGAAAGTACAATCCAAACAAATCAACCAAACCGAAACAGTTGTCTAACCATGGATCGCAGATACACAATGGTTACGCCTGGATCCCCCAGGAAACAATCCGTATCCGTAAGCTTTCTTAGCCCTGCGAGTTACGCCATGATGATGAGTAGAATGCAGGATACACAATGGTTACGCCTGGATCCCCCAGGAAACAATCCGTACCCCCAGGCCAGCTCAGCCAGTCATTTACGCTGCCAATGCGACCTACATAGAGTGCAGGATACACAATGGTTACGCCTGGATCCCCCAGGAAACAATCCGTACCCCTAGGCCAACTCAGCCAGGCAGTTGCGCTATGCAGTCGCGATCATAAGACCATGGAGATCGCCATGAAATTCGATGGACACTCGAGTATCATATCCGGAAAACCCAAATCAAAGAGAGAGAATAATATCGATAGAATGAATCCACAGTGTGGCCACAAAGCGGATATCAAGCAGAATGCACTTTCCATATCTTTACTTCGAAAATATGTATCATATAGTACCTTTCAAAATCACTTCCAAATATCATACTTATATAAAGTCCATTATATATAAGATTTCATTTCAAATCAAATACTTTCCAAAATAATAGTATATCAAATCACACTTATATAAATTTCGATTATATAAGATTTCACTTTTCAAAATTGAGTACCTTTTCAAATCAACAGTTTTCAAATCAATAGTTTACTTATACAAATCATTTTTATATAAGTTCGATAGTTTCCAAATCAAGTATTTAATAAAACAAGGTTCTAAATTTCAAACCATTTCGATATCAATTAAATTTTAAAATCATGTATGATGTCACCAAATGATTTCTTTCAAGTTATACATATTCAGTTTCAAAATTTCTTAAAACAATAGGTTTAGAAAATAATCCAAATTTCCAAATCAACAAAATTTAGGTCAAATAAATTCATTTCCATTTCAAACATGTATTCACTTCAAAAATCATAATACTTTCAAAGTTATAAATCTTTCGAAACCAAATACTTGAAATCATTTCACTTTGAAAATCATAACATTTTGAAATCATACATTTGAAATCATAAAACATGCCCTTAATTCTTTACATTTCAAAAATTTATTCAATTAAACCAAAATCTAAAATTTCCAATTTTAATTCAATTAAAACCATCGGTTTCAATTTAGTTTTCCAACAAAACCATTTCAAATATTATCAATTTCAAATATAGATTTGATTTACAAAATAAACTATTAAATCTTAAATATGTTTCAAGGCTTAAATGTACCATATTTCAAAACTAAATTTCATAATTTCATATATCTCAAATTTTACTTCATTATTACTTAGTGTTGAAATATTTATTTCATAAATCCATTATTTTTAAATAAACTCAAATTACAGGTAAACCAAATATCCTTTCATACTAATACAAGCTTCAATTATTGATTTATCAAAATCAATGTTTTTCAAAATTATTTTATACTTACGTAAAGTTTATCTTATATAAGGATCAAAATTTTCAAAAAAATAAATTTCGCTACATGAAAAGTGTAACGACCCGTAAATTTTCGATAATTAAAATAACTAATTTAATAAGATTTCGTGATTTAGTGTTAGAAAAAAATTTGTAAGTCGTTATGAATAATAATAAATGTTGAATTCATTGGGTATAATAGAGTAATTGATTGATAAGTAAAATCTATTCAAATCAAATATCGAATATTGAACAGGTAAATTGTTTAAATTAAATATTTAAAAATTATGGAATTTATTGAATAATTTAATAATGGGGATTGAATAAACGTATAATGGAAATGGTTGTTCTATAATTTTAATTCGTTTCAAAAGTTAAATTTTTAAGTTCGTTTTGAATATCTCAAAAGACAGTGACTCAAGAATAATAAAAATTGTTTAAATTTAATATTACAAATGTTTGAATAATTAAATTCCGAATTTGATATGATTAATTTGATATTGAAATTTAATATATGGAAATAGAGTGAACAATTGAAATTTGATTTAATATGATTCAAATTGGTTTCCAAAGTGAATGTAAGTTATATCGGGATTATAATAGAGTTAATAAGATTTTAAAATTGGAATTTATTGGATAATTGAATAACGGGTTTAATATGATTAAAAATGATTTGTAAAATTTTATTTTATCATATTGGAGTTATAGTAATGTTATAGAACTTTTAAAAATAATTTAAAATTTATTTGTGAAAATTGAATATTTTAATATTTAATTAGCGACTGAAAAATAGCCAATTTTCGAACAGTCTCAGAATTGGACGAAATTAGTTCAATTGGATCCATAATAGTTTGTTATTATCGGATTTCAATTTTCGTAGCAATCGGAGTTTTCGTTTGACCGTGGCAGCTCGAAACGCATCGAAATTGTTTTAATATTAATTTGGCGAGTTAAAATAGTCATTTTTCAAACAGTCTCGGATTTCGACGAAACTAGTTTCATCGGATCCGTAATGTCATATTATTATAAGGTTTCAAATTTCATGCCAATCGGATTTACCGTTTGTCCGGGGCAAGCCAAAACGCATAGAAATTAGTTGAATCGGTTTAATTTAAATTTGATCGTTTATTGCCGTAACTCACACATATGATCGAATTAGCCTCCGAAACCTATTCCATTGTGTCCGGAACGTGGGGTAAACCTTCGAAACGCCTGCCGGCACGCTTCGTTTGGAGTTCGAAATTTTTTCGGTGAATAGTGTTTTTGCAATTTTCTATAAAAGGACCCATCCTCTTCCATTTGCTCCAAACCCAAACTCTTTTTGACCAGCCGCCACTTTCATTTTCGAAGGCCAGAAATTGTCGAACTTCCTCCTCAATTATCTCCAAATCCGTGAAGAATTAGCGAAAACTCTCAACTACAAAGTTGTAGATCTCGACGAGATCTACAAATCCAACGGTCATGATCGTGATTGGGTCAACGGATCGTCGGAAAATTGACCACAAAGTCAACACGTTTTTTCACGTTTTTGAGGCGAGATGGGAGGCCGAGCTTCGAGCTGCTCACGGCGTAGGTGGCACTGGTGATGGGCTTCGAGGTGGCGCTAGTTGATCGATGCAAAAGTGATCGTGGTGGCCGCGATTTGGAACCCTAAGCATCGTTTGATGGGTTCTATGTTGCGTCTCTAACCTGGGAGAAGAACGTGAATTGGAGGGAGAAAGAAGGTGCGGTCCAGATTGTTGAAGGCAAGAATCAACGGCTCTGATTGAGTTGGGTATAAAAAAAAATATAAAAGAAATTGTAAAATTGATTATATTAAAATTGTACAAACTTTAAACGTGTATAACTTTTCCATACGAGATCCGTTTTGGACGAAACGAATTGCGTTGGCTTCGTTTTGTCGAGCACTATGCTATGGAGCTAGATTGGAATCGTTTGGAGCTAGAGAAAATTTCGGGTAAAATTAAACGCTCGTTTAATTTTATTCGAAATAAAACGCTGGAACTACATTGAAATCAAGGTGAGTGTTTTATAGCGCTCACAACGTACTAAATATCTTTATGCTAGTTAAATATGACATTATGAAGTGATATGAATTTTTTTTCGTTGTTTGATAGAATTTAATTGTCATTTGAATTAACCGTCGAAAATTAAATTGACAGTTAAATTTGAAATTAAAATTGAAACTGAATTGCGATTTAATTACCTGACATCGATAACTATGAAATTGCCATGAATTGTATTGCCTATTGGATGATGTATTTCGATGGATGCTATTGGTTGATATTTGAATGTTTGGATGTTTATTTGCTTATATAGATCCTGTTATGCATACATATGATACTGTGATTTAATTTAAGTAATATATACTCATCCCTGACATTTAATTGAAATAAATAATTACTTGGCCATAGGATAGAAAATTATATACGGACACCGAATTGGCTAAATTAATAATTTTTAAAAATCGTCGATTTGAAATTTATTTAAATGTTTTGATTTGAAAGTTATAAATAGAAATCGAATTTATCGAAAAATTGAGTTTGGAATGTTGAAATAAATTTTGGTTAAAAGAAATTGTAAAAAAAATTAAAGTGGAGGCTTTGGAATTTAAAAATCGGGATATGATTGAATTTCGAAAATTGATTTATTTAAAGATTGAACCTAAATTCGAGCTTTGAATATTTCTAAGTAAAAGCAATATAAAAATGATATTTTGAAATCGAGCTTGGAATTGAATCATATTCGAAATTGGATTTAAACTTGAATATTATTGGAAAATTTTGTTAAGTATTATAAATTGATATTGTGAAAAATCAAGCTAAAAATCGATATACATTGGAATTGAATAAGTTGAAGGTGAATGTAAAAATTGAATAAGTTTGAAGTCAAAGTTGACATTGATTTGAATTGAAATCGAAATTGAATCGGTAAATTGGAAATTGAAACTTATTTGAATTGGGAAGTTATAATTGAAATGGATTGGTTTTGAAGCTGTTTTAATTTGTTTTCCAAATTACTCTGTTATATAAACCATTTTGAATACCTAAATCATTTTAATCTATTTTTAATCTACGTAACCCAATTTAAATTATTTTAAACTAATTTATCTATTTTAAATCCATTTTAAAGATTTTAAGTATTTTTAACTATTTTAATTATTTAAACTAATTTTAAACTACTTAAACTATTTTCTAAAAATTTCAAGCTGTTAATAAGGTGAAATGTTTATATTTAAACCTTGAATTTAAATACGAATTGAGTTAAATGAAGTTGCAATCTAAATTGAATTTCGAAATGATTTTGAAATCGAAATGAGATATTGATGCGAAAAAGATTTTGAAACGAAATCTTACATTTTTAAACAGATACGATGATATTTGAAATGGATTTGATTTTTGAAGCGAATATGATATTTTGATATCAATTATGAATCGATTTGAAATGTAAAAGAGCCAACGGTGTAATAATACGTAGTTATTAAAGAGACCAGGATCGGATATGGACATACTCTCTGTCGATACCGAACACCACTTTAATAACTATTATACGCGGAGTGTTGATCCAGAATGAAGTGGATGATTTGGTGAATGCGTTGACTGAAGAAAGAGAACGATATTGGATGACCCCTGACATGACTAAAACAGGAGCCGCGCCGGGCCATTGAGGTTCGCCACCTCTAGCGGACACGCTTCTTCGATACCATTTCTATTACATTTGTGATGCGATTTGGGTGCACCCCTTGATTTGGGAGTGTTGTTTCGCGGTGTTGGGGTGGCTGCTGGTTATGCCCAACATCAGTCCGGATCACGCAACTACTAGTATCCTAGTTGGTATCGCCTCATGTACCTTGTCATACTGATTATCCTATTCGCGACCACTGCGTTTTGATTTGTACCTTGAGTATATGGATTGCCCTCTGGTGACTTCCGGTTTTGGGGAAACTACGGTCTTGTATATGCTTTTGGGAATATAAAATGTGTTAAGGGGGATTATGGTAACGCCTTAACGCTATTTTGATACTTTATATTACTGATAGGCATTATCTACTTAGCGTATATTACTACATAGTAGATAGTTTAACGGATCCTTGAGAGACGAAAAATCCCGTAACATCTCTTGAGTTATTGCACGCACGTTGACACTGGATAGGAGATGTCAAACCCCGTAAACATCTCTGACGCCGTTACACTCATGTTTATTTACGATTGATTTAACTTACATGAGGATATTTTAGTCCTGACTCGAGTGTTTTGTCTTTTCATTACGCTCGGGTCAGACCTGAGTTTTTCAGCTTATTGAAGATCTATTCTGGAGGACGAAGACGAAGATTTGGTATACTATTACTATTATTATCTTTGCATCAAGTTGTCTGCTGCATTATTTTATTTGATCTGTTGTATATGTATAACTCTGATAAATGTTGTATAAATAATTGTCAAAGTATAGTAAACAACTTCATGAACTGTTTATTTGACTATTATATTTTATCGTTCCGCTGCGAGATTCTGTGTTGTTTCATTTCCGTTATTTCTCTTCCTTTTCTTTTCTTATTTACCCTAATAACCATCTGCCCTTTTGAATGGTTTGGAATCGACATGTGTATTTGATCGTCAGTTTAAACTGTCCAAAAAGGCGGGTCGTTACAAAAAGCCATATGGGATTGAACATCTTTGCTTACTAAAAGATTTTTAATTAAGAATAGTTTTGTATATAAAATAGTTTTTACGAAAAATAGAATAAAACAGTTAGGTTAAGGAAAAGAAAAAGTTTTGAAAAATGGTTTTAAATTTGGTAGTGGTTTTTCATAAAAGAAAAAATTCCAATTAAATTACAAAGATATCCAACCCAATAACTTTCAATTTCAGCGTCAAGTATACCAATGATATTAGGATATAAGATGTACATATGTCATCATTTCGCAACATTACATACGATCGCTCGCTCGATCACACAAGTTCGCTTTCGAACTAGTATTGTCCATTCGACTTCCCTAATGCGGACTTCGATATGGTTTCTCGACTAGAAGCCATCAGTCTCCTTGCATAGCCATATACTATGATAGAGAATTCTAGAATCGAGCCCAAAATCCATATCAAATATTCGCCATCAAGAATCAAATGAAAAATCCTAACACGAAATGGTGTAATTCACCTCGAACTTGTGTACTCAAACTTGGATCAAATTAATTATGCGAATAAAATAGCATACGTACAACTTATGTATCTATTCCAACTTGTTAAATAAATAGTTTCATAAAGATGTTACTAAGTTAAAACATTTAAAACCAAATTTTCCTCAAACATTTGAAGACTAATTTTTATCCAAAACATTTCAAAACAAAATTTCATATTAGAATAATTCAAAATAGTCTTATTTATTTACAAAAAAACAGTTTCGACTTATAAAAATCATATTATTTCATACTTGAAACATACAAACTAAACTTATATTCTTTATCAAATACCTTATACCTTTCAAAATTTCTTAGCTTTGAAAAGTTAAAGTTAATTTGGAAGTGCTCGAACCTTCAAAATAGTCGAAGAAATCATAATTTCAAATCCAAGAGTGGGAAATCACTAACAAATCAGTAAATCAATTCCAATAGATAAGGTTATATCAAAACAAATCTGAATCTCGAGGACTGAATACCGACTTACTTTAAATCATTTCAAATATATATATACATATACATATATCTTTCGAATATCAAACCATATTTCAAAATCCGAAATCAAAATTGGTTTCACGAAATCACTCGCATAGCAAAGCTACTAGAGTGGCCTCTCCATCACTCAGAAACTCGAAAATCAATGTCAATGATGCATGCATTCATCATCGAAATTATTTTCCAGCGACATAAGTGAGTTCTGATAACTTTGAAAAACTTCTTTGAAATTCCTTCGAAATCGTTGAAATTCATTCGAATACATTTGAAACATTTCTTATTTGAAAAAAAATATCTTTAAATCATATTATTATTATATATTTTCCAAAATCTTAGAACCGATTTCAAAACACCGGAATTCGATTGCTCGAAATTCAAATTCATAACCCTTCAGTTATAAACCATTTTTGTATAAATCAAGTTCTTATAAAATTTTCAAAATTTCAAATTCTTTCGAAATTTCAAATTTTCATTTTTGAAAGGTATATAGTCCTTATCGAAAACATTTTCACTTTTATATATAAAAATATGGCCATCCTTAATAATTTCGATGTATGCACAATTTCAAAATACAACCAACACAAATTTCCAAAGGATGATTCAAGGAAGGATTTCAAACAAACAAAGATTCAAAATTAGAGGAACTCTAATCAAATAGAATTCTAGTTCGAAGATAAACTCAAACGAAGATGAGATAATTTAATTACCAAATAGAGGAGGAGATAGATAGCATCGACATCCGAGGATACATAAATCTCCGGTGAATCAATGCCAATTATAGAGGAATTTCACCCCTTTATAAATCATTCAAAGATTTACGGAATCACCGCTCTGTAGAGAGGTCGTTCCAAAGTGGGGTTACGGAATGCCCCAAAATCAAAAAGGTAAAATAGGGAAGACAAGACTGGACTTCGGAACAAGCGAGAGTGTTCCAAAGTTCAGGGAACCCTAATCGATAAGAATTCTAACCAAGAGGTTTCTAACACGGTTGATACAGAAGGAATGAAGTTTAGAAAATCTTGGTTTCAAAAAAAAAAATTATACCAAAATAATCTTTGAAACTACTTTAAAAATCATTTAGAAATCATTTTATACTTCGAAAATACGTTCTCTCACTAGGAAATGATTCTGAGATTGATTTCACCCATTCTAGGATATTTCTACCCTATCTCTAATGAGTTTTTGCTCCACACGCTAAGGTTTGCCTAAAAACCTGGCTCTGATACCAACTGTAACAACTCGATATTTTCAGCCATTCGCATCCGCACATGTCGGACTTGAATTGCTCAAAATACCGCGTTGTAAATAAATTTGGAGCAAATGAAATACAATCACAGAATCACAGACACAGAAATATCAGAATAACTCGCAGCGGAAATAAAAATACCATAGTAGTTCATGAAGCTACTATAACAAACTCTCAAAACATAATACATAATATTAGTCTGAAACATATACAATAGAAATCTCAAATACATAGAAGTTTATAAATACCAGAGCTGAAATAGAACAACAGAAACTGAAAGGAAATAGATAACTAGACAAGCAGAATCTCCAGCGATTCCTAGCTCCAGAAAAGAAATCCAAAGCTAAGCTGTAAATACTCAGGCTGACCCGAGCGTAAAGTAAAACACAAAATACTCGAGTCAGGACAATATATACTTATATAATGTAAACCAACTCAAGTGAACTGCAGTAGAAATACACAATAACTTAAAGGATGCTTGGGATCGCCCATCTTTTAAGAATCAGTTAAACTATAAATTAATTACATCCCGTGGTTAAAATTTCAAAATGGTATTTTATACTTCAAAATCAAATATAATTTCAAAATTCAATATCATTCAAAATATCATATCTTCGAAACCACATTCATTTTTATTTAATTTAAATACCATTACAAAACACATTTTAAAATAGTTTATATTTCGAAACAAATTACATCATTTTAAATCATAAAATGAAGTTATTATATTTAATAATTAAATTATTAAATTTCCAAAATTTTAGTCTTTCAAAATTCATTTATTCACTTAATTTATTAAAATAGATGAAAATTCAACTTTCGCAGCATTTAGAAATTGCTACGAAAAGTTACATTCAAAACAGTTCAATTTAACAAAAGATAGCATTTAAAAATGCTGTAATAGGGTTACATTAGTTTCAAATAAAACTTAGTTAAATTCAACAATTATAGAATTTACAAAATGCTATAATAACCTTTAATTAAACTTAGCCATTTGGTTCATTATTATCAACTACAGCATTTACAAATGCTGTATTATCATTTACATTAGAATTAATAGCATTTCAAAAATACAGTTAATTAACTTCAAGTATTCAATATAATTTCACAAACAATCATATTTTTATTTAAATCATTTTTAGCTTATAAAATCATATAATTTCACTTTTAAAACAGTCATTCAAATACCCTTATATTCATGATTTTATAAAGTTAAATCTCCATTCAAAAAAATCAAAATTTAATAATAATTCACTTATTAAATTCCAACATTAATTTTTAAATTCATTAAATTAAATTTAACTTAACATTTAAGTTTAAAATTTTCAAATATAACTTAATTTCATTTTTATTTACTTAACTTAAAATTCACTTTTAAGCCAAATTCACAAATTTCCAATTTAAGTTATATTTCCAAATTTTAACCTAAATATTCATTCATTTCACATTTTAACTTTATTCAAAAATCATTAATATATTATAAAAATCATTTTTAATTCATTTAATTCAAAATATCATAAATTTATCATATTTTAATATTTAATTTAAATTCTACTTATCACCAAATTATAATTTCCAAAATAACTTACATTTCAGATTTCCTAACTTTACCATTTATTTATTTCACTTATAAATTTTCAGAAAATCAATTATGCTTTAAAAAAAATCATTTTTAATCAAATTTAAATCAAAATATTATAATATTTACATTTCTAAAATAATTTAAATTTTTTAGAAAAACATATTTTAACAACGGGTCTGTATTTCATTTTCTAGCCTAGGTAAAGTGATACGGGTAATATATCATTCCAACCCGTAATTTACAAAGAAAACCCGGGTTTGATCATTTCAAACCCGCAATCCCAAGTAAATGAAAATAATTGAAAATCATTCAGGCCTATCATTTCAACACATAACGATTTTCTCATATTCTAAAGTCCGTTCGGGTATGTATCATTTCAACCCATAGTGATTCTAGTCTACAGGGAACTTGCAGTGTGATAAACTGATGAAAATAATAGAATAGCATGAAATAACAGTAACATATGGTATAACAAGTGTAAATATAGGTGTGAACTTCATATGAATATAATATAGCAGGTATAACAGGATGATATGCATTTACAGATTCAGGTGATGTCAGTTTATCACTATATAAGTACATATTAGTCTGGTGAGATTTACTCACTGTTTTGAGCTGATGACACAACGACGAATTGCACAACGGGATCTACACAAGCACCAAAAGCACGATACAGATACGAAATGGAGGAGCCAAGGATTAATTCCCTTGAATACAAATCAAACAAACAATATAACAATTATAAGGTTTCAGACCAAAAATACGATAAACGATGCTAGAAATTAAGGAACAACAATTAATCAAACACTTGCACTTGCTTCCACCATCACTATGCTCAGCTTATAGAGTGATAAGGTACTGCCATGGGGTGTATTTGGTCAGGTATGGGTCATATATGGTCGGCCTAGCAAGGGTAGTGAAGGTATGGAAGTTGCTATGTATGAAAATACAAGTACAAGGCAAACAAGTGGATTTTTGTGCAATTTCAAGCTTCGGGCAAGGCTACAAATGGCATGGCCAGACCTAATGGAGGCTAGGAGATGGTGTGGCAGTGGTTTTGGTTAAGGTATGGGCTGGAGAAGGTGGTGAAAAGGGCGGCTAAGGGTGTGGTGAAGTGGTGGAAGTTACAAGGTGTGAATACAAAGGGTTTAAGGCAAATAAGTGGCTTTTGTGCAACCACGGCTCAACCAAAGGACCTTTGGGTTCGGCCCCTACAAGGTGAAGGTCAGGTGGGGTCTAGAGTGTCGGCCAAAGGTGGTGGAGGGACTGGTGGTGGGGGCCAAGGAGGTGGTTTAGGTGAAAAATGAAGGGTATGTGCATAAATGGTTCGGCTAGGCTAGTTTCAAGGTGATTTTGCCACATTTGGTGGTGATAGCTTCAAGGGGGCTCACGGCCTGGTCAAGTCAGAGGGAAAGGATGGTGGAGTGTCCATGGACAGTGGTGGGGTTGGTCGGAGGAGGCGGTGGAGGAGTATGGCCAAACAAAGCACGAAGAGACAAGTGCAAAACCATTAAAACAATGAAAAACAAAGGAAAAGGAGAAGAGATTTTTACCCAAACTTCTACAACAAATGGTCGTATGTTTTTTTTTGAGTTTGAGAATGTTTTTTTCTCGTGAAAATGAAATGAAATGTGGCTGGAAACAAGGAGGAATGGTACGGCACAAATAAAATAAAGGAGTAGGTTGAGAAAATGAAAAGGCAGAATGTAAAAAGACTTTGGAAATATAAAGAGTCCAAAAACCTTTCAAATTTCCATCCATTTTCTTTTATAAGTTTAAATATATGAAAATAAATATAATTTCAGTTAAAATACGAAAATATAACAAATAAAAAAAATATAAATAAGTAAATATTAATTATATATAATTAAATTAAGAAAATAGCAAAGAAAATGTAAACTAGGCTAGAAAATTTGAAAATAAATGAAATGAACTTTGAAAAAATTTTGTGTACTTGAAACATATTTATAAATAAAGATAAAGGCACAAAAATAAAATGCATTAATAAAAATAAATAAATAAATTTTAATTAAATATAATTTAAATGAAGAAAATAGCAAAAAAAATGGAAACTAGCCTTAAAAAAAGAAAATATATGCAATAAATTTTGGAAAAATTATTTTATCACGTTAAAAATATTAAAAGACAAAAATATACATAAAATAACATATTAACACATATTACAATAAAATATAACAAAGAAAATATGATTTATATAATCTAAAATAGACAAAATTGCAAAATAAAACAAATTATACTCAAAATTGAAATGTGCATAACTTTCACAGTTTAATTCCATTTTCAACGAAACAAAAAGCAGTATTCAAGTTGTTAAATCTATTTCCATAATAAAAGATAAAATTTAGGAGTTTAAATATTTAAATTTGAAATTTAAAAGTCAAAGTTTGACCAGTTTGAACAGAAATTCATCTTTCAGTAAAATATCCAATTTATACTTGTTTGAAATTATAATTCACATAATAATCAACACTTATATTTAAAAATGTGAAATGTTTGAAATAAAACAAGTTTAAAAATAATTTCAAAATAAAATAAAGTCAAATATTAAAATATATGAAAAATCTAGGGTTGTTACATACACCTTTAAGATCCTCTTCAATTTGAAAACAAAGTTCATCAATTTTTCACAAAGATTCATCTATAGCTTTCAAAACGATTCCATTTCAAATTTGAAACCCCTTTCAACAAAAACTGGAAATCCTTTCTTTATTTGAAAGCTATTATTATTTGAAAACAAATATATTTTGTTTTGGAAAAATCTGATCAAACACACACAAATTATAGCCTTTAAAATATAAACTTGGGTTAAATTTAAATTCGCAAAATAACACTTTAAAATGGTTTAAAATCCACATAAATATTATATAACTTGTATACCCCTTTCAAACCACAATTTCCAAAATAATTTCAAAACTTAAACAGGACATATTATATTCAAAACTAAATTTCAAAACTTCCTTTTTAAACGCTTTTCATAACCCAATTCCATTTCCAAACCATTTTTGATTCAAAATTCAACTTTTAAATAAAATAATATTTAGATTTCAACATAAATTTTACTTAACCGATTTCCTCGTGAAATCCATATTTGTGTGTGTGGTGTAGTCTAGGGGTTTTACACAATAGTGCAACATCATCAATTTTGCCAATCCAAACAGAGCAATATCAATAAGCAGTATAATCGTATAATGCTTATCTTCATTCACAGATTCACAGATAAATAATACAAATTCATCATAGATAAATAAATTACATTCATCAATGCTCAAATCAAAATGATTCATATCACAAAGTATCACCCATTAGGAAAATCAAACAATTCAAAGCATTCCATGCAATTCAAACATCCATAAGTAAGGTTAATTAATCATCTGATTAATTGAAACTAGATTAATCACTAATCCTGGTTAATTAACATTAATTAATTATAAATTATTTTAATCAATTAACCTTTAATAACAATTAGTTACCTTTAAATGTTAATTAATCAACCTTAATTAATAAATAAAACAACCTTTAATCATTACATAATTAACCTCTAATTATTTATTTATTATTTAATTAATTAATCACATTAATTAACCCTTAATTAATTGTCGTTTAATTAATCATCTTTAATTAATTACGATAGGTGATTATCCCTAATCACTTATATTAATAAATCACAAATTAATTTTAATCATTTGATTAATCAACTTTGATCATTAATTATTCATCCTTAATTACTTTCACTAAGTAATTATTCTTAAGTAATTAATTATCTTTCAATTACTTATCATTAATCAAACTTAATTAGTTAATTATCCTTTAATGTAATTACACAAAATAATCATCCCTTAATAACATTAAGTAATAATCGTTTATTAATTACATAAATAAATTAATCGCCTTAATTTATTATCTTTTAACTAATCACATAAACAAATTCATCTTTAATTAACCTTTAAATTCTAAGTTAAAAATTAATTAATCCTTAATTTATTTTATTAACAAATTTACCCTTTATATTAAGTAATTGTCCTTGATTACTTTATTAATCACATTAACAAATTTTACCTTACATAAATTAATTAACCACATAAATAAGTTAACTCTTGATTGATTAATTAATCATCTCCATAAATTATCCTTTAATTAATTAAGTCATTAATCCTTTAAAACTTATTTGAAAATCTTGTTTATACATTTACTTTAAAAACATTGTTTATTTTAAATTTTAACTTTGAAACCTTGTTTTAAAACTTGTTTAAAATTTGAAACTTGATTTATTTTCCTTTGAAAACTTATTTGAAATATACTTAAGAATAAATAAATGAAAGTATAAATAAATAAATAAAACATTTTAAATTTGATTAACTAATTTACTATTGTTTTTGAACCTTGTTTATCTTTTAATGTTGATTAGTACTTGATTTAAAACATTTACATTGTGTTTAAACTTATTAACACTTAAACTTAATCATGCTTAAATTTTAATAACTTGGTTACTTGAGCACAAAACAAACCCGGGCTAATTAGCAATTATCCCGAGCCTAACTTCGAGATGCTTGCAAATCTCCACCCGACTTCGAGTAAATTCCAAAATTCTTCGAGTTCAACCTGACGAAAATCTTTCTTTCCCAAATCTTCAAAAATAACACAGCAACTACTGATACAAAGGATACGCCTGCACGTGCACCGATCTTCGTTGCCCCTTCGTTCATCATCACCGGCGCCAGCAAGATGACTTCGACTACCTCCCTTGATTCCAACCACCTGATTCCCGAACAAACTCGACAACTGAAATCGAGCTACAGAGATGACCATAGGACCGAACTTGATCAACATTTTCCCTCCTCGCACCACGACCTCCGACCACTTGGAGCCACGCCATCACGTCCATAACCTCTCCACTTGATCACCTCCCTATTCCACCTATTCCGGTCCCACTTGATGCCACTATATAGATGAAACTGTCGCGATAACAACGTCGACTTGCACGTGGTTTAAACCTAAATCCTATCGTACTGCAACCGCCGATGCTAAAAAAAATGTGAGAAATTTTTTCATGAGATCCTTGACCCACTACCCACCTTTGACCACAAAACAGATGTTCAATGTCGCCGTGATCACTAGAAAATGACGAAACACCCAATTTAGTTCAACTCGCGACTTCTTACCATCCACAAACTTAAAAATTATAATTCGAATGCCAAAAATCATCATTTTTGAACACGAACCAGAATATATATATATATATATATATATATATATATATATATATATATATATATATATATATATGAAGCTTACAATTATGTTTATCAAATTTTCTGATATAATTGTTCTTTACTGTGAAATTCAACATCACCAAAGTAATGCTTAATAATTTCATTTGAAATTATTTTTAAAAATGTTAATTTACTCACACAATCATATTTTCTTTAAACATCATAACCCAAAAAAGATAGGGTGAAGAGATTTGGGTTTTTGAATTGGGTTTGGGGACTGTAAAATAAGAACAGAGGCTTATGTGCCTAAATACAAACGTGCACCCGTTACTTCATACATATATACATACAAAACATGTTTATACTTCTATACAAAACAATTCACAATCGTTATACCCATTAATCATCACAAGCAACAGATAATAAAGCAATTTGGTTTCAAAAGTGTGAATTTACTCACATTGATTTGGTTTGAAAGCAGAGAACAAATTCCTTTGCCTGGACATGATTTTTGAAGAATTTGGAAGAGAATAAGTTTGCCTGATCAATTGATTATGCTTCAGGTTGGAATTTAATTAAATTTTCAACTGGATGTTGAACTTGATCTTGAATTTCGTTTGCTAGCTCAGGTTGAAGCTGATAGTTGATGTTGGTCAGTTTGATTCAGGTTTTTAAAAATTGATTTTTCTTACTTGAAAAACTGAATTGATTTGAGTTGATCTTGCCTTTAATCTTGTTTCAGGTTTGATTTTGCTGTTTACTTCAAATTTGAATTAGATTGAACTTGTTTCTTTGGTTTTTGTTTTGTTTCCCAAGATTTAAATTTTGCTTGCTGATCTTTAAACAACTTTGTTTGTTTTGATTTTTTGTTTTTTCTTGTAAATTTTATTTTTTGGTTTTTATCATAGTTTTCGGGTTTCAAAGGTTTGAGTATAAAAATTTTGAACAAAACAAAAATGGAAGCTAAAGTATGGGTGTGTATATATATAGCTTATTTCCTTTATTTATTATTTTTTAATTAAATATGAAGATAAAATTAAAAATCATGACACTTGTTTAAATTCCATACCCAAAAGAGTTACATTTGTTAATTGTATTTTAAAATCTTTACACTTGTCAAATACAAGTATAAATCTTCTCACACTTGTTAAATTTAAATACATTTATGTTTAGACCTCCGCTTTAATTTATGTACAAATTATGTTTAAATTCTTGTTAATAAATTACTTATTAATTTATGTACATATCATTTACATATGTGTTATAGTTATATTTATAAATATACAAACTATATTTATTCATTTTAAGAAAAAATGTATTTTAAATTTTATACTTATACTTTCAAAAGATATATATATATACAAAACTTTATATTTATATTCATACATTTTCAATTATTTATATTTATACAATTTTTAAGGAAATGATTTAAAATATAATTATACACAAATAAATAATCGTATATACATATTTATTTTTAAATTCCAAATCAAAATTCTATTCATAGTTTATTGAATTTTCAAATCAATTCCTTTATTTACAACCTTTTGATATATATAGACAAGCACCATTGTCCCAGTGGTTAAGTGATTTGGATTTGGTGCAAGATGTCACAAGTTCGAAACTTTGCGTGATTCGAACGTTTAATGACATGTGACATGTTGTTACAGTGATTTGTTGTATATAAAGTACCATCTCAAAAAAAAAAAACCTTTTGATATATACTTATTCCAAATTTTCAAATTAATCCACAATTAAATTTATAATCAATACATTATTCAGAACATTTGTCTAAATTTCCAATAAAATTCTATTTATAATCATATTTATATACATTTATATTAATAAACAAACAAATATCTTATTTAATTTGAAAAATACCAATTAATTTACAAATTAAATTCCAAAAAATAAATTAATTACCAATTTAAATTTGATTCAAAAACCGAGAATGTTACAGATTTCCCCCCTTAAGAAAATTTCGTCCCCGAAATTTGCTGGACAGGGAGACGAACAAAGGATAGATGGAGAATGTTTTACCAGATCAAACTGAATATTTATTATGCATTTGGCTTGCCAAATCATAATATCACCAATAATTATGAGAACGAACTCATTCGATACTACACGAGGTACTCGGGTCAACAGATCTTGTGAAATAAGCATGGCATTGGTTAGTTTGAAAGGATAATTAGCCGTTCGTAGAATATATGTAATGACCTGTAAATTTAGAGAATTAAACTCGTTAATTTAATAAGATTTTTTGTAACTAAATTTAAGAAGAAGAAAAAAACCCTTTATAATTTATAATGAAGTGAGTGGTAACTAAATGTTTTTGGATATTATCATAATATCTGTTGTTATACCCATTCCCTAAAAATAATGAAAGGGGAAAATTTGTAACATATTAAAGTGGTTAATTAATTATGTTAATTGGGTAGGTTATGACATGCAAATCATGTTGGTGGAATATTGTCAATTTTGACATATTAATTATGTTAGTGGTGAACATTGTTAAGCAATTTAAAACAATGAAACTTGCAATCAATTTATTTGATGAATCTACCTTATTCCTAGTTAGCAATTCAAAACTTGAATAAAGGCATATATGGATATTTAAAATGGAGTTAATGACAATTAATAGATATTTCAAAAAGAAATTAATGACAACTAATAGGGAAATTAATTGTAAAATTTCAGTAGTTGACCAGAATTAATTTATTGAATAATTAATGCAAGTTAATTAAATTGATGAAAGATAAATAAGTTAATTCTTTTGGTTAATGGCATGAGGACGCGAGGTTAATCCCCATTTTTGTAGGAGAAATCTGCCGTGTAACCAGTCCGGCTACCAGTGCCTACAAAGCGGACGGATTAATGTGAGACGTCGCAGGATTGATAATTAACCAAAAGGGTTAATTAACTAATTAAGTTAGTAACCAAATTTGAATATGTAATTAAAGGAGATTGATTGACATGAAGGAATATGGTAATTAATTGAAACCAATTAAGGAGGATAATTAATTGGTAATAAGGTAATTAATTGAAATCAATTAAGGAGGATAATTAATTGGTAATATGGTAATTAATTGAAATCAATTAAGGAAGTTAATTAAAAGGGATAAGGTAATCAATTGAAATCAATTAAAGGCAATTAAAGGGGAATTAATTGATTAGAAGAATATGGAAATCAATTAGAGGGAATTAACTAATTTAAAAATATTAGTTAGGGAATTGGGGCTAGATTGCTAGATGTCCCAATGGTAGAAATCAAAAAGTGGAAACCCATAGGGTAAATTGAAAACTTAACAAGTGGAATTAATAGAAATAAAACGCATTTGTTTAAAAACTTCAAACCATAAATTAGCGACGTTTTCTTCCACTTAAATCAACACCATCTAAATATTTAGTGCTTGCCACTTTCTTTCCTTGAATCAACGCATTCACTCCCAATTTAGTTTGAACGTATGTTATTCCTTGCAAAATTTTATCACTTGATTTACGCCCCTTTTTAATGCAGCAAAATTTGTTATTTTCCTTTACTGTTTCAAAGTCTAATTTGCTTTAAATTTGATATAAATCTTTGTCTAATAAAACTTTACCGTTCTTTATTTATCAACCCGAGCACCCCTGTAATAACGCAGTGCAAACATTTGTTCCCTTAATTCCTGTTTGTTGCTGTTTCTTTATAAATCAATGCTATCTGTAAATCGATTGCCATTTCCTTTACCAAAAGCAATACGTGATATCCTCTTTACACTAAAAGTTCAAACTCATGAAATCAATGCTGGTTATAAAAATTCAAATCCACGTACAACTTCATTTGGTTAATAGGTATATAATCAGTTATTTCCATTTACCGTTCAAAGAAAAATGATTTCTTGTCGTTTCGTTCCAAATATAAATCACTCAGCCTATTAAAGATTCACGCAAGCCTTATCCCTATATACCAAAAACGTTCTAAAATCTGGAAAAAAAATCTTACTTGCCTTTAGGAACAAATTACTTAAACTCAAAGAATTAATCCATGCAATTACCTGTTCATTCGAAAATAGTGCCTACCTATTTTGTCCCCAAAATTTTTGCAACCTTCATCTGGTTTTATTATTTCTTAACCGGTTAACCTCCTTGATTTTTGCAACCTATCTGCTTAAATACCAAAACACGTTCAAAGAAAATTGATTGTGTGCCTACCTGTTACCCTTAATCAACGATTTTCTCTTTGTAACATTCGAATAACAAATCAAAATTGCTTGCTGTCTATATAGTTCAATCAACAAATCTAATGCATGTCGTTTTATTTTCCCCTCAGTTAGTAATGCAAGATTTATTTTCTGCTAAAATTTATAACGTATAAAATATTTTTCCATATTCCCTTCATTGAAAGAAAAGACTTGCCGTTTCATATCTTTTCTGCAATTGTTTTTTTTCAAAAAAAACAAATAAGATTCTTGCCCAAATTTCTATTCATGCCTAAATTATCGCAACTCGTCTCTTATATAAATCAAACCCACACCACAAAGTTTCACCACCTCAACATTGTCCATTTGCATTGTTCCAGTTGCTTGCGTGAAAAACTTCTTCAGGTAAATTGCCGAACCTTGCTTTCATTTATTTTGTTCTTCTTCTTGTTTCATTTGGTCCGATGTCCACACTACTCGGCTGCCCCACCACCTGTCCTTGCCACATCTCCTTTTTCCCTCTCTGATCTATTTTGACATACAAGTCAGATTGTTGTAGGAAGTCAAGCTTAATATCCTTTTGCACTCTGTAGAAAAATGCATGCGCCCCTGTAGTTGTGGCCACTTGAACTTCTTGCGTGAGTCATTTTTTTTTAAATATGAATTGCTAAAGTGTGTCATCTTTGAAAAAAAATGGTAACAAACAAAACAAATATCCTTCATTTTGCATACACTCACACGTGCAAAATCACATTTGTTTCAGCAGATAGGTAGAACTTTTTATTACCTAAATTATTTCCAAAATATGCAGTGACTTGTATATTTTGAGTGCATTCTTACGGGGTTTAAAATAGGCAAGGAGACCATGCCATTTATTTAGTTTGTATCACCTTGTTTTGTGAATTCATGCATGAGTCATTTTAATAAAATGTTAACAAAAAAAAAGTATATTTTCATTTGCTTCTCTGGAAGAAGTAAAAAAAAAACCAAAAAAAAAACCAAAAAACAAAAAAAACAAAAAAAAAACACAAAAGAAGAGAAATGCATGTTTTAAAAGATGAGGTAGGAGTGGCTGTGCTATGTTGCGTGCTCAAGCTTTGGGAACCAACATGCTTCACTTTTATGCAACGTGATTATTTATACAAAGAAAGAAAAAAAAAGATATATTAGTTGCAAATTTCACTGTTATCAATTCTGAAGAATTTTAGTGTACGCCACCTGTTTGTAGAAAGGGAATAACGTATTGTGTCCACCTTTTTCTTTCCAGCTTTTGCCTAAAACTTTCCACTATAATTTTCATGGGTACGTAAATAGTTGAGATTTCACTGCCTGGCCTTGAGAACGTGGGCGAGTCGAGTAGTGGGAGGGGTCGAGTCAAGTCAAATTCTATTCGTTCCAGTTGTTTCGAAAATTTTGCTGTGACCGTAATTTTAAAAGTCGCGTATTTGGTATTTGGATCTTATTATAGATTTGAATCAAGGCGTGGCATCAGCGGAAATCTAATCGTGCCATTTGTACGTTCCTTTATCAAGTGGTACAATCGTTTGAATCTGATTATCTGTAGTTTTAAGGTGAGTATTTCTCACCAGACAAACATACCTATATATCTGTGAATTTATCACAAGTGTAACTGTAAAATTTATCTTATTTAATTTTATCTGCCTGTGATATAAACGTATGATGTTAAACCCCATTATTTATTGACACATCATCAGTTGTTTATTTATTGAAGTATTATTGCAGTTATACTATTTAATGCTTATTTACTGTTAATCACACTGCAAGTTCCCTGTAAATTTGGGATCGTTATAGGCTGAAATGATAGGCCTGAATGATAATTATTTACCCATTTATTTATTTAATTGTTTAATTATTTATTATTTAACTTGGGATTACGGGTTTGAAATGATAGAACCCGGGTTTTTGTAAATTGCGGATTGAAATGATATATATCCGTATCACTTGACCTAGGCTAGAAAACTATATACAAACCCGTGGTTTATATAATATTTTATGAAATGTTTTAAAAATATTTTAAATAGAAAGTTTATGATATTCTGGCTTAAATGCATTTAAAGGATTTTATGAAATTTATAATGATTTTTGAATAAGTCAAAATGTTAAATAAATGGAAGTTTAAGTAAAATTTTGGAATATAACTTATTCTGAATTTTTGTTAAAAGTGAGTTTTAAGTTAAGTAAAAGAATTGATAATAAGTTATATTTGGGAATTTAAAATTAATTGTTAAGTTAATAATTTATTTCAGCACTTAAATGATGTCTTTTGTAAATGAACTGTTTAACCTATAACTTTAGGTAGCATTTTATAAGTGCTACGGAAACTGAATTTTTGATTGTTTTAATAAAATTTAATAATCTTTGGGAAAAAGACTTAAATTTTGGAATTTAATATGTAATTAAAAAAAATAAGGAACTGACTTTAAATGGTTTTAAATGGAAGAATTTAACTTTTAAATGTGAGTTGAAAGGCAATTAATTCCTAAATAAATTGAATAGATTTAAATGGTATTTTATATTAAATAAAATGACTGATGTTTAAATAAATGATGTTTGAAATGATATTATGATATTGAAATGTATTTGAAATTTATTTTGATTTTTAAAGTGTAAATACCATTTTAAAAGTTGTAACCACGGGTTATAATAACGTTTGGTTGTTAAAGAGACCGGGATCGGATATCTGACATACTCTCTGTCGATACCGAAAACCACTTTGACAACCGTGTACGCAGTGGAGATTCCAGAATGAAGTAGGATGGTGGAGACGTTTCCTTTGAGGTAAATACGTGGACCCGACTCCCGTGAGTTGGCATAAGGTGGCTAAAACAGGAGCGATCGATGGATTAATGAGGTAGCACCTCTGATCGGACGCACTTCTTCGTATGCCATTCTATTACTTTTGTGATTGTATTGGTGCGCACCTTTGATTTGGGAGTGTTGTTCGAGGTAGGCGGTAGCTGCGCGCTACGCGTTACCATCGGTCCGAAAGCGTAATTGGTATATCTACCCTGGCATTGCCTAGTTGTGCCTTGTCACCTACCATAGCGAGCCTTGTACGAGTTTGGTTTTCTCCCGTAGCCCGTGTGGTATCCTATGGTGGCTTCCCGATCAGGAGGTACTATGATATTGAATGGACTACTGGGACTATTATGTGTTAAGGTGGAAAATGTAAAGCCTTAACGCTATTTAAAAGTAAGTTTATTTTACTAATAGACACTATTATAATAGCGAAGTATTACTACATAGTAAATAGTTTAACGGATCCTTAGAGGATGGGTGGTCCCAAGCATCCTTTAAGTTACTTGCTCTATATTACAGTACACTTGAATTAGCTTACACTGTATAAGTATGTATGTCCTGACTCGAGTGTTTATGTTTTATTTTACGCTCGGGTCAGCCTGAGTTGCAGTTCAGTTTCATCCCGGAGCTAGGATTTCTATAGATCACTTTCAAGCTGCTGGCAAACTTCCCTTCCAGTTCTTTATCTAAATTTTTGAAATCAAGACTAGTGGACATTTGGATTGTTCTACTGATGATTTAAAACTATATTTGGATTAAAGACTATGTAATTTTTATTTGATTGAGACTATTTATAGTGGCTTCATGAACCACTAAGTATTTTAAATTCCGCTGTGAGTTTCTGATATCTGTGTCTGTGATTCTGTGATTATTTATTTACTGTATATTCTGAGATTTGCCAAATTTTATTTACAACGTGGTATTTTGATCAATTCAAGTCCGACATGGGCGGATGCGAATGGTTGAAAATATCGGGTCGTTACATTTGGTATCAGAGCTTTGTCTCTAGGCAAAACTTAGAATGTATGGTAAATTTGATTTACAGAATCACTTTCATTCGAGCTTTTCGAATTTTGGAACGTTCCCTGCGGTTCCGAAGTTCATTCGTGTCCCTCACTATTCATTTTCTTTCGATTCTGGAGTATTCCATAACTCCACTTCAAATGATCTTTATAGTGAATTGGCGGTCTCGCCAATATTCTAATAAAGGGGTGAAACTCCTTTACAATTAGCATTGATTTACCAGATATTTATATTTATCCTCGGTTTAGATGCTAATATCTTTGGTTATTCTGAACTCTATCTCTTCAGATCGAATGTAGATTTACCCTAGAAAATCCACATCTATCTTATTCTTTAAGTCACGGTTTACCCGGTTAAGGTTGCCCGCGATTTATATAAACTTATCTGGTTCCTTATTCTGTTATTTAATCATCGGATCTTCTGATTCCAACTTATCTTTAAATCAAAATTCTCTTTGATTTGAGTTCTTCAAATTTGAATCTCTATACTTGTTTTCAAAAATTTATTCCTATATTTGGGATAAATCTAATATTATATATATAAGTATAATTTTCAGAATTTAACTAGTTGTTTAGAGATAATAGTGTTTGATTTTATTTATGGTTTTGTAAACCATTGGTTTTGTCTTATATAAATAATTGAACTATAAAACATGGTTATAAATTTATTTGGAAACAGAAATGAATTTAAAACAAGAATTTAAGAATTTAATTTCTGATAGTTTCAAACCTTGTGTTTAAAGTCTTAAAAGGATATATTATTATTTAAATTATTTTCGAATAGAAATTTGTTTCCAAAGAATTTTAAAGTTTTAAAAATTAGTGCTCTTCTCTTTGTCGCTGGAAAATAATTTCGGTGATGACAGCCGCATCATCGACATTCATTTTCGAGTATCGAAGTGAAGAGACCACGCTGTAGTTTTGCTTCAAAAATTTAATTGATTGAATTTCTAAAATATGACTTAATTTATAATATATATAGATATATGATTTAAATTTGATTTGACATATACTATATGTATGTATTTATTTATCTCTAAAGTGTTTGAAGTTAATTGGAAATTTAATTCATAAATTTAGGTTAAAAGGTGATTCTAATGATAAAATAAAGTCAAATTTTGAATGAATATTTAAACTTGAATAATAGAATTGGAAAATTTTTACTTGTATAATATTAAATTGCAGCCAATATAACTTACCTAAATCATTCAGAAATTAACTATGTAATTGGATAATGTACAATATAAAAGGATTTTATAAATAAAATTTGAATGGTTATAATAAATGTTATACACTTGAAGACAAATAGAGGTAAATAGAAAAAAATTTTGAATAATATACAATATCAAATGGTGTTAAAGGAATTTAGAAATAAATTGGAATAGTTATAATAAATGTAATCTACTTAATGTGTGCGATAAGATATATTAAGTAGAATATATTTAATAATAATCTGGAATAAAGAAGAATTAAATTTGTTGAATAAAGGATGATTATTATAAATGACTATACAAATTTATGATTTTAGAAATTGTTAATTTCAAAATAATTGGGTAATAAGATAACTAATAGTTAAGATTGATTTATCTTCAGTAAAAATCAAATGAATTAAATCAATTATTGAATATTAATTAATTTAAATTGAATTTATATGGTTTAAATAAATGACTCCATTTTGAGTTTCAATTTAGTTTTCTTTCAGGGTGTTTCTATTCTCCTACCTCTTTCCTTTTCGAGGACGAAAAGTTTTGAGTAGGGGAGAGTGTAATGACCTGTAAATTTAGAGAATTAAACTCGTTAATTTAATAAGATTTTTTGTAACGAAATTTAAGAAGAAAAAAAAACCCTTTATAATTTATAATGAAGTGAGTGGTAACTAAATGTTTTTGGATATTATCATAATATCTGTTGTTATACCCATTCCCTAAAAATAATGAAAGGGGAAAATTTGTAACGTATTAAAGTGGTTAATTAATTATGTTAATTGGGTAGGTTATGACATGCAAATCATGTTGGTGGAATATTGTCAATTTTGACATATTAATTATGTTAGTGGTGAACATTGTTAGGCAATTTAAAACAATGAAACTTGCAATCAATTTATTTGATGAATCTACCTTATTCCTAGTTAGCAATTCAAAACTTGAATAAAGGCATATACGGATATTTTAAAATGGAGTTAATGACAATTAATAGATATTTCAAAAAGAAATTAATGACAATTAATAGGAAAATTAATTGTAAAATTTCAGTAGTTGACCAGAATTAATTTATTGAATAATTAATGCAAGTTAATTAAATTGATGAAAGATAAATAAGTTAATTCTTTTGGTTAATGGCATGAGGACGCGAGGTTAATCCCCATTTTTGTAGGAGAAATCTGCCCGTGTAACCAGACCGGCTACCAGTGCCTACAAAGCGGACGGATTAATGTGAGACGTCGCAGGATTGATAATTAACCAAAAGGGTTAATTAACTAATTAAGTTAGTAACCAAATTTGAATATGTAATTAAAGGAGATTGATTGACATGAAGGAATATGGTAATTAATTGAAATCAATTAAGGAGGATAATTAATTGGTAATAAGGTAATTAATTGAAATCAATTAAGGAGGATAATTAATTGGTAATATGGTAATTAATTGAAATCAATTAAGGAGGTTAATTAAAAGGGATAAGGTAATCAATTGAAATCAATTAAAGGCAATTAAAGGGGAATTAATTGATTAGAAGAATATGGAAATCAATTAGAGGGAATTAACTAATTTAAAAATATTAGTTAGGAAATTGGGGCTAGATTGCTAGATGTCCCAATGGTAGAAATCAAAAAGTGGAAACCTATAAGGTAAATTGAAAACTTAACAAGTGGAATAAATAGAAATAAAACGCATTTGTTTAAAAACGTCAAACCATAAATTAGTGACGTTTTCTTCCACTTAAATCAACACCATCTAAATATTTAGTGCTTGCCACTTTCTTTCCTTGAATCAACGCATTCACTCCCAATTTTGTGACGCCCCACCTCTATACCCACGCTAGCCAAGGACACTACAGGGTAATGCTGTCAACTAACACGGAGAATAAGGCTGGTTAGGAGCGACCATCTATAGCCTTGCTCTAACTATCTATTGAATACATCGACAATAAACATATCAAGCAGGTCGAGATACCCAATGAATACTTAAACAAAACCATAGGTGGTTGAAGGATCTATCAGAACAGAATATAACAACTCAAATGTAATATACATCACAGAACAGTAAATCATCATATACACATATACTGATACATAGCAGAGTATACAAAATAATACATATCAAGTGGTATAGCAAACCACAATATACAGACGAGTCAAAAGGATACATATATCAGAGTTACAATAAAATAGGACTACACAAAAAGCTATAACAAAAAGGAACAAGCTGAATAGTCCATGCGGAAGCAAAATAGGCTAAGTCCAAAAGCACCTAACCTGAAACAACTCGGTCTGACCCAAGTACGAAATACACAGGTCAGTCTAGCTAAACAAATCAGTTAGATAAACTGAACAACAATAAACCTGCAAGGTTATAAAGCATAATAGATATCTCTAAAAGAGATAACACAATCATCTAACGAAAGATGAATCATATAGAACAAGCCACATATCATCAGCAACATATAGAAACAAAGGATAAGAATATCCCAAAGCAAGCCAAAAGGCAATAAAAAATACCAATAAGGTATACAAGTTCCACAAGGTAAACGCTACGCATCATGCGGCTCATAATGACCAACATCGAAGGGCGATACCTAGGGAATATACATATGAATGAAACATCAGAAAATTTGCTCGAGCTCAGTACTGTACAAACAAGGATCCATGAGCCCGAAGACTCCAAACCCAATATCACCCATGCGGCTCATAACGACCAACATAGAAAGCGATACTAAAGGGCAACCCAATATCACCCATGCGGCTCATAACGACCAACATCGGAAGCGATACTAAAGGGCAACAAACCCGAAGGCACAAACCCGAAGGCACATACCCGAAGGCAACAAACCGTAGTGGTGAAGGTCAGAGACCCAGTACTGGACACCACTAACTGGCGGAATGTGTCATAACTCTCAAAAAGGAATCCGAAAAGTGGTAACGTGGGTCCCATAACCACTCGTTCGCACTAAATGGTTTACTACCCGTTAGTTAATTTCACACTCAAAGCAGTACAAAGTCACCTCATATCATCGGTAACCCAAACCCGAAGGTCAAAACGATCAATTGAATAGGTCGGGGATTAATCGGAAAGATAAACGCACAGATTCATGGTCCGTGTTTTGCCCAACCATTTAATCACCCTTCCACTTCGCTCGAAGTGAGAAATTGTGCGTGTGTATAAATAGATTTATAAATTTGAGAAACGAGCTTTTAATATGATTAGAAAGATTATTTTATAAAAACCCATGGATGAAGTCAAAAATAAGTTATCAAAGTCAAAGAGGCAATAACAACCACTAAGAACCAACATGAATCAATAAAATCCGGAAAACCAATCAAAACGAGCATAAATAGGCAAAACAGGAAAACAGGAGCAGGTCAGTCGACTGAAATCCCTGTTCAGTCGACTGAAAATTGTCCAGAAAAATTTCGGGCTTCAGCTCAGTCGACTGAACAGAGGATCCAGTCGACTGAACCCCATTTCCTGCATTTCCTACTTATTACCAATGAAGTGCAAACTCTCCCAACTTTCAATCGGACGAGCACGAACGCTAGGGATTTACGCCACGCGGCTACCCGACCCTATAAGCACTTCGATTCATCACCAAAAACATGATCAAAACATCAAAGTTAGGATTTCAAAGAATTGAACCCAAACACTAAAAATTTGGATATTCACCAATTCAATCCAAACTAAAAGCAAGTGCATATGAACAAGTGCTAGGAATTCATACCCAACATCAATGAAATCAAGAGAAGTAGACGTGAGTTCAAAACTCACCTTTAACCCAAAAACAAGAAGAAGGAGCTCAATAACAAGGAGAAGACCAACCAAACACTACTTCAAATCAACAAGCTTCAATCTAAGAATAAAACACATATTTTCCAATTTAGGTTTAGAAAATTTTCTGAAATTGAAGAGGAGAAGAGTTGGAGAAGATGAAGAAGAGCTTACCAATGGATTCTCTTTGATTTTGGAGCAAGAATCAAGTTTACAAGAAGAAACTAGGGCTTGCAATTTCTATTTCCCTTTCCCTTCCACCATTTTCAGTTCTAGCTTAAGAAATGAAATGAGGATGAATGAAGAGAAGGGGTTGGTTAGGGTATTAGTTAAACTAGTGGGCTGAACCCAAACCCAAAACCCAATAGAAAAAGGGTCAAAATTTCACAAACTCCAAACATATCAAAGATTATACTCAAAAAGATCGCAAACGCCATTTTGGAACCAATGGTGGTAGTTTCGAGTTCCAATTCGGCCATTTGCAGAAAGTAGCTTTTCGGACCCAAAAATCCGACTAACGACGTTATATATTAATTAAATATTTAAATATATAATCGTTAAATATGCGGGTTGTCACAAATTTAGTTTGAACGTACGTTATTCCTTGCAAAATTTAATCACTTGATTTACGCCCCTTTTTAATGCAGCAAAATTTGTTATTTTCCTTTACTATTTCAAAGTCTAATTTGCTTTAAATTTGATATAAATCTTTGTCTAATAAAACTTTACCGTTCTTTATTTATCAACCCGAGCACCCCTGTAATAACGCAGTGCAAACATTTATTCCCTTAATTCCTGTTTGTTGTCGTTTCTTTATAAATCAATGCTATTTGTAAATCGATTGCCATTTCCTTTACCAAAAGCAATACGTGATATCCTTTACCAAAAGCAATACGTGATATCCTCTTTACACTAACAGTTCAAACTCATGAAATCAATGCTGGTTATAAGAATTCAAATCCACGTACAACTTCATTTGGTTAATAGGTATATAATCAGTTATTTCCATTTACCGTTCAAAGAAAAATGATTTCTTGCTGTTTCGTTCCAAATATAAATCACTCAGCTTATCAAAGATTCACACAAGCCTTATCCCTATATACCAAAAACGTTCTAAAATCTGAAGAAAAAAAATCTTACTTGCCTTTAGGAACAAATGACTTAAACTCAAAGAATTAATCCATGCAATTACCTGTTCATTCGAAAATAGTGCCTACCTATTTTGTCCCCAAAAATTTTGCAACCTTTATCTGGTTTTATTATTTCTTAACCGGTTAACCTCCTTGATTTTTGCAACCTATCTGCTTAAATACCAAAACACGTTCAAAGAAAATTGATTGCATGCCTACCTGTTACTCTTAATCAATGATTTTCTCTTTGTAACGTTCGAATAACAAATCAAAATTGCATGTCGTCTATATAGTTCAATCAACAAATCTAATGCATGCCGTTTTATTTTTCCCTCAGTTAGTAACGCAAGATTTATTTTCTGCTAAATTTTATAACGTATAAAATATTTTTCCATATTCCCATCATTGAAAGAAAAGACTTGTCGTTTCATATCTTTTCTGCAATTGTTTTTTTTCAAAAAAAACAAACAAGATTCTTGCCTAAATTTCTATTCATGCCTAAATTATCGCAACTCGTCTCTTATATAAATCAAACCCACACCACAAAGTTTCACCACCTCAACATTGTCCATTTGCATTGTTCCAGTTGCTTGCGTGAAAAACTTCTTCAGGTAAATGGCCGAACCTTGCTTTCATTTATTTTGTTCTTCTTCTTGTTTCATTTGGTCCGATGTCCACACTACTCGGCTGCCCCACCACCTGTCCTTGCCATATCTCCTTTTTCCCTCTCTGATCTATTTTGACATACAAGTCAGATTGTTGTAGGAAGTCGAGCTTAATATCCTTTTGCACTCTGTAGAAAAGTGCATGCGCCCCTGTAGTTGTGGCCACTTGAACTTCTTGCGTGAGTCATTTTTTTTTTAAATATGAATTGCTAAAGTGTGTCATCTTTGAAAAAAAAAGGTAACAAACAAAACTATTATCCTTCATTTTGCATACACTCACACGTGCAAAATCATGTTTGTTTCAGCAGATAGGTAGAACTTTTTATTACCTAAATTATTTCCAAAATATGCAGTGACTTGTATATTTTGAGTGCATGCTTATGGGGTTTAAAATAGGCAAGGAGGCCGTGCCATTTATTTAGTTTATATCACCTTGTTTTGTGAATTCATGCATGAATCATTTTAATAAAATGTTACCAAAAAAAAAGTATATTTTCATTTGCATCTCTGGAAGAAGTAAAAAAAAAAACACAAAAGAAGAGAAATGCATGTTTTAAAAGATGAGGTAGGAGTGGCTGTGCTATGTTGCGTGTTCAAGCTTTGGGAACCAACATGCTTCACTTTTATACAACGTGATTATTTATACATAGAAAGAAAAAAAAGATATATTAGTTGCAAATTTCACTGTTATCAATTCTGAAGAATTTTAGTGTACGCCACCTGTTTGTAGAAAGTGAATAACGTATTGTGTCCACCTTTTTCTTTTCAACTTTTGCCTAAAACTTTCCACTATAATTTTCGTGGGTACGTAAATAGTTAAGATTTCACTGCCTGGCCTTGAGAACGTGGGCGAGTCGAGTAGTGGAAGGGGTCGAGTCAAGTCAAATTCTATTCGTTCCAGTTGTTTCGAAAATTTTGCTTTTACCGTAATTTTAAAAGTCGCGTATTTGGTATTTGGATCTTATTATAGATCTGAACCAAGGCGTGCATCCACAGAAATCTAATCGTGCCATTTGTACGTTCCTTTATCAAGTGGTACAATCGTTTGAATCTGATTATCTGCAGTTTTAAGGTGAGTATTTCTCACCAGACAAACATACCTATATATCTGTGAATTTATCACAAGTGTAACTGTAAAATTTATCTTATTTAATTTTATCTGCCTGTGATATAAACGTATGATGTTAAACCCTATTATTTATTGACACATCATCAGTTGTTTATTTATTGAAGTATTATTGCAGTTATACTATTTAATGCTTATTTACTGTTAATCACACTGCAAGTTCCCTGTAAATTTAGGATCGTTATAGGCTGAAATGATAGGCCTGAACGATAATTATTTACCCATTTATTTATTTAATTGTTTAATTATTTATTATTTAACTTGGGATTGCAGGTTTGAAATGATAGAACCCGGGTTTTTGTAAATTGCGGATTGAAATGATATATATCCGTATCACTTGACCTAGGCTAGAAAACTATATACAGACCCGTGGTTTATATAATATTTTATGAAATGTTTTAAAAATATTTTAAATAGAAAGTTTATGATATTCTGGCTTAAATGCATTTAAAGGATTTTATGAAATTTATAATGATTTTTGAATGAGTCAAAATGTTAAATAAATGGAAGTTTAAGTAAAATTTTGGAATATAACTTATTCTGAATTTTTGTTAAAAGTGAGATTTTAGTTAAGTAAAAGAATTGATAATAAGTTATATTTGGGAATTTAAAATTAATTGTTAAGTTAATAATTTATTTCAGCACTTAAATGTTGTCTTTTATAAATGAACTGTTTAACCTACAACTTTAGGTAGCATTTTATAAGTGCTACGGAAACTGAATTTTTGATTGTTTTAATAAAATTTAATAATCTTTGGGAAAAAGACTTAAATTTTGGAATTTAATATGTAATTAATAAAAATAAGGAATTGACTTTAAATGGTTTTAAATGGAAGAATTTAACTTTTAAATGTGAGTTGAAAGGCAATTAATTCCTAAATAAATTGAATAGATTTAAATGGTATTTTATATTAAATAAAATGACCGATGTTTAAATAAATAATGTTTGAAATGATATTATGATATTGAAATTTATTTGAAATTTATTTTGATTTTTAAAGTATAAATACCATTTTAAAAGTTGTAACCACGGGTTATAATAACGTTTGGTTGTTAAAGAGACCGGGATCGGATATCTGGCATACTCTCTGTCGATACCGAAAACCACTTTGACAACCGTGTACGCAGTGGAGATTCCAGAATGAAGTAGGATGGTGGAGACGTTTCCTTTGAGGTAAATACGTGGATCCGACTCCCGTGAGTTGGCATAAGGTGGCTAAAACAGGAGCGATCGACGGATTAATGAGGTAGCACCTCTGATCGGACGCACTTCTTCGTATGCCATTCTATTACTTTTGTGATTGTATTGGTGCGCACCTTTGATTTGGGAGTGTTGTTCGAGGTGGGCGGTAGCTGCGCGCTGCGCGTTACCATCGGTCCGGAAGCGTAATTGGTATATCTACCCTGGCATTGCCTAGTTGTGTCGTGTCACCTAGCATAGCGAGCCTTGTACGAGTTTGGTTTTCTCCCGTAGCCCATGTGGTATCCTATGGTGGCTTCCCTATCAGGAGGGACTATGATATTGGATGGACTATTGGGACTATTATGTGTTAAGGTGGAAAGTGTAAAGCCTTAACGCTATTTAAAAGTAAGTTTATTTTACTAATAGACACTATTATAATAGCGAAGTATTACTACATAGTAAATAGTTTAACGGATCCTTAGAGGATGGGTGGTCCCAAGCATCCTTTAAGTTATTTGCTCTATATTACAGTACACTTGAATTAGCTTACACTGTATAAGTATGTATGTCCTGACTCGAGTGTTTATGTTTTATTTTACGCTCGGGTCAGCCTGAGTTGCAGTTCAGTTTCATCCCGGAGCTAGGATTTCTATAGGTCACTTTCAAGCTGCTGGCAAACTTCCCTTCCAGTTCTTTATCTAAATTTTTGAAATCAAGACTAGTGGACATTTGGATTGTTCTACTGATGATTTAAAACTATATTTGGATTAAAGACTATGTAATTTTTATTTGATTGAGACTATTTATAGTGGCTTCATGAACCACTAAGTATTTTTAAATTCCGCTGCGAGTTTCTGATATCTGTGTCTGTGATTCTGTGATTATTTATTTACTGTATATTCTGAGATTTGCCAAATTTTATTTGCAACGCGGTATTTTGAACAATTCAAGTCCGACATGTGCGGATGCGAATGGTTGAAAATATCGGGTCGTTACAATATATCTGGACTCAACTGAACAAACAACGGATATTGAATTCAGGTTGGAATATCCAAAATATACACCAACTTGTCCCTATCCGGACTTGGATCCTCAAAGAATAAACAAATGGATACCATTTAATTCAGTTTTGTATTTCATTAACCAATTTATTTCACTTCAAATTCGTTAAAGTTAATAAACGAAAAGCTGAGGGAAACTGATGGAAAGAATACGAAATAGGAATTTAGAACCTTTTCTATAACGATTCACAAGGCCACCACCACACCAAAGCTTCTTCCTTCAGCTGCCAATGATCCATCAGAGAATTGAAATCAGGTGATGATCAAAAGAGAGTTGATAGAGAAAGTTGTTCCTTTTTGTTGCAGGGTATCAACCATAGTGGTATTTCCCTTGTCCCCTACCTCATCCTGTTCTTAAACTCATACTCACTATCAGTGGATAGCAAGATGGATATCTTAGGGAATACTCATTCTAGGGTATTTATAACCCAATCTCTAATGAGTTACCCAATGTGTTATACTCCCGAGCTAAAGTATTTTTACTCAACCTTTAGCTCTGACACCATTGTAACGACCCTGACTCAACTACATCATCCGTATTCAAATGCCGCTGATTCAAATGTCGAATCTGGTTCATCGGAGCTTATAACACATTAAATAAAACAAAACAGCGGAAGAAAAAATGAATATTTATCATTGGTACACAATATAACAGCAACGATACAATAGAAGAGCAACAATAGAGATTTGTACAATAGCGGAAAAGATAGCGCCAAATGGTCTTTCAAAGAATAGGAAGAAAGATATCAAGGCTGCATTCGAATCCAATGCCCTAAAGATCTCAATTCCAATAAGCTCGAAACCCCAATCAAGTTGTATTAAGCAAGGTCAGCCAGCAATGAAATCGCCAAGATCCAAAGATTCCAAAGAATTCCAAATGGGAAGCTGAAGGCTATCGAATCTATATCTACTAGCTGAGAATTTGAAAATCTAACTCTATGCTGCCCGTGTGGAAAATTGTGGGCACCCAGAGTTTAGAAAGGGAACAATAAACTTCAGGTCAGTCATGAGACTAGTGTGAGTAAGCAAAAACATTTTATCTTTAACCAATGGAAACAAAAGAATTTAAAAGAAATCCGCAATGCTTTTTGGAAAATGAAACTACCATAAGGCCTCGCGGCACACACACAATGCAATCTTACACTTGGGGGGAGATTTCTTCTTATGATAGTCAAACATGCTTGATACGCGAAAACCTTTTGATATTATTATTAGTGCATAGTGCAGAAAACCTTTGCAAGTATAATATTAATCTTAGCAAGCATACGTACCATTAAAGTATGCCACTATAGCTACCATGTTAGAAGGCAGGTTTTACAACTAAAACCGTACAAGACGCGTATTGGCGATTGGATTTCCAACAAATAGTCAGGCAAAAGAACTTCCTGGGCCACATAGTTATGCCTCTAGAGGGACGCTCCGAGAACCTAACCGGATCTCTCCCAACACAAGGCCGGGTTACCTTTGTAACTAGGTAACTACTACACGAGTATGCCATCCCCCGGTTGTAACCAACCTTTATCCCGGCATTCACCAACAACCACAAAGTAATAGATTTGCAGCAACCACACAAGTTAAGTATCTGGGCTCCGTACCATGATACCCCTTTTATCTAGAAGGAAATACACATACCCTCAGGGGGCGCTACCCCCAAATAACCTTGCTGCGTCCTTCCTGTTTCGACCATTACCGGGTTGTGAGTTCCTGATGAGGTCTCGTTCCACAAAGCTACGCTTTTCAAAAAAGTCATGCTTCGATCAACACGTGATCGGCAACATTTAGTATGCCACATTATCAAATTGGGAATGTATCACTAGTAACCATCAATCACATAACCTCTAAGCTCGTACGTCTCAGAGAAGGGTGTTAAGCTAAGAGAATAAATTCTCCGCCACCAAACAGAAATGTATTTGATAGAAATCAGCTTTACATCTCAAAGTGTAATGTCAGACACACATCTATACAAGTCTGTTTCGGGTTCGAACAGAACCGAAGGCACTTCACAAAGAAGCCCTTGCAATTTGGGTATTCACAATCCCGATTGGACTCCCCATCACATATGGAGATCTCTATAACGGCGCGACTCAGTGTAGAGAAGTTCGATAGATAATCCTTTCGTTCTCGAAAATACCCGGTCTTCACCACCGATCTTCAAATGCTATCCATTTACGTCGTATCATTATTCAGAATGG
Source organism: Allium cepa (assembly GCA_030765085.1). Taxonomy (NCBI): domain Eukaryota; kingdom Viridiplantae; phylum Streptophyta; class Magnoliopsida; order Asparagales; family Amaryllidaceae; genus Allium; species Allium cepa. The sequence continues at coordinate 127,304,299 of CM060944.1, forward strand.
GTTATATGACAAAAAGCCATCTTCCATCTAAACCGAATAATGAGCGCAATATTTCAAAAACATATGGATATATGAGATCTTAGTTAAGTCACAACTTAAAGCCCAAAACCTTTCTTTTGAATGGTTTTAAAACAAATTTCCACTTTCAATCTTTTAAATAAAAAGATTCACTTCACCAAGTTCACCAATCTTTCACAAAGATTCATTCATAGTTTTTCAAAACTATTCCAATTCCTAATCTTTTATACAAAAGATACACCTTTAAGATCCTCTTCAATTTGAAAATAAAGTTCACCAATTTTTCTCAAAGATTCATCTATAGCTTTCAAAACAATTCCATTTCAAATTTAAAACCGCTTTCGACAAAAAATGGAAATCCTTTCTTTAGTTGAAAGCTATTATTATTTGAAAACAAATACATTTTGTTTTAGAAAATCTGATCAAATAAACACAAATTATAGCTTTTAAAATATAAACTTGGGTTAAATTTAAATTCCTAAATTAATACTTTAAAATGGCTATCCACGTAAATAATATATAACTTGTATACCCCTTTCTAACCACAATTTCTAAAATAATTTCAAAACTTAAACAGGATATATTATATTCAAAGCTAAATTTCATAACTTCCTGTTTAAAAGCTTTTCATAACCCAATTCCATTTCCAAACCATTTTGGATTCAAAATTCATCTTTTAAACAAAATAATATTTATATTTCAAAATATCTATGACTTAACTGATTTCCTCATGTTATCCATATTTTGTGTGGTGGTGTAGTCCAGGGGTTTTATGCAATAGTGCAACATCATCAATTATCCCAATCCAAATACAACAATATCGATAAGCGGTATAATCCTATAACGCTTATCTTCATTCACATATTCGCAGATAAATAATACAAATTCATCACAGATAAATAAATTACATTCATCATAGCTCAAATCAAAATTATTCATATCACAAAGTATCACACATCAGGGAAATCAAACAATTCAAAGCATTTCATGCAATTCAAACATCCATAAGTAAGGTTAATTAATCATCTGATTAATTGAAACCAGATTAATCATCAGTCCTAGTTAATTAACATTAATTAATTACAAATTATTTTAATTAGTTAAACTTTAATAATAAATTAATTAACCTTTAAATATTAATTAATAAACCTTAATTAATAAATAAAACAACCTTTAATCATTAAATAATTAACCTCTAATTATTTAATTATTCTTTAATTAATTAATCACATTAATTACATCAATTAATTAACCCTTAATTAATTGTCATTTAATTAATCATCTTTAATTAATTACAATAAGTGATTATCCCTAATCACTTATATTAATAAATCACAAATTAATTTTAATCACTTGATTAATCAACTTTGATCATTAATTAATTATCCTTAAATACTTTCATTAAGTAATTATTCTCAAGTAATTAATTACCTTTCAATTACTTATCATTAATCAAAGTTAATTAGTTAAATATCCTTTAATGTAATTACACAAAATAATCATCCCTCAATGACACTAAGTAATAATCTTTTATTAACTACATAAATAAATTAATCACCTTGATTTATTATCTTTTAACTAATCACATAAACAAATTCATCTTTAATTAACCTTTAAATTCTAATTAAAAAAATTAATTAATTCATAATTTATTTTATTATCAAATTAACCCTTTATATTAAGTAATTGTCCTTGATTACTTTTATTAATCACATTAACAAATTTTACCTTACATAATTTAATTAACCACATAAATAAGTTAACTCTTGTATTGATTAATTAATCATCTCCATAAATTATCCTTTAATCAATTAAGTCATCAATCGTTTAAAACTTATTTGAAAATCTTGTTTATACAATTACCTTAAAAACTATGTTTATTCTAAATTTTAACTTTGAAAACTTATTTTAAAACTTGTTTAAAATTTGAAACTTGATTTATTTTCCTTTGAAAACTTATTTAAAATAAACTTAAGAATAAATAAATGGAAGTATAAATATTAAAAAAACATTTTATACTTGATTAACTAATTTACCATTATTTTTGAATCTTTCTCATCTTCTAATGATTATTAATACTTGATTTAAAACATTTACATTGTTTTTAAACTTATTAACACTTAAACTTGATCATACTTAAATTTTAATAACTTCGTTACTTGAGCACAAAACAAACTCGGGCCAATTATCAATTATCCCGAGCCCAACTTCGAGGCGCTTGCAAATCTCGACCCGACTTCGAGTAAATTCCAAAATTCTTCAAGTTCAACCCGACGAAAATCTTTCTTTCCCAAATCTTTGAAAACAACACAGCAACTACTAACAACTAGGATATGCGTGCACATGCACCGATCATCGCTGCCCTTCCGTTCATCATCACCGACGCCAGCATGATGACTTCGACTACCTCCCTTGATTCCATCCACCTGATTTATTAACGAACTCGAAAATTGAAATCGAGCTACAGAGACGACTACAGGACCGAACTTGATTAACATTTTTCCTCCTTGCACCATGACCTCCGACCTCCTGGAGCTACACCATCACGTCCATACCCTCTCCACTCGATCACCTCCATATTCCACCTACCCCGGTCCCACTCGATGCCGCTATATCGATGAAACTTTCGCGATAACACGTCGACTTGCACGAGGCTTGAACCCTAAATCCTATCACACTGCAACCGCCGATGCTCAGAAAAATGTGAGAATATTTTTCACGAGATACCTGACCCACTACCCTCCTCTGACCACAACACAAAGGTTCAATATCACTGTGATCACCAAAAAATGACGAAACACTAAATTTAGTTCAACTTGTGACTCCTTACCATTCACAATCTTAAAAATTATAATTCGAACGCCAAAAATCATCATTTTTAAACACGAACAAGAATATATATGTGAAGCTTACAATTATGTTTGTCGGATTTTCTGATATATTTATTCTTTACTGTAATATTAAACATCATCAAAGAAATACTTAATAATTTAATTTGAAATTATTTTTAAAAATGGCATTATACTCATACAATCATATTTTTTTTGAACATCATAACCCAAAAAAGATTGGGTGAAGAGATTTGGGTATTTGAATTGGCTTTGGGATCTGTAAAATAAGAACAGAGGCTTATGTGCCTAAATACAAACATGCACCCATTACTTCTTACATATATACATACAAAACATGTTTATACTTCTATACAGAACAATTCACAATCATTATACCCATTAATCATCACAAGCAATAGATAATAAAGCAATTTGGTTTCAAAAGTGTGAATTTACTCACATTGATTTGGTTTGAAAGCAGAGAACAAATTCCTTTGCCTGGAAATGATTTTTGAAGAATCTGGAAGAGAATAAGTGTGCGTGATCACTTGATTGTGCTTCAAGTTGGAATTTGATTAAATTTTCAACTGGGTGTTGAACCTGATCTTGAATTTCATTTTCTAGCTCAGGTTGAAGCTGATAGTTGTTGTTGGTCAGTTTGATTCAGGTTTTTAAAAATTGATTTTTCTTGCTTGAAAAACTGAATTGAATTGAGATGATCTTGCTTTTGATCTTATCTCAGGTTTGAGTTTGCTGTTTACTTTAGATTTGAATCAGGTTGAACTTGTTTCTCTGGATTGTGTTTTGTTTCCTAGGTTTTAAACTTTGCTTGCTGATCTTTAAACAGCTTTGTTTGTTTTGATTTTTTTTGTTTTTGCTTGTTAATTTTATTTTCTGGTTGTATCATAGTTTCTAGGTTTCAAAGGTTTGAGTATAAAAATTTTGAATAAAAGAAAAATGGAAGCAAAAGTATGGGTGTGTATATGTGTAGCTTATTTCCTTTATTTTTTTTAATTAAAGATGAAGATGAAATTAAAAATCATTACACTTGTTAAATTCCATACCTAAAAGAGTTACACTTGTTAATTGTATGTTAAAATCTTTGCACTTGTTAAATACAAGTATAAATCTTCTCACACTTGTTAAATTTAAATAAATTTATGTTTAGACCACCTCTTTAATTTATTTACAAATTATTTTTAAACCCTTGTTAATAAATTACTTATAAATTTTTGTAAATATCATTTACATATGTGTTATAGTTATATTTATAAATATACAAACTATATTTATTCATTTTAAGAAAAAATGTATTTTAAATTTTATACTTATACTTTCAAAAGATATACACACACACACATATCAAAACTTTATATTTATATTCATACATTTCAATTATTTACATTTATGCAATTTTTAAAGAAATGATTTAAAATATAATTATACACAAATAAATAATCATATATACATATTTATTTTTAAATTCCAAATCAAAATTCTATCCACAATTTATTGAATTTTTAGATCAATTCCTTTATTTACAATCCTTTGATATATACTTATTCCAAATTTTCAAATTAATCCACAATTAAATCTATAATCAATATATTATTCAAAACATTTATTTCTGAATTTCCAATAAAAATTCTATTTATAATCATATTTATATACATTTATATCAATAAACAAACAAATATCTTATTTAATTTGGGAAATACCAAATTAATTCACCAATTAAATTCCAAAAAATAAATTAATTACCAATTAAAATTTGATTCAAAAACCGAGAATGTTACAGCAGATGACTTCTGAATTTGTGTGGTAGAACTAGTTTTTTCCATCCAAATGTAGCCATTGGCTCTTTCATAAAAGGCCTTCATGCTGTCTCATGACTTTCGGCTATTTTTTGCCATATTAGGGACCCATTCTGATCCCGATATGACCGCCATTAAAAAGGCTCCTTCATCACTTACTTCAATTCTCAGGGCCATGGACTTCAAACACTTAATAAAATTGCGCAGACTCTCGTTCTCGCACTGCTTGACCGCAGGACGTCGCGTTTACATTTGGTGAAGCTTCTCTTCCTAAATTGAACTGTCTTAGAAAATCGATAGACAGTTGTCGCTAGGAAAGGATCTCTCCCACTCCAAATCTTCTAAACCACCTTACTATAGCTTCGGCTAGGTATACTGACAAAAGTTTTCATATAGCCATCCTTACAACTTTGAGAACGTCCATGTGGTATTCAAATGTATGGAGGTGATAGTCTGGATTTGTTGTGTCATTGAAATTTTCACTTAACATGGCCTTGAAGCTGTCAGCAAATTTGCTTTGACGATAGTCTCACTGAATGGGGAAGATCCTTCCTCCTTAATCTTCTCCTTAGTTCCCTACTAGAAAAGTTTAGCTAACTACTCTACACAAGCTTTTAATCGGCATATTTCATTTTCTTTGGATTTTGAATGTGACGATTAATCCTTGAACAATGAGGTGGCATCATTCTCTTCCAGAGAAAATCGAATTTGTTACTTAATCGGTAAAGTTTTAATATTAACTTGTTTTGTCTTGATTTGTGGATTTACTTGGATCATGCCTCTTAGCTTGATATCAGTTCTTAAGCCAGTTCCAATGTTCACAACTTTGGGAGCGGCGTATCATTCCCCTATTGAATAGCCATTGTAGTAGGTGAACGTAAGCGATGAGCTATGGATCGGGTTGGAGAGGTTAGTCTATGGGCAATATGTTGGGCCATAATTTTCTTTAGCCTTTTCGTACGTTGGTTAATTTGGTTTATGAAGGATTGGCATGCGATCAAGAGGGGATCTACGGGGACTTCATTTAAAGCTCCCACTTCAATTTGGGCTTTCGAGTTTATGAGTGACTTGTTAGAAGTCTTGAAGCCAAGCATAAATGTTCTTGAACAGGAGGGACAACTGAATCAATGGGATTCATGGTACGTGGAGTTAACGTGGGCGACATTACTGGATGCAGGAAATAAATAGTGGTCAGACCCTATTTCTAGTGCCAAAAATGTTAGTAAAATTTTTCATCTGAGAACAATTGAACTGATGATGGAGTAATTATCATACTAATTACCCTAATAGTTTTGAATTAGCAAAATTAAGTGGTATGAAATTTGCCTTTAAGTAGTGATTATGTCACTGGATGCTTACATAATCAGGTAGTTGCACTTTAACTGTTTGTTAAAATGTCAAATAACTAATATTTAATTCTAACACCAATAAGGTAAGATTTGGTATTGAAAATTAGGTAGGTAAATAACAAAATGCAGAAAAAGTAACTAACACAAGAAATTTACGTGGTTTAGATGTTAAGGAATCCTGTGTTCATGGAGAAAATTGCTCTTTCTTCCTTTTATATTCTTTGGTTCATATTTCAATGGCAGAGAGTATAATAAAACCTTAAAAGTTTAAAAAGGTCTAAAAGGACCCTTTTTTCTATAGTGCTTTTTCTATTCATAGTATGATGGCATACACGGATTGTCATAATCTATCCCTTGATGTTGTGGTTTAGCCTTTGGGTTCTACTAGATGTCATCTACCCACGTTATCAGTTTGATATATTTGAACTGCAAAGGTGTTTTTGGCAAGAAGTCTGAGGTAAAGGTGGGAACTCTTGAAATTGTGGCGGGAACATTTAAAATCATAGCGGGAGACTTCAAATTTGAATTGGCTTTGCATATGAGTCCTTGAGAGGACAGTAAGAGTTACATGTTGGTTTTGGGGCACTCCCACTATGTTAGAAGTGAGGCTGTACCGGTTGATATGATACTTGTATGATGCTACAATACCTGCCTGATATTTAGGTGCAATCTTCCTAAGTTGCTTTAGTCTTTGGGATGCATGATTTTCCTAACCTGGGAGTTAATTATTATATGTGTGAAGGTGATCAGAAGTAAATGCAATTCGGGCTGATTGTGATTTGAGTTACCCTTGTTGCATGAGTTATTGACAAGGGTGATTTACAACTTTGTTGTATGCCTATAAGTGTGGATCTGTGTTGGAATGTTGTTTAAGTGGCCCTAAGTGTAGCCTTTTGGGATGCTTCTGACATGGTGCGGTCTGCTTAGGTAGCCCTCAGTACGTGCGATGCAGATCCTCTTTTGAAGGTGTCAACAAAATACAAATTTTATGGATTTTGATAGTGCAATCGGATTGTCCCTATATTTTAGTTTTTGCGTAGCTTTTTGATCGGGATGTGTTGTATGTTATAAATTCAAAACAATTTCTAACGTCGCTGCGTAGTATCTATGCTTAGCCTTGGCTCTGTGTATTGTTGATTGTTTCCTGCACCTTTTAACCATGTCAGATTTTGGAGTAACATAGTGTTTTATTGAAACAAATGGATGAATGTAGTCCTGATATCTTTGTGGCTTGTCTTATGAGCATAATATTCGATTTCGTTGTGACTTCCTACTTTTTGGCAACAGTTCTTTTGGTTGGATCAAGTATCGTGACCGCATGCTAGTTTTTATGTAGTATCCGTTGGATCGTTTCAACTTCTTTTCTTTTCATCTTAACTTTTATTGCAAGAGCAGCTCTCCCAGCTTTGTACCTTATTTAATTCCCATTTAACTAGTTTGAGAAATTCGGGTCTAACATATATGTTGACTGGGATTGAGATATGAGGCCCAGATAAATTTCCATTTCCTTTCGATCATTTATATGAGAGTCCTGAGATTTTCATCATATATCTACCGCATTTTAATGGTGGTGTTGTTTCTTCCAACGTTGTTTCCCAAATATATCTTTAGGAGTATATTACAGCTTATATAGGTACCAATGATACAGGTGATGCGGTCTTTATGGCATTTCTCATATATATATTTCATTCAACCTTCTTTTCGAACCATAGAGTGCTATTAGATCAGGTTTTCTTGCAGCTTTAGTCGATCTAGATCTGCTTCATACTATAGACCAGGGGTCTTCTATACTTGGATGTTTGTACACTACGCTTGATTTTACTGCTCTCAAACAGGGGAGGCAGATGTTTGGCTTCTGGTATATTTTGACGTGCTGGTACTATGAGTACATGACAAACATGCATCCCTGCAATGTGATGACAACTAGCCATGTAGCGGAGACATACTTCCCATGCATAAGACCATGGGAGCATCTTCACTTAGTTTCTCATGTGCCTATAGGGGTTTGGCATGACTTGATGGAGACCTGATATCAGATTTATTTGAGATGCATGAATAATATTTTACGGTTCTATTATTTGGATACATGTGTATTACTTCTATATTCCAGTTGATTCTATTATTTGGATTTTTGTTATACTATTGTTTATATGACTATTATTGATTCTATGTTCTTGTTGTATTTGCACTATACCGTTACATTTGATATGATGTACCGTGACAGTGTTTATGTGACCGTTGTTTGATTATACTAAGTGTTCTTTTTTGGCATGATTTACAGCGATATTTTTAATATGACTGTTGTTTGATTCTATTATGTGATCGTTGTTTGATTCCATTATACAGTGGTAATTTATTTTATTATATGACGGTCATTTATTCCATTATATGACCTTTGTGAATTTTAAAACCTTAGAAATATCACCATTGATGTTTCTTACTTTAAAATAACTTCTCAAGTTTATATAAATAAAACCTAAATTCATTTACCATACAATGTCAACGAATGTTTGTGCAAACCTGTGACAACCCATCTCCTCGACTCTTGAAAATCGACACTAATACATCCACAGTATCCACATGCCATAAATCCAAGTGCCGCGGAGGCAGATTTTCAGGGGTAAACTAAAGTAAAGATAAAAGATAGAAACACAAATTCTCACACTATGTTAAAATAGGAAGATAGCACACATAACCACTGTCACTAGGGTACATCAGAGTTTTGGTATGAACCAACCTAGTCAGGAATAGTTACAACTGCCAGCTCCCATACTTGCTAGTATTAATTAACTTAGACATAGCGGAAAAATAAAAATAAATAGACATGTAGACATCCACATCGGGTGCTCCAGCTCCATGCTCCAAAATCCTCTTCCAGCATGCTCTTTCCAAAATACTACAAACAGAATCCTGACTACTTGGCTGCCTAGAAAAATTGGGCACCCAGAGTTTAAAGGGAAAACAAAATAAACTTTGGGTCAGTCAAAGGACTGGTGTGAAAACTCAAAATACATAGTTTGAAAACAAAAAAGTATCTCATAAGACCATGCCTGTGACGACCCAACTTTTTCTCCACAAAAAGTTGTATCATCTTAGAGAAAGAAAGGGATAGAAAAGAGAAAAAGAAAGAAGAGAAAGAAGAAACAACACAAGAATCTCAACAGTGGAAACAAATAAATTATATTAATAACATAAGTATTACATAGTATACAACAATTATCAGAGTTACACAGACATTACAACACATACTAGAGAGTTATAAACACCTGTCTAGTTATTACAACTCAATACATTACAGATAAACACTCAGAGATACCAACACAGCGGAAAACTATATATCTATAGGCGGAAGCCTCCTGCTCCATTGCTCCTCCATAATTCATCAAAGCTAACCTGAATCCCTTGGCTACTCGTAAAAATTTGAGTACCCAAGAGTTAAAGAAAAACAGAAATAACCCCGGGTCAGACATGGGTCTGGTGTGAGTAACAGGTTAAAGTTGCTTAACTTTTGAAAAACCTTTGAAAGAAAGGTATCACGTAAGACTTCCCATACATAAACATGGAAAAAAAATTACCTTACGCTGACGAAAACATTTGATAGGAAATCCAGTGATATTATAATAGTGCCTAGGGTTTTCAAGTAAATAAGAAATAGCCGAAATTTTTACATTCATTAAATTCCAGCTACTAGCCACAAAAGTGGGTAATACAATCAAAACCGTTGGCACTTATTGGATTTTGGATTCCATACAATGGCTGGGCTACTGGGGTACCGCCCGTCACAGTACGTGGCCTAGATCACCATACCGAGGAGTACGCCCGCTCCCCTGCAACAAAAAGCCGGAACCATTCCTTACTGAACAGTTCCGAACAAGACCACCCCGCACTTGTGATCAGCAACCGCAACACTAAGCCGAAATAAAGGGACATCTAGACAGGGGTAAATCTCGTCCTACTTCGGCATGACCCACTTAGCCTTGCTGCAGCTCCTCTGTTTTAGCCATTCCTGGTTGATGAGGCTTGAGGCTACGATTACCTTTATAGGACATATCACTTAGAATGCTCATCGTCCACCTGACGATGTTCTGAAAGCATTCAATCCATACAAGTTCGTTACGGGTTCAAACGAAATCAAAGGCATTATCTCGTTACAATCGTTTTGGAATCACCCTAAGAGTTAACGATGATAACCCTTGCACTTTGAATCTTCATCTTCTCTTCAGATTCACGACCTAATGTTAATTTGGATCGATGTGGTTTTCGGATATCTAAATATGGAAACCCGAACCCGGTCTCATCGAAATCCAAAACTTGTCTTTTAAGGCCAAGTTGTTTTAGAGTTCAAAACAATTCAATTCATTATCTATATACACACAGATAGATAATTCACATCACAAAAGATAATCAACATTATCATCATCAACAGATAATCCATATCATCAATATAAATAGATAATCCTTATCATCATTACAATGTAACCAATGCATCCATATCATATAACATTCCTTATCTCATACCTGAGATTACAAACCATACATGACAACCAATATCAATCATCAAACATAAGCAATGATCTAATGATCACACCATCTATAATTAATTTAAAATAAATTAAATTAATTACTTCATCATTAAAATCATGCTTATCTTAATCATCGATTGATTACAAATAAATTAATAAATCATCATCTCCTTATTTTATTCAACTAATCTTTCCTGATTAACCATCTCTAATTACAATAAGTAATTAGCCTTTAAATTAATTACACAAGTTAATTATACTTAACACTTTGCAATAATTAACTTGTAATTACTTAATCAATTTACTAAAATTAATTACATTAATCCTTTATTAATTAATTACTTCATTTATTGATTATTCCTTAATTAATCAATTTTAAATTACATCATTAATTTTATTAATTAATGATTTCTAATTACAGTTTAATTAATCTCTCTATATAAATTAATTACATTAAGTAATTAATCTGTAATTAAACCACATATATATTAATCACCCTTGATTAATAACCATCCAGTAATTAACTACTTTAATTACTCATCCCATAAATTAATTACTCTTAATTAATTATCTCAATTAATCCCTTGATTAATTCTAAAGTAATTTAATCTAAATTACTTCCATCATTAAACATCTTTGATTACATTCAGTAATTATCAATTCATTACTTCTCTAAGTAATTACAAACCCATTAATTACATAAAGTAATTACTCATCAATCATCAAGTGTTTAAATTAATTAAACTTAATTAATTAATATAAACTAATCACATTAAACCAATTAATTACATTAAGTAATTAACTCATTAATTACTTCCATTAAGTAATTAAACTTAAACAATTTCAAACATGATTATTATTAATTAATTAATTTAATTAATTATTAAAAATTAATTACATTAATTAACTGTTTAAATAATCTTAGTTAATGACCTTCATTAACTAATCTTAGTCACTTAATTAAGTAATTAACTTATATTAATCATTCTTAATTACAAATTAATTAATATTTAATTACCAATTAATTTATTACTAATTATTAAATTAATTAAGTATTAACTGCAAATTAATAAATCCTAATCATTTGATTAATAAATCTTAATCATTAATTAAAATTTAATTAACAATCCTTAATTGTAGATTAATTAACCTTAATTAATAAATCTTAAGACTTTAATTAATAAATATAAAATTATTATTTACTTAATTAATCATCCACATTATTAATTAAATAATTAATTAATTACCCATTTTAAATTAACTTAATTATTTAATTAATTCAACTCATCAAATTTCATTTATCCGTTAGATAACATTTATTACTTAATTAAGAAAATTAAAAACAAATTGTTTTAAATTTTATTTTAAATTCCATTAAAACTTCATTTTAAAATTTAAGATTTTAAAATTAATACAAATTTTAATGTAAACAAGATTTTAAAAGCAATTCAAACCTTTATCTCATATGTTAAAAGAAACATCTACTTTATAAATAAGTTTAAAAGAATTTAAATCCCAATTTAAATTTTAAATTCAAATCAATTTAAAAACATTCCTAAACATTCTAAGTTATTTTAAAACAATTCAATTTAAAATTTTCCTTTTTATTTCAAAACTGAAATACAGTTTGAATCTTTTATTCTAGATTTAAACTTAAATCTTTAAAAACTTATTTGCATATTAAACTCCATTTTAAATTCAAATCATTTAACCAATTATAACAATTAAACAATTTAAATTCAAACTCATTTATTTTAAAAACTGAAATTAAGTTTTAATTCCAGATTTAAAGACCCAGATTTAAACATATTTTAAATTTTATATTTTACAATTTTAAACTTCCAATTCAATATGCAAAACACATATGCTTTTACCCTTATAAGGTTTTAAAATCAAATTTAAATTTTAAATCTTAGATTATATCAAATTACAGATTTAAACTAGTTTGAATCATATTCAATTTCAGATTTCAAAACTCAGTTTAAATTCAATTTGCATTTTATACTTTCTTTTAATTTTTTAAAACAGTAACAGGTTTCCTGTTTTTATATTAAAACCAAACTAAAATTTTAAAAGTTCAAATTATTTCAAAACCCAAGATTTAAACTATTTGAATTCAAATCCAATTTCAGGTTTAAACTTAGTTCAGATTTTAGTTTGCGTTTTAAACTTGCTTTTAATTTTTAAAAAAACTGTAAACAGGTTTCTGTTGTCACTTGTAAAACCTGAAACAAAGAAAATGCTCGAGCAACCTCTACAAAAAATTCGAGTCACATTCCCATCAGCTTCGAGTTAAAACTCGAAATTCCTGAGTCCATCACATGGCAACCAAAACCCTGAAATCACCAAATATAACACCAGCGTCCTACTTCCTCTGTGCACCTACACATCGACTCCGGCCATCACTGGCCAACCACACGACCACCCCTCAGTTGCCCATCATCTCCTTAGGCCAACCAAACACCAACCCCATCGGTATTTGCCCTAATTCAAAGTCGTGACCATTTTTCCCAAACCTGGAAACAAAACGGCAACTTCACTCAGACCCTGTCAACGTCACGTTGACGCGACTTCTGCCACCATCACCTTCGAAACTCCGGCGACGTCTTCCTCAAACCACCATCTATCAACACCCCAGAAATTGTGGGACTCGATCCATTGTCAAAGCCGTGGTGTTCAATTTCCTCAAACCCAGTAAACTAGGGTTCAAAACGGTAAAAACCCAATCTCATCATCAAAAATAAATTGCAACCTAATCTAAGAATTTTCCCATAATCTCTGATACCTCCACCTTCTCCAGGAGCAAATTTAACACAAACGAACATAAGGATCATCCGTGTTAACCCAAATTGTAGATTACAGAGAATTTAAAACTGCTTTTTAAATATATCATTAAAAATTTTAATTCTTGGTTTAAAATTCATGATTTTGAATGATGTTTTAATAAACAATCCTAAAACATTAAATTGTAATGTTTGAATTTCCATCTTATACAAATTGTTACCCTGTTATACTTATTTTCTGGTAAAACAGAATTTACTTTACTTATATAAATTTTAAAAACTTACTTTATCTCAAAATAGACAAGTTTCATTTCAAAATTAAACATAACAGCAAATAAATCAAAAGAAAAAGGATTTCTCTATCAACTAGAACTTATGTTGTAAATAGTCAGAACATAAGTGAAAAGAATGCACCTTATATATACATATACATAGCAAATTCAAAATGTTTTGTCATTTATAAATTAAAGCATGATGCAACTTTTACCTACTTAATTTTTAAAGGTTGAGTTACTCACCTGAAAGCAGAAGATAAACAGAGCACAGATTTTTGAAAAACCCCTTTTGCTTTTTAAAATCTTTGACTAGAATGCTTGCTTGAAAACTTGAAATGCTAATGTCTTTAACTTGCATGTAGGCTTTCATGCTTGTATCCAGATTTTGAAAGATAAACACATGCTTTTCTTGATTTCCAGAAAAATGTAGCCCTTTGTTTGCATTATTTCCAGATTGCAGAAAACAAAATGCAGGTTTTCTTGCTTGATTATTTCAAATTCCAGATTTACAAACTGACATGCATGCTTCAGGTTTGAAAATTTCATGCATGCTAGAAAATGTTACAGATTTTTTAAGAATTGAATGCAGGGAACAATTCAGGACTTATGCTATGCATTTTTGAAGATGAACTACAGGGTGATGTTCAGGTTTGCTTTAATTTGTAAATGCAGTCTTCAGGGTTTTGAAACAGGTGATGCATGATTGAAAATGTTACAAACATTATAAGTTTTGAAGAGTGATTTGCAAGCTTGGTTCAGGTTGATGAAACTGGTTTTAGAGGAAGTGATTGTAGATTTGTATTTTGAAATGAGGATTTGTTTTAGAGTCTATGAGTTTTTAGCTGAGAATATTTTTCTTTTTTTAGAATGAAAATGAGAAAGAAGAAAGGAATGAGTAAATGCAAGTTTATATAACAATATTTATGATTTAAATTAAAATTAAAGAAAAATTAAAACTAAAATTTGACACATGGCTTGGATTTAACACTTGTTAATTTACTTATTTAATCACTCAACACATGTTAAACTATGTTTCTAAGGTACTTACATTTGCCCTTTAAGTGATTAGTATTTTTAATTAAGGTTAATGAATGTTTAAACATAGTTAATTAGTTTTTAATACTTTGTTATGTTTAGATAAATAATTAAAGAAATAAACCAATTATAGTTATAAATAAAAACAATATACAAATTAATCATTTGAAAATAATATTTTTAATCATTTAAAATAAATTTATAAAAGAGGTTGTAAATTATTTGTTATTTAAATGAATACATGATTCATATTTTAAATTGTATTTTAAATTCTCATATTTATTCTACAAATCATATTTATTTATCAATATTTTAAAAAGAAATAAAACAAACATTTTTATAACTTATTTTAATATTCAATCTTAAGTCAAAATATATTTTAAACAAACTGTCTTATGTATTTAAAAATCATTTAGTTATTTTATTAAATAGTTTTGAAAAGCTTAATTCAAAAATAAATCAAAATTTCCCAATTTCAAAATATTAGAAAATATGCCATACTAATTAAATTTAAAACCAAACTTATCTATTTAAAATATATATAAATATATATACATATTATAAATAGAAAACAGTTTATTACCTTATTACAAAAATAAATTCACAAATTTATTATTTAAATAAAGAAGATTATTGAATCAATTCAAATTTATCACAAAAATTATCAATTCTATTTAAATTTTAAACACAGATTATTAAATTTATATTGTCCACAATTCTGGGATATTACAGTCCTCCCCCCTTAAAAAAATTTCGTCCCCGAAATTTAAAACAAAGGTAATTTAATAATCTCATTAAAGATTTAATTTTAAAACACCGCATATGTTAATCATATGCTAACAACCATAGCAACCAATTCACACAATCAGAACAAATCAAATTATCCAAATGAATTTTGGATAGAACTTTCACGAGTTTCCCCGGTGTGTGTGTGTGTGTATATATATAGGGATACTCACTCTATAGAATCCAAACAATCAAAAACTACTAGCTATAGAGCTCCTATCAATAACTCTAAACGGAATATCAGACTACAGACGAGTCTGACTCAACAACCAAACCTCCAGAACTACTGGTTCTATAACCAGAAATATCAAACACGTACTCCCTCAGAGATACATGAAACACTCTGAATCCCAGTTATCCAAACTGGCAATTCAACTCTAGAAAACCAAACACTAATCTTACTAAAACATAGAAGAAATCCAAAACACCTCGGAGCTAGCTTCACAAACTTACCAAAACTTATAGCCCCTTGGATCAGAGAAAACTTATCCATGACCAGATCTCCGACTCCAGAATCCAAATTCCTCTTTCTCTTATCCATAAAAATTCTTCGGACGATCCTGGACCACCAATATCCTTCCTGATCAGCTCAACTCTTGCTGATTCCACTAGAAACAGACTGGATCAAAACAATCCAATGATCTCCTCAAGATCAATTCAAAACTAGGAACACAACTCTACTCCTTAACAACAGAAGACAGATCAAACTTCTCCTTATCCGAAAAAGAAAAACAGATGCATCCCAAACTGCTTCCGCTGCACTACTCTGATCCGAAGTAGAAGAAAATGCTGATGAAGAACACGAGCACAAACTGGAAAACCCAACACAGAAATATGGTTCTACATATTCATAAGAAAACTCAGACGTTTCTCCGAAACCTGAGCTGCTTCACCCACTTCTATCTCAAGGAACCATCCTTCCACTAAACTGAACCACCGGTTCCACTCTTGGAAAGAAAACTCGATCTCCTGATGCGGACAAACTCCTGACTTTCCTGAAGACATTCGGACAATCTCCAACAACTCAAGAGAACACTCAACTATCGCAAGTCACTTTTGCGAATCAATTCAGCATAATATCCAAAGAAACTGCTTCATCTTAACCAATCAGAACAGCATATGCTGGCCTAGCCAATTCACCAAAGAAAAGGATTCACACTGTTGCTTCAGAACTCCACTTCAGAAAAACTACTCAGCCAGAAGACTTCTCAATCCAAAGTTCTCCGAGAAACTTGGACTTCGAAGCAAATAGAAACACCCAGCTGGACTCAGCTACAACACCTAGCAGACTCGCTTCCTTACTCTTGTTCCAAAGAAACATCTTCGGAAACATCCATAGTCACTGCATCTCATCACGCAACTACTACTTCCTGAGGTATCAAAATACCATCACTCGCTTGCTTCTTCCCAACCGACAGATCCAAACTCAACTCATCCAACTCTGTACTTCAAAAATGAACTCCGAACCTTTAGAAGGTTTCCTTCAGAGATCAATGAAATCCTTACTCCAAGCAAAATTCATCGAGACGGTATTAGGTCTACAGTCTCGTCAAATACACTTCCAACCTCAAGCATTCAAATTCCAACAAATGGTAGTTGTGTTACACACACCACTACCTCATCTACCTTTATAACTTATATTGGAAAACCCGAATAGGTAACCCAACAAATAGGTAGAAATATATATATATATATATATATATATATATATATATATATTAAAAGTACAAATACGCTCTCTCAAGATAGACACCACCCCAGAGACTAGGTATTCGCTCAACCTTGCTCTGATACCAAATGTGACGACCCGACTTTTTCTCCACAAAAAGTCGTATCATCTTAGAGAAAGAAAGGGATAGAAAAGAGAAAAAGAAAGAAGAGAAAGAAGAAACAACACAAGAATCTCAACAGCGGAAACGAATAAATTATATTAATAACATAAGTATTACACAGTATACAATAATTATCAGAGTAACACAGACATTACAACACATACTAGACAGTTATAAACACCTATCTAGTTATTACAACTCAATACGTTACAGATAAATACTCAGAGATACCAACACAGCGGAACACTATATATCTATACGCGGAAGCCTCCTGCTCCATTGCTCCTCCACAATTCGTCAAAGCTAACATGAATCCCTTGGCTACTCGTAAAAATTTGAGTACCCAAGAGTTAAAGAAAAACATAAATAACTCCGGGTCAGACATGGGTCTGGTGTGAGTAACGGTTAAAGTTGTTTAACTTTTTAAAAACCTTTGAAAGAAAGGTATCACGTAAGACTTCTCACACATAAACATGGAAAAGTTTTTACCTTACGCTAACCAAAACATTTGATAGGAAATCCAGTAATATTATAATAGTGTCTAGGGTTTTCAAGTAAATAAGAAATAGCCAAAATTGTTACATTCATTAAATTCCAGCTACTAGCCACAAAAGTGGGTAATACAATCAAAACCGTTGGCACTTATTGGATTTTGAATTCCATACAATGGCTGGGGTACTGGGGTACCGCCCGTCACAGTACGTGGCCTAGATCACCGTACCGAGGAGTACGCCCGCTCCTCTGCAACACAAAGCCGGAACCATTCCTTACTGAACAGTTCCAAACAAGACCATCCCGCAGTTGTGATCAGCAACCGCACCACTAAGCCGAAATAAAGGGACATCTAGACAGGGTAAATCTCGTCCTACTTGGGCATGACCCACTTAGCCTTGCTGCACCTTCCATGTTTTAGCCATTCCCGGTTGATGAGGCTTGAGGCTACGATTACCATTATAGGACATATCACTTAGAATGCTCATCGTCCACCTGACGATGTTCTGAAAGCATTCGATCCATACAAGTTCGTTCCGGGTTCGAACGAAACCGAAGGCATTATCTCGTTACACTCGTTTTGGAATCACCATCAGAGTTAACGACGATAACCCTTCCACTATGAATCTTCATCTTTACTTCAGATTCACGACCTAACGTTAATTTGGATCGATGTGGTTTTCGGATATCCAAATATGGAAACCCGATCCCGGTCTCATCGAAATCCAAAACGTGTCTTTTAAGGCCAAGTTGTTTTAGAGTTTAAAACAGTTCAATTCATTATCTATATACACACAGATAGATAATTCACATCACAAAAGATAATCAACATTATCATCATCAACAGATAATCCATATCATCAATATAAATAGATAATCCTTATCATCATTACAATGTAACCAATGCATCCATATCATATAACATTCCTTATCTCATACCTGAGATTACAAACCATACATGACAACCAATATCAATCATCAAACATAAGCAATGATCTAATGATCACACCATCTATAATTAATTTAAAATAAATTAAATTAATTACTTCATCATTAAAATCATGCTTATCTAAATCATCGATTGATTACAAATAAATTAATAAATCATCATCTCCTTATTCTATTCAACTAATCTTTCATGATTAACCATTTCTAATTACAATAAGTAATTAGCCTTTAAATTAATTACACAAGTTAATTATACTTAACACTTTGCAATAATTAACCTGTAATTACTTAATCAATTTACTAAAATTAATTACATTAATCCTTTATTAATTAATTACTTCATTTATTGATTATTCCTTAATTAATCAATTTTAAATTACATCATTAATTTTATTAATTAATGATTTCTAATTACAGTTTAATTAATCTCTCTATATAAATTAATTACATTAAGTAATTAATCTGTAATTAAACCACATATATATTAATCACCCTTGATTAATAACCATCCAGTAATTAACTACTTTAATTACTCATCCCATAAATTAATTACTCTTAATTAATTATCTCAATTAATCCCTTGATTAATTCTAAAGTAATTTAATCTAAATTACTTCCATCATTAAACATCTTTGATTACATTCAGTAATTATCAATTCATTACTTCTCTAAGTAATTACAAACCCATTAATTACATAAAGTAATTACTCATCAATCATCAAGTGTTTAAATTAATTAAACTTAATTAATTAATATAAACTAATCACATTAAACCAATTAATTACATTAAGTAATTAACTCATTAATTACTTCCATTAAGTAATTAAACTTAAACAATTTCAAACATGATTATTATTAATTAATTAATTTAATTAATTATTAAAAATTAATTACATTAATTAACTGTTTAAATAATCTTAG
Organism: Allium cepa; assembly: GCA_030765085.1. Taxonomy (NCBI): domain Eukaryota; kingdom Viridiplantae; phylum Streptophyta; class Magnoliopsida; order Asparagales; family Amaryllidaceae; genus Allium; species Allium cepa. Next base: position 127,323,906 of record CM060944.1, read on the forward strand.
TTAATGACCTTCATTAACTAATCTTAGTCACTTAATTAAGTAATTAACTTATATTAATCATTCTTAATTACAAATTAATTAATATTTAATTACCAATTAATTTATTACTAATTATTAAATTAATTAAGTATTAACTGCAAATTAATAAATCCTAATCATTTGATTAATAAATCTTAATCATTAATTAAAATTTAATTAACAATCCTTAATTGTAGATTAATTAACCTTAATTAATAAATCTTAAGACTTTAATTAATAAATATAAAATTATTATTTACTTAATTAATCATCCACATTATTAATTAAATAATTAATTAATTACCCATTTTAAATTAACTTAATTATTTAATTAATTCAACTCATCAAATTTCATTTATCCGTTAGATAACATTTATTACTTAATTAAGAAAATTAAAAACAAATTGTTTTAAATTTTATTTTAAATTCCATTAAAACTTCATTTTAAAATTTAAGATTTTAAAATTAATACAAATTTTAATGTAAACAAGATTTTAAAAGCAATTCAAACCTTTATCTCATATGTTAAAAGAAACATCTACTTTATAAATAAGTTTAAAAGAATTTAAATCCCAATTTAAATTTTAAATTCAAATCAATTTAAAAACATTCCTAAACATTCTAAGTTATTTTAAAACAATTCAATTTAAAATTTTCCTTTTTATTTCAAAACTGAAATACAGTTTGAATCTTTTATTCCAAATTTAAACTTAAATCTTTAAAAACTTATTTGCATATTAAACTCCATTTTAAATTCAAATGATTTAACCAATTATAACAATTAAACAATTTAAATTCAAACTCATTTTTTTAAAAAACTGAAATTAAGTTTTAATCCCAGATTTAAAGACCCAGATTTAAACATATTTTAAATTTTATATTTTACAATTTTACACTTCCAATTCAATATGCAAAACACATATGCTTTTACCCTTATAAGGTTTTAAAATCAATTTTAAATTTTAAATCTTAGATTATATCAAATTTCATATTTAAACTAGTTTGAATCATATTCAATTTCAGATTTCAAAACTCAGTTTAAATTCAATTTGCATTTTATACTTTCTTTTAATTTTTTAAAACAGTAACAGGTTTCCTTTTTTTATTTTAAAACCAAACTAAATTTTAAAAGTTCAAATTATTTCAAAACCCAAGATTTAAACTATTTGAATTCAAATCTAATTTCAGGTTTAAACTTAGTTCGAATTTTAGTTTGCGTTTTAAACTTGCTTTTAATTTTTAAAAAAACTGTAAACAGGTTTCTGTTGTCACTTGTAAAACCTGAAACAAAGAAAATGCTCGAGCAACCTCAATAAAAACTTCGAGTCACATTCCCATCAGCTTCGAGTTAAAACTCGAAATTCCTGAGTCCATCACATGGCAACCAAAACCCTGAAATCACCAAATATAACACCAGCATCCTACTTCCTCTGTGCACCTGCACATCGACTCCGGCCATCACTGGCCAACCACACGACCACCCCTCAGTTGCCCGTCATCTCCTTAGGCCAACCAAACACCAACCCATCGGTATTTGCCCTAATTCAAAGTCGCGACCAGTTTTCCCAAACCTGGAAACAAAACAGCAACTTCACTCAAACCCTGTCAACGTCACGTTGACGCGACTTCTGCCACCATCCCCTTCGAAACTCCGACGACGTCTTCCTCAAACCACCATCTATCAATACCCCAGAAATTGTAGGACTCGATCCATTGTCGAAGCCGTTGTGTTCAATTTCCTCAAACCCAGTAAACTAGGGTTCAAAACTGTAAAAACCCAATCTCATCCTCAAAAATAAATTGCAACCTAATCTAAGAATTTTCCCATAATCTCTGATAGCTCCACCTTCTCCAGGAGCAAATTTAACACAAACGAACATAAGGATCATCTGTGTTAACCCAAATTGCAGATTACAGAGAAATTAAAACTGCTTTTTAAATATATCATTAAAAAATTTAATTCTTGGTTTAAAATTCATGATTTTTAATGATTTTTGATAAACAATCCTGAAACATTAAATTGTAATGTTTGAATTTCCATCTTATACAAATTGTTACCCTGTTATACTTATTTTCTGGTAAAAACAGAATTTACTTTACTTATATAAATTTTGAAAGCTTACTTTATCTCAAAATAGACAAGTTTCATTTCAAAATTAAACATAACAGCAAATAAATCAAAAGAAAAAGGATTTCTCTATCAACTAGAACTTATGTCAGAACATAAGTGAACAGAATGCACCTTACATATACGTATACACAGCAAATTCAAAATGTTTAGTCATTTATAAATTAAAGCATGAAGCAACTTTTACCTACTTAATTTTTAAAGGTTGATTTACTCACCTGAAAGCAGAAGATAAACAGAGCACAGATTTTTGAAAAGCCCCTTTTGCTTTTTAAAATATTTGACTAGAAGGCTTGCTTGAAAACTTGAAATGCTAATGTCTTTAACTTGCATGTAGGCTTTCTTGCTTGTATCCAGATTTTGAAAGATGAACGCATGCTTTTCTTGATTTCCAGAAAAATGCAGCCCTTTATTTGCATTATTTCCAGATTGCAGAAAACAAAATGCAGGTTTTCTTGCTTGATTATTTCAAATTCCAGATTTACAAACTGACATGCATGCTTCAGTTTTGAAAATTTCATGCATGCTAGAAAATGTTACAGATTTTTGAAGAATTGAATGCGGGGAACAATTCAGGATTTATGCTATGCATTTTTGAAGATGAACTACAGGGTGATGTTCAGGTTTGCTTTAATTTGTAAATGCAGGCTTCAGGGTTTTGAAACAGGCGATGCATGATTGAAAATGTTACAAAGATCATAAGTTTTGAAGAGTGATTTGCAAGCTTGGTTCAGGTTGATGAAATTGGTTTTAGAGGAAGTGATTGTAGATTTGTATTTTGAAATGAGGATTTGTTTTAGAGTTTATGAGTTTTTAGCTGAGAATATTTTTCTTTGTTTAGAATGAAAATGAGAAAGAAGAAAGGAATGAGTAAATGCAAGTTTATATAACAATATTTATGATTTAAATTAAAATTAAAGAAAATTTAAAACTAAAATTTGACACATGGCTTGGATTTAACACTTGTTAATTTACTTATTTAATCACTCAACACATGTTAAACTATGTTTCTAAGATACTTACATTTGTCCTTTAAGTGATTAGTATTTTTAATTAAGGTTAATGAATGTTTAAACATAGTTAATTAGTTTTTAATACTTTGTTATGTTTAGATAAATAATTAAAGAAATAAACCAATTACAGTTATAAATAAAAACAATATACAAATTAATCATTTGAGAATAATATTTTTAATCATTTAAAATAAATTTATAAAAGAGGTTGTAAATTATTTGTTATTTAAATGAATACATGATTCGTATTTTAAATTGTATTCTAAATTCTCATATTTATTCTACAAATCATATTTATTTATCAATATTTTAAAAAGAAATAAAACAAACATTTTTATAACTTATTTTAATATTCAATCTTAAGTCAAAATATATTTTAAACAAATAAAACATTTGTCTTATGTATTTAAAAATCATTTAGTTATTTTATTAAATAGTTTTGAAAAGCTTAATTCAAAAATAAATCAAAATTTCCCAATTTCTAAATATTAGAAAATATGCTATACTAATTAAATTTAAAACCAAACATATCTATTTAAAATATATATAAATATATATACATATTATAAATAGAAAACAGTTTATTACCTTACTAAAAATAAATTCACTAATTAATTATTTAAATAAAGAAGATTATTGAATCAATTCAAATTTATCTACAAAAATTATCAATTCAATTTAAATTTTAAACACAGATTATTAAATTTATATTGTCCAAAATTCCGGGATTACAATGCCGCACATAAATACGGAACGGATTTTTACCTTATGATAACCAAAACATTCTTACCTAAAAATACTCGATATTATTTTTAATGATATTCTTCGAAAGCATTTTCAAGTAAACTTATTAATCTTAGCCGAAATTGTTACATTATTAACTTCCAACATACCACCTTGTAATGCAACGCTTTCTACAACTAAAATCATATAGGCTCTTATTGGAGAATGGGTTTCCATGCAAATGACCAGGTGAAGGGATTACCTTACGACATTACACCTCTAGAGGAATGTATCGAGGGCCAATTGATGGTCCTCTACCAACACAAGGCTGGTCGACCTCTTCCTAGATAGTAACAAATATGCCATCACCCTGATCGTCGCCGACCTATCAGAGATGTCTTTTATCATACACCACAATAATTTGAACCCGAATGTCATATTGGATAGAAATATATCTAGAAAGGGAAGATCATACCCAAATGATTGCGAACCACATAGCCTTGCAGTATCTACCCTATTTCGGCCATTTCCGGGTGCGAAGCCCGAGGTAATGATTACCTTTGATGTAGCACATTATCTTTCTTTGAATGCCACATTGTCATTTCATGGTCACACAACTGATTTCTACAAATGTATAACTCCTGAGCTCATACGTCTCAGGACAGGGAGTTAAGCAAAGGTAAGTTGACTTCTCCGCCACTAAGCAGATAATACGTTCATAGAGATCACTTATGTAACTAGAAATGCAATGTCAAACAGTCGTCCATACAAGTTCGTTCCGAGACTGAACGAAACTAAAGGCACTCTCCTACCACATCCTATCGGGAATTTACCCAATGATTAGTCGCAAGAAGTCCTTACATCGAAGATCTTAAACGAACAACTACTGCCACATAATAAGAAATGGGAAATCTTCCCCGAGGGTCGGTGACAAGTAGCCCTACGTTCCATCTTCCACAATTATCTTCATGTCTTCACTTCGAATGTATAAATTGGTTCAAAGTGGTCTTCAGACATGAATTATCCAAATCCGACCTGGTTCCTCCAAATCGATTATCCATGAAAGAGGTCAAGTGAATAGGAAATCACTCTTTAATTTATTAAGTTCTTTTATCAAAATCTCTTTTGGAGATATACATTTCTAAAACATTCTTCTCGGTATATATGGAGATACTAAACCTCTCATATAAAATCGCTTGATAACTTTTAAACTCCCTTTTTACTAAGAACAAATTCAAAATCGTTTCAATTTTCATTTATGAAAATATTGATTCGAGTAAACCAAATTTAATATCCTCTCCGTCGGGCCAGTCCGGATAGCCAGAAAGGGCAGGAAACTGGTTTTCCAAACTCAAGGTTAGACACTATCTCTTTGAAACCTATAAGGCGGTAGAGTTATTTGATCGGCTCTAAATCTTTAATCATTCCAAAAGTCCTTCATATCATTTTTAAAAAACTTTATTGATAATTTAAAAACATTTATAAAATAACTAGAAAATAATTGTTAAGTTTAAAACTATATTTCAAAAATTATAAAAAAGTGCTGCGAAAAAGTGCAACGGAAAGTTTTTTAAGCTATATTGATGAAAACAACTTTTTATTATTTGAAAATCTATTTTTACTACTCAAACCACATTTAAAATATTTATTCCATATTTTTAAACAAATTTAAAATATCATTTTCAAAGAAATCTAGTTTTGGATTTCGAACTACAAAACCCTGATTTTTTCAAAACTTGTTTTACTCATATTTCAAAATATACTTATCGAAATCTCGATTTTCTTTCTTCATTGGAAAACTATGGATATAGTAGTTCGTAAAATTCTTATCTCGAATAATTTCAAGCTATATTCCAATTTTTATACTTGTTTGACTTTTATGGTGCGGAATCACGAACTACCGTTACATGACGTGCTTATTTTTAATTAAATCTTACATTTCTTTTCAAACTTCACCAAAAAACATTTAAATGTTTGTAAACATTTAAAACTAATTTTGAACCATTTTTAAAGTGGTTTAACATTACATACACACCATTTCATTAATTCAAGGAAAGTGATTTCCTTTGTGCTTATCGACGTGTATTTCCATGACTTGCACATATATTCAAAATTCATATGGAAACATCCAAACTTGATGATCAAAGCATGTTAAGCACACATTTGCAAACATTGTATCATCATCTAAAATAAAATATAACAGTCTAGGATTTATTACCTTGAGTTTTCAAAGATTAATTAAAAATTCACTATAGCTCCCATACTTGGTTTCCGAAGCTCGTTATTCTTTAGATTTAGCTCCTAGATGCCTCGACCAAGACTTGAGACGGCTTAAGGGGCGCACGGCCTAGGGTGGAGCAAGGAAGTGGATCGGCCCACGATGAAGTGGGGTAGAGATTATGAACAACAAGGAGAATAAGTGGAGTTTCAGATTATTTTGAGGTATTTAAGTATATATAATTATATATTCTAATTTAAATTTTTTTTGAAATAAATTTTGACATTGTTTCTCTTAGGGTGGAAGACATTAAAGTGGAAGACAAAGTTTAAAAAATATGAAGAAGAAGACGAATGAAAATGAAGGGAAGAGGGTAGGGTATTTATAGGAAAAGAAGAGTGTAAAAGTATTCATGCATACATCATCATTTTCATCACCATCGTATGGCTTCACCATTGCACTTACCCCCTCCCTAAGCATGGCAAAGATCCACCCTCCATGTGCCCATCATTTCCATCATCTCACGTATGCATATGTTGACTTATGTATGCTTAAGAAGTAAGAAATCTTAAAATATATTATATATTTTATATTATACTTTCATACTTAATTATGTTTGTATATATATGTTTATGTGCATGTTCTCATGTATGCACACGTATATGTGTATGTTACATATTCCTACAACGTTGCACAACTTCCGTACGTTGTATCATTACAAATCATTATTCCGATTTTCTGTCATATTATCTCTTTTGATTTAATATGCATATTTTTGTAAAAAAAATTGATAATAAATTTTCTTATCATTCTTAACTAATAAAAATGTTCATATAAATTAATATAAATTATTATTTACAAAATTATTTTTATATCGATAAAGCTAAACGACCATTTATTTAAAGTGATATATTTACGGGTCGTTACAAACTCCCCTCCTTATAAGAATTTTGTCCTCCAAATTAAGATAAGAATGAAATCGCTCAAAAGGAAATATATTCGATATAATGAATATATACAATAATATGGATAAGTGACTACACCACAAGCGGTGAGTACTCTATAATGACATGATTTATATAGTTTATTCTTCCATCCTAATTTCGGTATATGCCTTTTTCATTCTGTCCTCCATTTCCTAAGTGCAATCCTCAACATCTCTACTCCATTAAACTTTGACTAACCTTACTACCTTCCTCCTTAATCGTTTCTCATCATGATCAACGATTTGAATAGGTCGTCTAATAACGACCAAATTCGGTTCCACCTCCAAGTCTTCATGAGTAGTTGTTTCTATGATTTACTCTGAGTCATGCACATGTTTCCTTAAATAAGATACATGAAAAACATTGTGTACTCCTACAAACCTTTCTAGTAATTATACTCGATAAACTAGTGGGCCGATTCGTTCAAGAATGAGGAATGGTCCAACATATCGAGGTGCTAACTTCCCAGCTCTTCCAAATCTCACCACTCCGCTCATCAGAGAGACTTTCAAAAAACTGAATCTCCAACTAAGAATTCCATATTTCTATTCCTTTGGTCTGCATAACTTTTCTGTCTGCTCTGGGCTTCCTTTATCTTCTTTCTAATCATATCGACCTTTCGTGAAGTTTCACGTATCATATCGGGGTCAAGTATTTACCGGTCTTCGGTTTCAATCCAACATGCTAGCAACCTGCATGAACGACCATATAGAGCTTCATACGGTGACATGCCAATACTAGCTTGATAACTGCTGTTATAAGAGAACTCTACTAAATGCAAATGATTTGCCTAGAAGCCTCCAAAATCTAGAATACATGCTCTAAGAAGATCTTCCAAAATGAGGTTGACTCTCACTGTCTGTCCATCTGTTTGGGGGTGATAGGCAGTGCTTATATTCAGCCTTATTCCCTTTCCTCTTTCGAGGTAAACCATTAATGAAATCCCTTGATATTTGATCCCACTTCCAAGTTGGAATCTCCAGTGGTTGAAGTAATCCTATAATTTTATGTTGGTCGCTCTTGACTTGTTGATAATTGGCACATCTACTAACACAAATGAATATGTGCCTTTTCATGCTTTTCCATCAAAATATGTGGTTCATATCTCTATACATTTTGATAAATTCTAGATGAATGTTAAGTTTGGGTTTGTGAAGTTCAGCTAAGACCTCCTACCTAAGATTTTCCACATTTGGAACACAAACTCGCCCATTCAACCATAATACTCCAATTTTATCTACCTCAAAGCTTGAATTCTTCCATTGGCATACATTCTTATAAATTTTTCTTAAAAACCCATCTTTCTTTTGTTTACTATAAATTCTTTCCAGAAGAGTTGGAGTTACTACCAAATAAAAAGTAACAACATATTTTCTACTCAACACATCTGCTACTATGTTGGCTTTCCCGGATGCAAGAAATTCTAGCTAATGCTGCCGCCTTATGTTTAAATCTTTATGAGCGAAAAGATACTTTAAAGATTTATGATCCGTAAAGAGCTAAAACTTTTCACCTAACTAAAAGAGGGAATTTTATTTACTAAGGTCAATTCAAGGTTTTTATTGAAATAAACTATGAAAATTTCTTACCCAGCAAATAGTTCCTCCATATTTTTAATGCGAACAACAAGGCTGATAACTATGTCATGTGTTGTATAATTCTTCTCATGAGTCTTAAGTTTTCTACTTGCATAAGTAATCACCTTCCCTTCCCACATCAAAACTCTACCAACTCCTTCTCCAAAAGAATCTAAATAAATGGTTAATCCACTATTTCCATTTATAATTTTAGGACTGGAGCGGTTATTAACCTCTTTTTGAGTTCCTAAAATGCTGCTTCACATTTAGGAGTCTAGATAAATTTAGCATCTTTCATGGTCAACTTCATTAGGTGGAAGGAAATCTTTGATAAGTCGTGAATGAATCTTCTGTAATACCCTGCTAGACCTAAGAAACTACAAACGTCTTTAGGAGTTTGTGATTGCTTCCAATTTATAACGACTGCAACCTTTACAGGATCTACTGAAATCCCATCCCTTGACACCATATGTCCAAGGAATCTTACCTCCTTTTCCCAAAAATGGCATTTTGACAATTTGGCTTTAAGCACATTATTTCTCAATATCTCCAACACAATTTCCAAACGCCTTCCATGTTCTTCTTCTGTCTTAGAATAGATAAGAATATCATCGATAAAGACTAACATGAATTTATTGTATAGATCTCTAAATACTATATTCTTAAGGTCTAGAAAATAAGCGGGAGCATTTGTTAGCCCAAAATGCATAACCAACCACTCGAAGAAAGTATTTGGACCTTTAAATGCAGTTAGATGGATGCATTCTTCTACGATTCTCAATTGATAGAATCCTATAGCTAGATCTGTATTCGAGAATACTCAAGCACCATTTAAATGATCAAATAAGTCATCTATGAGGTAGAGGACATTTGTTCTTAATCATTTGTTTATTCAGATCTCGATAATCTACGCAAAATCTTAGAGATCCATCCGACTTGGCAACAAAAACTATCGTCGATCCCCAACTTGAACGACTTGGTCTTATCAACCCTTTCTTTAATAGCTCTTGGGTTTGGTTATTTAAATCCTCCCTCTCATTTGGAACCATCCTGCGGTAATGTTGTTTAATTGATCTTGCACCAGAAATCAAGTCAATACGAAACTCGATTTCCCAATGCGGGGATAAACTCTTTACTTCTTCAAAGACGTTTGGAAATTCTTTAACAACATAAATAGTTTCTAATCCTTCCCGGGATGAGTCTAATGCATATAGGAAGCTTCCCCTCCTTGGAATAGGATCTTCACAAGATATTTCTATAAACATCCATAACTTTTTTTTATTACAACCGTCATTTTTATACAATCTAGAATAGCTTCGTGCTTAGTTAATCAATCCATACCGAGTAAAATTTCAAACTCAATAAAACCTAAGACAAATAGGTCAAAAGGGAATTGATGGAAAGAGTGGGAAATTTGGACTTTTCATGATTCATACAAAGGTTAGCGGTACACTTATAGGAATTGTCACGCAAATAGGTGTATCAACTAACTTAGCGTCAAGTTTTAATTCTTCTATGGTTTTTTGCAACAAAACTGTAAGAAGCCCCTATATCAAACAATACTCTAACTAAAATATCTTCAGTAAAATATTACATTCTAAAACTCCCTTGCCCTTCAAATCCTAAGAGATTGAAGGCTTATCCTTTATTGCGTAGACTCTGGCTTGCTCTCCCTTCGTTATAATCAGACTATCCTTTATCATGTGTCCCATCTGATGACAATTATAGCAGTTTGTTGGTGTCTTATGAACCTTGGGGTTCTTGCAATTAGTTGCTAGGTGGCCCTTTTGTTGGCAATTATAAAGGGTAGCATCCTTCAGATAGTTACCATGGGATCCTCCTCAAGATTTGCTTTGACCAGGCTTTTCCCAATTTTATTAAACTTCATCTTCTTCCAATTGTTAGTGTTACTATTGTTGTTGGTCTGAGCTACTACTGGCTTTGTCTTATCAAATGTTTCATAACGAAATCCTATATCCAGCAAATTTATAAATGGCCCCCTAACATGGGCAGCCGTCCTGGCTCAAAACAAGATAGTTCATTGAACTTTTCTTGCATACTCCTCAACAATCATTTCATCCTACTTCAGATCCATAAAGCTTCGATAAAGATGAGATTTCCTCGATGCTGGTATATGTTGCTTCTCTAAAAACTCCTTAAACTTTCCCAAGAGAAATTGTCCATCGAATCATTTAGAGTAATGGACTCCCACCAAGCTAGAGACCCTCCCTGAAGTTGCCCCATCTTCGGCCTCTACGAGTACTTATGTCTTACAAATTGAATTTACTAAGATAAATTTAGAATGCAATGACAAAATTATTCTAGGGAATGGGTATATATCACAAATAGATTTTTTCTATTCAAGAGGGGCGGTCGATTGTTTTCCCAGTTGGGGCAATCGCGATCCGGGACCGACTCGGCACCCAGAAGGGGATCAAACATGGAAATCCAACATAAAAACAACCATCATTATCGGCCCTGAAAGCAAGTAGAAGCCGCCATTGGTCTTTCCAGGACGACCGGGGCCCTCCTCCTCCACCTGATCCCTCATTTCTAGTTGGGGCAATAGCAATCCAGGACCGTCTCGGGGCCCGAAAGGGGGATCGAACCAGGAATTCCCACGCAAATACGGCCAAAGCTATTGTCCTTGGAAGCATGCGAAAGCCGCTATAGGTCTTTCCGGGACAACCGGGTGGAAGGTCGGGCCCCCCTTTTACTCCAGACTCTTCCTTTCCTGTTGGGACGATTGCGATCCGAGAGCGTCTTGGCGCCTGAAAGGTGGATTGAACCCGGAATTCATACGTAAAAACCACCACTGTTATTGTCCCCGGAAACATGCGGAACCCGCTATAGGTTTTCCTAGGCAACCGGGTGGAAGGCCGGTACCATCTCGGTGTCGATTGTGTTTTTAGCTACGCGATCATGATCTGGGACCGTCTTGACACCCGAAAGGGGGATCAAACCCGAAATTCCTGCACAAAAACAGCCAACGCTATCATCCTCAGAAGCAAGTGCAAGCCACCATAGTTCCTTCCGGGACGGCCGTGTGGAAGGCCAGGCCCCTTCCCCTCATGACCCTTTTAACCAGAAGGGGCAGCCGATCATTTTTCTAGTTGGGGCGATCGTGATTCAGGACTGTCTCGGCGCTTGAAAGCGGGATTGAACCCGGAATTCCTATGCAAAAACAACCACCGTCATCGTCCTTGGAAGCATGCGGAAGCCACTATAAGTCTTTCTAGGATGACCGGGTAGAAAACCAGGCATCCCTCCTCCCACTGAGCCACCCACCCAATAGGGGTAGACGATCGTTTTTTCTAGACGGGGCGATCGCAATTCGGGACCATCTTGGCGCCCAAAAGCGGGACCGAACCCGAAATTCCTGCATAAAACCAGCCACTGTTATCGTCCCTGGAAGCATTCAGAAGTAGCCAAAGGTCTTTCCAGGATGACCTAGTGGAAGGCCGGGCCCCCACTTCCCTCTGAACCACCCACCCAAGGGAGGGAGTCGATTGTTTTTCCAGTTAGGGCGATCGCAACCCGAGACCGTATCGCCGCCCGAAAGAGGGATCGAATCCAGAATTCCTACATAGAAACAGCCGCTGCTATCGTCCCTAGAAAGGTGCGGAAGCTGCCATAGGACTTTCCAGGCTGACAAGGTGAAAGGTCAAGCCCCCCTGCGCCTTTTGACCCCTCATTTCCAGTTGGGGCATTCGCGATCCAAGACCGTCTCGGCGACCGAAAGAGAGATCGAACCGGGAATTCCTACATAAAAACACCCCACAGGATCGTCCCTGATGCGTGCGAAAGCCGCATAGGTCTTTCCGGGACGATCGGGTGGAAGGCCGGGACCATCTCAGCTCCATTCGTTTTTTGAGTTGGAGAAATCACGATCCGGGACTGTCTCGGTGCCCGAAAGGGGGATCAAACCCTGAATTCCTACGTAAAAAAGCCACCATTATCATCCTCAGAAGTGTTTGAAAGCCGCCATAGGTCTTTCCGAGATGACTAGGTGGAAGGTCGGGCTGGCCTCCCACCTCTCCTGACCCACCTACAAAGGAGGGACAGCCGATTGTTTTTCCAGTTGGGACGATTGTGATCCGGTTCCGTCTCGTCACCCAAAAGTGGGGTCGAACCCGGAATTCCTACGCAAAAACAGCCACTGTTATCGTCCTTGGAAGCGTGTAGAAGCCATGTAGGTCTTTTCGGGACGACCGGGTGGAAGGCTAGTCCCCCTCTGCTCCCTGACCCTTCCTTTCTAGTTGGTGCAACCGCGATCCGAGACAATCTCGGTGCCCGAAAGGGGGATCGAACGTGGAATTCCTATGCAAAAACAGCCACTTTTATAGTCCCCGGAAGCATGCGGAAGCCACCATTTTGTGGGACCACCGAGAGAAAGGTCGAGCCCCACTCATCCACTGACCCACCCACCCAAGTGGTTAGTTGACCGTTTTTTCTGTTGGGGCGATTGAGATCCAGGAACGTCTCCCCGCCCGAAAGGGGGATCGAATCCAGAATCCTTGCACAATATCATACCTAGAAACTTGCAGAAACCGCCGCAGGTCTTTTCGAGACGATGTAGTAAAAGGCCTGCCCCTCCCTCGTCCCTCAGAGCTACCAACCAAAAAGACTAGCCGATCGTTTTTCCAGTTGAGGCGATTGCGATCCGGGACCTTCTCGGCGCTTGAAAGGGGGATCAAACCCGAAATTCCTATGCAAAAATAGCCACCGTTATCGTTCTCAGAAGCGTATAGAAATTGTCATAGGTCTTTCCGGGAAGACCGAGTGGAAGGTTGGCCACCCTAAGCCGCCCACCCAAGAGGGCAGCTGACCGTTTTTTCAGTTGGGGCAATCGTGATCCATCACTGTCTCGGCGCCTGAAAGGGGGATCAAACCCGGAATTCCTTCGCAAAAACAACCACCGTTATCGCCCCTAGAAGTGTGCGGAAGCCGCTGTAGGTCTTCCCGGGAGGACCGAGTGAAAGGCCAGGCCCTCCTCCTCCACTTGACCTACTTACCCAGGAGGGTTAGCCGATCTTTTTTCCAGTTGGGGTGATCGGGATGCGGTACCGTTTTGGTGCGCGAAAGAGGGATCGAACCCAGAATTGCTGCTTAAAAATAGCAACTGTTATCGTCCCCGGAAATGTGCGGAAGCCTCCATAAGTCTTTCCGGGATGAATGAGTGGAAGGCCGGCCCCCTCCTCCCCTTAAAAAACCTACCTATGAGGTGCAGCCGACCGTTTCTGCAGTTGGTGCGATGGTGATCCGGGACCGTCTCGATGCCAGAAAGGGCGGTCGAAGCAGAATTCCTTGACAAAACAACCACCATTATCGTCCCTGGTAGCATGCGAAAGTCGCCATAGGTTTTTCCGTGACGATCAAGTGGAAGGCCGAGCCCCCCTCCTTCCTCTGAACCACCCACCTAAGATGGGTAGCCGATCGATTTTTCAGTTTGGGCGATCGTCATTCGGGACCGTCTTGGCGTCCGAATAGGGGATCGAACCCGGAATTCCTGCGCAAAAACAACCATGGTTATCTTCCCCGAAAGCATACGGAAGCCGTCATAGGTCTTTCTGGAACAACCAGGTGGAAGACTTGGCTTTTCCTTCCCTGAACCCTCCTTTCTAGTTGGGGCGATCGCGATCTAGGACCATCTCGACGCCCGAAAGGGGGATCGGACCCGGAATTCCTGCACAAAAATAGCTACCGTTATCATCCTCAGAAGCATGCGAAAGCTGCCATAGGTCTTTCTAAGATGACCGGGTGGAAGGTTAGGCCACCCTCCTTCCACTGATCCCTCATTTCTAATTGAGGTGATCGCGATCAGCGACGTCTCGGTGCCTAAATGGGGTCGAACCCAGAATTCTCGGACAAAAAAGTCACCGTTATCGTCCTCAGAAACGTGCGAAAGCCGTCATAGGTCTTTCCGGGACGACCGGGTGGAAGGCCGAGCCACCCTCTTCCTTTTGACCCACCTACCTAGGATGGGCAATGGACCATTTTTCCAATTAGGGGGATCTCGATTCGGGACCGTCTCAACGCCTGGTAGGGGAATCGAACCCAGAATTCCTGCGCAAAAACAGCACTGTTGTCGTCTTCAAAATCATGCGAAAGCCGCTGTAGGTCTTTTCGGGATGGCTGGATGGAAGGTCGGGCCCCTCTCCGCCCTCTAACCCCTTCTTTCCAGTTAGGGCGATCGCAATCCGAGACCGTCTCGGCGCAAGAAAGGGGGATCGAACCCGTAATTCCTACGTTAAAACAACAACCGTTACTGTCCCTGGAAGCATGTAGAAGCTTCCATAAGTCATTTTAGGACAACCGGGTAGAAGGCCAGGGCTGCCTCGTTGTCGATCATTTTTCGAGTAGGAGCGATCACGATCCGATACAGTTTCGATGCCAGAATGGAGGATCGAATCTGTAATCCTTACGCAAAAACAGCCACCGTTATCATCCCCAGAAGCATTCGTAAGCTGCCATTGGTTTTTCCGAGATGACCGAGCCCCCTCTCCCCCTAACCCACCTACTTAGGAGGGGCAGCTGATCGATTTTCCAACAGGGGCAATCGCGATCCGGTTCAGTCTCGGCGCCCGAAAGGTAGGGCGGACCAGAAAATCGTGCACGAAAACAGCTACCTTATCACCCCTGGAAGCATGCGGAAGCCGCCATAGTCTTGCGAGGATGACCGGGTGGAAGGCCGAGCCTCCCTTCTTTCCATGACCAACCCAATCAGGAGGGGCAGTTAATCGTTTTTCCAGTTGGGGCGATCGCGATCCGGGACCGTCTCGGCGTCCGAAAGGTTGATTGGACCCATAATTCTTGCGCAAAACTAGCCACCGTTATCATCCTTGGAAAAGTGCGAAAGCTACCATAGTTCTTTCTGGGATGACCGGGTGGAAGGTTGGGCCCTCCTCCTCTCCATGATCCCTCCCTTCCAAGTAGGGCAATTACGATCCAAGACAGTCTCGGCACCCGAAAGGGGGATCAAACTCGGAATTCCTGCAAAAAAAACCACCGTTACTGTCCCCGCGTGCGAAAGCCCCATAGGTATTTTCGGGATGACCGAACGGAAGCCAAGCCTCCCTCCTCCTCTTGACCCCTACTTTCCAATTAGCGCAGTCGATCGTCTTTCCAGTTGGGACGATCGCGATCCGGGCCCGTCTTTACGCGCGAAAGGGTCGAATGCAGATTTTTTGGGCAAATATATCCACCTTTATCGTCATGGAAGTGTGCGTAAGCCGCCATAAGTCTTTCCAGTACAACCGCGTGGAAAGTTGGGCCCTCTTCCTCCCCTGTCTCCTCCATTCCAAATGGGGCGATCGCAAAGTGGGACCGTCTCGACGCCCGAAAGTGGGACCGAACCCAAAATTCCTGCATAAAAACAACCACTGTTATCGTCCTCGGAAGTGTGAGAAGCCGCCATAGGTATTTTCAGGATGACCGGATGGAAGGCCATGCCCCCACTCCTCCTGCTGGGGCAGCCGATCGTTTTCCTAGTTGGGGAATCGCGATCCGGGGCCGTCTCGGTGCCCGTAAAGGGATCGAACCCAAAATTTCTACGCAAAAACAGCCACCATTATCGTCCCTGAAAGTGTGTGGAGCCGCCATAGGTCTTTTCGGGATGACGGGGTGGACGGCCGAGCCCTCCTCCTCCCTCTAACCCCTTCTTCCCAATCGGGGAGACAACAATTCGGGATAGTCTCGGTGCCCAAAAGGGGGATCGAACCTAGAATTCCTATGCAGAATGAGCCACCATTATCGTCCCCGAAAGCATGCAGAAGCCGCCAATGGTCTTCCCGGGAAAACTAGGTGGAAACCGGGCCCTTCCTCTCTCCAACCCCTCCTTTCTAGTTGAGGTAGTCAATCGTTTTTCTTGTTGGGGCGATCGCGATCCGGGTCTGTCTTTGTGCCTGAAAGGGGGATCGAACCTAGAATTCCTACGTAAAAACAGCCACCTTTATCGCCATGGAAGCGTACGGAAGCCTCCATAGGACTTTCCGAGATGATTGGGTGGAAGGCCGGGTCCCCCTCCTCCCCCTAGGCCCTCCTTTATAGTTGGGAAGATCGCGATCCGGGACCGTCTCGACGCACGAAAAAGGGATCAAACTTGGAATTCTTGTGCAAAAACAGCCACGTAATCATCCCTGGAAGCATGCGGAAGCCGCTATAGGTTTTTCCGAAATGACCCGGCCCCCCACCTCCCCCGACCCCTCCTTTTTAGTTGGGGCGATCACGATCCAGGACCATCTCGGCTCCCGAAAGGGGGATCGAACCCATAATTTCTGCGCAAAAACAACCACCGTTATAGTCCTCGGAAGCATGCGGAAGCCGCAAGAGGTCTTTCTAGGAGCACCGGGTGGAAGGCGGGGACCATCTTAGCGCCGATCTTTGATGTGCACGTAAATGTGCCTATATTTACCACCATATTCAATCTATTTAAATTAAATAAATGATCATATTGGGTATGTTAACTTATTTAAACCAAAATTCAATTTATTTTCAAATCTTCATATATTCATCTTCATATAAGGGCAAAATGGTAATTTTGTGTGTGTGATTTGAGAAAACTCAATTGAAATTTTTTATATTATTTTGTAGGAAGTTGAACTCAAATACAAGTGGTTTCATGAAGATATGCATGCACAAGAGTTAGAGAACAAATGAAAATGGAAATAATTCATTTCATGGATCTTAGAGGATCCCACCTATCTTAATATACAAATTAGAGCTAATGCACATGCTAAAAGGCCATAAAAGCTTCATGCACATTTAAATGATGATTATCTCATGCTAATGGTTACTTGACCACCACACTTCTTGAAGTGATAGTTTGTTGTTCCCAAAAATGGAATAGGATTTTAAAACATGTATAAATACCCCATATGTTCATGTAAACCTCATCTCTCCTCTTAGGCTCTCTTCTTTTAGGCTCTTTTCTCTTTAGTTTGGTTTAGGAAAAAAATCAAAGCTCTTCTTTTTCCATGGCCACTTAGCCATTTTATTTCAGGTAATTTTCCTTTTTATGCAATGTTAATTAGTATTTTCTTTTATTTATATGCTTCTTCTCTTCTTATGCTAGTAGTTTAATTTATTTTTCATGCAAGCAGATTAGTGTTTATTTCTTTTCACTTAACTTTTCTTTTCATTTTGCTCTGTTTTTCCTCTTGTTTTTATTTAGTGTTGCAAGCTACATTTGTTGATTTGATAATGAATATAAGAGGTTAAACCCCTTCAATTTAGGGATAATGAAGCTCTTTTATTATGTAGCTTCAACATAGTTTGATAATTATTACTCTATTTTTGTGCTTAATGAAAATGCTTGAAGTGGTTTAACTTATTGTTGTTGCTTTGAATTTGATAGCGTATATTGTTGACACCAAATAGGCTATGCTTAAACAATCACTAGACACAAATTACATCTTCATCCATATATGATTATAGTAATGAAGTGAGTGTTGAAATCAAAATTTGATGGTCTATATTTCTAATGAATAGTGAATAGGCCATACTTAAAATAGATTTTATTTGCAACTTTGTCGTCATTTTTCATATGAGTTTGTAAGTAGTTTAAGAGGTGTGTTATAGCTTGATGAACTATGTTCAGCTAATTAATAACACAAATATACCATACTTATTATAAGAACATCAGTTAAACTAACTAATCACCAAAAAGAGATATCATAATCTCATGTTGTGTTGATTTATATGATCTAGAGAGTGAAAATTATCTCTAAATTGTCTTTCTACTCTCATATTTTTATCACTTTCTTTTTGTCATTTTCTTACATTTTTAGCTAACCACTCTCAATTTTGGTTTAATTTGATTGAATAGAATTTTATAATCTAACAATTCCCTGCTGACCGACCCGTATTCGCCACGTACTAGAATTTTAGGCCGTGTGCTTGCGGTTAATTTTATCACAATATTCACGACGGATTTCTAGTCGATGGAATTTCTGTCGTCGACCAAATTTTTTGTGCCGTTGCCGGAGAACTTATCTTGATTTTAATTTCTATTCTTCGAATTAGTTTTATTTTATTTTTGTGTTTTTTTATTTTGTGCGTGTTTGCACTTAGAAAAAAATTATTGTGTGTTTGTGTGATTTTTGTTCGCATTTGTTTGTGTGCGTGTTGTTCTAATTTTCTAGTGACATTTGCATTTCTATTTCATAAAAGAAAATTACACATTTGAAAAATGAAATTTTTTTATTTCATATACATTTTGGTTACTTCTCATATTTGCTTTTACAGATTTTTTATTTCATTTTTGCACTGCATTTTTCCCAATTTTCCCTGTGCATTCATTCTCTACTCCGTCAAACCATCTTCTCTACATGCAACTCCTACAGCCTCCAGCAAACACCACAAACCCTCTTCATCATCACAAGTTCACATCAGTTTCTCATTTCAACCCCTTCCAGACAACCACCTTCAACATCCATCTACAAACACACACCCCTTCCAGACAACCACCTTCAACATCCATCTACAAACACACACCCCTTCCAGACACCCCATCACACTTCAACGACCACCTCCAACCGTCATTGCCTGCTACTCCTCCTCCACATCTACTGCAGTTACATTAAACTTCAACAGTACCTCTCATAATCAACTACTTGCATATACAGTTCATCACCAAGCAGCTACTTCATCACTACAGTCGCCCAGTATCACAAAAACAATTCTGCCTTGTCTCATACATAATCACCGCAGCAACTCAACGACCACCCATTAACAGACCACCCAGTCATCATACTGCCATTCTCAACAACTCACGGCTAACATCACTCCTGACCACTTCGACCATCCACATCACAGAAGTACATCCCACTACTATTTTAACACATTCCACACTTGCCATAGAAACCCAAAAAACTGTCCACACAACAGCAATTCCATTTCTTAAACCTTTTCCTACATTCAGTTCACCATTTCTCACTGTTGTTTCAAAGCAAGCCATTCATTTCATACAACTTCATACAGTAGTCTATCACTACAGAACCACAAGCAAAACTAGACTTACAACCAGACTTCACACAGTAGTCTACCACTACAGAAAACAACTACCTAATCCCATCGCCAGCTACAACTGCCAACCTCGATTCGAAACCCCCTCTGCTATGCACTGCCCCTCCATCACCACACCAACATCATCTCCTCAACTTCATACTACTGTTGCTCACTACAACAGTGCATACAAACAACCACAGCGTTCAAGCCTACCCCAAACAACAACAGTGATAATCGACCTTCAAACCCAAACAGCAGCTACGGGTCACAACACTACCACAACAACCATCCCAGCAGCAACACCATCAATCGATCGGCACGAACAAGTTTTTGGTCGCAAGCACCCAAATCACTAAATCGAATCCCATAATCGACCTCACTGAACAACCGCACCTCCTCGAACAACCCTACCTATCTCTGCAATCGCCGCCTTCACCCAAGCATCTTTCAACCTCCCCCGAGAACCAACCACCGCCTCCATAGCCTGATCGTGAGTCGCCTTTGCTTGTGGAAATTGTAATTGGAATTGAAAGATACGTGAAATCGTGGACTGTGAAATTGTGGATTTTGGAAATTAATTAGAGTTGAAATTTTTTTTGTTACAGGATTTGCTAATTCGAAGAGCGTGTGTTGATTTTTAACGGGCCGGTTATAAGTATTTTGTGTGTGGGCCTTAGTGGAGATACCCCTTTGCTCTGTTTTAATTTGTTTGTTTAAATTGATTTTAGTTCAATCCTAATAGAAAAAGAAGTTTGCTTAATTTCTTTTAGTTTAGTTTTGTCTTGTTCCTTAAAAAAAAAAATCTTCTAGTTACTTTGTTTTAATTTCTTTTGTTTATTTTTTTTATAAAAAAACATATTTTCTTTTGTTTTGCTTTAATTTTGTTTAATTTGTTTCATCCTTATTTTGAATTTTTTTAGGTTCCATCCATATATATATAACGTATATATATCTTGTTTTTATTTTCAGATTGCTAAAGCAAATCGGAAAAATTGCTCGCTTCGCTTAGCTTGCTGAAAACTGCCACTCTGCTTGCCAAATAAATTGCTTGCTTATAAAAAAAAATTTGCACTCTTATACCTTTTTTTATTTTTGGTTTCTTGCATTTGAATTTTTATTTTGAAAATCCCAAAAAAAATTTCAAAAACAAAACCATAAACAAATATCCATTCGTAGTTGCATTTTTAATATACGTTTAATTTCTGCTTTACATTTTATTTTAGAATTTGACTGATAATAACGAATAGACATCGATAATGCTTAACTGTATATTGACAATTTGTTCTTTTTCGAGAATTTAATTTCTTGGTATTTAAGCTACATCAGAGCAATAATCGGTTATAAATATTATGATGATTCATAAATATTATACTGAATTGTTTCTCTGAAGGTACTTAAACCTTCTACTACATTGCTACGGTGATTCGTGGTTTACCGATAAATCATGCCCATTACCTGGTTGAGAACTATCTTGTTGAATTAAAATAAAGTGTGATTATACTATTTTGGGCTAGTAGCTACTTAGGTTAGAAAATTTGTATTTAAATCCTTGCAATCATTTAGTTGCACTAGTTCATGCATATAAAAAAAAAGTTCAAAATACAAAACTAAAAAAATTGTAGATATTTCTTAACTTATTTTTCAAGTCCTTTTTACTTAAAAAAATTTCTTTTTCTAAAATCAAAATTTTGAAAAATATTTTCGAATTTTTTTTGAAAATCCAATAAACAGAACGAAAATCAATTTTTCATTTAAAAAAATAAATTATTTGTGAATACTTTTCCTTTATAAAAAAAATTCATAAAAATCTCCAAAAAAATTCTTGAAAATGTCCGAGTTTCCCTACATATATGAATTTTATGATAGTTGTGAAAATCAAAATGATCCATATAATTTCACTTCAAATTCTTGTGGATATTTCAACAACAACTATTGTGTAAATAATTCGAATTTCGAACCACAAAATTTTCAAAATGATGAACAACCTTTAACTCTTGAAAATAGTATTTCGTCTTTACTTGAACTCGTTACACTAAATCAAAAGATGGACAAATTTGCTCTAAAACTCAAGTCAAAGTTTTCAAATTAATCATGATTTGAATTCACTTCAAAATACGAAAAATTTCAAGTATAACTCATGCCAATTCAATTTCGAACTCCAAAGTGAATTTCAAAATCAAAATGAAAATGTGAACAACTTTTCAAATAATTTTGGCAATGGGAATAATCTCGACTACAATGCAAGTGAAAATTTTTGCTCTCAACAAATTCAGATTGAAAATTCTCAATTTAATAATCATGAATTTGATTTAGTTGAGAAAATGGAAAAAGATTACGAGGATTTGTTGCGCGAAACCTACAAAAAATTTCGTGAGAAACAAAATCAAATCACAACACGTGAAAAATCGAATGATAATCCATCATTTATCGAAATTGACGATTCTTTTTCTCAACAAGTCCAAATCGAAAATCCTTAAGTTAATAACTATAAATTGGATTTTGTTGAACAAATGAACGAAATTTACGATGATCATACAAATTTGTTGATTGAAACATTCAAAAAATTACGTGAACAACAAAATCAAATCCCAACGTGTGAAGAGTCGAGTGATAGTCCATCTTTTACCCAAATTGACGGCTTTCAAACACCAACTTTTGAAATTGAAAATGATGATCTTAATGAAGTTGTTGAAAACACGGTAATTGAGTTGGATTTCAATTCTTTTGAGCTTGTGAAATTCGATTTAAAATTTATCTTCCTTTTTTCGATTTTGAAAATTTGAATACAACAACTTTGGATTTTGAAAACGATATACATAATGAAGTTGTTTATAATCCAATAGAGGAAGATGAATTCAATAAACACGATTTTTTTGGACTTTTCGAAAATGAGTTGTTAAATTCCGAAGGGGAAGAGTTAAATCTCCATTTCGATTTCGAAATCAATAACTTCGAAGAATTCGTCAATGATGAGCTTGAATTTCAATGTGGTAAAAATGAACTTGAATTTCAATCGATCGTTTTATTGATCCCAAAAATCATCGAAAATAAAACAACTCGTATGATTTTCAATAAAACGACACTCGTTTTTCCAAATCGACATTCAACTTCGAAATCTTTTACGGCTCGGCTTTTCGAGCTTAAGCTGTGTATCCGTTACTCGACGAGACTAATGAATCGGTCTTTGGAAGACCATTTCATTTACTTTTTGACGATATACTTTATAATCTCATTTAAATACCGATCACTTTCATGTAAATATAGATCATATTTTTGTTTTTGTTTTATTTTCCTCCTTTCACCTGAATTGACTGTGGGGACACAGGCAAAATCAAGTATGGGGGAGTCTCATCTTCTTTTTTATATTTCATGGTTAATTTTTCGTTTTTCTTCCAAAACAAAAAAATATTAATTTTTTTCTAAAAAACAAAAAAACACATTTTGACTTATTTTTAAAGAAACACTATAGGAAAAATATATTGTTTTGGTTTATTAAATTGAAATTTTTGAAAATTTGTTCGTTTCAACAAAAATAAAAACGAAGTTTCATTACAGATAACTATGGTTTAACTGGTATATAAGAAGATACGTGGTGATAATTATGAATATACCCTAATTTAAAATCTTTATTTTAAAAAAATGGTAGATTTAATAAAAGGATATAACATTTTTTTGTCTTCTAAGTTAAATGGTATTATGATGATTTTGCAAAACTCTCTCTTAAAAAAAACAAAAAAAAACATACATATTTGTATATATGTATATAATTTTTATTCACACCTAGAGTCATATGTTCACACTCCTGTATTCACTCGCCATGCTCTGTACCCTTCTCATGTAGGCCCGAAAGGCAGTACACGATTGGAATATCTTGCCTCAGTTTATCTGAGTTAGGTGTGTGTATATTAAAAAATTTCTTTTATTAATAACGCTTATAGTTGATGAGTGTTCATACTTGTGTGTTCACTCGCCACGCTCCGTGTTCCCCTCACATAAATCCACAAGGTAGTGCATGGGTAATATATATGGCCTAAGTTTTCTACGTTAGGCATTTATAAATATTGTAAATATCAATAAAATTTTCAAAAATAGAGAGGGTAAGCAATTGAAATCGAAACACTATTTTAACTTATTTGATTTGATTTGTTATTGAAATGAAATGAAAACATCACTTTGATAAACTTTGATTATCAACAAAGGATCCATTTCATAGTTGCATTATGTTATCAATCAAAATAACGAGTTAAACTATAGTCTATTTGTTATGACAATTTGATTTTTGTTGGAAAATTTGATAAATAAACGACTTAAATTTCCAAAGATAATGATCAAACCCTATATTTAACTTATATGCGTCAATTTAAAAGTAAATCCTTCATTGCAATTATTTTCAAAAGCTTGCATTCATCTCTTTGTAACTAAATTTTGCATTTAGGAATTTTTTATGTTGTAAATATTTTCACTTTGCATTTGAACTTTGTGGGTAGTATCCATTGAAAAATCTCACGAGGCAACACTCGTCCTAATGGGGACACCAAGAGATTTAACGGCTTGTAGCATACACTCAATGCAATCGTGCTCCCTACAAAAATGGATTTATCTTAGTTCTTAGTTTATTCGAGGACGAATAAAAAGATAAGTGTAGAGGTATTTGATGTGCTCGTAAATGTGCATATTTTTACCACCATATTCAATCTATTTAAATTAAATAAATGATCATATTGGGTATTTTAAATTGTTTAAACCAAAATTCAAATTATTTTCAAATCTTCATATATTCAACTTTATATAGGGGCAAAATGGTCATTTTTGTGCATATATTTATTTGAGAAAACTTAGTTGGAAATTTCTATATTATTTTGTACAAAGTTGAACTCAATACATGTGGTTTCATGAACATATGCATACACAAGAGTTAGAGAACAAATTAAGATGGAAATTATTCATTTCATAGATCATGGAGGACGCCACCTACCTTAATGTACAAATTAGAGCTAATGCACATGTTAAAAGGCCATTAAAGCTTCATGCACATTTAAATGATTATTATCTCATGCTAATGGTTACTTGGCCACCACACTTCCTAGAGGGGTTGTTTAGGTAGTTCCAAAAATGGATTAGGGTTTTAAAACATATATAAATACCCTATATGTTCATGTAATCCTCCTCTCTTCTCTTAGGCTCTCTTCTTTTAGACTCTCCTCTCTTTAGTTTAGTTTAGAAAAATAATTCAAAGCTCTTCTTTTTCCATGGCTACTTAGCCATTTTACTTCATGTAGTTTCCCTTTTTTATGCAATGTTAATTAGTATTCTCTTTTATTTCCATGCTTCTTCTCTTCTTATAATAGTAGTGTAGTTTATTTTTGATGTATATAGATTTGTGTTTATTTCTTTTTACTTAGCTTTTCTTTTCATTTTGCTCTCTTTTTCCTCTTGTTTTTATTTAATGTTGCAAGCTACATTTGTTGATTTAATAACAAATATGAGAGGTTAAACCCCTTCGGGTTAGGGGTAATGAAGCTCTCTAATTATGTAGCTTCAACGTAGTTTGATAATTATTGCTCTCTTTTTGTGCTCAATAACAATGCTTGAAGTGGTTTAACTTGTTGTTTTTGCTTTGAATTTAATAGCCTGCATTGTTAACACCAAATAGGCTATGCTTAAATAATCACTAAACACAAATTGCCACTTCATCTACATATGATTATGGTAATGAAGTGAATGTTGAAATCAAAATTCGATGGTCTATATTTCTAATTAATAGTAAGTAGGCCATACTTAAAATAGATTTTATTTTCAACTTTGTTGTCAATTTCCATATGAGTTTGAAAGTTGTTTAAGGGGTGTGATATAGTTTGATGGCTTATATTGAGCCAATAAATAGCACAAATATGCCATACTTATTATAAGCACATCAATTAAACTAACTAATGACCAAAAAGGAGAGATCATAAATTCATGTTGTGTTGATTTATATGATCTAGACAGTGGAAATTATATTTAAATTGTCTTTCTACTCTCGTATATTTATATTCAAATTGTCTTTCTACTCTCATATATTTATCACTTTCTTTTTGTAATTTTTTACATTTTTAGCTAATCGCTCTCGGCTTTGGTTTAAATTGATTGAATAGAATTTTAAATTCTAACAATTCTCTATGGATCGACTCGTACTCGCCACGTACTAGAATTGTACGCCGTGCGCTTGCGGTCAATTTTATCACAATATTCATGATGTACTTCTAATCAATAAAATTCCCATCATCAACCAATCGTTTTTCCAATTGGGACGATCGCGATCCGGGACTCCCTCAGCGCCCGAAAGGGTGATAGAACCCGAAATTCCGACACAAAAACCGCCAACGTTATCGTCTATAAAAGCTTGCAAAAGCTGCCATAGGTCTTTCCTAGACGGGTGGAAGGCCGAGCCCCCTACTTCCCCTAAACCCTCCTTTCCAATTTGGGCGATCGCGATCCGGGACCGTCTCGGGGACCAAATGGGGGATCGAACCTGGAATTCCTGCATAAAAACAGCCACATCATCCCCAGAAGCGTACGGTAGTCGCCATAGGTCTTTTCAGGATGACCGAGTGGAAGGCCAGGCCATCCTCCTCCCCCTAACCCCTCCTTTTCAGTTGGGGGGATAGCGATCCGGGACTGTCTCGACACCCAAAAGGCGGATCGAACCCGTAATTCCTACATAAAAATAGCCACTGTTATCGTCCCCAGAAAGGCACGGAAGCCGCTATAAGTCTTTCCGTGACCACCGGGTGAAATGACGGGCACCCTCCTCCGCTTGACCCCTCCTTTCCATTTTGGGAGATCGCAATTTGGGATCGTCTCTGCGCCCGAAAGGGGATCAAACCCGTAATTCCTACACAAAAAAGCCACCGTTATCATCCACGAAAGCATGCATAAGCCGCTATAAGTCTTTCCGGGACAACCAGTTGGAAGGCCGGGACCATATAGGCGCCGATCGTTTTTCCAATTAGGGCGATCATGGTTCGGGACCGTCTCGGCACCCAAAAGAGGGATAGAACCCAAAATTCCTGCATAGAAACAGCCAATATTATCGTCCCCGGAAGCATGCAGAAAATGCCTTTGGTCTTTCCGAGATGACTAGGGAAGGCTGGGCCTCCCTCTTCCCCTTGACCCTTCCTTTATAATTGGGAAGATCGCGATCTGGGACCATCTCGGGGACCGAAAGGGGGATCGAACCAGGAATTCCTACGCAAAAACAACCACCGCTATGGTACCCGGAAGCGTGCTAAAGCAGGCCCAGGTCTTTCTGGATTGACCGGGCGGAAGGCCAGACCCTCCTCTTTCGCCTTGACCCCTCCTTTCCAATTGAGGTGATAGCGATCCAGGATAGTCTTTGTGCCTGAAAGGGGGAACGAACCCGAAATTCCTATACAAAAACAGCCATCGTTGTCGTCCTTGGAAGCATGCAGAAGCCGCCATAGGTCTTTTCGGAATGACTAGGAAGAAGGCCGGGCCCCACTCTTCCTCCTGACCCCACATATCCAACTGAGGCAGTCAATCATTTTTCCAGTTAGGTCGATCGCGATCTGAGACCGTCTTTATCACGAAAGGGTGATCGAACCAGGAATTCCTATGCAAAAACAGCAATCTTTATCATCATGGAAGCATGTGGAAGCCACCATAGGTCTTTTTAGGATGATCGGGTGGAGGGCCGGTGTGACGACCACCCATGACTCCTGCACCATACAAGGAAATAGTGCGCCGTAAAGTGTGCCAGGCAGCCACGGATGATCGTTAGGATAAGGTAAACACAGAATAGTCTATCATATGACTCATAGCGCATGGATAAAATACAATAGAAAGTATACATAGTGAAGCTCTAACAGAAGTCTCATCATATAAGCTCATAACAATTTGATACAAACATCTGAATAGCCAATACATCAAGCCTCACTACATAACACTCAGAGAATCATACAAACAGCGGAATACCCAGTACATATAGTAAGAAAACAATATGCAAAAGCCTCCTGCTCGTCTTCGTCATCAACAGCGTTAGTCACTAAGAACAGCACCTGTCACCTGCTACCTAGTCTGCCCATCCCAACACGGATGAACAGCCCAAGGTAATAAGAGTTAAACATAAAACCTTGAGTCAGACAAAAGTCTTAGTGAGCAGTAAATCAACTATCAAACATACCAAAAGAGTATAAAGGGTACAAAGGAATAGGAACCCAACCATCCCACTCCACCTCTTTCTACAGTGATAGCCTCCAGACACACTAAGAAGAACAAACATAGCAAAGCAGACAATTAAAGTAAAACAATTATCACTCGAGTCAAGGTCGATGTTTTCCAAGTACAAACCACCAAGGCCTAAACCAAGATCAGATAAGCACCCACAAAACATCGCTCTTGAGACCGAGTGACAATACAACCAAACATCCATGACCCTGGCTATCATTGTTATCATTGCCTTGATACCATCGTTGATTGAATGACCGGCACATTCTTTCAGCCGTCAGTCAAGGGCTAATGGCAACCCCGGTTCTAGACACAACTCCGCACGTCATCGCAGCCCGTGCCTAGGAATTTTCGCAACTACCCAGAGTACTAGCACGTCGTCGCAGCCCGTGTTTGGGACTATCGAATCTGCCCAACGTACTCTTGCTTTGATCATGCTAGAATCTTCAACAACGATGAAATCTCAGCCTCCTAGTCATCCTCCTCAATGACTATTCTCATACTAGCCCAAGCGCCTCTCGAGCCCACCATTATCAACCAACTCGAGCCGCATCATCGAGTTATCAACATGCTTGGGATGATCCTGTCTGGATTAAATCAGGGCTATCTCACATCATGCTTTGCTTCATCGCATCATAGCAAAGTCCATCATCATCGAATCTATCCATATGAACTTTAACATCCGCTTCATATGCCACAAGCTACTTTCACCACTCAAGAGCCTCTCCACTTAGCTTTTGAATCATCTTCGACCAACTTGTCCAAATCAACTATTAGCTAATTTGCAACAATCTATCAATCAAATCAATCATTAATCCAAGCAATCAAACATTCAAACAAGATCTAATAAGCAATTATACAAGAATGGCAATTTCGTAATTAAAATGTCCAAATCTAACAAGTATGAATTATAAGCAAATATCTCTAAAACTTGATGAATAAACTTATATAAGTTAACGTGTAGCAAAATGGGTATCCAAAACTTCATAGACAATGGATCTACATGCAGACTTAAGGAAAATGCAAGAAATCTCTATCTTTAACACATAAACAAGCCACCGATCCAATATACTCCTTTGGGTCCGTGTGAGAGATAACTACCACTCACCGAATCACCTAAACACCTCAAAAGATAACAACTTCAGATCTGGACAGCAAAGGATCTAGCTTGATCCGACAAGATTTCCCTTCAAACGATGAAATCTCTCTTCGATGGATGTAGACCTTCAACTTTGACTCTTGGATCTTCGATTTGATCTTCAATCTAGATGAATGGAAGCACAAGATTAAAGTGGAGAAAAGAAGTGAAGAAGTGTTGTAGTCGAGCTCTCAAAATGGCAGCACTTCGTCGCTTCAAAATCCGGATTCCAAAAATGAAGATAGGCACTCCTATTTATAGGCTAAAATCCTTAACTTGTATGCCCCCTTAAGTCGGTCACGACTCATCAAGACCCACGACTTACGACTTAAGACTTACGATTTAAGACTTACGACTTAAGACTTACAACTTAAGACTTTCGACTTAAGACTTACGACTTAAGACTGACGACTTAAGACTCACGACTTAAGACTCACGACTTAAGACTCACGACTTAAGCCTAACGACTTAAGGCTTTCGACTTAAGGCTTACGACTTAAGGCTTACGACTTAAGGCTTACAACTTAAGGCTTACGACTTAAGGCTTTCGACTTAAGACGTTAAGACTTAAGACTTAAGACTTAGGACTTAAGACTTAGGACTTAAGACTTAGGACTTAAGGCTTACGACTTAAGGCTTACGACTTAAGGCTTACGACTTACGACTTAAGACTTACGACTTAAGACTTTCGACTTAAGACTTACAACTTAAGACTTACGAACAACAATTCTACGATCCTTCAATCCGTAAAAATACGGGTCGTTACATTCTCTCCCCCTTAGGAATTTCGCCCCCGAAATTCCAAACAAACAAGAGCAATCAAAACTATTCTGCATGCCTACCATCCATAGCAATCAACAAACCATGCATCCAACTACTAGCCTAGCATGCAGAATTCTAAGACTAGAACAAGTTACAAATTCATGAGATGTCACGACACCTTAGGGCCATACCTCGAAGAGTTCAGGATGAGCTGCCTTCATCCTCTCTTCCTCCTCCCATGTACAGTCGTTAACATCATCACTCCATTGTACCTTGAGCAACTTGACTACCTTCCTCCTAAACTGTTTCGTGTCAGTTTCCACAACACGAAGCGGCTTATGAGGTCTTCTAATAACTGGATCAACTTCCAAATCTTCACAGCTATCAGTAGCAACCACTGTATTTGGGTCGTGCACATACTTCTGTAGATACGACACGTGAAAAACATTGTGCACACCCGACATCTTTTCTGGTAACTCCAACTTATAAGCGAGCTTTCCAATTCGCTCGACGATCGGGAATGGTCCAACAAATCTCGGAGTCAATTTTCCTTTCTTCCCGAATCGAATAACATTCTTTAGTGGAGAAATCTTCACAAAAACCATATCTCCTACATCGAATTCCAAATCTTTTCGACGCTTATCGGCATAACTTTTCTAACGATCTTGGGCTGCCTTCATTCGTCGCTGAATGGTCTCTATACAATCTGAAGTCTGTCGAATCATTTCGGGCCCAAGTATCAGCTTTTCTCCAGTTTCCAACCAACATGTCGGAGAGTTACACGGTCTTCCATACAATGCCTCATATGGTGCCATACCAATACTTGACTGGTAACTGTTATTATATGAAAATTCCACCAAATGAAGATGATCTTCCCATGATCCTCCGAAGTCCAAAACACATGCTCGGAGAAGATCTTCCAAAACTCGGTTGACTCTCTCGGTCTGACCATCTGTTTGGGGGTGATAAGCTGTACTCAAACACAATTCAGTTCCCAAAACTTCCTGGAAGCTCTTCCAGAATCCACTAGTGAACAATGGGTCTCGATCGCTTACTATAGTCTTTGGAATACCATGGAATCGAACTATCCACTTAACATACAACTCAGCCAATTTCGGTGCAGTCCTAGTTGATCGAACAGGAATAAATCTTGCACTCTTAGTCAAACGATCTACGATGACCCAAATCCATTCATTTCCTGCTCTGGTTATAGGTAGTCCATCGATAAAATCCATCGATATTTGCTCCCACTTCCATGTAGGAACTTCTAATGGCTGAAGCAATCCACTTGGCTTCTTCTGTTCGGCTTTTACCAACTGGCAGTTCATACACTTGGAAATAAAATTTCCAACATCCTTCTTCATACCTTCCCAGTAATAGGTTCTCTTCATATCCCGATACATCTTATTTCCACCTGGATGAATTGTCAACTTTGAGTGATGACTTTCCTTCAAAACTTCATTTCTCAATTCATCTATATCGGGAACAACCAGTCGTCCTTTTTTCCGAAGCCAACCCTCTTGATCGACCTCGAATCCTTTATCCTTCTCTGGATCCAATCCAGATTCCAAATCACGGATAATCTTGACAAGCTTATCGTCTCGCTTTTGGCTCTCGCCAATTCTTTCCACTAGAGTAGGTCTTATCGATAAGTTTGTCAACATCTCAGGTTCCAATTCACATCTAGGCCTGAAGTCAAATCCAGCCAAATACTCAAGACTCTTCCATTCCGAAAACATAGCTCCCAAACCTGCATGTCTTCGACTTAACGCATCTGCCACTGCGTTACCTTTTCCCGGAGTATAGGCTACACCAAAATCATATGATGCTAAAAACTCTAACCATCGTTGCTGTCGAAGATTCAAATCCTTTTGGGAGAAAAGATACTTCAATGACTTATGATTTGTAAACAACTCAAATCGAACTCCCAATAGGTAATGTCTCTACATCTTCAAAGCAAATACAATCGCCGCTAACTCCAAATCATGAGTCGGATAATTCCTTTCATGCGGCTTCAGTTGTCGACTTGCATATGCAACAACTTTATCCTTCTGCATTAGCACTGCTCCAAGTCCAGTACCACATGCATCGGTGTAAACCACCATCTCATCATTTCCACTTGGAATAGCCAAAACAGGAGCACTTGTCAATCGCTCTTTCAGGATTCCGAAAGCTTGCTCACACTTAGCATCCCATCTGAACACTTGGTTCTTTTTCATCAACCCTGTTAATGGTGCAGCTATCTTGGAAAAGTCTTTGATAAACCGACGATAATATCCTGCTAATCCAAGAAAACTTCTCACATCAGATACATTCTTAGGTCTAACCCAATCCTGGATTGCTGCCACCTTAGCGGGATCAACCGCTATTCCATTTCCAGAGATAACATGGCCTAAGAACCTCACTTCACTCTTCCAGAAGTGACACTTCGAAAACTTAGCCCTCAGCTGATGTTTTCGCAAGATTTCCAAAACAATACGCAAATGCGTCTTGTGCTCTTCTTCAGTCTTGGAATAAATCAAAATATCATCCACAAACACAAGTACAAACTTGTTCAACTGATCCCTGAACACTCTATTCATAAGATCCACAAAATATGCTGGTGCATTGGTCAATCCAAACGGCATTACCAGCCACTCATAGAAACCGGATGGTGTCCTAAAAGCAGTCTTCGACACACTATCCTTTGCCACTCTCAATTGGTGAAATCCCGTTGCCAAATCCATCTGAGAAAACACCTTAGCTCCGTGAAGCTGATCAAACAAGTCATCTATTCTCGGCAACGGATACTTGTTCTTCCTAGTCACTTTATTCAGCTCACGATAGTCCACACACAACCTCAACGATCCATCCGCTTTGGTTGCAAACACAACTGGTGCACCCCATTCGGACACACTACGCTGAATGAATCCTTTCTGTAAAAGGTCATCAACTTGCACCTTCAACTCTTGCTGTTCCCTAGGCGCCATTCGCCTAAGCGGCATCACAACAGGTCTGGCTCCTTCAACTAGATCGATACGAAACTCGATCTCTCTATGCGGCGGTAACCCTTTGACCTCGTCAAAGACATCCTCAAATCCATTCACGATAGGCACCGATGACAGTCCATCCCGTGGAACAACCAGCGAATACATGAAGCTCATGAAGACGCCTTCTTCATGCTTACATCGTATCACAACCTTTCGACCCTCCACATTCTCGACTGTCACCTCCAGCCTCTTGCAATCAACCCTTGCCGCATACTTCCTAAGCCAGTCCATACCCAAAATAATTCTGAACCCCGCAAAGTTCAGAACAAAACAATCACAAACAAAAGAGCAATCATGACTCGATACAACTAGACCACGGCATATCATACACAAACATGACGAACCCCCAACTGGATTAGTCACAACCAATGGTCTATCAACAATATCCGGTTCCAAACCTAACCGGCCTACAAGTTCACTACAAACAAAGGAATGCGACGCCCCAGTATCAAACAACACTCTAACTGGAACACCACAAATGGAAAGAGTACCTTGAACCACCACACTCTTCTTCTTCTCTTCTGCAGTAGGAGCTTTCGAAGATGATGGAACAGCCCCCAAAGCATAAGCTTGCACAATCTGCTTGTCCTTCCTCGGTTCCGGAAAATTCTTCCTGAAATGCCCTGGCTTATCACAGTTGTGGCACTTCGCCGGCGCCTTCTGATTCTTACAATCCCTGGAGAGATGGCCCTTCTGCTGGCAATTGTAGCAGGTCACTTCACCTTTCGGCTTCTTTTGACCATTCTTACCCTTCTGCTGCTGCTGCTTCCTCTTCTTGTTTCCACCTTGCTCCTTGGTCACAACAACAACAGATCCTTCCTTAGGAAACAGATTCTCATGCCTGAGAGCCTTCTCCACAAGCTTCTCAAACGGATCGTCCAAATGATCCACCAACTGCCTCCCAAGATAACTGTCCAGGCCTGTCACAAACTTCTCATTCTTCTGATAAGGGGATTCAATATATGACTGAGCATACTTGGACAAAGCTTCAAACTCAGAAATATACTCAAGAACTGGTCTTCCACCTTGCTTGAGCTCCACAAACTTCTTAAACAAAACAGATTTCTGAGCTGTAGAAATGAACTTAGCTTCAAATCTGACTTGGAATTGCTCCCAAGTGATCTCTTCCTCTGGAGTATCAATGGTGATAGAGTTCCACCAATCAGAAGCTCTTCCCTGAAGCTGTCTTGATGCAAGCTTCCTCTTAGTCACATCCTCAATTCCCAAGTCACCAAATATCCTTCTACAAGCATCTATCCATCTCTGGACTTCTATGGTTGATTCTGTTCCCAAGAAAACATTTCCTCCAAGAGCAGTATAGTCCTTACAAAGCTTAGCAAAATCCACTGGTCTTAGGGCTTGAACCTGAACTCCAACATCTACCGATGGCCCCGGAGCTGGCATCCTTCTCATGATCGAAGTCATCATAGCCTCGAACATAGAAGCATAATCAGCAGCCCCCTCAACAGCATGGCCTCCCCTAGCAGCTGGTCTCCCTCTTCGACTCATTCCTAATATCGAAAAGAAATGATTAATATACCCTGAGAAACAACTGCATAAGAAGTTCAAATCCTTCTAAGCTACTATATTATATATATAGTAATCATCCATCAAAATTACAATTACGTCTCTCATACGTAGTTACGTTAGCGAGCGTTGGCTAAAATCGATTAACCAAAGCTCTGATACCAAATGTGACGACCACCCATGACTCCCGCACCATACAAGGAAATAGTGCGCTGTAAAGTGTGCCAGGCAGCCACGGATGATCGTTAGGATAAGGTAAACACAGAATAGTCTTTCGTATGACTCATAGCGCTTGGATAAAATACAATAGAAAGTATACATAGTGAAGCTCTAACAGAAGTCTCATCATATAAGCTCATAACAATTTGATACAAACATCTGAATAGCCAATACATCAAGCCTCACTACATAACACTCAGAGAATCATACAAAGAGCGGAATACCCAGTACATATAGTAAGAAAACAATATGCAAAAGCCTCATGCTCGTCTTCGTCATCAACAACGTTAGTCACTAAGAACAGCACCTGCCACCTGCTACCTAGTCTGCCCATCCCAACATGGATGAACAGCCCAAGGTAATAAGAGTTAAACATAAAACCTTGAGTCAGACAAAAGTCTTAGTGAGCAGTAAATCAACTATCAAACATACCAAAAGAGTATAAAGGGTACAAAGGAATAGGAACCCAACCATCCCACTCCACCTCTTTCTACAGTGATAACCCCCAGACACACTAAGAAGAACAAACATAGCAAAGCAGACAATTAAAGTAAAACAATTATCACTCGAGTCAAGGTCGATGTTTTCCAAGTACAAACCACCAAGGCCTAAACCAAGATCAGATAAGCACCCACAAAACATCGCTCTTGAGACCGAGTGACAATACAACCAAACATCCATGACCCTGGCTATCATTGTTATCATTGCCTTGATACCATCGTTAATTGAATGACCGGCACATTCTTTCAGCCGTCAGTCAAGGGCTAATGGCAACCCCGGTTCTAGACACAACTCCGCACGTCATCGCAGCCCGTGCCTAGGAATTTTCGCAACTACCCAGAGTACTAGCACGTCGTCGCAGCCCGTGTTTAGGACTATCGAATCTGCCCAACGTACTCTTGCTTTGATCATTCTAGAACCTTCAACAACGATGAAATCTCAGCCTCCTAGTCATCCTCCTCAATGACTATTCTCATACTAGCCCAAGCGCCTCTCGAGCCCACCATTATCAACCAACTCGAACCGCATCATCGAGTTATCAACATGCTTGGGATGATCCTATCTGGATTAAATCAAGGCTATCTTACATCATGCTTTGCTTCATCGCATCATAGCAAAGTCCATCATCATCGAATCTATCCATATGAACTTTAACATCCGCTTCATATGCCACAAGCTACTTTCACCACTCAAGAGCCTCTCCACTTAGCTTTTGAATCATCTTCGACCAACTTGTCCAAATCAACTATTAGCTAATTTGCAACAATCTATCAATCAAATCAATCATTAATCCAAGCAATCAAACATTCAAACAAGATCTAATAAGCAATTATACAAGAATGGCAATTTTGTAATTAAAATGTCCAAATCTAACAAGTATGAATTATAAGCAAATATCTCTAAAACTTGATGAATAAACTTATATAAGTTAACGTGTAGCAAAATGGGTATCCAAAACTTCATAGACAATGGATCTACATGCAGACTTAAGGAAAATGCAAGAAATCTCTATCTTTAACACATAAACAAGCCACCGATCCAATATACTCCTTTGGGTCCATGTGAGAGATAACTACCACTCACCGAATCACCTAAACACCTCAAAAGATAACAACTTCAGATCTGGACAGCAATGGATCTAGCTTGATTCGACAAGATTTCCCTTCAAACGATGAAATCTCTCTTCGATGGATGTAGACCTTCAACTTTGACTCTTGGATCTTCGATTTGATCTTCAATCTAGATGAATGGAAGCACAAGATTAAAGTGCAGAAAAGAAGTGAAGAAGTGTTGTAGTCGAGCTCTCAAAATGGCAGCACTTCGTCGCTTCAAAATCCGGATTCCAAAAATGAAGATAGGCACTCCTATTTATAGGCTGAAATCCTTAACTTGTATGCCCCCTTAAGTCGGTCACGACTCATCAAGACCCACGACTTACGACTTAAGACTTACGACTTAAGACTTACGACTTAAGACTTACGACTTAAGACTTACGACTTAAGACTGACGACTTAAGACTCACGACTTAAGACTCACGACTTAAGACTTATGACTTAAGGCTTTCGACTTAAGGCTTTCGATTTAAGGCTTACGACTTAAGGCTTACGACTTAAGGCTTACGACTTAAGGCTTACGACTTAAGGCTTTCGACTTAAGGCTTAAGGCTTACGACTTAAGGCTTAAGACTTAAGGCTTACGACTTAAGGCTTACGACTTAAGGCTTACGACTTAAGGCTTAAGACTTTCGACTTAAGACTTACGACTTAAGACTTACGACTTAAGACTTACGAACAACAATTCTACGATCCTTCGATCCGTAAAAATACGGGTCGTTACAGCCGGGCCCCCTTTCTCCCCCTGATCCCTCCTTTCCAGTTGGGGCGATCGCGATCCGAGACAGTATTGGCGGCCAAAATGGGGATCGTACACGGAATTACAGCGTAAAACCATCCACTGTTATCGTCCCTAGAAGTGTGCGGAAGCCGCCAAACGTCTTTTCGAGATTACCGGGTTGAAGGCAGGTCCTCCTCCTCCCCTTGATCCACACAACCTGGACAGGAGGTCGATTTTTTTTCTAGTTGGGGCGATCGCGATCTGAGACCGTCTCGACGTTCGGAAGCGGGATCGAACCCAGAATTCCTTCTCAAAAAGCCACCGTTATCATCCCCGCAAGCGTGCAGAAGCTGCCATAGGTCTTTCCTGGATGACCAGGTGGAAGGTCGTTCCCCCCTCATCTACCTGACCCGTCTGCAATTAGAGGATCGTGGTCCGAGACCATCTCGGCTCCCAAAAAGGGGATCGAATCCAGAATTTCTACGCAAAAGCAACCATCGTTATCGTCCCCGAAAGAATGCGAAAGCTGCCATATGTCTTTTCAGTACGACCAGGTGGAAGGCTTGTCCCTCTCCTCTCCTTGAACCCTCCTTTTTGATTAGGGAGATGGTGATCCGAGACAGTCTAGGCGCTTGAAAGGGCGATCGAACCTGCAATTCCTGCCCAAAAACAGCCACTGTTATCATCCCCGAAAGCGTGCGGAAGTAGGCATAGGTCTTTCCGAGATAACCAGGTGTAAGACTAGGCCTCTCTCCTCCTTTAGACCTACCCAATCTAAAGGGATTGTCGATTATTTTTCCAGTTGGGGCGTTCGCGAACCAGGACCATCTCAGTACCCGAAAGGGGGATCGAACTGGAAATTCCCGTGCAAAAAACAACCACCGTTAGCGTCCTCGGAATCATGCGGAAGCCCCTATAGGTCTTTCCGGAACGACCAAGTGGAAGGCCGGGACCATCTGCTCCCCATGACCCCTCCTTTCCAGTTAGGGTGATTGTGATCTGGGACCGTCATAGCGTCCGAAAGGGGGATCTAACTCGAAATTCCTGCGCAAGAACAACCACCATTATCTCCTCGGTAGCATGCGAAAGCCGCCATTGGTTTTCCAGGAAAATTGGGTGGAAGGCTGGGCCACACTTCTCCCCTTGAGCCACCCACCCAGGAGGGCTAGCCGATCGTTTTTCCAATTAGGACGATCTTGACATGGGACAACCTCGGCACCCTAAAGGTTCGATCCCAAAATTCCTACACAAAAACAACCACCGTTATCGTCCCCAAAAGTGTGTAGAAGCTGCCATAGTATTTCTAGGATGACCGGTGGAATGCGGGGACCCCTTCTCCCCTAACCTGTCCAACCAGAAGGGGAAATCAATCATTTTTCCAGTTGGGGCGATCACGCTTCAGGACAGTCTTGGCACCCTAAAGGGGGATCGAACCCGAAATTCCTACGCAAAAACAGCCAACATTATCTTCCCTGAAAGAGTGCAGAAGCCGCCATAGATCTTTCTAGAATGATCGGGTGGAAGGCTGGGCCCTCCTCCTCCCTATGACCCCTCCTTTCCAGTTGGAGCGATCGCGATACGGGGCCGTCTCGGCGTCCGAAAGAGGGATTGAACCCGGAATTCCTACACAAATACAGCCACTGTTATCATCCCTGGAAGCGTATGAAAGCTACCATTTTATTTTCGGGACGACCGGGTGGAAGGCCGGGACCCCTTGACCTACCCAACCAAAAGGGCAGTCGATCATTTTTCTAGTTAGGGCGATCGCAATCCCGGACCATCTCGGTGCCCAAAAGGGGGATCAAATCCAGAATTCCTGCGCAAAAACAGCCAATGTGTTCTTCCCCGGAAGCCTGCGAAAGCTGCCATAGGTATTTCCACAATGATCGGGTGAAAAGTCAAGCCCTCCTCCTCCTCTTTGCCCTTCCTTTTCAATTAGGGTGATAGCGATCCGGGATATTCTCGGTGTCCAAATGGGATCGAACTCGGAATTCCTGCGCAAAAACGACCACCTTTAGTATTACAGGAAGCATGTGAAAGCCACCATAGGTCTTCCCAGAATGACCGGGTGGAAGGCCGGGCCCATCACCTCCCCCTAACCCCTTCATTATAGTTGGGGTGATCACAATCTGGGACCGTCTCGACACCCGAAAGGGAGATCGAATCTGGAATTCCTATGCAAAAGTAGCCATCGTTATCGTCCTTGGAAAAGTGCGAAAACCGCCATAGGTCGTTCCAGGATGATCGGGTGGAAGGCCGGGCCCCCTCCTTCCCCTGACCTACCTACCCAAGTGAGGCAGCTGATCTTTTTCCAATCGGCGTGATCGCAATTTGGGACCATCTC
This sequence comes from Allium cepa, assembly GCA_030765085.1. Classification (NCBI taxonomy): domain Eukaryota; kingdom Viridiplantae; phylum Streptophyta; class Magnoliopsida; order Asparagales; family Amaryllidaceae; genus Allium; species Allium cepa. The sequence continues at coordinate 127,363,155 of CM060944.1, forward strand.
GACACCTAAAAGATGGATCGTACCCGAAATTCCTATGTAAAAATAGCCACCGTTATCGTACCCAGAAGCATGCGAAAGCCACCATAGGTCTTTCCGAGACGACCGGATAGATGGATGGGCCCTCCACCTCCCACTGACCCTTGCATTCCAATTAGGACGACAGCGACCGGGATAGTCTCGGTCCCCGAAAGGGGGATCGAACCTTGAATTCCTATGCAAAATAAGCCACCATTATCATCCCCGAAAGCATGCGAAAGTCGACATAGGTCTTTCCAGGATGACCGGGTGGGTGGCTGGGCCCTTGTCCTCTCCATGACGCATGCTTTCTAGTTAGGGCAGTCGATATTTTTTCCAGTTGGGGCGATCGCGATCCGGGACCATCTTTGCGCCCGAAAGGGGGATCAAACCCGTAATTTCAACGCATGTGGAAGGTCGAGCTCTTATCCACTTCCCGAGCCCTTATATCCAATTGCGGCGATCTTGTTTCGGGACCGTCTCGATGCCCTAAAGGGGAAACGAACCCGAAATTCCTACACAGAAATAGCCACCATTATCATCCTCGGAACCGTGTGGAAGCCGCCATAGGTCTATCGGGGAGGAAGGCCGGGCCCTCCTCCTCTCCCTGACCCCTCCTTTCTATTTGGGGTGATCATGATCCGGGACCGTCTCGGCGCCCGAAAGTGGGATCGAACCCGGAATTCCTACGTAAAAAAGCCACCGCTATTTTCCCCGGAAGCATGTGAAAGCCTTCATAGGTCTTTCTGGGATGAGCAGGTGGAAGGCCAGGCCCTTCTCCTCCCCATGACCCCTCCTTTCCAATTAGGGCGATAGCGATCCCGGATAGTCTCGGGGCCCAAAAAGGGGATCGAACCCGGAATTCCTACGCAAAAACAACCACCGTTATCATCCTCGGAAGCGTGCAGAAGCCACTGTAGATCTTTCATGGATGACCAGGTGGAAGGCCAGGCCCACCTCCTCCCCTTGACCACCCAATTTCGGTTGGAGCAGTCAATCGTTTTTCCATTTGGTGCGATCGCGATACGATTGCGCCCGAAAGGGGGATCGAACCCGGAATTCCTGCGTAAAAATAACCACATTTATCTTCATGAAAGCTTGCAGAAGCCAATATAGGTCTTTTTGGGATGATCGGGTGAAAGGCCGGGCGCCCCCTCTCCATGACCCTTTCTTTCTAGTTGGGGCGATCGCGATTCGGGACCGTCTTGACGCTCGAAAGGGGGATCGAACTCAAAATTCCTACGCAAAAACATCCACCGTTATCGTCCCCGAAAGCATGCGAAAGTCGCCATATGTCTTCCCGGGATGACCATGTGGAAGGCCGACCTCCCTCCTCCCCCTGATCCACCTACCTTGGTGGGGCAGCCGATCATTTTTTCAGTTGGGGCGATCACGATATGGGACCGTGTCGACGCTCGAAAGGGGGATCGAACGTGAAATGCCTACGCAAAAACAGCCACCATTATCGTCCTCGGAAGTGTGCGGAAGCTGCCATCGGTCTTTCCGTGAAGATCGGGTGGAAGGCCGGTCCATCCTACTCCCCCTGACCCCTCCTTTCCAATTGGAACGATAGTGATCCTGGATAGTCTCGGCGTCCGAAAGGGGATCGAACCCGGAATTCCAGCGCAAAAAGAGCCACTGTTATCATTTTTGGAAGCATGCGTAAGCCGCCATAGTTCTTTCCGAGATGACCTGGTGAAAGGCCGGGCCCCAAACCTTCCCCTGAACCCTCTTTCCAGATGGTGCAGTCAATCGTTTTTCAGTTGGGTCGATTGCGATCCGAAATCGTCTTTGCACCTGAAAAGGGGATTGAACCCGAAATTCCTATGCAAAAGCTGCCAGCTTTATTGCCACAGAAGCATGTGAAAGACGCTATAGGTCTTTCCGGGACTATCGGGTGGAAGTTCGGGCCTCCCTCCTCCACCTGACCCCTCCTTTCCAATTGGGGCGATCGCGATTTGGGACCGTCTCGACGCCCGAAAGGGGATCGAACCCGGAATTCCTGCGCTAAAACAGCCACCATCATCATTCCCGGAAACGTGCGGAAGCCGCTATAGGTCTTTTCGAGGCGATCGGGAGGAATGCTGGGCTCCCCTCCTCCTTCTGATCTTTCATTTCCTATTGGGCCGATCAATATCCGAGACCTTCTTGGTGCCCGAAAGGGGGATCGAACCCATAATTCCTGCATAAAAACAGCCACCGTTATCATCCTCGAAAGCATACGAAAGCCACCATAGGTCCTTCTGGGAAGACCGGGTGGAAGGACGGGCCCCTCTTCTATCCTTGACCATCCTACCTCATAGGGACAGTCGATCATTTTTCCAGCTAGGGCAATCGCGATCCATAACCGCCTCGGCGCCTGAAAGGGGGATCGAACCCGTAATTTCTATGCAAAAACAGCCACCGCTTTCGTTCTCAAAATTGTGCGGAGGCCGCCATAGGTCTTTTCAGGATGACCGAGTAGAAGGCGAGGCCCCCCTCATCCCTCTAAGCCCTCTATACCTATTAGAGAAATCGCGATATGAGACCGTCTCAGTGCCCGAAAGGGGGATCAAAACTAGAATTCCTACGTAAAAACAACTATCGCTATCGTCCCTGGAAGCGTGTGGCAGCCGCCATAGGTCTTTTCAGGATGATTGGGTGGTAGGCTAGGACTATCTCGGGACCGATCATTTTTCTAGTTGGAGCGATCATGATCTGGGACCGTCTCGGTGCCTGAAAGGGGGATCGAACCCGTAATTCCAACGCAAAAACAACCATAGTTATCGTCCCCAAAAGCATGTGGAATCTGCCATAGGTCTTTCCACAATGACCTGGTGGAAGGCTAGGACTATCTTGGGGTCGATTGTTTTTCTAGTTGGGGCGATCACGATTTGGGACCATCTTGGCACCCGAAAGGGGGATCAAACCCAGAATTCATGCGCAAAAGCAACCACCGTCATCATTCCCAGAAGAAAGCAAAAGCCGCTATATTTCTTTCCCGGACGGCGGGGTGGACGACCAGCCCTCCTCCTGAGCCACCTACTTAGGTGGAGCAGCCGATCGTTTTTCAAGTTGGGACGATCGAGATCTAGGGCCGTCGCGGTGCCCGAAAAGGGGATCGAACCTGAAATTCTTATGCAAAACAGCGACCGTGATTGTCCCCGGAAGCGTGTAGAAGCCGCCATATGTCTTTCGAGGACGATCAGGTGGATGGCCGGGTCCTCCTCCTCCTCCTGACCCCTCCTTTCCAATTAGGGCGGTAGCGATTTGGGATAGTCTCAGCGTTCGAAAGTGGGAACGAACCCAGAATTCCTATGCAAAAAGATCCACCGTTATCGTCCCCAATAGCATGCACAAGCAACTATAGGTCTTCCTTGGAAGACCAAGTGGAAGACCGTGGACTCTCCTCTCCCTGACCCCCACTTTCCAGTTGGAGTAATCGATCGTTTTTCTAGTTGGGTCGATCGCAATCCGAGACCGTCTTTACACCAAAAAGGGGGATCGAACTCGGAATTCCTACATAAGAACAACCAACTTTATTGTTAAGAAAGCATGTGGAAGCTACCATAGGACTTTTAGGGATGACTGGGTAGATGTCCAGGCCCCCTCCTCTCCCTGACACCACCTTTCTAGTTGGGGCGATCGCGATCCGGGACAGTCTCGACACCCGAAAGGGGGATCACAGCGGGAATTTCTGCACAAAAACAACCACTATTATCATCCTCGGAAGACTGCAGAAGCAGCCATTGGTCTTTTTAGGACGATCAGGTGGAAGGTCGAGCCCCCTCCTCCTGACCTCTCCTTTCAAGTTGGGGGGTGATTGCGATCCGCGACTGTCTCGGCACCCGAAAGGGGGATCGAATCTGTAATTCCTGCGCAAAAACAGCCACCATTATCCTCCCCAGAAGCATGCGGAAGCCGCCATTGGCCATTCTGAGAAGACCGGGAGGAAGGCCAAGGCCATCTAGGTGCTGAACGTTTTCTCAATTGAGGCGATTGCGATCCAGGACCATCTCGGTGCCCAAAAGGTGGACAGAACCCGTAATAGAACTCGGAATTCATGCGTAAAAATAGCCAACGTTATCATCCCTAGAAGCGTGCCGAAACTGCTTTAGGTCTTTCTGGGATGACTAGGTGGAAGGCTGGGCTACCTCCTCTGCCTGACCCTCCTTCCCAGTTGGGGCGATCGTAATCCGGGACCATCTCGGCCCTCGAAAGGGGATCGAACTTGAAATTCCTGCACAAAAACCGCCACCGTTATCATCCCTAGAAGTGTGCGGAAGCCACCATAGGTCTTTCCGGGATGACCGGGAGAAAAGTCGGGCCCCCGCCCTTCCCTTAACCCTCCCACGCAGTAGGGGCAACCAATTTTTTTCCAGTTGGGGACATTGCGATCCGAGACCATCTCGGCGCCTGAAAGGGGGACCGAACCGGAATTCCTATGCCAAAACAGCCACCGTTATCATCCCTGGAAGCGTGTGGAAGCCGCAATAGGTCTTTTTGAGATGACGAGTGGAAGCCTAAGCCCCCTTCCTCTTGCTAATTCCTCCTTTCCAGTTGGGGTGATAGCGATCCGAGAACGTCTCGATGGTCAAAAGGGGAATGGAAACCAGAATTCCTACGCAAATACAGCCATCGTTATCGTCTTTGGAAGCAGGGGAAGCCGCCATTGGTGTTTTCGAGATGACCGAGTGGAAGGCCATGCCCTCTTCCTCTTGTTGATCCCTCCTTTCCAGTTGGGGTGATAGCGATCCGAGACTGTCTCGACGCCCGAAAGGGGATCAAACCCAGAATTCCTGTGCAAAAACATCCATCATTATCGTCCTCGGAAGCATGTAGAAGTCGCCATAGGTCTTTTCCGGGCGTCTGAGTTGAAGGCCGGGACCCCATCTTCCCCTTAACCCCTCCTTTCCAATTGGGGCTGTCAATTGTTTCTCCAATTGGGGCGATCGCGATCTGGGACTGTCTTTGCACCCGAAAAGGGATCGAACCCGGAATTCTTGCGTAAAAAAGCGACAATTATCATCCCCGGAAGCGTGCGAAAGTCTCCATAGGTCTTCAGGATGACGGTATGGAAGGTCGGGCCTTCCTCCTCCCCCTCCTTCCCAATTGGGGCGATAGCGATCCTTGATAGTCTCGGCTCCCAAATGGGGGATCGAATCCGGAATTCCTGAACGGAAAGAACCACAATTATCGTCCTTGAAAGCGTGTGGAAGCCGCCATACATATTTTCGGGGTGATAGAGTGGAAGGTCGGGCCCCCTCCTCCCACTGACTCCTCGTTTCCAGTTAAGGCGATCGCGATTCGTGATCATCTTGGTGCCCGAAAGGAGGATCGAAAATGGATTTTCGATGCAAAACAACCATTTTATCATTACTGGAAGTGTGCAGAAGCCGCCTTAGGTCTTTTTAGGATGACTGGGTGGAAGGCAGGGACCGTCTTGGGGCCGATCGTTTTTCCAGTTTGGCAATCGCGATTCGGGATCGTCTCGGCGCCTGAAAGGGGGATCAAACCTGGAATTCCTGCGTAAAGATAGCCATTATTATCGTCTTCGAAAGCATGCGGAAGCCGCCAAAGATCTTTCCAGGATGACTGGGTGGAAGGTTGGGACCCCATCCTCTACCTGACCCCTCCTTTTTAGTTTAGGTAATCGCGATCTGGGACCGTCTTGGCGCCCAAAAAGGTGATCGAACCCTGAATTCTTGTGCAAAAACAGCCACCGTTATCGTCCATGGAAGCATGAAGAAGCATCCATAGACCTTTCCTGGATGACTGGGTGTAAGGCCTAGCCTCCCACCTTCCCCTCACTCACCTACGCTAGTGGGGCAACCGACCGTTTTTCCAGTTGGGGCGATCGTGATTCGGAAACGTCTCGGCGCCCGAAAGGGGGATTGAACCCGAAATTCATGTTCAAATAGCCACCATTATCATCCCCGGAAGCATGCAAAAACCACCGTAAGTCTTTTCGAGGTGACTGGGTGAAAGGTCGAGCCCTCCTCCTCCCCCTGACCCCTCCTTTCCATTTTGGACGATCGCCATCAGGGACCGTCTCGGTGCCCGAAAGGGGGATCGAACTCGAAATTCCTTCGCAAAAATAGCCACCGTTATCATCCCCGTAAGCATGTCGAAACCACAATAGGTCTTTTCAAGATGATCAAATGAAAGGCCGAGCCCTACTTCTTCCCCTGACCCCTCCTTTTCTGCTTGGGTGATCGCAATCCACGACCATCTTGGCGCCGAAAAGGAAGATTGAACCCAGAATTCTTATGCAAAATCAGCCACCGTTATCAACCCGAAAGCATGTGAAAGCCACCATAGGTATTTCTGGGACGATCGTGTAGAAGGCCAGGCCTCCCTCTTCTTCCTAACCCACCTACCCAACAGGGACAGCCGATCGTTTTCCCAGTTTGGTCGCAATCCGTGGCTGTCTCGGCGCCCGAAAGGGGCATCAAACTCGAAATTTCTGCACAAAAATGGCCACCGTTATTGTCCCCGGAAGCAAGCGAAAGCCTCCATAAGACTTTCCAAGATGACCGAATGGAAGGCCGGGCCCCCTCCTCCCCCTGAACCGCTTTTTCGATGAGGATAATCATAATCCAGGACAGTCTCGATGCCCGAAAGGAGGATATAACCTGTAATTCCTATGCAAAAATGGCCACCGTTATCATCCCCGAAAGTGTTCGAAAGCCGCTATAGGTCTTTCTAGGATGACTGGGTGGAAGGCTGAGCCCCCTCCTTTCATTGACCCTCCTTTTCAGTTGGGGTGATTGAAATCCGAGACCGTCTCGGTGCTGGAAGGGTGATCGAACTTGGAATTCCTACACTAAAAAATCCACCATTATCATCCCTGGAAGCATGTGGAAGCCACTCTAGGTCTTTCCGGGATGACCGGGTGGAAGCACAGGCCTCCCACCTTCCCGTGACTAACCTATGCCGGTGGGGAAGCCAATCATTATTCTAGTTAGGGCGATCGCGATCCAAAACCATCTTGGCGCCCGTAAGGGGGATCGAACCCAGAATTCCTACGCAAAAATAGCCACCGTTATCGTCCTAGGAAGCATTCAGAAGAAGTCATAAGTCTTTCTGGGATGACCGGGTGGAAGGCCCACTGCTCCCTCTGACCCCCTTTTCCAGTTGGGGCGATCGTGATCCAGGACCATCTCAGCGCTTGAAACGGTGATCGAACCCGAAATTCCTGCACAAATACAACCATTGTTATCATCCCCGAAAGCATGCGGAAGCCGCCATATGTCTTTCCAGGATGACTCGGTGGAAGCCCATGCCCCCGTCTTCCCTCAGACTCCTCCTTACCAGTTGGGCGATCGCGATCCAGGACCGCCTCGGTGCCTAAAAGAGGATTAAGCCCGAAATTCCTGCGTAAAAAAGCCACCATTACGTCTATGGAAGCATGCATAAGCTACCATTGATCTTTTCAGGACGACCAGGTGGACAGCTAAGCCTCCTTTCACCCTGACCCACCCAGGCCGGGCAATTGATCGTCTTTCCAGTTGGGGCGATCGCGATCCAAGACCGTCTCGGCGCCCGAAAGGGGGATTGAACCCAGAATTCCTGCGCAAAAACTGCCACCTTTATCACCAAGGAAGCATGTGGAAGCCTCCATAGGTCTTTCCAGGATAACCGGGTGGAAGGCTGGGCCCTCTCCTTACCCTAACCTTCGTACCTAGGCAGGGCATTGATTATTTTTCCAGTTGGGGAGATCGCGATCCAGGACCGTCCTGGTGCATGAAAAGGGGATCCAACCCGGAATTCCTATGAAAAAACAGTCACCGTTATCAACCTCGGAAGCTTGTTGAAGCCGCCATAGGTCTTTTCGAGACGACCGAGTGGAAGGCTGGGTCCCACTCCTCCCCTGATCCTTCCCCTCCAGTTGGGGTGATCGCAATCCGAGACTGTCTTGGCACCCGAAAGGGGGATTGAAACTGGAATTCCTACACAAAAACATCCCTCATTATCTTCCCTGGAAGCATGCGGAAGCCGCCATAGGTCTTTTCGGGATGACCCGGTGGAAGGCAAAGACAGTCTTGGGGATGGTTGTTATTCCCATTGGGGCGATCACTATCAAGGACCGTCTCGGCGCCAGGAAGGGGATCGAACTTGGAATTCCCGCACAAAAAAGCCACCATAATCATCCCCGAAAGCATGTGGAAGTCGCCATAGATCTTTCCAAGACGATCAGGTGGAGAGTTGGGCCCCCAAATTCCCACTAACACATCTACCTAGGAGGGGCATCCGATCGTCTTTCCAATTGAGGTGATCACGATCTGGGATTGTCTCGGCGCCCGGAAGGGGGATTGAACCCAGAATTCATGCGCAAAAATAGCCACCGCTATCGTCCTCGAAAACGAGAGGAAGCTACTATAGGTCTTTCCAGGATAACTAAGTGGACCGTCGGAACCCCCTCCGCCTCCTGACCCCTTCTTTTCATTTGGGGCGATTGCGATACGGGACCGTCTCAATGCCTGAAAGGGGAATAAAACCTGGAATTCTAGCACAGAAACAGCCATAGTTACATCCACAGAAGCATGCTGAAGCCGCCATAGGTCTTTCCGAGACGATCGTATGGAAGGTCGGGCCCCCTCCTCCTCCCGACCCACCCACCTAAGCGGGGTAGTCGATCATTTTTCCAGTTGGGTCCATCGCGATTGGGGACCGTCATGGCGTTCGAAAGAGTGATCGAACCAGAATTCCTACACAGAAACAGCCACCTTTATCATCAAGGAAGCATGTAGAAGCCGCCATAGGATTTTTGGGGCGATCGGCTGGAAGGTCATGTCCCCGTCCTCCACCTGACCGCTTCTTTCCAATTGGGGCAAGAATTAGTTTTGAAATGGTGGAATATTTAAAGCTTTGAAATATATGGAAATTGAAATGGTTTATTTGGGGTTCAAAATCTGTATATGGAACTGATTTGTGAAATTGAAGAAGCTATTTATTATATATAGTATTTTAACATTTAAACCATTTAAGTGATGGAAGTTATGTTTCAAAGTTTCGGTTTTCGAAATATTATGATTTGAAAGTGTTATAATTTCAAATGTTTGGTTTCGAAGTGTATAACTTTGGAAGTGCTATGATTCTGAAAAAAGGATATATTTGAAATAAAAATGATATTATATCGATTTGAGTTTTTATAAAAATGATATCATATTGATTTGGTTTTTGAAAGGGAAATGATATTGTATTTATATGGTTTTGAAATGGATAGTATATTCTGGTTTTGAAGTACAATTATTTTGAATTGACCGTGATGTTTTAATAACGTTTGGTTGTTGAAGAGACCGGGATCGGAAATTGTCATACTCTCTGCCAACTCCGAAAACCACTTTAACAACCGTGTATGCAGTGGAGATTCCAGAATGAAGATGGATGGCGGCGGCGTTTCTTTTGAGGTAAATACATGGACCCGACTCCCGTGAGTTGGCATAAGGTGCCTAAAACATGAGCGATTCCGGGCCAGTGAGGTAGCCCCTCTTATCGAACACACTCCTTCGATACCATTCTATTACTTTGTGATTGACTGGGGCCCTTTGATTTTTGGGGGTGTGGTTCGAGGTGGGCGGTAGTGGCTGCTACGCATCACCACCAGTTCGGATAGCAATTGGTATATCTACCCTGGCATGCCTTGTGTGCCGTGTCATCTACCCTAGCGAGCCTTGTACGAGTTTGGTTTTTCCCCGTATCCCGTGTGGTATCCTCTGGTGGCTTCCCGATCAGGAGGGACTATGATACTGGCTGGACTACTGGGACTATTACGTGTTAAGGGGAAGATTGGGTAACTCCTTCACGCTATTTAAAAGTAAGTTTATCTTACTTTAGACATTATTATAATAGCGAAATATTACTACATAGTAAATAGTTTAACGGATCCTTAGGAGATGTGAATCCTGAGCATCTCTTAAGTTACCGCACTCACATTAGACACTAGATAGGAGATGTCAAATCCTGTAAACATCTCTGACGCCGTTCCACTCATATTTTACCATTGATTTAACTTACATAAAATCTTTTAGTTCTGACTCGAGTGTTTTGTCTTTTCAATTCGCTCGGGGTCAGTCTGAGCATTTCAGGATTCGAAGACTTTATCTCTGAAGGACAAAGATGATGATTTATATTACTATTATTTACTATATCACTCCACTACATTTATACTGTTCCGCTACATTGTTATTTATTATTCTTTGGTATATGTTACTCTGATATGTGTTGTATAAGAATAATCAAATATTTTTGTAAAACAGCTTCATGAACTGTTATTTGATTATTATATTTTGTCATTCCGCGACAAGATTCTTTTTTTATTCTTCCTCTACCTTTTCTTATTCACCCCAACAACAATTCGCCCTTTTATGTGGTTTGAATCTGACATGTGTGGTTTAACGTCGATTTAAAACGTACAAAAGGCGGGATGTTACAGGCTTCTTTGTGAAGTGCCTTCGGTTCTGTTCGAACCCGGAACATACTTTTATGTATGTCTGTCTGACATTACACTTTGAGATGTAAAGCTGGTTTCTATCAAATACATTTCTATTTGGTGGCGGAGAATTTATTCTCTTAGCTTAACACCTTTTTTGAAATGTACGAGCTCAGATGTTATGTAGTTGATGGTTACTAGTGATACATTCCCAATTTGGTAATGTGGCATACGAGGTGCTGCTGATCATTTGTCGATCAAAGCAAGGCTTTGTGAAAAAGCATAGCTTTGTGGACGAGACTACATCAGGACCTCACACCCCAGAAATGGTCGAAACAGGAAGGATACAGCAAGGTTATCAGGGGTCGCGCCCTTGGGGTATGTCCATTTCTTCTGGAAATGGATGGTATCATGGTATGGAGCCCAGATACTTAACTCATGTGGACACTGCAAATTTATTACTTTGTGGTTGCTTTGTGGTTGAGAGCTCTCGGATAAAGGTCGCAAACGATCGGGAATGGCATACTTGTAGATGTTACTTCCGGGCAGGGGTAACCTTGCCTTATGTTGGCAGAGATCCGGGTAGGTTCTCGGGGCATCCCTCCAGAGGCATACCTATATGGCAATAGGAAGTTCCTTAGCCTGATCAATTGTTGGAAATCCAATCACCAATACGCGCCCTTTACGATTGCAGTTGTATAACCTGCCAACTTAGGTGGTAGCTATAGCAGGCATAATATAATGGTACATATGCTGGCTAAGATTTATATTATACTTTCGAAATTGTTTTTTGCACTATGCACTAATAATAATATCAAAAGGATTTTTCGTAGTAAGCATGTTTGACTATCATAAGGAGAATTCTCCTCCAAGTGTGCGATTGCGTGGTGTGTGTGCCGATAGGCCTTACCGTAGTTTCATTTTCCAAAAAGCATTGCGGAATTCAATTCTAAATTCTTTTGTTGTTTGTTTTAAAGATAAACTGTTTTTGTTTGCTCCTACCAGTCCCATGACTGTCCTGAAGTTTATTGTTCCCTTTTTAAACTCTGGGTGCCTATAATTTTCCACATGGGCAGTCTAGAGTTAGGGTTTTTAGACAACCAAATAGTAGGTGTAGAGTCGATAGCTTTCAGCTTTTGGATCTTGGAAATCACATTGTTGACTACATGACTGACCTTGCTTAAGTCAACTTGATGGTGGTTCGAGCTTTCAACTTGGAGTTTTGGAGCATTGGAGATGGAGTTGCAGTTTGGATTCTCAAGCTGTCTCTCTCTTTCTTTTGAAGGCATATGTGATGTTCCTCTTTTGAGGTTGTTTCTTTCCGCTGTTATATGTTGTCTCTGATATTGTTGTAATCATATTGTATCAACCATTGTATATCAATGATATATTATTTTCTTCCGCTGTGTTGTTGTACTTAATGTGTTATAAGCTCTGGCATGAGTCGGATTTCAACGCTTGAATCTACGGCATTTGAGTGCAAGTGAAGTAGGGGTGTCGATTTTCGAACACTGAAATTCATGCCATAATAGTGTGTGTGGAAAGGCCTTATGGTAGATTCATTTTCCGAAAAGCATTGCAGATTTCTTTTATTTCCCTTTGTTTTCTTTTGTTCAAATAAACTATTTTTGTTTGCTCACGCCAGTCCCATGACTGACCTGGAGTTTATTGTTCCCTTTCTAAACTCTGAGTGCCCACAATTTTCCACACGGGCAGCCTAGGGTCAGATTTTCAGATAATCAGCTAGTAGATATAGTTTTTGGCAATTCTTTGGAGTCTTTGGATTTCAGCGATTGCATTTGTTTCAAGTTCAGCATTGATATTGGTTCGAGCTTATTGGATTGGAGCCTTTGAGCTTTTGGGTTGAGCTATTTGGTTTTAAAGCAATTGGAGATAGAGTTGCAGTATAAATGTTGGATTCTTTTAGAAGCCTATGTTGGTGCTATCTTTCTGCTGCTGCGTTTCTGCTGTTGTGCATTTTGGCTCTGATAGTGTTGGGCATCTATTGTATCATATTGTATCCATTGTTGTATCAGTGATAGTCATTTCGTTTTCCGCTGTGTTATTGTACTTAATGTGTTATAAGCTCCAGCAAACCAGATTCGACGTTTGAATCTATGGCATTTGAATACGGGTGATGTATTTGGTGCCGATTTTCGAAGGTCAAGTTAGGGTCGTTTCAATCAATATATAACATGTACCAATACAATAACTATATGGAAATGTAACAAACGCAACAAATGCAACCATCAAACAATTAACATTTATCCAGTTAATTCATAATCCTATAAATTTTCATTTTCTAATGTCAACATTTAATTTATTAAAGCTCATATAATATACATATATCATCCATATGCAAAACCATACCTAATCGCTCGCTCGATCACACAACTTCACTTCCGAACTAGTATCGTTCACACGATCACTCTAGTGCGAACTCAGATCAATTCCTTGATTAGAAACCGTGATTCTCCTTGCATTTCCATATACTATGATAGAGAATATCAGAATCCATCAAAAATCCATATCCAGTGCCTTCCGCCAAGAATCAAGTGAAAAATCCTATCTCGTATTGGTGTAAATCACCTTGAAATCATATATTCGAATATGGACCAAACTGTTATGCGAATAAAATAATATATGTATAACTTACGTATTTATTTCCATTCACTTCTATTCAATTGATTTACATTCACTTTATTTACGCTTGATCCATTTATATTCATCCGTTCACATCCAATATAGATCATATTCAATTCATAATTTTTTTTCCAATTCAATCTATGCTTGGCAACATTTCATTTCATATTTAATTTACTTAGATAATTTCTTCAATACTAACGACACTTAACAACCATTCCATAAAATTATTTACCTAAGTTCATTTCCATTTCACTAATTTATTTTATTAGACCATTTCATTATTTCTTTACAAATTGAATTCAATTTTAATTCCGTTTAACTTTGCTTCAGTTAAATTTCATTTCAAATTCATTTTATTCTAATTAAGTTAAATTTGATTACCTATCTCAATTTATGATTTTCACTATTTAACATTCATATCCAACAAATGTATAAAAAAAATTAGCTTTTATTCTTCAAATCTATAAGTTATAGAAACCTTAAGATTTCATGATATTTATTTGACTTAAGTTTATTCTCAAATATATTTACACTTCAGGGTTATATAATTAATTTACGACTTAAGTGTATATTTATTTCATTATCTTATCCAATTCATTTCAAATCTCATTTCAATTTCATTTAACCCTTTTATTTAATTTAACTTAAGTTAAATTTTAATTTCATATCTCTATTCCAAATTTCTTTTCTTATCTATACTATTTTAAAATTATAAGTTCAAAAACTTATTGTCTTAGGTTTTCTCCAAACAATTAGATAAAATTTTAGGTTTTTAAATGCCTGGTTTTATTTCAAATCATTTTGAAATCATATATATACATAACTCTTTTATATATCAAATTACACCTCTGGAATCTAAAACAAATTGTTTTATCAAAACAACTTTAATGACCTTCACTTAGAAACACAATAAATGAATGTCAATGATGCTGAAGTCATCAACGTAATTATTTTCTAGGGAATGAAGGGAGTTCAGTGCTTTGTATCTCTTATTTCAAATATTTCTAACCCAAAATATTTTTAAAATAATACTATTATTATCTAAAACCTTTTGAAAAACAATTTCTAAAATCAATGAGACTTAAATTCTCAAACTTTTATTTTAAATCCAATATTATTAACAAATCATATTTATAAATATACTTAGGCAATTCCATTTCCTTTAAGTTTATAAATCACCTTTATAAATCATATTTTTAAAGTTCCACTTCTTATGAAATATTATCTCACAAATATTGATTATTTTAATCATAATCAATTCTCTATAATTCATATTTACACCTTTTTATCTTTTTTGGATTACAACAACAACAACTTTTATTAGAACAACAACAAATGATAATAATCAAATTTTATCATTCGTAGCATCCAAACACACCATATATAGCTTATAATAATCTCTGAAAAATTATTCCCTTATATATAAAATATAATTTAGGTAAAATTATTTCATGTACAAAAACAATACTGTATCGGTTTTCCTTGTTTAAGCGTTTAGAAACCCTTATCCACGTATTGATCAGGATTCATAAGCCACTCAACAGATAAATTAACACAATATAAAACATTTTTATAATCACTAACAAATATGCGCTCATATAAACACACTCAAACTCAACATAGGGTCTCGCTTAGCCTATCTCAAATGAGTAAATTCCCACCAAAGCCTAGGTGCTCGCTCAACCTAAGCTCTGATACGGCATGTAATGACCCACTTTTTCGTATAATTTAAGCGGACAAAAAATCACACATGTCCAACCCAAATTGAATGGAAGACGAATAGAATAGGGAAAGAAAGAAGAAAGAAGAAGAGAAGAACAAAGAAACTAAGACAACGCGGAATCTCACAATCGCAGCGGAATAATATATAATATAATATCAATTATCTTTACAAAAAAAGAAACCGTTATATACATACACTCATTAGAGTACAACAACAACCACGATCATCAGTCTGGACAGTTAACAATATGTCCTTATAATTACTAATAATTTCAACAATAAAGTAGCGTAAAAATAAACATTTACGAGAATACAACTTGAAGCCCTCCAACTCGTCTCCTGAGCTCCAATGCATCCAAACAAATTTGTAAATATGTTCGGTCTAACCCGAGCATTATAATAAAATAATTCCCGAGTCAGTCAGGAAAACCAGCATGAGAAAACACACCCAACTAGATTTTTAAGATATAAAAACCTTCGAAAACATAGGTATATCATAAGACCACGCCGTACATAAACAAGGATGAGTTTTGCCTTACGATAACCAAAACATTTCATATGAAATCCTCTGATATTATAATAGTATCTAATATATAAGTACATATTAATCATAGCCGAAATTGTTGCATTAATTAAATTCTAGCATACTTGGTTTTACAATCATAACCGAAGGCTCGTATTGGATAATGGATTCCAACTATGAAAGGGTAAGGGTCTATCCATCAAATCCATACACCTCTAGATATAATGTATGGGAGGCTGCAACAAATTGCAGCTCTGCTACTCTGGACTGGCACTACCTCCTTCTCGAGTAGCACCGAATATGATCACCCCACGGTTGCAATTAACAATCACACAATGGAATTCCGAAGCATACATGAATATCACTCTAGACTTAGTACGATCATACCTTACTTGGGTATGACCCACTTAGCCCAGCTGCATGTCCCTGCATTATTCATTTCCCAGGTGTTAGGCTCGAAGAGGCCATGCTCTTACCATTTATATAGAACTTTCCACTTGGAATGCTAACACTGCCCTATCGGCAACAATGCAATATCAGAATTCATCCATATAAGTTCATTCTGGAACTGAACGAAATGATTAAGAGCTCTGTCTCCAATTCCATCATCTTTAAGATGTCTTTACTTCAAATGTGTGTGTTGTATCAAAGTGGTTTTTGGATACATATCCGATCCGGTCTCTTCGAAACAACATCTGATAGTTTTCGGTAAACTTAACCCTGGTTATTTAGGAAATAATCAGTCAAAGATAAGAACGGAGATCACCTTCGAACCGTTAGTGGACGGATTTCCTCATTGTCCTAGAAGAACGAAACAAGATTTACACACATAGTACAACATCATCCGAGATGACTATGCTACAAAACTCATGTGTTTACCATTGGATCCAAATTCCGATAATCGGTGATTTAACAATCGAATAACAAATATTCAATAAAGGATATAATTCCATCGAAAAAAATAACATTTGGTTAAGCACAAAGCAACACTAAGCCTCCTTAATTAATCTTTTCATTAATTAAAACCATCTTGTAAATGCTTGTATCAAAATAATTTTACAAAGATATATTCACAAACATTTATATTTTCAGTATTTAGAAAATATCCATATATGTATCTCAATGGTATACATATATTTACCGAACACAAAGGAAGATCTCCTTTTTATAAAATTATGAAATCATTTATAACTCCTTGCAAATTTCTAAAATCCTTTTTAAGCCATTTATAAATTATTTACCAAATCATTTATAAACCACTTATAACCCATTTATAAATTATTTTCCAAGTCATTTATAAATACTTTATAACCCATTTCTAAAACCGTTTATAAATTCCATTTATAACTTTATTTCCTTTATAAATCTCACTTATTCATAAATCACGTTTAAAAAAATAAATCACCGTCCGTTTTAATGTTACTTCCATATGAATAAATTCCTTTATAAATCTCTTTCTATTTATAAAATATTGCTTAACATTCCAAATTTATCCTTACCTTCAATTCACAAAATAGAGTTAACTATTTCTAAAAAATCATTTTATATCTTAAAATAAATCCGCCTTTGATTTATTCACAAATTTATTAAATGATGATCGTTTCCTTTAATTTATAAACCTAGTTCATAAATTCATACTTTTATTAACAATTTATGATTTTACAAATCTTTACTTCCTTCATAAAAAGATCACTCTCATAAATTATCCTATTTATAAATTTCGCGTTTATAAACGAATCATAATATGTGTATCTATATACATATATATCACTTTATACAAAAATGATTAATAAATATTATGTCAAAAATATTTCTATTTCCTTTTTAAAACATATAAAATATGGACTTATTATCCAAGATTTTAAAAATCTATATTGTATATTTCGAAAATCTCTATTTAGAATATGTTATAAAGCTATCAATTTATAATATCTAAAATCATACTTTCATTCTTGGAAAATTATTCAAAACATATAAAATTCCCAAAATCATTTTGAAATCTCTTTTTAAATCAAATCACCATTTTATAGTATTTTACAATACTAAAAATGAGGCCCGGTGATACTAAAGCACTAATTAGGAAAATCATATCAATGTCATTAATATGGCATTCAACAAATCATATATTACCATATTCAATAGTATGAGGAATCCCATTATATCTCTCCAAGTTGTCCCCCTGTATCACACTTAGCATATAATCAATAATATAAATATAAACCGCTTTAAGGCGAGAATTGTATACAAAGGGTCATCCGATCTTACACGGGAACGTAATAGGATCAAATCCACTCCAATAGACGGGAATATATCCAATTCAATTAATAATGATTAGCAAATTACTCAAATAGTCGATAACTATCAATATTAAATATCTAAACATCTAATAGATAATTTTATCGAATAATATATTTTTGGTTAACCAAAAAGGTGAGATTAACATACTTCAATTTTAATAGTCGCCAAAATGTTTCTTTTTGAATTAAAATTGAATGAACATCCAATTTTAACCCAAAATTCCAACTAGCTCCAAATTCGTCCAGTCCAACTCCATAGCATATTGCTTGCTGATACGAATGCTACGTGACGCAACTTGTCGCACTTGAAACGGACCTCGTATGAGAAAATTATGAATTAATTAACATTCAATATAATTAATTATAAGTGACATAATTATTAACTAAATAATTTAGACTTAGCTTTTGCATCAATATTTGCCTGATTAGGCTTGACATTCGGTTAGCTTTTTGCATCAGTATGTACCCGATTAGGTTTGACATTCGACCATCTTTCGCAGCCGTGCATACCCGATTAAGTTAGTCATCCATTTACCTTTAGCTTTCGGTGGTATGCCCGGTTAAACAATATCTCTTGATTATAGATTAGTTTCTATCTGTACCTGATTAGGTTTGACATTCAGTTAGTTTTTGCATCTATATGTACCCGATTAGGTTTAGCATATGGTTGGCTATTGCATTCGATGGTATGCTCAGGTAAACAATATTGTTTGATGATAAATTTTCTGTCGAGTTAGAAAATTACCGATAAATTTTGAATTAAATTTTAACGCAAGCGCACGGCGTACAATTTTAGTATGTGGTAAGTATGGGTCGATCTGTAGGAAATTTTTAAGATTTTAAAACTTTCTAATCAATCAAATTAGGCCAAAACGAGAGAGGATTGTTAAATAACAACAAAATGAAGCTCAAATTAGAATAAAAAAGGGATTAAGAACTATGAGATTAGAGAACGATTTAGAGGCAAATCCATTCTCATATTTTTTTAAATCAACAACAAACAACTATGATCTCTATTTTTGATATTAACAAAAATAATTGTTGTATTTATCATAAATACGATGTCATATCCATTTCAAAACCAAATAAGATATCATTTCCATTTCAAGTATATCCTTTTGCAAAATCATATCATTTTTCAAAGTTATAGCACTTTCGAAACCAAACACATGAAATTAAAACACTTCCGAAATATAATACTTGAAATCATAATACTTCCCACTTAACCGATTTAAATATTAAAATAGTATATATAATAAAATTGTTTTCTTCAAATTTCACAAATTAATTTCAAATCAACTCGTATTCAAAAATTCAAATTTAATCAGATCTCAAATCCTTTATTCCAATTTAGCTTCTAAATAAACCATTCAAAATTATATCGATTTCAAATAAAGATTTGAACCACAAATAAACCATTTCAAAATATATATTTCAAAGCTTTAAATATTCTATAATTTAAAGACTAAATGTGATAATTTTATATATCTTAATTCAATTTACTATTATTTAGTTTTGAAATATTTACTTAATAAATTCAATATCATTTAAATAAGACTCAAACTTGAAATATTTATTAATCACTTTAAACCAATAATCAAGTTATAAAATCATATCCATTAAAATCTCAAATTCAATAAGTTCCAAATCGATTTTAATTAAATATAACTCTTAATTAAATACAATTTCAAATCAATTTCAAATCCATCTGCTCAACCTTAATTTATTAAAAATCATTATAAACTCTATATTAAAAATATAATTTAAATACTTAACCATATTATCTTTAATAAGATCAAACTTATTATCAAAATTATTTTATATTAAACTAATTTATACTTAGCTCAAATTTAAGAATTGAACTATATAAAAAGTAATATTTACATAATATCAAAAATCAATATTTATTAAACCATATATTTCTTTCCAAACCCATAGAAATCATTTTCAAAATATTTATATATAGACCAATGGTGTATGTATATAATTTTCCATCTTATGATCAAGTGATACAGATATTTATCATTTCAATCCACAATTTAAATATATACGGGTATATATCATTTCAACCCATAATAATTTTCTTCTATTCTACAGATCGTTCGGGCATGTATCATTTCAACCCATAGTGAATTCTATACTAACAGGAAACTTGTAGAGTGATAATAGATATGGTAATAATATAACAGGCATATATCATCAATATAAATAACAGATAATAGTGTCAGATGTCACAGGTGAACAGATAACATATAATGGCATATATATAACAATGTAAATGACTAACAAGAACATATTTCAATTAACGTTTCAAGTGAAATCAAATTTAATAAATATAAGAACATTAATCGTGAGTGATTTCTCACCTTTTGAGGCTAGAGATATGAACGAGAATGGAAATGAATTATGAATCCAAACACGAACTCCAAAGCAAAATAAGATGGGCATGAATTTGACGATCAAAGCCAGGCTGGAATCGATGAGAAAAATCAAATTAGATTGATAAAACGGAATATATATATATATATATATATATATTGCTATTATTAAAAATTATCTTCCAAAATCAATTCAAAGAGATATATTAAAAATAAATCTTTATATATATATATATATATATTTGAAAACAAAACTTATGCATACATATATAAACTAATCTATAATTTTACATACATATTATATTTTTTAATATTAATATTTATTATAAAAAAATCAATGTAAAATTTGTAAACGCATATTAAATAAAATTATATATATATATATATATATATATATATATATATATAAACCAGACATAAGCATACCTATATGTGAACAGTATATAAATTAATATATAAACTTTCATTCACATTATATTTTTCAGATCCATATTTTAACTTTAAAAGTCGAACTTAAAATCAATATATATATATATATATATATATATATTACTAAATTCTTCACAGCAACCCATCAACATACAAAATATAAATATAAACATCTATAAATGCTACTATATACATATATATTTAAACATATAGTATAACCATATGTACATAAATGTAAACTTTTATCGACAACTATTATATCATAAAACACAATAGCATATATACTTTATAAATATATAAACTCAATATATTATTATTATACAACTGACAAATTAAAGACTATTCACCTATATATATCAAAATTTTAAACTTCATGTATAATTTATATAATCTGTCACTATATATATATATACCTAGAATAAAACCTTATACATATTTATTTATATACAACTACAACAAACTATTATATATACATAACTAATATACAAATATATATACAATCTATACTTTAAGAACTTTATAACAAAGTATACATACGCTTCCAACAAATACAATTAGAACAAGAGACCACATAGCCTTAAAAATTGGTAATATAAGTTTTGCCATAATATAACATATATATACTGTAATGTACATAAAATCTATACTTATATAATATATATAAACTAATATATATATATATATATATATATATATATATATATATATATATATATAGTAACTAGTGCCTTTCTACAGCAGTTATTGTACTAAAGTTTGCAAAAAAATATATAACATGCATATGTGTATATTAACTATATAGGAAATCTACAACCAAAACCTTATAACTCATATATACAAATGTGTGTGTGTATATATATCTATACTGACTTGTACATAACATAGAACATACTCTTTTTTTACAAACTGGTATACAATAAATTTGAAAACATATATGTATATATATGTGTGTGTGTGTGTGTGTAAACATTAAAACTTAATATATATATATATATATATAATGTATAACTTAATAAATCATAAATATTTACAACTAACTTATATATACAAGATAATGCAATAGAACTATATACACACACACACATATTGTAACATTCCTGATTTTGAAGCCAAATTTATTTAGTGATTTATTTGATTTTTGAATTTAGTTTAGAATTAATTGGTAATTTAATTTGAAATTTCCAGGAACAAACCAAAAATGTGTTTGTTTATTTTATAAATAGATTTTTATTTGGAATTTGAATTTGAAATTCAAATACATATATGTTGAAAAATTGAAATTAAAAATCTTTATATTTTAAAGAACTAGTAAATGTGTATATATATATATATATATATATATAATTTGTAATTTGTGTATAATTACATTTAAAATCATTTCTTCAAAAAAATTATTAGGGTATAAAATATTAAATGAGAATATCTTTTATAAGTATAAGTTATATAAGTATTAATAATGAATATGTGTGTTTATTTATTAAAATATAATTAGTTTTAAAATCAATTTTCTTTAAATTGATATAAATATAAGTAATTAAAATTTATGAATGCAAATGTAAAGCAAGAATTAATAAAAGCTTTAAACTTACATATATATATATGTGTGTGTGTGTGTGTGTGTATCTTTTGAAAAAGAAAAAGAAAATTGTTTGTATATATACATGAGATAAATATTTATAAAATCATAGTTCATAAATATAGTTGATAAATAAATACAAAGCTTTGATATGAATGTATATTTTGAAAGTATAAAGTTTAAAATACATATACCCATATGAATATAAACATATGTTAGGATATGAAGATATAAATGCATAAAGGTTTAAAAAATAAAATTGATAAAATAAATTGAAGTAAGCATATAAACATAATTTAATTCACTTATGACATTTGTAAAATCATAGGAACTTGTATAAATAAGTGTAAGGTTGGTTTTATTATAGAATTACAAGTGGCATTTAATTTAATTTTCTTTTAAGTTAAAGTATAAGATAACATACATTAGAAAGAAACCAGGCTACTTATTTCATATCTCTTTTCCCAAACTCTTCTCATCTTCATTTCTAAAATCAAAACTAAGGGAATTATACAAACAACATCTCAAAACCTGAAGCAAATTTAGGCAAAGCAAAGATCAATGATCAGTTCCAAAAATCATGTGGCAAATCAAGTTCAACAACAACTAGTTTAACTTGAATCAAACATTAAAAAAAAAAATCAAAGCTCAGTAATCAAGTTCAAAATCAACGCAAATCAACAGATCAGGCAGAGATCAAGATCTGAAATGATCAACTCAAGTAAATGAAACCAAAATCTAAAAGCATGAGCAAAACAAGTGCAAGGATCAAATCTATTTCAACTTAATAACCATCAAAAGCATCAGATCAAAGATCAAAGTTTCAAGCTTCCAGTTTTCAAATGATCAATTTCCAATTCCAGGCCCAAACTTTCTTCCAGGCTTGTGTGCTCTGTTCTTGATCCTGAGGTGAGTAAACTTCCTTTATTGAAATCTTAAACCTATTTTATCTTGATAATCCTTGAAGTATGATGTGGAATCTGCTTGTATGGTTGTGTGAATACAACTTCATGTTTGTAAATATCTGTGTGCATGCCTGTATATAGGAAAATTACCTATGTTCTTACTTTACAGGTTTGAAACCTGTTCAAAAATGCAAATCATCCCACTTAAAACCCTTTTAGGATTTAATCTCTGAATGGAAAGTGTTTGCATGTGTGTAATATCATTTTTAAAAATATATTCAATGGAAATATTGATCAATCATCTTGGAAATTTGGATATACAGTGAAACACAGAAGCATGTCAAAAATTTAAGTGTTTTAAATTCTTGATTCAATTTATAATATGTTTTGTTTACGGAAGAAATGTTTTTTAAAAGAAAATCATGATTTTTAAGATTGGGAATCACGAGCATTTGCGAGATGAACGAAATCGACATTTTTGTCAATTTCTGGCGATCACGGCGATGTTGAACTTCAGGTTTGTTGTCAGAGATGGCAGGGAGGAAGGTGATCGATGGAAAAATAGTAAATGAATTTTTAGATCATTGTGGTATCGTATCAAGATCGATTTAGGGTTTAAAAGCTCGTTTGGGCCAATGATGATTTTCGAGTTTGTTCATTGCCGTGGAGAGATCGAGCATAGTCGGACACTGGGGGATCGAAGCATCAGACGTTGGCGAGGTTTGGGCTGCGATCGCGTGGCCTCTGGTGGCCTGAGGTGGCGAGGCACAAGGTCTTTCTGGCGATCAATGTGGTTCCAGTTTGAGTTCGATGTCGAATTTCAAATTTTGTCAATGTCTTGAGTTTCTGGGTGGAAGGATGTTTAGAGTGGGGTTTCGTCGACGTGTGGAGGGCGGCGATGGTGACGGAAGGTGGTCTGAGTGGCGTGCAACATGCACATACACGTTTTCGTATCTGAGGACATTCGAGTTTGGGAAGACGAGGAAATTCTCGAGCACGAGCACATGAAAGTGATGAGTTGACTCGAAGGCAAGAGTGAGAAGGAAAACAGTAGTTAGGCTCGAGATTGCACTCGGGGATTTTCAAGTTTGGCACGGGGATTTTTGAAGTTTGGCTCGGGGTTTTATTTTTGAGCTTCCAAGTTTTAAAATATGGAAAGAAAATGTGTTCCAAGATTTTAAAAATAAAATGAAACTATAGTTTTGAAGTTTAAAAGCAAAATACATTTAGTAACAAAGTTTTTCAAAGCTAGTTAGTGATAAGTTTTCAAAGTATAAATAATTATAATGTTTCAAAACAAGTTTCCAAATAATTAATTTTAAAATTAAAAATGTGTATAAAATTTGTTTAAGATTTTGAGTAATTAGATTGGGTAATTATTTAAAATATGCTTAAGTATTTAAAAAGAATTTGATGAGGTGATTAAGATAAGTGATTAAGATAAATGGTTTGTCATAAGTTAATTAAGGCCTTGAGTAATTAAAGGATCAGTTATTAATGTAATTACTTAAAGGTTAATTACTTTAAAGTAATTAAAAGTTGATATATAAATTTGTTATTAAAAGTAAATTAATGATAAGTAAATTAAGGGTAATTGATTAATTACAGATAATTACTTAATTAAAATAATTAATTAATGATTTAAGTTGATTAATCAAATGATTAATTAAAAGATAATTAAATTAATATGATTAATTTAAGAATAATTAATTTAATTAAAGGTAAATTAATTAATGTAAGTGATCATGAATAATCACTTATTTTAATTTTATTAAATTAAATGGGTAATTGATTAAGGGTTAATTAATTATGTAATTAACTTAAGGTTAATTTAATTTATGTAATTAATTAAGGATAATTAATTAAAAGATAATTACATAATTTAAGGTTAATTAATTTTTTGGTGATGGTTAATTAATTATTAAAGGATAATTAATTGGAATGTGTTGTAATTATGGTTAATTAATTATTAAAGGATAATTAATTGGAATGTGTTGTAATTAATTAATATTAATTAACCAGGATTAGTAATTAATTTGATTTAAATTAATCAAATGATTAATTGATCTTACTTATCGATGTTTGGTTTTTATGAAATGCTTTGAATTGTCTGGTATTCCTGATATGTGATGCTTGGTGATATGAATCATTTGAAGTTATGTACTGTGATGTAATTTATTCATATGTGATGTAATTAATTATCTGTGATGTAATTTGTTATATGTGATATATATCTGTGATCTATGAATGAAAGATAAGCGTTACAGTTTATACCGCTTATCAACCATATTGCTGTATTTTAATCTGTGCTGATTGATGATGTTGTTGCACTATTGGGTAAAACCCCTGGGCCACACTATACAACACAAATATGGATTGCACGAGGAAATGGGTTAAGTCACAGATTTTTGAAATGGTTTTTAAAGTCGAATTTTGAATTCAAATGGTTTTGGAAATAGAATTGGGATAAATATGAAAAGCTTTTGAAAAGAAGTTTTGAAAATAAAAGTTATTTGAATAACTTAATAAGAGTTTTGAAATTTAAATAATTTGATTCGAATTTGAATTCAATATTTGAAATTGAATTCTATGTTTGGTAATTATGGTTTAAAATGGTTATACAAGTTATAAATGTGTTTATATGGGTTTTAAACCATTTAAAAAGTATTGTTTTGGGAATTTAGATTTAAGCCATGCTTGAAGGGCTTTAACTTGTATAAATGTAATCGGGATTTTCCAAAACGAAAACTATTTGTTTTCATATAATAAAAGCTTTCATATGAGGAAAGGATTTCCAATTTGTGTTAAAAAGTTTCAAGTTTGAAAAGAAATAATGAATTGTTTTGAAAGCTATGAATGAACCTTTGTGAAAGATTATTAAACCTTGTTTATCGAAGAGGATTATAAATGGTGTTTCTTTTATATAAAAGATTTGAAAAGGAAATGGTTTTGAAGGCTATGAATTAATCTTTGTGAAAGATTGGTAAACTTTGTGAAGTGAATCTTTTCATTAAAGATTTGGAAATGGTAATTTGTTTAAACCATTTAAATGAAAAGTTTTGGGTTTTAAAGTCGTGACTTAACTGAGATCCCATATCCACATGTTTTTAAATGTTGCACTCATTGTTCGGTTTAGCCGAGGGAGGACCTTTGTGTCATATAACCTATTCCGAATAATGATACGACGATATGGATAGCATTTAAAGACTAGTGGTGAAGACTGGGTATTTCTAAGAACGTAAGAATAGCCCGTCGATTGCCTCTGCACTAAGTCGCGCCAGTATAGAGATATCCATTTGTGATGGGGAGTCCGATCGGGATTGGGAATTCCTGATTTTGTAAGGGCTTCTTTTGAAGTTCCTACGGTTCTGTTCGAAACCGGAACAGACTTGTATGGATGTGTGTCTGACATTATACTTTGAGATGTAAAACCAGTTTCTATCAAAAATGTTTCTGTTTGGTGGCGGAGATTTATTCTCTTATCTTAACACCCTTCTCTGAGACGTACGAGCTCAGAGGTTATGTAGTTGATGGTTACTAGTGATACATTCCCAATTTGGTAATGTGGCATGCAAAGTGCTGCCGATCATTTGTTGATCAAAGCATGACTTTGTGGAAAAAATGTAGCTTTGTGGACGTGACTTCATCGAGCCTCACAACCCGGTAATGGTCGAAACAGGAATCGTGGTAGCAAGGTTATTTGGGGGTAGCTCCCACTGAGGGTATGACCATTTCCTTCTGGATGAAAAGTAGTATCATGGTATGGAGCCTAGATATTTACTTATGTTGATTTTGAAAGTGGTATCATGGTATGGAGCTCGGATAAAGGTTGGTAACGACCGAGGAATGGCAAACTCGTGTCAGTAGTTACTTCCGGGCAGGGGTAACCCGGCCTTGTGTAGCAAAGATCCGGTTAGGTTCTTGGGGGCGTCCCTCTAGAGATGTTCCATTTTCTGTGGGAAGTTCCATTGCCTGACCATTTATTGGAAATCCAATCATCCAATATGCGCCCTATATAGTTTTAGTTGTAGAACCTGCCATTTAATATGGTAGCTATAGTAGGCATAGTATAATGGTACTTATGCTGGCTAAGATTAATATTATACTTTCGAAAGATTTTTCTGCACTATGCACTAATAATAATATCAAAAGGATTTCACGTATCAAGCATTTTTGACTGTCATAAGGAGAAATCTCCCTCAAGTGTGCGCTTGCATTGTGTGTGTGGCGGGAGGCCTTATGGCAGTTTCATTTTTCAAAAAGCATTACGGATTTCAATTTTAAAATCTTTTATTGTTGTTTTAAAGATAAAACTGTTTTGTTTGCTCATACCAGTCCCTTAACTGACCTGGAGTTTATTGTTCCTTTTCTAAACTCTGGTTT
Source organism: Allium cepa (assembly GCA_030765085.1). Classification (NCBI taxonomy): domain Eukaryota; kingdom Viridiplantae; phylum Streptophyta; class Magnoliopsida; order Asparagales; family Amaryllidaceae; genus Allium; species Allium cepa. Next base: position 127,390,443 of record CM060944.1, read on the forward strand.
CCCACAATTTTCCACATGGGCAGTCTAGAGTTGGGTTTTTCAGACAGTCGAGTAGTAGGAGTAGATTCGATAGTCTGCGAAGCCTTTGGTTTGGTAGAATTTAGTCTTTGGGAATTTTCTTCAGTATTTGGGAATCTTCTTCAGTCTTTGGATGATCGACCTTGCTTAGTCTAAGTTGATGGGGGTTCGAGCTAGCTTTGGATTGGAGATGGAGTTTTTTTGGAGTTTGGCATTGAAGACATTGTCTTTCCGCTGCTGTTGTCTCTATGGTTGTCTTGTATCTATCTTCGATATATTGATAGTCAGTTGTATCTAATGTGTTGTATCAAATACTATTGTATATTGATATTATTCATTTTCTTCCACTGTGCTGTTATACTTAATGTGTTATAAGCTCCAGCGAGCCAGATTCAACGTTTGAATCTGCGGCATTCGAGTACAAGTGAAGTACGGGTGCCGATTTTCGAAGGTCGAGTCAGGATCGTTTCATATTCACAGTAACTTTATGAAATGTATACTGGCAACAATACTTATAAACACTATATTTCATAATTAAAATTTTATAAAGCTAACACAATATTTATATAAACGAAATCAAAACAACAAGGCTCATAGGCAGCAAATATATTTGCTGAAAACAAGAATTTTATAAACATATGTATTTATCCTTACTAGCATAAAATATATAATACCTTGTTCTAAAAGAGGAGCTGCGAGGAAATGTTGCGGCTGTTAGAGGTAGCTTCGACTGGGCTTTGCTGTGAGGCTAACACGAGTGAGAGAGGGAGATATGGAGGTGGCAGGGAAGGGTAATGGCCGGAGCGTGGCTTCGTCGAAGGGCAGCAGGCCTCGAAGAAGGAAGTGGTTGCAGAGGGTACGGCTTGGAGAAGAGGGGTGGATAGGACAGTGACGCGTATAGTGGTGGTGATGAGGCTTGGGCATGACAGGTTGAAGGAAGGTGGAGCGACTCGAGTGAAAGGTCGTGAAACAAATGGAAAGAATTGGAGAAGGTAATGGTTTCATGAAATAAAGCTAGTCTCGTATTAATAAAATGAAGTTTCGAATAAAAAAGGTAATGGAGTGAAAGAATAAGAAACCCCAGAAAATGAAAGGACAACCAGTGACATTGCAATGTACGGAAAAGTAAAAGTCATCGTAAATTCCGAGGATAATACAGGATAGAGGCTATTGAAAGTTCACTGGAAAAATCAAAAATCAAAATACGTAGCCGATACGAGATCGTTACGTAGATTTTCGTCATTTTTCGGACTTCGAAATTGACAACTGAATATACCTAAAGATCAGCATGACGAGACGATCAAAACGATATATAGATATTAGTGTCATGATCATTCGATCAAAAGTCGATAATCAGTAACGAAAATGCTGCTACTTTGCCGAAAATGAGAACGACGGAGCAATAACAGTCCAAAATTTGAGAAACGAAATATGACATCTTGCTTAGAATTTTCTGTATATATTCAAGTTAAGAAAACATTTTATTATCATCAATATTTAACCGATATAAATTGAAATAAAATTACGCAAGAAAATGAACTTCAGTATTATCAGATGAAAATTTACCATTTGCTATGTTTAATTAGATGTATTCCAAATATTAAATTTTTATTTCAATGTTTTATTGTTTAAAATTTCACAAAAATTCAATTAAATACGTTATTAAAACCGTTGAAATTTACGGGTCGTTACACTCTCCCCCACTCAAAACTTTTCGTCTCCCAAAAGGAAGGAGATAGGAGAATAGAACCAACCAGAAAGAAAAATAGATTGAAAAACAAAATAAAACCATTAATTTAAACCATATAAATTTCAATTTGATTAATATTCAATAACTGATTTTTAAATTCAAGGTATTTCATTTAGTTGATTTAATTTCAATTTATTAATATTTGATACATAAAGGTTTCTTTCAAAACAAAATTTTATTTAATTTATCCCATTTACTATTCAATCAACTTATTATTCTATTTATCTCTATTAAATCATTATAATTAAAAATTAAGTGTGTAACATTTATTATAACTACTCTAATTTTATTTATAATTTCCTTTAACACCATTTCATGCTGTATATTATTCAATTATATAGTTAACTTCTGAATAATTTTGGTAAGTTATATTAGATTGCAATTGAGTATTATACAAGTAATATTTTCTTAATTCAATTATCTCAAGTTTAAATATTTATTCAAAAATTTGGCTTCCTTTTATAATTAAAATAACCATTAACATGAATTTAAGAGTTAAATTTCTGATACACTTCAAACCATTTAGAGATAAATATGTATATACTATATATCAAATCAAACTAAATTTAAAATAATATGCCCGCATATATATGAATCAAATCATACTTAAGAAATTCAAATCAAATTATTTTCCAAAACAAAATCGTAGCAAAGCTACAGAATGGTCTCTCTACTTCGAAACTCGAAAATGAATGTCAATGATGCTGCAGTCATCAACGAAATTATTTTCCAGCGACTAAAGAGGAGAGCACTGATTTAAACATTTAAAAATTCTTTGAAGACAATTTCTATTCGGAAATACATTTGAATAACATACATTTTAAAACATTAAAACCAAAGTTTGGAATTATCGAAAATTAAATACTCAAATTCTTGCTTTAAATTCATTTGAATTTTCAAGTTTAGATGTTGAAATAGTCAATGGTTTACAAAATAATAAAATGAAAATCAAATATATATTTTTTCAACAACCAATTCATTAACTATTTAATTTCAGAAAACTTATACTTATATATATAATATAATCATACAAAAATTGATTTCATTTACCAAATTTGAAAATAATATTATGTCAGTTTGCTCTGTTCAAGTGTTTTAGAAATCCTATCGATAGCGTTGATCAGACGAATCGATCGAAAACCCAAATCAACATCAACAACTCAAACAACACAATATATATATAACATTTTTAGAATTATTTACAAATACACTTTCTCGCTCGGCGATACAAGAGTGGATTTCAAAACTAGGATAGAGATTCAAATTTTATGGACTCAAATCAAAGAGAATTTTGATTAAAAGATAGATTAGAAACAAAGATAAAATGATTAAATAACAAAATAGGAAGTTGGATAAGTTTATTAAATCGCGGACAACCTTAACCGGGTCAACCGTGACTTCAAGAATGAAATCGATGCAGAATTCCAAGGGAAATCGGCATTAGATCTCAAGGGATAGAACTCATGCATAGCAGGAGATAGATAACATTGTAAATTGAGGATACAGAAATCTTCAGTAAATCAATGCCTATTGTAAAGGAGTTTCACCCCCTTTACAAATCATTCAAAGATTGGCGAGATAGTAGATTTCTTATAGAGATTGTTTGAAGTGGAGTTATGGGATACTCTAGAATACGAGTAGGGAGAGATAAGGATGGATTTTGGAACAAGGGGAACGTTTCAAATTCAAAGGAAACCGAGTCAAAGAGGAAGGGATTCAAGCTCGAACGAAAGTTATTCCGTAATTAAATTTACTTTATATACTAAGTTTTGCCTAAAACCAAAGCTTCGATACCAAATGTAATGACCCGATATTTTCAACCATTCTCATCCACACATGTTGGATTTGAATTGCTCAAAATACCAAATTGTTAATTTATATTTGGCAAAACTCTGCATATAAAATAAACAAATTAATCACATAATCACAGACACAGAGTACTATAATAATATGCAGCGGAAACAAAAGAATAGTTGTTCATGAAGCTACTATATATATTAGAGGTAAATAAGATACAACAGAAGTGTCAATTAGAATAGTCAAATACAAGATCTGAATACATCACTGGAATCAACTGAATAACTGAAAGCTAGGTAGATAGCTGGATCTCTAAGCGAAACTCCAACTCCAAAGGTGAGTCTCATAAGCTGTATCACTTGGTCTGACCCGAGCGTAAAGCGTAACACAAAACACTCGAGTCAGGATTAACATTCTTATATCAATAAATCCAACTCAAGTGAAATAACAACTGAAATACAAGTAACTCAAAGGATGTTTGGCATAACCATCGTCTAAGGATCCGTTAAACTATCTACTATGTAGTAATATATGTTATTATAATAATGTCTAAAGTAAAGTATAATATACTTTAAAAATAGCGTTAAGGCGTTACCCATATCCCCCTTAACACATTTTATAGTGCCAATAGTCTATACAGTACCGTAATACCTCCAGATCGGGATGCTACCAGAAGATACTCCATAGGTACGACACAAATCAAACTCGTACAAGGCGCGCTAGGGTAGGTGACACGATATAGCTAGGCAATGCCAGGGTAGATATACCAATTGCACTTCTGGACCGGTGGTAACACGTAGCAGCCACTACTGCCTACCTCGAGCTACACTCCCAAAAATCAAAGGTGCATCCAATCAATCACAAAGTAATAGAATGGTATCGAAGAAGTGTGTCCGATAAGAGGAGCTACCTCATTAGCCTGTCGATTGCTCCTGTTTTAGCCATCTTATGCCAACTCATGGAAGTCGGGTCCACATATATACCTCAATAGGACGTCGCCACCATCCTACTTCACTCTGCAATCTCCACCGCGTACACGGTTGTTAAAGTGGTTTTCGGAGTTGGTAGAAAGTATGACAACTTTCGATCCCGGTCTCTTTAACAACCAAACGTTATTATAACACCGCGGTCATTTCAAAATAGTTTATACTTCAAAACCAAAATATCATTGCCATTTCAAAACCATATCAATGCGATATCATATCCATTTCAAAATCAAATACGATATCATTTCCATTTCAAATATATCCTTCTCCAAAATCATATCATTTTTCAAATTTATAACACTTTCGAAACCAAACATTTGAAATTAAAACACTTTCGGAATATAACACTTGAAATCATAATACTTCCCACTTAACCGATTTAAATATTAAAATAGTATATATAATAAAATTGTTTTCTTCAAATTTCACAAATTAATTTCAAATCAACTCAAATTTAAAAATTCAAATTTAATCAGATCTCAATCTTTATTCCAATTTAGCTTCTAAATAAACCATTCAAAATTATATTGATTTCAAATACAGATTTGAACCACAAATAAACCAGTTCAAAATATATATCTCAAAGCTTTAAATATTCTATAATTTCAAAACTAAATGTGATAATTTTATATATCTTAATTCAATTTACTATTATTTAGTTTTGAAATATTTACTTAATTAATTCTATAACATTTAAATAAGACTCAAACTTTAAATATTTATTAATCACTTTAAACCAATAATCAAGTTACAAAATCATATCCTTTAAAATCGCAAATTCAATAAGTTCCAGATCGATTTTAATTAAATATAATTCTTAATTAAATGCAATTTCATATCAATTTCAAATCCATCTTCTCAACCTTAATTTATTAAAAGTAAATATAAACTCTATATTAAAAATATAATTAAATACTTAACCATATTATCTTTAATAAGATCAAACTTATTATTAAACTTATTTTATATTAAACAAATTTATACAAAGTTTAAATTTAAGAATTGAACTATATATAAAATAATATTGATATGATATCAAAAATCAATATTTATTAAACCATATATTTCTTTCCAAAACCATAGAAATCATTTTTAAAGTATTAATATATATAGACCAACGACGTCTGTATATAATTTTCTATCTTATGGTCAAGTGATACGGATATTTATCATTTCAAATCACAATTTAAATATATATGAGTATATATCATTTCGACCCGCAATCCCAAATTCAATTCAAATGAAAATCGCTTGGGTCTATCATTTCAACCCATAACAATTTTCTCCTATTCTACAGATCGTTCGAGTATGTATCATTTCAACCCATAGTGAATTCTATACTAACAAGAAACTTGCAGAGTGATAATAGATATGGTAATAAGATAACGGGCATATATCATCAATATAAATAACAGATAATAGTGTTAGATGTCACAAATGAACAGATAACATATAATGACATATATATAACAATGTAAATAACTAACAGCAATATATTTCAACTGACGTTCAATTGAAATCAAATTTAATAAATATAAGAACATTAATCGTGAGTGATTGCTCACTTTTCGAGGCTAGAGATATGAACGAGAATGGAAGCGAATTATGAATCCAAAAACGATTCCAAAGCAAAACAAGATGGCCACGAATTCGACGATCAAAGCAAGGCTGGAATCGATGAGAAAAATCAAATTAGCTTATAAAACGGAATATATATTGCTATTATTAAAAATTATCTTTCAAAATCAATTCTAAGACATATATTAAAAATAAATCTATATATATATATTTGAAAACAAAACTTATGCATACATATATAAACTAGTCTATAATTTTACATACATATTTTTTTAATATCAATATTTATTATAAAAAAATCAATGTAAAATTTGAAAACGCATATTAAATAAAATAATATATATATATATGTATTTATGTATATATACCAGACACAAGCATACCTATATGCAAAACGTATATAAATTAATATATAAACTTTCATTTACATTATATTTTTGAGATCCATATTTTAACTTTAAAAGTCGAATTTAAAATCAATATATATTACTAAATTCTTCACTGCAACCCATCAACATACGAAATATAAATATGAACATCTATAAATGCTACTAGTATATATGTATATATCTAAACATATAATATAACCTATATGTACATAAATGTATACCTTTATAAACAATTGTTATGTCATAAAACACAATAGCACGTATACTTTATAACTATATAAACTCAGTATATTATTATTATACAACTAACAAACTAAAGACTATACATCTATTTATATCAAAATTTTAAACTTCATCTATAATTTATATAATCTGTCACTATATATATATACCCAGAATAAAAACCTTGTACATATATATTTATATACAACTACAGCAAACTATTATATATATACACAATCTATACTTTAAAAAATTTATAATGAAGTATAAATACGCTTCCAATAAATACAATTACGACAAAAGCCCATGCAGCCTTAAAAATTGGAAATATAAGTTTTGCCATAATATAACATATATATACTGTAATATACATAAAATCTATACTTATATAATACATATAAACTAAAAAATATATATAGTAACTAGTGCCTTTCTACACCAGTTGCTGTACTAAAGTTTGCAAAAATAATAATATAACATACATATGTATATATTAACTATACAGGAAATCTACAAGCCAAACCTTATAACTCATATATACAAACGTATGTGTATATATATATATATTGACTTGTACATAACATAGAACATATCCTTTTATATAAACTGGTACACAATAAATTTGAAAACACACACACACACACACACACACACACACACACACATATATATATCTGTGTGTGTGTAAACATTAAAACTTATATATAACTAATGTATAACTTAAATCATATATATTTACAACTAACTTATATATACAAGATAATGCAACAGAACTATATATATTTACAGTAATATTATGAAATGTATACTAGCAAAAATACTTATAAACAATATATTTCATAACTAAAATTTTATAAATCTAACACAATACTTATATAAACGAAATCAAAACAACAAGGTTCACAGGCAGCAAATATATTTGTTGAAAACAAGAATTTTATAAACATATGTATTTATCCTTACTAACATAAAATATATAATACCTTTTTCTAAAAGAGAAGTTGCGAGGAAATGTTGCGGCTGTTAGAGGTAGCTTCGGTCGGGCTTTGCTGTGAGGCTGACATGAGTGATAGAAGGAGATGTCGAGGTGGCAGGGAAGGGTAATGGCCGGAGCGTGGCTTCGTTAAAAGGTAGCAGGCCTCGGAGGAGGAAGTGGTTGCGGAGGGTACGACTTGGAGAGGAGGGGTGGATAGGACAGTGACGTGTATGGTGGTGGTGATGAGGCTTAGACATGATAGGTTAAAGGAAGGTGGAGTGACTTGAGTGAAAGGCCATGAAAAAAATGGAAAGAACTGGAGAAGGTAATGGTTTCAGGAAATAAAGCAAGTCTCATATTAATAAAATGAATTTTTGAATAAAAAAAGTAAGAGTGTGAAAGAATAAGTTACCCCAGAAAATGAAAGGACAACCAGTGATGTTGGAATGTATGGAAAAGAAAAAGTCACCGTAAATTCTGGGGATAATACAGGATAGAGGATATTGAAAGCTCATTGGAAAAATCAAAAATCAAAATACGTAGCCGATACAGGATCGTTAAGTAGATTTTCGTCATTTTTCGGACTTCGAAATTGACAACCGAATATACCGTAGAGATCAGCAGGACGAGACGATCAAAACAATATACAGATATTAGTGGAATGATCATTCGATCAAATGTCGATAATCGGTACCGAAAATGCTGCTACTTTGACGAAAATATGAACGATAGAGCAAATAGTCCAAATTTTGAGAAACGAAATATGACGTCTTGCTTAGAAGATGATTTTCAAATTTTCTTTATAAAAATATTAAGGTTTGGAAAACATTTTATTATCATTAATATTTAATTGATATAAATTGAAATAAAATTACGCTAGAAAATGAACTTCAATATTATCAGATGAAAATTTAGCGTTTGCTATGTTTGATTAGACATATTCCAAATATTAAATTTTTATTTCAAAATTTTATTGTTTAAAATTTCACAATAATTCAGTTAAATACGTTATTAAAACCATTGAAATTTACGGGTCGTTACATACACCACTTATCAATTCTCATGAAAATATGCCAAAGCAAAAGCTATTTTAAGTATGATCTATTTACTGTTGTAATCAGTAATATAGATTATCAAATTTTGTTTTTACTTTCATTTCAAAATCAAAATCCAATTAGCAAATATTGATATAATTTGTGTTTATGTTGAATAAGAATAGCTCATTTGCATATGCAACATAAGCTATCAAACACACTTGTATAAACTTACATAAATATCCATTTTTATGAAGCACAAATAAAAGAAATCATAAATCATAAAAATGTTGAAATTACATAAAGTTAGAGAGCTTCATTACCCCTAAATTGAAGGGGTTTACCTACTCATTTGTGTTATCAAATCAGTACTTGTAAATTTCAACATTAAAAAGCAAAGAAATGGAAACTAAGCGAAGGAAAAAAGAGAGATTAACTACTAACTACTTGCATAAAAAATAGAGCTACACTACTTGCATGAATGTAAATCTAAGCTATAAACATGAAATGAAAGAAAACATAGAAATAAACATTAACATAAAAGTAAATAAAAGCATGTAGAGAAGAAAAGAGGAAGAGGCTTGGAAGCCATTTTTATTTCATGAAACATTGTGTTTACAACTTGCTTGCTAATTTTCCTAAGTAAACTAAGAGAGTAGGAAGATATTTACATGTACAAAAGAGGGCTATTTATACATGCATAAAACCCTAATTCAATTTTTAGGGTGCTTCCCAAAATCCCTTGTAGGAAGTGTGACCACCAAGTAACCATTAGCCTTTAATCCATCATCAAATATGCATGAAGCTTTAATCTCCACTTAGTTTCCCATTAGCTCCTAATTGTAGATTTAGGTAAGTGGATGGGTGGAGTACTTCATGATCATGAGCTTGAATTATTTCCCTCTTTATTTCTTTGTATTTATTTGTGCACGCATATATCTTTATGAAACTCTCTTCCATATGCATCAAAAATTTCTATAAAAATAAAAATGTCCATGTAAAAATTCTCAAATTGACACATGCACAAAAATGACACTTTAGCCTCTAAATGAAGATGAATATATGATGATTTGACAATAATTGAATTTTGGTTTAAACATGTTAAAATACCTAAATATGATATTTATTTAAATAAAAATAGATGAAATATGGATGTAAATAAATGCACATTTACATGCACATTAAATACCTCCACACTTATCTTTTTATTCGTCCTCGAATAAAGGAAAACCATGATAAATCCATTTTCGTAGGGAGCACGATTGCATTGTGCATATGCAACAAGCTGTTGAACTTCTAGGTGTCCTTAGTAGGACGAGTGTTGTCTCGTGAGGGTTTACAACAGATACTACCCACAATATTCAAATGCAAAATAAAAATATTTACAAAGTGCAAGATTTATTTACACTGTGATGAATGCAAGTTTTTAAAATATCTACAAATGAAGGATTTTCTTTTAAATTGACACGAAATAAGTTCAATGTAAGTTTTGGTCATTATTAAGAATTTTAAGTCATTTACTTGTCAAAATTTCCATCGAAAATCAAGTTATCATAACAAATAGACTATGGTTTGACTCGTTGTTTCGGTTGATAACACAATGTAACTATAAAATGGATCCTTAATTGATTATCAATGTTTATCAAAGTGGTAATTTCATTTTTTAATAACAAGTCAAATCAAATAAGTTAAAATAGTGCTTTGATTTCAATTTCTTACTCTCTTTTATTTGCATTTTTTTATATTAATAATATTTACATATGCCTAACTCGCGTAAACTAAGGCTGGATATATTACATGTGCACGGCCTTTCGGGCTTATGTGAGGAGAATATAGAGCATGGCGAGTGAACACACAAGTGTGAACACTTATCGACTATAGGATTTATTAAAAGGAATTTTAATATACATACACCTAACTCAGATATACTGAGGCCAAATATACTGATCGTGCACTGCCTTTTGGGATTACATGAGAAGGGTATAGAGCATGGCGACTGAGCAAACACGTGTGAACACATGACTCTAGATGGTAAAAACATATATACATATATACAAATGTTTTTTTTTTGTTTTTTTAAGAAGAGAGAATTTTGCAAAATCATCTTAGCACCATTTAACGTAGACAATAAAAATGTTATGTCCTTTACTTTAAATTTACCACTTTTTAAATAAAGATTTTCGATTAGAATATACTTCATAATTAACACATATGAGCCTTCCTATGTACTAGTTAAACCACGGTTATTTGTAATCAAACATCATTTTTATATCTGTTAAGACAAATAAATATTCAAAAATTTCAATTTAATAACCAAAATTTATACTTATCCTATAGTGTTTTCTTCAAATATAAACCAAAATGCAAAAAAAATGTTTTTAAGATTTAGAAATTTTGAGATTTTTTTGAGTTAAAGAAAATGAAAATTCAAAAATGCCATGAAAAACTATAAAAATGAAAATGAGACTCCCCCCACACTTAGTTTTTACTGTGTCCCCACAGTAATTGCATGATATAATGAGTGTAACAGGGAAGAATATGTACATATTTACAAAAGAGGGTTAACATTCTTACTAGACGTAGTGTGGCTCATGAAGAATCATGAGCTCCTCCTCTTAGTTTCTTGGAAATTCCAAGAAAGGTTTCAAACGATGACCGTTGACTTTGAAAATCGATCCATCCCTAGAGTTTTGTATTTCTATGGCACCTTGTGGAAAAGTAGTTCGTACCACAAATGGTCCAGTCCATCTCGATTTAAGTTTCCCAGGAAATAAATGTAGTTTTTAGCTATATAAAAGAACTTTTTGGTTAGGCGAAAACGTTTTTCTTAGGATTGACTTGTCATGAAAAACTTTTTTTTTCTTTGGAAATTTTCTCGTTTTCATATGTGTCGCTCTTAAGTTCTTCTAGTTCATTGAGTTGTAGTTTTCGATTTTCGCCAGCTTTATTGAGATCAAAGTTTAAATTCTTTATTGGCCACAACGCTTGGTGTTTAATTTCAACCGGCAAATGGCAAGCTTTCCCGTAAACCAAACAAAATGGAGACATCCTACGGTTAGTTTTAAAAGCAGCGCGGTAAGCCCAAAGCGCGTCAGTCAATTTCTGAGACCAATCTTTTCGATTTTTTTTGACAGTAGGCAACAGGAGTGCTTTCATCAAATGATGCATGTGGGCTGAGCCATTCCCATCCCAAGTGGCAGCCTGATTCGGCCTGGCCAGGTCGGGAAGAGATTCTAAATAGAGAATATGCGCACCGAGAATAGATGTCTATCTTAGCTAGCGGGAGCGCCTCTAGTAGTCCCGCTACGGCCTCTGCCAATTAATATACTGGGCCTGTCTCATCTTTCTTTGGCTCTACTTGTAGCCAGCCATGTTTCTACAAGATTTTTTTTATTTGGTGATTTGAAACTTCAATTTGTCCACAAGTTTGAGGATGATATGTAGTGGATAACTTGGGATTATCGAGTATTTCTTCATTAATGTTTCAAAAGATCGATTGCAAAAATGGGTTTCGTTATCACTGATTATTGCGCGAGGTGTGCTGAACCTCGAAAACATGTTTTCTTTGAGAAATTTCACAACAATTCTATAGTCATTAGTTTTTCAAGGAACGACTTCGACCCGTTTTGAGACATAATCGACAGCGAGAAGGATATACAAGTTTCCAAAAGAATTGGGAAAAGGTTCCATAAAGTCGATACCCCAAACATCTAAGATTTTGATAATAAGAATGGGGTTTAGAGGCACAATATCTCGTCGAGAATTCATCCAAGAAATTGACATCGATTGCAAGTTTTGCAAAATTCGAATGAGCTTTGAAAAGAGAAGGCCAATAGAAACCACACTGAAGCATATATTCTATAGTTTTTTAAGGACCGAAATGTCCATCGTATGCTTAATCATGGCAAAACGAAAGAACACTACTGATCTCATTATCTGGAATGCAACGTCGGATGATTTGGTCGGTGCAATATTTGAACAAGTATGGATCGTCCCAATAGAAATATTTCACTTGGGACATGAATTTGTATTTTTTCTATTTGGACCAAGATGAGGGAGTTTCTTTGGTGACTAAGTAGTTCGCTATATCAGCATACCATGGACCGATAGAAATTGAAAGAAGTATTTCATCGGGGAAGTTTTCATTGATTGACAAAGAAGATGGTGCATTCGAAAGACGAGATTAGTGATCGGCTATGACATTATCATATCCTTTTTTTGTCCTTGATTGTAAGATCAAACTCTTGTTATAAAAGGATCCAACAAATTAAGTGAGCTTTAGCATCTTTTTTCGCGAAGAGCTATCGAAGCGCAGAATGGTACGTACACAGTAATGTGTGATCCGATCAAATATTGTCAGAATTTTTTAAGAGTAAAAACTACCACCAGAAACTCTTTTCTAGTGGTTGTGTAGTTAATTTGAGCGTCGTTCAGAGTCATGCGAGCGTTGTGGATAACCCGAAGAATCTTGTTGATGCGTTGTCCTAAGACAGCATCCACTACAAAGTTTGAGGCGTCACACATTATTTTAAATGGGAGATCCCAATTGGGTGCGTAAATGATTGGAGCCGAAATGAGTTCTTTTTTAAGATGTTCAAAAGAAGAGATACAATCAGAGTTAAAATCGAAAGGAACGTCTTTTCCTAGAAGAGTTGTGAAAGGACAAGCGATTTTGCTACAGTCTTTCACAAAGTGTCGGTAAAAGCCAACGTGTCATAGAAATGATTGAATGTCCTTAACATATTTGGGAATGGGTAGGTTTGTAATTACGTCAACTTTCACTTTATCTACCTCAATGCCTTTATTTGAGATGATATGTCCAAGGACTATGCCTTGTTTGACCATGAAGTGGAATTTTTCCCAATTCAAAGTCAAATATTTTTCTTTACATCGATTTAGAACAAACTCAAGATGATGTAAACATTGGGGAAAAAATCGCCTAAGATAGAGAAATCAACCATAAAAACATCTAGAAAGCATTCAATCGTGCCAGAAAAGATGTCAACCTTGCATCGTTGGAAAGTAGCAGGATAATTACAAAGTCCAAATGGCATACGTCAATAAGCAATGGTATCGAATGGACACATGAAAGTTGTTTTCTTTTGATCTTCGGGAGCGATTGGATTTTGGTTATAGCTGGAATAACCACCAAGGAGGCAGTAAAATTCATGACCGACCAACTATTCGAGCATTTGGTCAATGAAAGGAAAAGGGAATTGATCTTTACGTGTTGCGGCATTTAGTTTTCGATGGTCAATGCAAACACGCCAACTAGTTTGAGTCTGAGTAGGAACGAGTTCGTTCGCGCCGTTTGTTATAACGGTAAGTCCAGACTTTTTAGGCGCAACATGAATTGGGCTAACCCATAGGCTATTAGAGATGGGGTATATGATACCGTTATCGAGGAGCTTGAGAATTTCGTCACGAACCGCATCTTTCATTTTTGAGTTAAGCCTCCGTTGTGCATCACGAGTGGGTTTAGCTTCATCAATTAAGTGAATGCGATGTCAGACAATAGCAGGGCTAATTCCATTAATATCAGTAATGGACCACCCAATTGCTTCTCTGTTTTTCAAAAGAATAGAAAGTAAGGTGGTTTCTTGACCGAGAGAGAGTTGCGGAAATTATGACAGGAAACGTTTCGTTATCACTTAGGTATGCATACTTAAGGTGATCAGGAAGTGGTTTAAGGTCCAAATTCAGGAGTTTCTCGATCAAAGAATTGGGTTGAGATTTGAACTCAACTGGAAGCGATTCAAAAGGAAAAGTGTATTTAATCTCATTGGGTATTTCACGAAACAATTCTTCGTACTCAGCTTCACATTCGTCGTTAAGCTCAAGTGTCTCGTTTTCGAAGTTTTTGTGAATGGCACTAACTTCCAACATTTGGTTGCGAGTTTCATTTGATTGGCTTTCAAGATTGAAAATGTTTAGATCCAAAGTCATGTTTCCAAAAGAGATTTTCATTGAATCGTTGTGACAATTGATTAAGGTATATGAGGTAGCTAAGAATGGTCAACCTAAAATCAATGGAATTTGACTCGCGGGATTTGTCACGGGTTGTGTTTCGAGAACGATAAAATCAATGGGGAATATGAATTGCCCTACTCAAATGAGCACGTCCTCGATTTCTCCCTCGGGCTTCTTAATGGAACCATCGGCGAATTGAAGCGCAACTTTTTTGGGTTTGAGCTTACCTAAATCTAACTGTTTGTATACAGAGTATGGAATAAAATTGACACTCGCGCCTAAGTCTATCAAACATTTGTTAATCATCTTGTCTCCAATTATACACGAAATCGTAGGCAGCCAGGATCTTTGTATTTGACGGGCATGGATTGGGACAAGACATCATTCAAACTGGCAGCTATGAAGACTTTTTAGGCACTTGAGTGTGTTACTTTTGGGTGCACAAGTCCTTAAGAAATTTCGCGTAAGTGGGGACTTGCTGAATAATGTCAAGAAGTAGGATGTTCACTTTCACTTGTTTAAAAATTTTCAACATCTTTTCCATTTCGTCCGAGTGTTTCGTGGGTCGAAGATGATGTGGGAATGGGATGCGATACTTAGTAAGTGGGTCTATTTGAGTAGAAGAATAATAATTTTGATTGGCATTCGATTCGACGATTGGCTCCATGTTTTGTTCTGATTCTTTTGTTGCTTTAGAAGTGTCTGGAGAAGTTTTCGGTAAATCGTTTGGATTAATGACTTGATTATCGATTTATTTACCGAAACGTAAAGTTGTGATAGCATTCAATTGGGCGACATTGCTATCTTAAACAACATGGGCATGATTTGAATTTGCGTTTTGATTTTTGAGATTTTGAATTGGCTAGCTTGGGAATGTGCCTCATTCATATTCACTTACAGAAGTGGCCAATTGACTCATTTGCATTTCAAGTTTTGCAATCGATTAGTTTGTGTTTTGCATATATGAGGTAAATAAATTTATCAAATTGTTGTTTGATTGAAGGCTTTAAGTAGTTGCTTTAGCCAACATTTCAAAAAAAAATCTCGAATGAACTTAAACGTTTACCGTCTTTGGGAAGATGAGCAGAATTCGGTTGACAATTTGATTATTGTGGAAGATTATGAGATGGACCCGTAAAAATTGGTTGAAAATGATTGGGTTTAAAGGGAGGATTCGAAATATTCTTTGGGAATGCTTGAAAAATAGAACGAACCGTATTCATGTTGGGATTGTTTTGGTTCCAAGAAAAATTCGATTGATTTCTCAAACCAGGATTGTATGTTGGAGAAAATGGATCATTTTGGCTTTATTGAAAGCATTGATTTGTTCGATTGAATTAGTACACTGATCGGCCATATGATTAGGATCCTTGCATTAATAACACATGGATTGGGAAGCTTTGTTCATTTGATTCTATGAGAAAACATTATCGAAATTTTTAATCATTGCATCCATCTTAGCTTCCAAAGCTAAATAAGATTCTACCGAGTGTGCGCTCGATCGTGAGTAAATTGATTTTTCGTTCGAACTCTCCTGTTGGGATGAGTTTTCGACCAGTTTTTCAAGAAATTGCCAAGCATCGTCATGATGTTGGGCAAGAAAATTGCTTTGGCACATTGATTCAAGCATGGTTCGTGAGCTGTTTTCGAGTCCATCGTATAAGATTTGGCAAATCGTCCATTTTTCGAAGTTATGTATGGACATTTTATCAAAAGTTCTTTGAATCTTTCAAAATATTTTTCGAAGGGTTCTCCCTTGAATTGATGAAAATTTACAATTTCGTTTCGAATTCTGCTCCTTTTTTTCAAGGGGTAGAACTTTTTTAAGAAAGCTTTTGCGAATTCTTCCCAAGTTTTAATCGAGTTCGATGGTAAGCTGTACAACCATTTTTAGCATAATTTGTAAGAGCGAATGAGATTAATTGAATTTTGATTCCATCATCGAAAAGTTGTTGGAGTTTAATGGTTGCGCAAACTTGTTCGAATTTAGTCAAGAAAATGTATGGGTCATCATCCTAGAAATTGCCAAATTTTGAAAGCGTAGCAATATGATTCGAGTGAATTTCGAAATGGTTACCCGTATGGGTGGGTAATGTGATGCAAGATGGAATAGAAACTCTATCGGAAAAGATTCTATCCATAGGAGTTCGAGGGGCGTTCTCGTTCGCCATTTCAGGAGGATCGTTTTTTCGTGTTAAATGATTAGTTGTTGAGTTGCGAGTCCAACAAGATATTTGTTGTTATGTCACGAGTTCAAGTACTCATGCACAAGTGAAAGTCGAGAAGAGAAAGAAGTTAGAATCGAGTTTAGAGAATGCAACAAGATTTGGAAAATATAGTGAAAAATTCTTTTTGTTTTTTTTTCAAGGAAGAAAAATATTTACCAAGTGAAATTTATTTCAAAAGAAAAGTTTGATTTTTGTTCATTTTTTATTTTTATTATTTTTTTTGTTTTTCAATTTTTTATACGTTTTTATTTTTTTGAATTTTTTTCTATGAATTTTCAAATATTTCTAAAAGGAATTTTTTTATATTTTAAGAAAATGGGAAATTTGATTTTTGTTGTTTTTGAAATTAAAAAATTCCTTTTTGAAAAGATTTTATATTTTTTTGGATTTTTGTTTTTGACTGAAAATTTTCAAAGGAAAGG
This sequence comes from Allium cepa, assembly GCA_030765085.1. Lineage (NCBI taxonomy): Eukaryota > Viridiplantae > Streptophyta > Magnoliopsida > Asparagales > Amaryllidaceae > Allium > Allium cepa. The sequence goes on from CM060944.1 coordinate 127,407,813, forward strand.
AAAAGGGATTTTTTTTGGATTAAAAACTAAATTAAGTAAAATTTACATTTTTTTGGATTTTGGATTTTTGATACTTTTTGATATTTTTTGAATGTGCATGAACTAATGCAACTAAATGAATGCAAAGGACTTAATTATAATTTTCCATCCTTAGTAGCTCCTAACCTAAATTTGTATAATCACATTTTGTCTTAAATCAACAAAAATATTTCTTAGCCAGGTAATGGGCATGGGTTATTGTTGCACCACGAATCACCGTAGCAATGCAACCAAATGTTTAAGTATCTTTAGAGGAACAACCACTATAATATTTACAAATCACCATAATATTTATAAATGATTATTACTCTGTCGTAGCCTAGACACCATAGATAAGCTCGCGACACCCTTAAGTCGAATGTCTAACCTTTATTATTAGTCAAATTCTACGATGAAATGTGATTTGTGGGCTAAGAAAAGGGTGATGAAATCCCTCACCTTATGTGAATTGGGGTATTGCCCTTAAAAAATAAAACATGATAAGATGAATGGAAAACAAAAATTAAATGTGAATTTACAATACAACTAAAATGATGTTTGTTTTTGTTTTTGGATTTTAAATTTTTTTTATAAATGCAAATGCAAGCAACCAATAATGCAGATCAAATTAAAACTTGTGATGAAAGCACATACCAGAGCATGTAGATTATGAGTAATTTTATTTTAAAGTGGCAATTTTTTTTTAAGTAGGCAAAGCGATTATTTGAGCAAGCACTTCTTTTCCTTGGATTTTCTGCTTTGGCAACCTGAAATTTAAAAACAAGATATATACAGTTTTTTTATAAGGATGGAATTTAAAACAAATGAAAGCAAAACAAAACAAGTGGAAGATGAAAATTAAACAAATGAAAACTAAAAATAGAAATTTAAACTTGTTTTCTTAAATAAAAAAATTAAAGAAAGAAAAGAAACTTAAATACAATGAAATAGAGTTAACACACCTTATTTTATTTTCTTTTTTAGAAAACAAGGGCCCGGCCCAATTCAGACTAAAGAAAATCACGACTTTAATTATCAAACACACGAGAAAAATAGATTTTAACTTTCAAACGCGATTTCTTCTCCTCTCTAAAAAAAAAAATCCAAAATACACGAGAAAAAGAAAAAAAATAGAAGATGCAGGACGTCGCGAGTTTGTCTTCCGGATCAGGAGAGTGCGATTGGATGCAGGACGTCGCGAGTTTGTCTTCCGGATCAGGAGAGTGCGATTGGATGCAGGAGGTCGCGATTTGGTTTGGTGAATTGGGTGGCCGAGTTCTTTGAATGAAGGAGATTCGATTGCTGGCGATTGATTGGCGGCGAGGATTGTTCGAATGCGATGGATGGTGGGGCAGTCACGATTGGCTTGTGGCTGGTAGTAGGGTTGTCGAATTAGGAATTGGGGTGAAGTCGTTTTCGACTACGGTTTTCAAAAGGCGATTGCTTGCAGTGATGTTGTGGTGATGCTCGAGTGCACTTGTGAATGGTATGTGAAAAGCAGTTCTTTTTTTGGACAGTGGTGGTGTAATGGTTTGGAGTGGTTTCAGGCTGATGGGGCTGTTGATGGTTGCCTGCAGTAGTGAAGTGATTTGGTAGTTGGTATGTTATGGTTGTTTCAGGTGGTGGCACCGTGTTAATAACTGCAAGGAAATTTGACCGTTTTGTAAGGAAATTAATGCGAAAACATTAATGGACCGTTTCCTTCCTCATTATGTGGTACATTAATGGACCGTTTCCTTCCTCAAACGTTTCCTTCCTCATTATGTGGTCAATAGAATCTAAAAGGTTTTTCCTATTAATATGCTAAACAAATAAAACGGTTATAATCTAGAGCGTTAATTTCTCTCATCTTGATCTTGATGGACGATCAAGATCAAGTCTACAAATCTGGAAATTTGGTCCTCTTTCTACCTATAAATATTAACCTTTGCCCATCACAAAGGATATAGAAAACACATAAAGAAATATATAGAAAAAGAGAGAGAAACCATTTCCTTTCTCAATTGAAACAGCTTTCGACAACATCCATTGCTGATTCGCATACAAGATGTCTGGAGGTATGTTTTATTAATTCTTTACATATGTGATAATCATGTAATTCTAGATCTTAGGGTTTATGTTATTCGCAAGATATAGATTACATGTGGTATTAGAGCATGGTTTTAGAATTCATGATTATCCATCAATATATAAAACGAAACTACCACAGATCTTTGATATGATGTTTGTAATTTTACTATGATAATGATAATGATTATTAATGTTAATATGATTCAAGTTTAATATTCATATTATTCAAGTTGCTACAGTAATCATGATTATCAATATTGTTCTATTTACTGTATTCTTAAATCTGGATTTGGAAAGTTTATATTTCCGCAAAAGTTGATTTTTTTTTTCTACTTTAATATTTGACCTACTGTATAATATGGAACAATTTATTGTATGCGAATACTTTTCAGAAAGTATACATATTGAAAACAATTGTTTTCTAGTTTGACATTAAATTCATGACCTGGAACTTGCAAGATAATTGTCTATATATGATTTGCAAAATAATTATTTATATGTTAAATTCATTTATGGAATTTACTTGGAGTTACTAGACATTTATTATCCTTGCTGTGGATTACTTGAAAGAATGACAAATTTTTATGCAAAAAAAAACATTAATGTTTATCTCTTTTCTCTCTTGCTTTATTTTACGCTTCCGTGCTTAAATTCCTTATTTCCTCTGGTCTGATGCATGCAGTCCCGTCCACAGGCGGCTGCTGCTTGCACAATAACGCATGAAACATTAATGTTTATCATTCTTTCATGAGTATGGTTCTACTGCCTACCCACAGGAGGCGCTAAACCTAACCTCTTATTATGTCATGTGTTTTATTCTAATAAAGAAGCCTACATTTCTTTTATATCTGCAGTTGCAATGCCCTCAAACCTTAATTCGTACGCTATGTTTATCGTCAAACTCAATGGAACCAACTACTCAGAATGGAAAGAGCAAGTTGAGTTTTCTTTAGGCGTACTTGAACTGGACATGGCTCTCCTTAAGGAAAAGCCAGACCCACTTACTGACATAAGTACGCCTGAGGAAAGCAAACTCCATGATGATTGGGAACGATCTAATAGGCTCAGCATGATGTTTATGCGAATGGTGATTGATACCAACATCAAAACCTCCCTACCCAAAACTGAAAGCGCAAAAGAATATTTGCAATCCATTGAAAATCGGTTCAAGACTGCAGACAAATCCCTTGCTGGGAAACTTATGGCAGATGTTGTAACCATGAAGTTTAATGGTTCTCGCTCAATGAGCGCTCATGTCATTGAAATGATTAACCTTGCTGCCAAACTTAAGAACTTGGGATTGGTTATGGACGATGCTTTTCTCGTCCAATTCATTCTCACTAGCATACCTCCTCAGTATGAACCATTCAAAATTCATTAACGCTATTACGGAAAAGTGGAGTCTGAATGAATTGACTAACAAACTGGTTCAAGAGGAGTCTAGGCAAGGCTCGCAAGGCATTAAAGTTGCTTATTTCACTCAAGGGGTTGGAAAACAAGCTGGCAAAAAGAACAACTCACGGCATAAAAGAGCACCACCCAAATCTGATGACGCCACTCAACAATCCAAGAAGAAAAAGAAGGATGATGTCTGCAAATTCTGCAAGAAACCTGGACACTTCCAGGCAGATTGCATTAAGCGCAAAGCATGGTTCGAAAAGAAAGGTAACCCAATGGGTTTCGTAAGTCATTTCGAATCAAATCTTACCAATGTACCTTCTTCTACTTGGTGGATTGATACTGCTGCTAACGTTCATGTTTCGAATTCTATGCAGGGATTCATTACGATCCAAACCACAAACCCAAGTGAGAATTTCATTTTAATGGGGAATAAAGATAAAGCTCTAGTTGAAGCTATTGGAACTTTTCGTCTTATTTTAGATAGCGGTTATCAGTTAGATTTATGTCAAACTCTTTATGTTCCGTCTATTTCCTGTAATTTGATTTCTGTAAGTGTACTTGATAAATTTGGATATTCTTTTGAAGTTGGAAATGGAAATTTTAGTTTATTTAAAAATTCTAGTCTTATTGGTTCTGGAATATTAATTGATGGACTTTATAAACTTCATCTTAAACAAAATGCTGAAATCCAACTCACCCTGCATGGAAAAGAAACTAAAAGAAAGTCATCCAAGAATGATTCTTACTTCTTGTGGCATAAAAAACTGGGTCATATATCTAGTGAAAGAATCAAAAGGTTAGTGAAATATGGTGTCCTACCGGACCTAGACTTCGCTAACATTACAGCATGTGTTGATTGTATTAAAGGAAAAACAACAAAAAACACAAAGAAAGGAGCCACAAGAAGTACACAACTTCTTGAAATAATACATACAGATATTTATGGACCTTTTGATGTTCCAACTTTTGGAGGAGAGAAATATTTCATCACTTTTATCGATGATTTTTCACGTTATTGCTTTCTTTATCTGCTGCATGAAATATCTCAGTCAGTGGACGCTGTACAAGTGTTCATTACTGAAGTCGAAAGGCAATTAGAAAGAAAAGTGAAAATCATTAGGTCAGATAGGGGTGGTGAATTCTATGGAAGGTATGATGAAACGGGACAACATCCTGGACCTTTTGCTAGACTTCTTCAAAAACTTGGAACTGTTGCACAATACACAATGTCTGGATCTCCATGGCAGAATGGTGTAGCTGAAAGGCGAAATCGTACATACATGGAAATGGTTAGATCCATGATGAGTCATGCAAATTTACCTATATCATTATGGATGGATGCATTACGAACAACTGTCTACATCTTAAATAGAGTTCCAAGTAAGGCCGTTCCAAAGACTTCTTTTGAACTTTGGAAAGGATGGAAACCTAGTTTAAGACATCTCCAAATTTGGGGTTGCCCAGGTGAAGCTAGACTGTACAATCCAAATGAAAAGAAATTGGATTTTAAGACAATCAGTGGTTACTTTATAGGTTACCCGGAAAAATCTAAAGAATATAGATTTTATTGTCCTAACCATAGTACAAGAATTGTTGAAACCGGAAATGCCAAATTCTATGAGAACGGTGAAATCAGTGGGAGTACAAAACAACAAGAAGTAGTCATTCATGAAATAAGGGTACCCATTATCTTACCCTCTATTTCGAAAGATATTGGAAATCATCCTATTGTTGAACATGTTCACAATGAGGAAAATCCAATAAATGATCAACAACTCCATAATGAAATTATCACCAATCATAATGTTGATGAAGTACCACAGGAACTAGCACTAAGAAGATCTCAAAGACAGAGAAGATCAGCTATTCCTGATGATTACATGATCTATCTAATAGAATCTGAAGGAACCACGAACCCAATTTCTTATTCACAAGCCATTAAGGATGTTAATTCTATTAAATGGATTGATGCCATGAAAGATGAACTAAAATCTACGGATAATAATCAAGTTTGGAAAATCGTTCAATTACCGCAAGGACATAAAGCAGTCGGTTGTAAGTGGGTTTTCAAAACCAAACGTGACTGCAATGGTAAAATTGAACAATATAAAGCTAGACTTGTTTTCAAAGTTTTTAATCAGAAAGAAGGCATTGACTATAATGAAACTTTTGCTCCTGTTTCCAGGAAAGATTCTCTTAGAATTATCATGGCATTAGTAGCTCATTATGATCTCGAGTTACATCAAATGGATGTGAAAACAGCCTTTTTAAATGGAGACTTGGAAGAAGAAGTCTACATGCGTCAACCTGAAGGCTTCATAATTGAAGGACGGGAAGACATGGTCTGCAAACTTAAGAAATCAATATATGGACTGAAACAAGCTTCTAGACAATGGTATCTAAAGTTTCATGAAATCATTACCGCTTTCGATTTCACAGAAAACATAGCTGACCCTTGTATATACCTCAAGTTCAGTGGGAGAAAGTTCATATTTTTGATTCTGTATGTTGATGACATATCATTAGCTAGCAGCGACCTTGGTTTATTGCGTGAAACTAAGGATTATCTCTCAATGAACTTTGAAATGAAAGATATGGGTGAGGCATCCTATGTGATAGGAATAGAAATATTCCGTGATAGATCACAAGGAATTCTGGGATTGTCTCAAAAAGCATATATTGACAAAATTCTCGAGAGATTTGGCATGATGAATTGTTCCTCTAGTCCTGTCCCACTGCAGAAAGGAGACAAACTTGTTCTTAAGCAGTGCCCAAAGACTCCTATGGAACGAGAAGAAATGACCAAATATCCTTATGCATCTCTTGTAGGGAGTTTGATGTATTCACAGGTCTATACAAGACCTGATATCAGTCATGCAGTTGGTATGCTGGGTAGATTTCAAAGTAACCCAGGAATCTCTCATTGGAAAGCTGCAAAGAAGGTACTAAGATACCTAAAGGGAACAAGGAATTACATGCTTACCTATAGAAAATCAAGTTACCTACAGGTAACTGGTTATTCTGATTCAGACCTTGCTGGATGTCCTGACACTAGGATCTGCACTCTTGGCTATGTGTACCTCTTATGTGGAGGTGCAATATCATGGAGAAGCCAGAAATGTGAGAGACTTTTCGGATCCACCATGATGGCTGAATACGTAGCATGTTATGAGGCTTCAATTCAGGGAACATGGCTGCGTAATTTTGTCTCACAATTTGGCACTTTAAGTTTTATCTCTAAGCCACTAACTGTCTACTACGACAATGAAGTTGCAACCTTTTTCTCCAAGCATGATAGGATAACCAAAGGTTCCAAACACATGGACCTTAAATACCTACTGCTGAAGCAAGATGTTAAACTAAAGAAAATTATTGTTGAATCAATAAGTACAGACTTACAAGTGGCAGACATATTCACGAAAGGACTACCTCTAAAGACCTTTCAGAGACATACTGATAGCATGAGTCTTGCAGATAGTTCCTAATTATCTTCTTATTATGCCATTTATCTTGTACTTATCTAGACACAACAATTATTGAGCTCTTAATAATTTGGACATCTTTTATTTCTGTTTTATAATGTGTACACATTTATATTTAGATAAATGATAACAGAAATAGTCTTTTGCTTCAAGACATTATGTGACCATTAAGTTATGCTCATCTACGGTCTAGTTATGAAAGTTGTCAATGTCATAGTACATGGAAGTAAGCATGTTGGAAAATAACGTGTACACGTCATAACTTCCATTAACCATTAGATTAGCCAAGACACTTATGATAACCGACTAAAGAAAAGTTTAGCATATCATGCGCGCCTTGTGATCTTAATACAAAAACATTAATAGATTTTACTATTGACCAAGTGGGAGACTGTAAGGAAATTTGACCGTTTTGTAAGGAAATTAATGCGAAAACATTAATGGACCGTTTCCTTCCTCATTATGTGGTACATTAATGGACCGTTTCCTTCCTCAAACGTTTCCTTCCTCATTATGTGGCCAATAGAATCTAAAAGGTTTTTCCTATTAATATGCTAAACAAATAAAACGGTTATAATCTAGAGCGTTAATTTCTTTCATCTTGATCTTGATGGACGATCAAGATTAAGTCTACTAATCTGGAAATTTGGTCCTCTCTCTACCTATAAATATTAACCTTTGCCCATCACAAAGGATATAGAAAACACATAAAGAAATATATAGGAAAAGAGAGAGAAACCATTTCCTTTCTCAATTGAAACAGCTTTCGACAACATCCATTGCTGATTCGCATACAAGATGTCTGAAGGTATGTTTTATTAATTCTTTACATATGTGATAATCATGTAATTCTAGATCTTAGGGTTTATGTTATTCCCAAGATATAGATTACAATAACAGGCAGAGGTTGATGGATGAATTGGAAAGTAGATGTTGAAGTAGTGTTGGTTAGAAGTGGTAAATGTGGTGACAGTGAAGTGATAGTTGTGTAGTTGGAGAAGTTTGTGAGGGCAGTAGAGGTAACTGTGATGTTGTTATTATAGTTGATGAAGAATTAGTATGATGTTGTATCTGGTGGATATGTTGGTGGTTTATGAAGAAAGGTGATGATACGTGCACAGAGAACAGCAATTTGAAGGGGATAATTGCAGAAGTGATCTAAGAACTGTGTAGTAGAATTGATGAGTGAACAAGCTAGGTTGCGGCAGATTTCACGACAAGGATGTAGTATGCAGTTTGACAGTTGCTTGAGGAATGGTCGGTTAGCAACGGTTGTGAAGGCAAATGTGTGCACTTGATGTTCAGGTGCACTGTGGATAGTAGCAAGTAAGGGAGTTGTTTGTACCGTTGTCAATGATATGTAGTGATAATGTAATGATTTCAGTGCAGCAAGGTGAAAATGCGGGTGTTTGTTGCACCGAGCAGTCTCTGGTTAAGTAGCAGATGCAGGGGGTTGGTTTGTCAAGCAGTAGGAATGATGTATAGGGAAGTGATTAGGTAAAGGCCGTGGAGGAGAAAGTGGAGACAAGTGGAGCAGCAGTTTGCTGGAACGCATAGCAGTTTGGTGATGGAGGGTGATGGTCAGGGAGATGTGAGATAACGAAACAGTGAACAGCGAATGTGAACAGAGAATGCAAATAGAAAATGTAAACAGTGAAGAAAAATGCAATGTAATAGTGTTTTTTAGTTGGAAATTGTAAATGTTATATAGATCGTAAAAATGAAATGCAAATTGAAAGGGAAATAAAAAAAATTTGTTTTTGTTTTGAAATTGTGTATATTATATATTTTATTTTATTTTTAAAATACGAAATGCAAATAGAAAACAAGCACATAATGAACACAAACAAATGAAAGCAACATAAAAACACAAAACAACTTTTTTTAATGTAATACGCACACAAAATGAAAATGCACTAAAATAAAATGAAAAATAATTTGAAGAATAGAAAATTAAAATCGAATCGAATTCCCCAGCAACGGTGCCGAAATCTTGTTTAACGACAAATTTTCTATCGAGTTATAAAATTGCCGATAAATTTTGAGTTAAATTTTACCGCAAGCGCACGACATACAATTTTAGTACGTGACAAGTAAGGATCGATCTCCTAGGAATTTTTATGACTTTAGAACTTTTAATCAATCAAATTATATCAAAATGAGAGAGGACTGTTAACTAACAACAAAATGAAGCTAAAATTAGAATAAAAGTGAGATTAAGAACTATGAGATTAGAGAACAATTTAGAGGCAAATACACTCTATTTTTTGTAAATCAACAAACATCTATGATCTCTATTTTTGATATTAATTGAAAATTTGTTGTATTTATCATAAGTATGGTTTATTTACGTTATTAATTAATGTAACTTAAACCATCAAACTATAATACAACAAATAAAACACTTGTCAATTCTCATGAAAATGAAGCCAAAGCAAAAGCTATTTTAAGTACAATCTATTTACTATTGTAATTAGTAATATAGATTATCAAATTTTGTTTTTACTTTCATTTCAAAATCAAAAACCAATTAACAAATATTGATGTAATTTGTGTTTATGTTTAATAAGAATAGCACATTTGCATATGCAACATAAGCTATCAAGCTCACTTGTACAAACTTACACCAAAATCCACTTTCATGAAGCACAAATAAAAGAGATCGCAAATCGTAGAAATGTTGAAATTACATAAAGTTAGAGAGCTTCATTACCCCTAAATTGAAGGGGTTTAGCTACTCATTTGTGTTATCAAATCAACATTTGTAAATTTCAACATTAAAAAGATAAGAAATGAAAACTAAGCAAAGGAAGAAAGAGAGATTAACTACTAAATACTTACATAAAAAGTAGAGCTACACTACTTGCATGAATGTAAATCTAAAATATAAACATGAAATGAAATAAAGCATAGAACTAAACATTAACATAAAAGTAAATAATAAAAGCATGTAGAAAAGAAAAGAGGAAGAGACTTGGAAGCCAATTTTATTTCATGAAACATTGTATTTACAACTTGCTTGCTAATTTTTCTAAGTAAAATAAGACAGTATGAAGATATTTACATGTATATTAGTGGGCTATTTATACATGCATAAGACCCTAATCCAATTATTAGGGTGCTTTCCAAATTGCCCGTGTAGAAACTGTGGCCACCAAGTAACCATTAGCCTCTATTAATCCATCATCAAATATGCATGAAGTTTTAATCTCCACTTATTTGTCCATTAGCTCCTAATTGTATATTTAGGTAAGTGGGCAGATGGGGTCCTCCATGATCATGAGCTTGAATTTTTTCCCTCTTCATTACTTTGTATTCATTTGTGCATGCATATATCTTCATGAAACCCTCTTCCATATGCATCAAAAATTCCAATAAAAATCATAAAAAAATGTTTGAGTAAAAATTTTCAAATTGACACACGCACAAAAATGACCATTTTGCCCCTGAATGAAGATGAATATATGATGATTTGACAATAATTGAATTTTGGTTTAAACATGTTAAAATGCCCAAATATGACATTTATTTAAATAAAAATAGATAAAATATGGATGTAAATATATGCTCATTTATGTGCACATCAAATATATCTCGGGTATAGATTGGTTTCCATCTATACCTGAATAGGTTTGGCATCCAGTTAGCTTTTGCATCAATATGCCTGACTAGGTTTGGTATCTGGTTAGATTTTGCACAAATACATGCCCGATTAGGTTTGACATATGTTTATTTTTTGCATGCCCGATTAGGCTTGGCATCTGGTTAGCCTTTGCGTCAATGCATACTTGATTAGGTTAGGTGTTAGGTTAGCTTTTGCATTCGATAGTATGCTTGGTTAAACAATATATCTTGGGTATAGAACGTTTCCATGTATACTCAATTAATTGATGTGTTGTATCATTTTTATTATATGTTGCTATTTTTGCATTAATTGAAGCTTGGTGAGCAAGATGAGATGAATAAAATAGGATATTCGTTTTTGCATTCTATTAGTTTCGATTTCAAGTATTACAAATTATGATATCAGTTTTTGCATACTATTAGTACCAGTTTCAAGTATAACGAAATATGGTATCCATTTTTGCATGCTGTTAGTATCAGTTTCAAGTGTTACAAAGCATGGTATTGACTTTTGCATGTTATTATTATCAGTTTCAGATATAACAAAGTATAATATTAGGTTTAATAAGCTATTAGTATAGGTTTCAGTATAATAAATATAGTATCAATTTTTGCATGCTATTAATATGAGCCTCAAGTATAACAAAATATGGTATTGGTTTTTGCACTCTATCTGTATCGATATCAGTTTTAGGTATGAAAAAAATAGTATCAGTGTGTGCATACTATTAGTATCAGGTTTATGCATAATAAAATATAGTATCAGTTTGAGGTATAAGAAAGTAGGTATCAGTTTTTGCATACTAGTGGTATCAATTTCAGGTATAATTAGAAATAAAATATAGTCATAACATAGCACAACATGTTGGTAAAGTTAAACAAAGCTAAAGTTTACAGCATTGGAAATAAGATCATAGTTTTGCACAACAAAATGACAAAATTTCAACAAGCATGTGTTTATATCTAAAGTGAAACAAAGCTAAGTTCAATTAGTTCTAACACATCATCTCAAATATATACTAGTTGACATTGGAGCAATTTTTACAACAAATTTACTTCTTTATATTTTCTTTTTCTTCCAGTCTTGACATGAATCGGATAAATTCCAACAACAATCGTTGTTCATCAATATCTAAATACAATCTTGCTCTGCTTTGCAACATAAGTTTAGGTTTTATCTTGATTATTATTTGATATGATAAATATCGTAACATATATTCTGCAGTCAACCCTATTTGTAGAAAAATATATTGTTAGTATCAGTTTGCATAAATTGTAGTATCAAGTATATATAAAATATACAATATTGAATTTAAGAGATTGCGGCGCAAACATGTAATATGTTTTGAAATGTAATAATTAACAGTTTTAGTATCAGTGTTTACATCGGTTATAGTATCAGTTTAGTAACTGTAGGTGTTATTTTTAACATATATGATAATTGTTTTTTTGGTTATATATAATCATAGTGTTGGTTTTGTGCATGTAGATATCGGATTTTGTGCATGTAGATATCGGATTTTGTGCATGTAGGTATCAGTTTTTATGCATGTAGGTATTAGATTGTGTGCATGTGGGGATCGGTTTTTATGCATGTAGGTATTGGTTTTGTGCCTGTAGGTATCAGTTTTGATCTGAAGCATCAACTTATTTCGAATAAACACAAGGAATCATTTTTTGCTCTATTTTGGTATCAGTTTTGTTATATATGAAAGTCAAAATAATTTCTAAAATTACAAAGTATCTACTTCTATCAAACAAAAAATATATATCATTTTTGTAATACTTTGATATTAGTTTTGCTTAACTGACAGTCAAAATAGTTTCTAAAACGACAAAGCATCAACTTTTATCAAATAGAAACTAGGTATCATTTCTGTAATTTTTTGGTATCGGTTTTTATATGAATGCCAATCAAAAATAATTTCTAAAATTATAAAGCATCAGCTCCGATCAAACCGAAACTAAGTATCATTTTTGTGCCTATAGGTATTACTTTTGATTTGAATCAAATTTTTAACGAACTGAAAGAAAATTTGGTTTGTACAATTAACAACTTTTTGCTAACATGACTAAATTATCAAAATTGCTTGGGTGCCCGTCTCATTCAACTAAGTGTACCAGGAATATAACAAATATATAATATTGTATATAAAAGAACATAATGCAAACATATACATGTTCTACTATTAAGTAACTATCGATTCAGTATTACTGTCAGTTTCATTACTAGTATCAATTTTACTATCGGTAGGTATTAGTTACCTTTTCCACTATGTTTTCTTTCATTTTTGCTTGATTTTCATTTTTTGTTGGTTGCTCATTTCCTTTCTTTGTTTTCTTTCTAACTTTTGTTGTGCTTCTACTTCAATTTGTGGTTTTGGTAATTTTAGATTTCTAGTATGGGTCTTCATTGTTTACGATTTTAGGATGCTTTGACCTAGGTTTTCGTTGTTTGGAATTGGGTGTTGTTGATGGATTTCAAATGGTTGTTTAGCAGGTGTTTGTGGTTTGCATGGTGATACTGATCTACTTCTAGTTTGAGGCGCCATTATTATATTGGTTTTCAATTTTGGAATCGTGTAAAACATTTTGAAATTAAAAAGATAGTGGAGAATGAAACAAAATAGAAATGTTTCTGGGAGTAATGGTTTGGTTTGCAATCGGGTTTTGAAACCCTCTTTGTTGCAATAAAAATATACTTTCTTTCTTATGCTTAGATTATAAGGAAATTTGTACTTTAAAATATTTTTTCATGTTACTTATCTTTCTCACATTAGGATTACTGTTCGTCCCTCTTCTTGTTTCCTTTTTCCTTCTGAAGAAAAGAAGGGATGAAAATTGAAACGGGTAGCAAAAAAAATTAGTAGTTAGCAAATTTATGTCTCCGATTGGCTTTCCTCACAAAATTTTAAGTCATCGGTTTAATTCATCATTCTCAATCATGGAAAAAACGAACCTTTTTTTGAATAAAGGTGAACGGGCTAAGCCCAAAAGCTTACAAAAGTTTATAAACGGTATAAACCCACCCACCCAAAGCATACCAACATCTCTTATAACTCTAATTAGGTTATACGCCCGACATATTATACAAATTCTAAAAAAAATCAAAAACCCTTAAAGAGACGATTTCCGTTATCTACGACCCTCTGCCTCCTTCCTTATCTCGGCTAGCTTCCCACCTCTCCCAATACGATAAACAGTCATTAAACCTTCATCTCATCCCCTCATATATTTGTTGAAGTCATTCTTCTTCTGATAAGAGGAGATCGAAGAAGAATTAACATATTTGAGGTCATCGCGACTCAGATCTGTTAATTCCTTCTCAGGAGTAGCATCGCAACCTGGATTCAAGTCTCGATCCACCATACTGACATCAATGACTTGCTGATTTGTCTGGAAGCCTTTCGAATGAGATAAAAATGCTCTAAGTGCTTGCTACCAGCTTCTATGCTCCACTCTTTAGCTAAAATTGCAAACTTGGTTTGATCTTTAACTTTTTTCTTTGACTTTTGGAGGATAATTATACTATCAGCCTCGATAAGTAACCATCTCTGCTCTTTATTCATACTAGCTTTATTATGAGTTCGGAAATTTCTTTAATTCCATATATGAAAGGCAGCAGTAGTAAGTAGAATGTGAGCATAATCTCTTTCAGTAGATATAGACTTAAATTCACTATTGATATATTGAATTGGTTGCTTAAGGTTTATATTTTCGTTGTTTGGAATACCCAGTTTAGTTTGAATGTGATTCCAAATAAAATAAGAATAACTGCATTCAAAAAACAAATGATTGGCACTTTCATCTGCTAAATTGCATAGGGAACAAAGTGAATTTGTTAGATTACCCCATTAATTTTTTCTGTCCCAAGTTGGCAATCTGTTATTGATAGCATAATAGGTATAATATGCTATCTTGGGAGCACTTCAATCCATATGCATTGATACCACTCAACATCAGCAATTTATTTCTTATAACTTCCCAAGTAGTTTTAAAAGAGAACTTTCCTCTATTGCTAACTGTCCATTCCCAATAGTCACTATTTGTAGTAATATCTAGAGAAATTTGGCAAATATCATGTTTATATTGATCAGTAATTGGATGTAATTGTGGTTGCTATTGATTTTCCTTAATGATTATTGACACTGTTGCATTAGAACCACCATAAATGACTAAGTTATCCTACCCTAACTTATTTATGAAAGATTCATTTTTAAACCGAGGGTCAAACCATAAACTAGTTTCTTCACCTAGTTTAAATTTTCTTTCTAATAAAGATTTTCTAATATTTCAGCATGTTAAAATTTGCTTCCATGCATAAGATTGATTGTTTATTGGCAATATATTCCAAAAATTACCATCTCTAAAGTATTTACACCTCATCTACTTGGCCCACAATGAATTTGCACAAATAAATCACTAAAATAATTTTAAATGTCAAGTTAAACCAAGATGATTCATGCTTCTAATGCCAAAACACACTTCTTTTTTAGGCCTACAGACTTTGTCCCGGCTAATTTTATGATATTTTTGCCTCCATAAAAAGTCAGCACATCTACTTTCTATTTTTCTAATGGATGCACCTGTAATATGATATGTTTGTAATAAATACAAAATTATAGCATATACAACGGTTTTTATAAGTTCCATTCTTCCTGCAATAGAAAGTAATTTGCATGACCAAGTTTCCATTCTCTCTTGAATTTTGTCAATGAGCATAGAGCATAGAGCAGTCAAAGTCCTTAATCTGATTAATAAATAAAGGTAGACCCAAATATTTAATAGGAAAACTACCTTCTGTAATATTTAGATAATCTAAAACTTATTTTTTATACCTCCTATGCTTACTAAAGTATGCTTTACTTGCACATTCATTATGTTGTAACCCTACATATTTATACAGACTTTCAAAAAAAATTAGTATTTTCTGCATTAACTTTGTTAGCCTTAAACAAAACCATAAGGTCATCTGCATAATTACATAAACAAGATGGTTAATACAAGGCTAAACTTAATTTACTGGGGTAATGTTACCCTTAATAGCTTCAATTTCCATTAAAATTGAAAAATATTCCATAACCATAGTAAGCAAATAAGGTGATAATGGATCACCTTGTCTAATAGCCCTATTACTTTTGATAAAACCTTTTGATTTACCTTGAACAAATATAGAAAAAAGTAGGGGTATTAATACATTCAAAAATCAAATCACAAAACTTAATAGGGAAACCCATACATCACATGATATGATAAATAAAACACCTGTTAACTTGTCATTAGAGTTTTGCAAATCTACTTTAATACAAACATTATCTCCATTATTAGTATCAAATTTTCTTACCATTTCATGTGCTAAAAGAGAATTCTCATAAATAAGTTTACTTGGCATAAAAGCACTCCAATTTTCTAAAATGACAAAAGGCAAAAATACTTTTATTCTATTACTTAACAATGTATTAATAATTTTGTTAATAAAATTGCAACAAGAAATAGGTCTATAGTTATCAATACAAATGGGGTTTTTGTTTTTGGGAATTAAAATAATAGAAGTATGATTAATGCTCTTAAGAATTTTTCCTTTTTCAATAAATTCATTAATTACTTCAAAGACCCGATCTTAATTCTTTCCCACTGATTTTTGTAAAATTTTGCATCAAACTCATCCGAGCAGGGTTTTATTACTAGCATTAAAAATAACATATTTAATTTCTTCAATTGTGACTGGGGCAAGTAGAATTTCAGATGCATTCTCATTCAAAATATTTTTACAAACAATTTGAGGAAAAAAATTTCATTAAATTCAGAAAAATATAGCTTTTCATAAAAATTAACTGCATCTTTAGCTACTTTATTGTATGCATTAGAGAGACTACTAGCATTTTCTATAACATTTCCTATGTTATTTATATGTTTTCTACTGTCATTTTAGCATGAAACAATTTTAAAAAAGTCATCTCCTAGAGTAAGCCAATCTACCTTAGCATTTTGTTTAGCATTAATTGTATATGTATAGCTCTGTAGAAAGGATTTTCTAATTAATAAAATCTTTTTAACAAAACTTACATCCTTTAGATTTATATCAGTAAGATCTTGTACTAGTTTCCCTTCCTTTCCCAATAAATCCAACTTGTTTTTATTCAGAAAGTTTGTTTTACTCCAAAGTTTAAGTTTATTTTTAGCATATTTCAAAAACATGCTAAACCGGTACTGTTTAGTACCATTAGAAGAAAAATTAAAGTAGCCTTCTACCAGAGCATTATAATATTCATCTAAAACCCAACCACTTTTAAATCTAAAATGAGCAACTTTTTTACCAAAATCTATATTTCAAAAAAGATTGATAAGTAAAGGAGTATTGCGACAACCCAGAATTTTTGGGTATTTGAAATCGGAATATTTAATCGATTTTACAAACATTAATTTTCAACTTGAAATTTCAAATAACACCATTATTTGGGTAATTAAGTTTAGACTTAATTATTGGAAATTGGGTAAAATATGAAAACTAAAATTTTAAGCATATTAAAAATAATTTGAAGATTTATAAAATTTATGTTGATAATACTGGAAATAATAGAGCTTTTTAAAGTTGAATTTAAAACTGCTTTTTTCAGTTTGAAAATATATTGTTTAAATCGATATTTAAAAATAGCCTTCCGGGGCACAGTCTCGGAATTCGACGAAACCAGTTCCATTGGATCCATAATAGTGTATTATTGTCGGATTTCAATTTTCGTAGCATTGGAGTTGTCGTGTGATCGTACGGTAGATAAACGCGCTGAAATCTTTATCGAAAATTCAATACAATGACTGGTCCAAAAATCTATCTTCTCCATACGATCGAATTAGGTCTCAAAACCTTTTCCATCGCGTTCGGAATAGGGGTTTAATATTATAAACGCCTAGCAGTACGTCTCGATAGGAGATTGAGATTTTAAGCTCAATTTCAATACGTTTGAAATTCAAATTAAAATTAAAATTTTATATGGTGACCAGTCAAAAACTGTAGCATGTGATTCAACACGTTGCTTGCCTCTTCAAGCACGTCTTCAACTAGGTTAACACGCGCCATTTCCTTTTTAAAATATAGAAACAGACGAGTTTTTTAAAAAAAAATTGATTTCTGGTTAGAAAAATAATAATTGATAGCCGAGATAACAAACACAAATGCCTAGTTTTAAAATCGAAAATCAAGTTCGGTTAATGGCCGATACTTTCCCCTCTACAATTTGTTCGTTCTCTAGTTATTCACTGCGTGCCCATCTCTCCTCAAATTCATTAGCAGGGAGTCGAAATTGCTTCAATTTCTTCTCAAACGAAGCGCGATGAAAGCTCTTGGTCGATTTGGAGGCTCGTGTTGAGATTGTCGTGGCGAATGTGGGCGCAGGATGGAAGGTGTGTCGATTTTACTTGGGTCGTCTGCATTTCGTCGATGTCGAGGGCACCTCAGAGCTTGGGATGTTTGCCTTTGGTCAGGCGAGCTCGTGGAGGTCAAGTCGAGAGGAGTCACGACAAATTTTTCCACAGCATCGCGGTAGGATTAGGAGCACGAGCCCGACCTTTTGCATTTCGACGTTGGCGACAGTGGGTTGGAATTCGTGAGGCTGCAGGCAAGGAGGTCGCGTTTTGGAGAGAGATGTCATAAGGTATTCTCGATTTTTATTTTCCTATTAAACGTAATTTTTAAATATATATATAAACAGAAATTATACATATGTCTAAATGCACTGGCAGAAGAAAATATATAACATAAATATATGTGTATATATAGATACATGGATTTTATTTTTAGTATATGGGTTTCAAAAGAAAAGGAGATATTATTTATAATTAGGAAATTTGTTTAAAAATTTAATCATTAGTTAATTGAATTGATTTAATGATGCTTGATTTGTTCGATTGGTTAGAATGTTAATAAACCGTATAATATTTATACAAGGTCAAAATCTGAAAGGGAACAAGCCGGTTTGGATCGGAATTGCAAATCAAAAACAAAGGCGAGTTAATCTCAGTCATTTGGATTTCCATTTAAATTTATATAGGTAAATTTAAATTATTGGTTGAATGATTGAATTGACTGGATGTGATATTATATATAATGGTATATATGTGTGTGTGTGTGTGTGTGTGTGTGTGTGTGTGTGTGTGTGTGTGTGTGTATATATATTGAAGTGATTGATTTGCCACATTTTATAGCGGATGAGACCCTATGCCCCCCGCATAATAGAGGAAGACCCTTTATACCACGATATCCCTCCTTGAAGTGGGATTGGTATTTTAAATTGTTGTGCTAACATCTGTGGATGCAGGGAAACAAATTGGAGGGATCCAACTGGATTCCTCAAATATTTAGATTTTTTTTAATATTCTGCGATCTAATTTACTTAATAATCTGAGATAGATTATATTGGTAATTGAAATATTAGAAGTTATGGTTTGATTGAACATATTTGGATGTACTGAGTTATCAAAAAAAAATATTGGATTTTTGAAGGGAAAATAAGAGAGAGAATTTTTAAGTAAATTAATTAAGAGAATTTGGATAAATTAAAGAATGAATTGGAAAATGATAAAAGTTGATTTTTGAAATCCTAACGAACAATTTCCAAGTATCGGGAAAGAGACTTTTAATAAATGAAAATAAATTAATTTTGAAAACTTAAGTGGTATTGTTTAAAAAAAAATTAAGAATTCATTTTAAATTCAGGATTTTAAATGGTTTAGGAGAAATAAAAGGGAGAATTTTAAAATTAAATATGAAATTAATATTTCGAATTTTAAATAAGATTTTAAAGAATAAACGTAGAAGTGAATATGGAATTAATAGTTTTTAAAACAAATTTGGGTAATTAAAGGAATTTATTTTTAAACGGAATAGATTTGGAAATCGATTTAAAATTTGATTTAATGTTGAAACTATTTTTTAAAAGGAGAATGAGATTATGGAATTTATAAATAGGGTTTATAAGTAAAGTGAAATAACAATCAAAGGATAATTTGGAGGTATAAATTCCAGATACGAATTTATAAGGAAAGGTGATTTGTTTAAAAAAATAAATAGTGGTTTATTTTTTTTAAAAGGTGTGGAAATGGGAAGTATATTTCCCTAGAAAGCCAAGTATATTTTAAAGGAGATTTTTTACGCGTAAGTTTATGGCTTTAAATTTTGTTTTAAAGAAACGTTTTAGAAAAATTTATTATTTTTAATTGTTTTATAATTTTAAAATAAATACTATTCAAATTTATTTTAGTAGTAATTATTTTAAACATTAAATTAGTATTATGTTTTTAAAAGAGATTTTCTAATATTATACTTATGTAAAACTTTTATTTATTTTTTAAAAATGGTTTGTGGCTTAAGTTTTACTTGGAAATCTAGTATAGAATTTCATATCTATTATTTTGAATAAAGTGTTTTAAGTAGTTTTTAATTCAAAATGTTTTAAAGTATATAGTTTTGCATTAAGTGATTTAAATTATTTTTAAAAAAGCTAAGTATTAAGTTGGTGATTTCAGGGGAAATAAACAATTGGGAGGAATTTATTCCGCGAGAGAAAAAGTAATTTGAAAACTATTTTTCAAAGAGGGTTGAAGTGTAGAAATATCTTGCGAAGATATTTTGAAAATATAAATAATTTGGAAAATTATTAAGGCCTGATGATTGTTTGTGAATATTTTTGATAGTTAAAATAACCGACTATCAATATTGGACAATGCGTTGATCGTTTCGAAGAGATCGAGATCGGGATTAATTTTCCGAAAACCACTTCGATCTGGTTTGAACGTTTTCGTGAAGAAGACAAGAGCTTGGAGACGAAGATGGAATAGTGAAGTGCAAGGGCTAATCGCTACTAATCCTGAGGGTGATTCCAAATGGATGTAGTAGAAATAGTGCCTTTGGTTCCGTTCAAACACTGTACGGACGAATGCTATCAGAACATCGTCAGGATGACGATGAACATTCTAAGTGAGTATGTGCTAAAATAGTAACGCATAGCCTCAAGCCTCATTAACCGGGAATGGCTAAAACAAAGGAGGTGCACACAAGGCTAAGTGGCTAGCAACCAATTAGTGTAAGGTCATCTCTATCTAGAAGTCCCTTTATTTCGGCTGTGTGGGCGGTTGCTAATCCCAACCATGGGGTGATCTTATTCGAACTATCCAGTAAGGAGTAGCTTGTGATGCAGGGGATCAGGGTGGATCCTCGGTACGGTGATCTAGACCACGTACTGTGACGGGCTGTACCCCAGTAGCCCTGCCATTGACGGAAACTCATTCTCCCTACGTGCCTTTACGGTTTTTTTGTAGAACCTACTACTGCTGGAATTTAATAATGTAACAATTTCGGCTATTTGAATAAGTATTTGTATATAGACACTACTATAATATCAGAGGATTTTATAAGAAATGTTTTGGTTATCGTAAGGTAAAAACTCGACACATTTATTTGTGGTGTGGTCTTATGAGATTCCTTTGATTTCAAATGTTTTTGAAAACTATAATAATCTAATTGAGTGTGTTTTCTCAGGTTGGTTTTCCCGACTGACTCGGATGTTAACTATAATGCTCGGGTCAGACCGAGCATTATAGATATAAGAAAGGATGTTGTGGAGCTCAAGAGACGAGATGGATGGCGAGACGTCTCACACTTATTCGATGAATATTCCGTTGTGTTTGGTTAACTGCATAGTAAGTTTTGCGAGGACAGGTTATGGTAACTGTCCAATTGTGTGCTATGAATTTTGTTGTACCCTGATGATATAATGTATAAACAGATATAATTCTTTTTGTTTTAAAGATTAGTCATTTATCTATTATATATTGTTCCGCTGCAATTGTGAGATTCTAATATTTATCCTATTTCTTCTTCTACCTCCTTCTTCTTTAACCCTAATGGTTCGTTTTTCCGGCATTAGATTATTTAGCATTTGATACAATGGACGTATTAATGTCGATTTTGGGGTGTTTAAAAATCCGAAGTTTACATTTGGTATCAGAGCTGAAGGTTAAGTGAGAACCTTGGCTCTGGTGGGGATTACTCATAGAAATAGAGTCTGTAGTACTCTAGAATGAGTTTGAGTGTACTAATAGATATGAGCGTGTATTTTTTTGTGAATATAAAAATTGTTTTTATATTGTGTTGACTTATCAGTTGAGTGTTTACGGATTCTGGTCGATATGTGGGATGCCATGTCATCGATAGGGACTTCTAAACTCTTAAACAAGATAAACCAACATAGTACTGTTTTAAAATAAGGTAAATGAAATAATTTTACCCAAATTATTTTTTTATATAAAGAAATAATTTTCCATGAATTATTATAGTTATATATGGTCGCTTGGTTGGTAGGAGTAATAATATTAAATTATTATCATTTTTGTGTAAAAATTTAAAATAGAGATTTAAATCATAACTATGGTTAAGGAAATAAATTTAGACAACAGAATAGAATTTGTAAATATGAAATATAAGTGTGATTTATAATTGTAATAGAATAAAATTCTAGAATAATGTTTGAATATAGATTTGAAAGGATTTGAAATTGAAATTTTAGGAAAAGTTAAAATTTCTTTGGGTTTGAAAATGGTTTTCAGAGGTTTTGAAGAAAAAAATAGTGATATTATTTCGAAAATATTTTTGAAATTGGGTTATGAAATCTGGTGAGATTTAGAATTTAAAAATATTTGAACTTTTTTTGAAAGGATAAAAGCATTGAACTCACTTCAGTCGCTGGAAAATAACTTTGGTGATGACTGCAGCATCATCGATGTTCGTTTTCGAGTTTCCAAGGGAGGAATTGCTACCTGAATGTTTTAAATTGGAGTTGATTGCAAAACTAGGTTTGGTTTTGAAATTCAAAGGATAATTCAATAAGCAAATGAGTTATGTATATATATTGATTTCAAAATTATTTTGAAATGTGGAGTAATTGTTTAAAGACTCTGGAATCTTATTTAAAATATTTATGGAACATAACTGAGTTTGATAACTTATAAAATTTGAAATTGTTAGAATAAAATCTAACTTGAAGAAAAGCTAAATTAAAATAAGTGTGAAAATGAAATAACTAAGAAAAAGTAAGCTAAATTGGATGGTTAATGAAATAAAGTTTATTGAATTGGAGATAAATTGCGAATGAGAAAATTGATTTAGTTGTAACTGAATAGGAATTGGAACTGAACATTTGAATAATGTTTAAATTTGAGTTATGTCAAATAAATGAGTAAAATAAACAAATTAAGTAAAATGGAAGTTGAATATTGGAATTAAATTGGAATTGTGTTAAAGTAAAATGGAAATTAGTCATGTTGGACTAAACAAAAAAGTATTAAAAATAAAATTTGGAAGTAAACTAATTAAATTAAATGGGTAAGAAAATGAATTGGAAACAAATAATTGGATGATATTTAATTTTGTAACTAGCAAAGTGAAGCTGAAGGACTAATTCGAAGTAGACTGAGAATAATAAGGGTTTGGAAATAAAGTCCACTAAGATTTAAAATAAATTAGTAAGTGGAGCTAAAAAGAAGTGATTAATTAAATATGGTTTGAAATAAGATGAATAGAATTCAATATTTAAAAATAAAAGGTAAATTGAATTCAGAATGGAATTAAATTTGATTTAACTGAAAATAGATACAAAAGCTTAAGTGGTAAAGTGAAAATAAATATAAGAAGTGTATAAAATATATATATATCGAACCTAAAAAATGAGTGGTGAAATTCTTAAGTAAATTTGGTATTGGGAAAAATATTCTAAGTGAATAATTGAATGAAGATTATACTGGAAGTTGTGAAATGGAAATTTTTTGAATAAGTAGATAGAAACCAAAATGAATGTGAATAAGAAAAGAAAATTTATATAGTTAATAATCAATTGAGATAAATACGTAAGATGTACGTATATTATTTTATTCGCATAGCGATTTGATCCGAATTCGAGCACAGAATTTTGAGGTAATTATACCGATTCGAATTAGGATTTTTTACTCGATTTTCGATGGCAAACCCTGGATATGGATTTTTGATCGATTCTGGGAATTCTCTATCATAGTTTGTGGCTATGCAAGGAGAATGACGGTTTCTGATCAAGAAATCAGATCTGAGTCCGCACTAGGAAGTCGGGTGAACGATACTAGTTCGGAAGTGAAATTGTGTGATCGAGTGAACGATCGGATTTGGGATTACGTACGGATGATATATGTACATCATACGGGCTTGAATGAAATAGATGTTGAAAATTTTGTAAAAAGGAATGCATAAAATGATTTTTTTAAAGCTATGATTCGATATTATTGTTAAGTAGGATATACATGTGTTTAAAAAGCAAAAGGAAATTGATGAATTTGATTTCAGAAGATAAAATTTTATGGCCCGACAAAAAATAGTATGTATTTAAATTTCTGTATGAAATTTGATGATTTTCTGCTCTAGCCACTTGGCCTTTTGTTTTCTTTTGAAATCGGGTGGCCCGTAGTGGCATTTTGTAGTCATACCGATCTAGCCGTGCAAACGAGACGCTGGCGAAATTTTTCAAAAATTTAGGCAGTTAGAAAAATTTTGAGAAAATTTTGTTGATTTAAAATTTGGTTTTACATTTAAATTTGAATGGTTGAGTAAGTGATATGGTTGAAACCTATAGAAATAGTTTGGAAAGTTAGTAAGAGGTTTAGTGTGTCTTCAATAGAAAAGATTGTTTTGGGAGGTTGTTAAAACTAGTTGTTTGGGAAAAATAGTGAACGGATATTGGACCATTCTACTTAACTAGTAATTTCGGAGACAAAATTCTTTTAAGGGGGGAGGAATGTAACAACCCGGAATTTTTGGATATATGGAATTGGAATATTTAATCGATTTTAAATATCCAAAAGTTAATTTTCAACTTGAAATTGCAAATTTCATCATTATTTGGGTAATTAAGTTATTGGATTAATTACTGGAAATTGGGTAAAATACGAAAACTGAAATTTTAAGCTTATTAAAAATAATTTGAAGGTTTATAAAAATTTATATTGATAATACTGGAAATAATAAAACTTTTTAAGGTTGAATTTAAAACTGTTTTGTTTAGTTTGAAAATATATTGTTTAAATCGATATTTAAAAATAGTCTTTCGGGGCACAGTCTCGGAACTCGACGAAACTAGTTCCATTGGATCCGTAATAGTGTATTATTATCGGATTTCAATTTTCGTAGCATTTGTAGTTGTTATGTGAACGTACGGTGGATAAACGTGCTGAAATCTTTATCGAAAATTCAATACAATAACTTGTCCAAAAAGCTATCTTCTCCATACGATCGAATTAGGCCTCGAAACTTTTTCCATCGCGTTCGGAATTGGGGTTTAACATTATAAACACCAAGCGGCACACCTCGATAGAAGATCGAGATTTTTAGCTCGATTTCAATACGTTTGAAATTCAAATTTAAATTAAAATTGTATACGGTGACCAGTCAAAAAAAGTAGCCTATGATTCAACACGTTGCTTGCCTCCTCAAGCACATGTTCAACTGGGTTAACACGCGTCATTTCCTTTTTAAAATATAGAAATAGCCGAGCTTTTTAAAAAAAAAATCGATTTCTCGTTAGAAAAATAATAATCGACAACCGATATTATAAACACAAATGCCTAGTTTTTAAAATCAAAAATCAAGTTCGATTAATGGCCGATACTTTCCCCTCTTCAATTTGTTCGTTCTCTAGTTATTCACCGCGTGCCCATCCCTCCTCAAATTCATTGGCAGGGAGTCAAAATTGCTTCAATTTCTTCTCAAACAAAGTGCGATGAAAGCTCTCGGTCGATTTGGAAGCTCGTGTTGAGATCGTCGTGGTGAACGAGGGCGAAGGATGGAAGGCGTGTTGATTCAATTTGGGTTGTCTGCGTTTCGTCGATGTAGAGGGCACCTCATAGCTTTGGTTGTTTGCGTTTGGTCAGGCGAGCTCGTGGAGGTCAAGTCGAGAGGAGTCACGACCAATTTTTCCACAGCGTCGCGATAGAATTAGGAGCACGAGTCCGACTTTTTGCATTTCGACGTTGGCGATAGTAGGTTGGAATTCGGGAGGCTGCAGGCAAGGAGGTCGCGTTTTGGAGAGAGATGTCATAAGGTATTCTCGATTTTTATTTTCCCATTAAACATAATTTTTAAATATATATATGAAAATAAAAATTATATATTTGTGTAAATGCAGTGACAGAAGAAAATTGTATAACATAAATATATGTGTATATATAAATACATGGTCATGTTTTATTATATATAAAAAGTAAACAGGGATATATATAGGTAAGATTTTGATTTACAACAAAGTGGAAAAGCAGTTCTTTTTAATTTCATATGTATATAGGAACCAGAAAAGAAAACAAATTTTTATAAAGATATATATATATATATAGACACACACACACACACTTATATTTATATGCGAAAACAAAAAAAATTATTTAATATAGATAAAGTTTAGGAGTTTTATAATGCTGTAAAAGTGTGTATATATGTACAAATTTGATTTTTGAAATCTGTATAGATTATTTTAAAACGTATATAGATTATACTTTTACTATATGAGTTTCAAAAGAAAACGAAATATTATTTATAATTGGGAAATTTTTTTAAAATTTAATCATTAGCTAGTTGAATTGATTTAATGGTGCTTGATTTGTTCGATTGTTTAGAATGTTAATAAACCATATGATATTTATACAAGGTCAAAATATGAAAGGGAACAAGCCGGTTTGGATCGGAATTGCAAAACAAAAACAAAGGCGAGTTAATCTCAGGCATTTGGATTTCCATTTAAATTTATATAGTTAAATTTAAATTATTGGTTGAATGATTGAATTGACTGGATGTGATATTATATATAATGGTATATATATGTATATATATATTGGAGTGATTGATTTCCCGCATTATATAGCGGATGAGACCCTATGCCCCCCGCATAATAGCGGATGACCCTTTATACCACGATATCCCGCCTTGAAGGGGGATTGGTATTTTAAATTGTTGTGCTAACATCTATGGATGCAGGGAAACAGATTGGAGGGATCCAACTGGATTCCTCAAATATTTAGATTTTTTTAATATTCTGTGATCTGATTTATTTAATAATCCGAGATAGATTATATTTGTAATTGAAATATTGGATGTTATGTTTTGATTGAATATATTTGGATATACTGAGTTATCAAAAAAATATAGATTGGATTTTTGAAGGGAAAATAAGAGAGAGAATTTTTAAGTAAATTAATTAAGAGAATTTGGATAAATTAAAAAATGAATTGGAAAATGATTAAAGTTGATTTTTGAAATCCTAACGAACAATTTCCAAGTATCGGGAAAGAGACTTTTAATAAATGAAAATAAATGAATTTTGAAAACTTAAGTGGTATTGTTTAAAAAAAATTAAGAATTCATTTTAAATTCAGTATTTAAAATGGTTCGGCAGAAATAAAAGGAAGAATTTTAAAATTAAGAATGAAAATAATATTTTGAATTTTAAATAAGATTTTAAAGCATAAATATAGAAGTGAATATAGAATTAATCGGTTTTAAAACAAATTTGGGTAAGTAAAGGAATTTATTTTTAAATGGAATAGATTTGGAAATCGATTTAAAATTTGATTTAATGTTGAAACTATGTTTTAAATGGAGAATGAGATTATGTAATTTATATACAGGGTTTATAAATAAAGTGAAATAATTATCAAAGGATAATTTGGAGGTATAAATTCAAGATGGGAATTTATAAGGAAAGGTGATTTGTTTAAAAAAATAAATAGTGGCTTATTTTTTTAAAAGGTGTGGAAATGAGAAGTGTATTTCCCTGGAAAGCCAAGTATATTTTAAAGGAGACTTTTTATGTACAAGTTTATGGCTTCAAAATTTTGTTTTAAAGAAATGTTTTAGAAAAAATTATTATTTTTAATTGTTTTGTAATTTGAAAGTAAATATTATTCAAATTTATTTTAGTAGTAATTATTTTAAAGATTAAAGTAGTATTATGTTTTTAAAAGAGATTTTCTAATATTAAACTTATGTAAAACTTATATTATTTTTAAAAAATGGTTTGTGGCTTAAGTTTTACTTGGAAATCTAGTATAGAATTTCATAACTATTATTTTGAATAAAGTGTTTTAAGTAATTTTTAATTTAAATGTTTTAAAATATATACTTTTGTATAAAGTGATTTAAATTATTTTAAGAAAGCTAAGTATTAAGACTTGGTGATTTCAGGGGAAATAAACAATTGGAAGGAATTTATTCCGCGAGCGAAAAAGTAATTTGAAAACTATTTTTCAAAGGGGGTTGAAGTGTAGAAATATCTTGCGAAGATATTTTGAAAATATAAATAATTTGGAAAATTATTAAGGCCTGATGATTGTTTGTGAATATTTTTTGTAGTTAAAATAACCGACTATCAATATTGGACAATACACTGATCGTTTCGAAGAGACCGGTATTGGGATTAATTTCCCGAAAATCATTTCGATCCGGTTTGAACATTTTTATGAAGAAGACAAGAGTTTGGAGACGAAGATGGAGCAGTGAAGTGCGAGGACTAATCACTACTAATCCTAAGGGTGATTCCAAAATGGATATAGTAGGAATAGTGCCTTCGGTTCCGTTCGAACACGGAACGGACTTGTATGGACAAATGCTATCAGAACATCGTCAGGAGGACGATGAACATTCTAAGTGAATGTGTGCTAAAAAGGTAACGCATAGCCTCGAGCCTCGTCCACCGGGAATGGCTAAAACAGAGGAGGTGCACACAAGGCTAAGTGGCTTACAACCAATTAGGGTAAGGTCATCCCTGTCTAGAGGTCCCTTTATTTCGGCTGTGTGGGCGGTTGCTGATCCCAATCGCGGGGTGATCTTATTCAGACTATCCAGTAAGGGGTAGCTCTGGTCTTGCAATGCAAGGGATCAGGGTGGATCCTGGATACGGTGATCTAGACCACGTACTGTGATGGACGGTGCCCTAGTAGCCCTACCATTGATGGAAACCCATTCTCCCTATGTGCCTTTACAGTTTTTTTTGTAGAACCTAGTACTGCTAGAATTTCATAATGTAACAGTTTCGGCTATTTGAATAAGTATTTGTATATAGACACTACTATAATATTAGAGGATTTTATAAGAAATATTTTGGTTATCGTTAGGTAAAAACCCGACATGTTTATTTGTGGCATGGTCTTAGTAGGTACCTTTGATTTCAAATGATTTTGAAAACTTTAATAATCTAATTAAGTGTGTTTTCTCACGCTGGTTTTCCAGACTGACTCCGGTGTTATTTAACTATAATGCTTGGGTGAGACTGAGTATTATAAATACAGGAAAGGATGCTGTGAAACTCAGTAGACGAGATGGATGGCGAGACGTATCACACGTATTTGATGAATATTATGCTGTGTTTGATTAACCGCATAGTCAGTTTTGTGAGGACAGGTTATGGTAACTGTCTAGTTGTGTGTTGTGAATTTTGTTCTACTTTGATGATGTAATGTATAAACAGATAAAATTCTTTTTGTTTTAATGATTAGTCATTTATCTATTATATATTGTTCCGCTGCGATTGTGAGATTATGATATTTATTCTATTTCTTCTTCTACCTCCTTCTTCTTTAATCCTAATGGTTCGATTTTCCGGCATTCGATTATTCGGTATTTGATACAGTGGACGTATTAATGTCGATTTTTGGACGTCGAAAAATCAGGCCGCTACGAGTATGGTCAATTGTATTATGTTCAAGTGTAGAACAGGTAAAATTAGGAAAAAAATGTTTGAAAAAATATTTTGTTCATTAAAATCCTATCCAGTTTACAATGAATATTCTTTGCCAAACCAGATTTCCAAGTGAATCTATTTCCACTTATATTTGGTTCTAACAGACCACTCTCAAGTAAAAATTTATATAATCTATCTAATTTTGTTTAAGGAATTTTATTACCCCATATTTTTCAAAAGCACACAAAGCAGAATTAAAATCACCCATAATAAGCCAGGGAAAATTATAAATTAAATTCAAAGCTTTTAGACTACACTACATTCCATTTCTTTAACTTTCAAGGTTACTGCCATAAATACAAATGATTTGCAAAGAGAAACTGTATTTTTAAACTTACGGTCTATATATTGTTTATCTTTATTAATATTCATATTAGTCCAGACATTGGAATCCCAAATAATTATAATTCTACCTTTATAGCCACAATCATTATTATTAATAGATTTCCATTTGCTAAACAGTTTCAAGCAAAACTTTTAATAATTATCATCATTTAATTTGTTTTCAATATGGGCTATAATAGAGAGCTTATAAACACTTAACGTATATAATTTATCAGTTTGTCTAGTAGGGGAAATCATTCCTCTAACATTCTAAGCAAGAATAGACATTAATCAAATATAATAAAAGGAAAGGAAAATTTACATTGTACCCGACACAGTAGTGCTCTTACCTCTTCTTTTGTTTTCAACACTTTTAGCTTTAAGCCTAGTAGTTATTTCATCCCAATCTAGATTAATTGAAATGTACTTCGGTTTGAAAGTTTTTTCTCTTTAATACCCTTATTCTTACCAGCTGCCATTACTTTTAGTATACGAAGCACTAAAATATCAAACTGATCAACAATATCCACCATATCTAATTCAGTTCCAATGTTATTCTCTACTTTTAGAAGTGTAATAAGTTTTATATCAATTTGTCTAGTAGTGCGAGGCATAGTGAGTCAATATCCTCAACTACTGCATCATGCTCTGGTGGAGGGGCATTCTTAATGAATTAAGATCCTGATTATTGCATTGCTGAGGGACTTTGTTAATTGTTGTATCTTTATTGTTGTCTGTAATTAAACATGATTCTGAAACATGAGGGTTTTGGACTCAAAGACCATCGTATACTTTTGTCCCTCCTTTGAACTGCTCTGGGTGTTTTTTTTGAATTTTCTTTCTTTCATAAGATGATGAACTTCCTCGGCAATGACCTGATCTTCTTGATCAGTGATCTCTGTAAAGTTTTCCCTTTGATTGAAAATGATACCTTCTTGGTTGATTTGATCGCTTTCTCCAAATGAGATAAACTGTTTTTGCAGCACTTTAGTATTTATTAGATCTGTAGATTATTTTTCAGATACGTTTTCTTGACTTTCGTGATTACAAATTTCGGAAATCCATGCTTTTTTGGCCTACACCGATCTCTAGTGTGGCCGAAGCACTTGCATACATTGCATTTCGGTGGAACCTATTCATATTCAACATTTTGAATTATATTTTCACCATTGTACAAAGAAAGATTAATTTCATCATGAAGTTCATCATTTGCAGACACTTCAATAAGGAGAAGAGCATAATTTAATCTTGTCTTTATGGTTGTGGCTGCATCGATTTTAATTGGTTTCCCAATGCTACTAGCCATAAAACTAAATGCCTCACGGTCCTACATCTTTAGATTTACACTGGGTAATCTTACCCATATCATCATTGTTGTTAATAGATCTCTGCCCATTTTTAGAGATTTGGACCATCTTCTAATAATGATGAGTTTGCCATTGTAGAAAAATGAACCATTTTTCAAAATAGAGCGGCAATCTTGAGTTTCTTTGAATTTCACAAGAAAGAAATCGTTCTCTCTTGTGAAAATTTCAAAATCACCTTCTAATTTTCATGCTCGCTGAATATAAGATTTGAAATATAAGTGGTACGATTTGGTACCCACCATATATGCAATAACCGAATTATTCCAGGTTTCAATTGCTCTTTTACACACTACTTTTGTAACCAGTCCATACTTCTTGTTATTGATCTTAATTGGTGATATACGCTCAAGATTACACTCATCCTCCGTCGGTTCTTGAGGTTGCTCTACCACTATATCTACCCATGTTTTTTGGCCTACATCGAATTCCTTTTTTTGTCTATGGAATGGTGGTTTTCTAACCATTTTTATCCCTTAGAATGTCTTTATTGGGAGCCGATGGAAATCCTAACCTTTCTTGGCCTCTCTCCACCTTTACAACCTGGATGGGGCTCATTAGAATCCATCATTATCAATGATGACACCCCCCGATGGCTTTCTGATTTGAGAAAACTTAGGTGGTCTGAGTTTAAAATTTGAATCGGAGAATTTTGAGGAATTTTGTGAGTAATTTGGTTTTCCCCCATGGCTAAGTGGAAACCTTTGGTTAGGAGGAGATGTTGTTTGCAAGTAAGAAGAAATAATAGAAAAATGAACCCTAATTCAACCGTGGTTACTACTTCTATTTCATTTTCTTTTTCTATAGTTTTTGCTATTTCGATATTGTAATTTTATTAGTTGATACTCATAATAATAATTCATAGACTTTTGGCCAATGGTATGCTTCATTATCATGACATAGAAATTTACCTGGTCCAGGCATGGGTTCCCATCCACAGTTAGAGATTGTGCAAATGTTGTCTAATGCCTATGAAATTGAATGCCATAAAAATGACTTTAAAAGGAATAATGATGCCTATATCGCTACTTAGTCCACTATTCTATCACATATATTACAATAAAATTTTCAAATGGAAAATAGGAGAAAAATGAAAGTAATAAAAAGTCCATCCATATATATAACTACAGTTGTATTCCACAAAATTAAAAAGGCAATCAAAGTAAATATTTATTTGATTTTCATATGTTGATGACTTCAACGTATTTTTGAAACTTTTATTCATTCACCGTAACATTTATGGTGACTGATTTTGAGATTTTCATTTTTTACATGTGTATATTTGAAGACAGTGCATATATATTTTTATTTTAGAAAGAGTATGTGAATCATGTTTACTTTTCAATAAAAAGATGGAACCCGGTGCACGACGCTCTTCATGATAGCGGATCTGAGGAGGTTGATAATGTACGTGACTTTTCCCTCGTATTACGAAAAGGCCATTTTCGGAGTTAAACTTGGGCGTCCAGATCACCATGCGGGTGACCTGACCATTACTTAAGGCTCGACCTCATGTTTATTTTTTTTTAAATAACCATATTTAAATTTTTTTTAATCTAATGCCATATATTTAGTCTGCTTTTTCTAGCAAAACAAGTTTAAAATAAATATTATATATTTCCACCCAGTTTGGGATGTCAGACAAAATAAATGTGTGTTTTAGTAACAATTTAAACACTGAAACAGTGGAGGAGAAATTCCACATTAATTTCTAATTATTTCAGCGATTGCATATATGGTGAGAGTTTAATCTTTTTTTTCTTTTCATTCTTCACTATTTAAGTCATAGTTTGACTTTTAATAATTAATTTTTTTGTTGTATTTATAGAATCAATATGCGGTATTTATATAATTTTAAGGATTTAGATAGTAGAAAAATAGAGTGATTTGTACAATTCTAGTTTACTCTAAGAACAATTTCATGGCAATCAAACTTCAATTCCATGTTGCTTGCCCTTAGTTGATCATCACAGTTAAACATTTTGGGATGACTTTATCTTGTAGGCAGCAAACTATTTTTCTCTCTTTCCCTTATTTTTTTAATATTTTAATGCTTTCTATATGAATGTTCTAAGCCAATCTCATATTTTTAGTACTTTCTACAAGGTGTTTACAAATATCATAAACAATGGCATTTTCTTTTTTATACACTATAACCATTACCTAAAATTTGTTGTTTTGTTTATAAACATTAATGCTTCTATTATCAATGATTCCTTGAAATTTGTTTACTTCAAATGTTACCTTATTATTTGAAATGACGTCTTTCTCTTTACAAACAACCATTTTTATTGTATTTGTCCTATATTCAAATTATATAATCTTGAATGTCACTTATGGATATGTGTTAGGATTTTTTATCTAAAGGTATTGGAAGTGAATCGAATTTACATCAAATAGTGTTGACACATAGAAATAACTACAGCGATAAAAAAATAGAAAGAATAAAATGAGAAGACATCAAAAAGATCTACAATTTTGAATTTGTGCTTACTATTTACCATTCCAAGTAAACTAAAACATGTTTTAAAAAATGAGTTATGTGTGCTTTAGTTTTTTCTTCTCTGTATATTTTTTGACTCTACGTGGTTCATTATTTTATTATACTTCTCCTATCGATCTCATATTTTTGGGCTTTTTGTATGCTTAGTGTTTTATTTAGCAAAATAAATAGGAAAGAAGACAAATAATTTCATTCTTAGGGTTTCAAAAATTTATAAAACCTCAAAAATGTTTTTTTGGAAAAGCTAAAGCATGAAGTGCAATGAATTTGAAAATGGATTTATGCATTGATGAGAAGATGGACAACAATACCCAATTTATTTATATCAAGGTGACAATACAAGAGGGAATAGTTATTTTGAAGGTCTATAGTCGTCGAAAGTCATTGAAAGCCGATGAAACTGAAATAACATCCTTCAAGCAACTGCTCATAGATGGCTCCATCAACAACTTTTTGACAATCTTCATTAGATGTTTTGATGGTTTTCGTCGCTGGGTACACGCCGTAATCATGAGTCCGTCATGTTTTGGCTAATTAGTCGTTGCTAGTTGTCAAAAATCTAAAACATTTTTTATTCCAACCGCAATTCAAGCATCAAACAACACATATATAATAACATATATCACAGTCCAATTTCACGCGTGTAAATCATATATATTAAAGCCTTAACCACACATATCATATATACCATAAAATATGTCATACCAAAAATTAAAAAAATCAATATATACAATAAACGAACCTTAAACATCAGTTAATATACCACAAATCTCAAAATGTATCATACATCATATCAAATAAACCTTACCCATCTCAAAGTATATATAGCTCTGATACCACCTCACAACATCAAAGTGCATATATATAATATTTCAACATAAATAAATCATATCTACTCCCTATTGCCTCCATATCCCTATGATGAAGGAAATCTACCATCCTTTTGCATATAAACGGCAATGCGTCCATCTAGCATCTGGTATATCATCGCACTTCGATGCTTGTCTCGATCCTCAAGATCAGTCATCTGAGCTCTCAGTCTGTAATCTCCTTATCGTCGTGAGCTCTTATATAGCTCTCTTGCCTTCGTGTAGAATGTAACATTTTTATCAATGTATACGAGTTTCATATAGTATGATTAATAAAATCAACGCGTTATACATTATTCATAAATATATTATACATAAATATTACCTCTTGGTTTCCAAATCATAGCGCCTTTTCCGCATTGGCGGTTTGATGATAGCGTCAAAAATCATGTTCTCCTCATTAGCGGTCATCTCTTCTCGATCTATTATCTCAAGTAGCATGTCTTATTCTTTAAAGAATTTATCATGTGACTAAAATAGAGACACAATTAAAATTCATATTGCATTATATATTTATAACTTATAATCTAAAGTGATTATTAATAACTTATAATTTAAAATATGCTTAACATAGACTCTTGTGATTTTGTATCATGCTAGGTGTATGTTTTTGAACCATCTTCATTGACATGCTCAATGGCGTGAGTATGAGTAAAAATTTCCAAGTAAGAGATGGGACGACCATACTCTTTTTCCTTAAATAACTAATATGTATTGCATCCATCCAATGCATTCTTTTCGATAAGCTGTCGTTCCTTGCCATCCACCCAATCTCGATTTGATAATGTCAACAATTCACTAACCTAGACTCTGCGAGTGTCCCACACCCTCAGATAAAGAAACTCTATTATTATATATATAAGATTATACGATGTTGTAAGTATTTATAATCGCAATTTATAAATTTGCAGTTCTTGACGGTAATGCTGGTATGACTTTATACCCCCATGATGCGTGATAGGATTTGCATTCCTATTTGTAGAATTTAGCTCAGATTCTGCCTATAAATTTAACATAAACATTGTACTTCACATTTGTAAATTGATTTTATTATATGATAACTTCTACTAATTTATTAATAAATGTAAGAGACTAGTAAACTTACAATCGCTTCTTGATTTTTTTAGTAAGCATTTAAAGCACCCTAAATGGTTCCACTCATCCGGTCTGGTTTTTTTTCTTTCTTAATGTTTGACATTGTATTGCGGCAATTTTTTCACATTTTTATAGTCCAATAATTTGTGATGAGAGACAAGTCTATTTTCTGTAAATTTATTTCCTCCTGCACATTGAGATTAAAATGAGTTATACATTTATACTTAGTCAAAAAATTGCACAATGGTTATATACATAATGAAAAACACATTTACACTTACGTAAAAATCCTGCCAAATATACTCTACAACGTGGGGTCGGATACTCTCCCACTTGGGCTAGTAAGCAGTCATTCTACTCTTGTAGGCAACCTTAGGAACATAAAGCATAGGATCTGTAACGACCCGTCAATTTTAGTGGTTTTAAAAATATATTTAATTGAAATTTGTGAAATTTTAAATAATTGAATTTTGAAAAAAAAATTAATATTGGGAATACATCTAATTAAACATAACAAATGGTAAATTTTCTTCAGCTAATATGGTAGTTTATTTTCTTGTGCAATTTTATTTCAATTTATATCAGTTAATAATTGATGATAATAGAAATGTTTTCCAAACCTGAATATTTTTACACCATAAATTTGTAAATCATCTTTTGAGTGAGACGTCATGTTCAGTTTCGTCAAATTTAGACTGTTATTGCCCCGTTTATCTTATTTCTGGCAGATTTGCAGCATTTTCAGTACCGATTATCGACTTTTGATAGGATGATCGTAATACTGATATCTATATACCGTTTCGATCATCTCGTCGTGCTGATCTCTACAGTATATTCACTCTGTGTTTTGAAATTTGGTACATAGCGGAATCCATGGAGTACCTATGGGGTATCCTCTGGTAGCCTCCCGATCTGGAGTACCTATGGAGTCTGGTACATTACGAGTTTGATTTGTGTCATACCTATGGAGTATCCTTTGGTAGCCTCCCGATCTGGAGGTATTACGGTACTGTGTAGACTATTGGCACTATAAAATGTGTTAAGGGGGATATGGGTAACGCATTAACGCTATTTTAATAGTTTGCTTTACTTTAGACATTATTATAATAGCGTATGTTACTACATAGTAGATAGTTCAACGGATCCGTAGAGGATGGTTATCCCAAAAATCCTTTGAGTTACTTGTATTTCAGTTGATATTTCACTTGAGTTGGATTTATTGATATAAGAATGTTAATCACGACTCAAGTGTTTCGTGTTTTACTTTACGCTTAGGTCGGACTGAGTGTTCTAGCATTTGAAACTCACCTTTGGAGTTGGAGCTTCGCTTGGAGATTCATCTATCGATTATACTCTCAGGTATTCATTTGATTCCAGTGATGTATTCTGATCTTGTATTTGACTATTGTATTTAAGACTTCTGTTGTATCTTATTTAACTCTGTTATATATATAGTAGCTTCATGAACTACTATTCTTTTTTTCCACTACGTTATTGTTATATTACTGTGTGCTTGTGATTCTCTGATCTTTATTTACTGTATATGTTGAGTTTTGCCAAATATAAATTAGCACTCTGGTATTTTGAGCAATTCAAATTTGGCATGTGTGGATACAAATGGTTGAAAATATCAGGTTGTTATAGTTGGTATCAGATCTTTGGTTTTAGGCAAAACTAAGCACATAGAGTAAATTCAGTTATAGAATTGCTTTCGTTCGAGCTTGATCTCTTCCTCTTTGATTCAGTTTCCTTTGAATTTTGGAACTCTCCTATTCATTCTGAAATCCATCTTTGTCTTTCTCTATTCGTATTTTCTTGATTTTTGGAGCATCCCATAGCTCCACTATGTAATTGCAAAGGGGGGAAACTCCTTTACAATAACCATACCAAAGATTTTGTATCCTCGATTTACGATGATATCTATCTCCTGCTATGCCTGAATTCCATCTCTTACGATCGAATGTCGATTTGCCTCAGAATTCTACGGCGATCTTATTCTTGAAGTCACGGTTGACCCGGTTTCGGTCTCCCGCGATATATATAAGTCTATCCATCTTTCCTCTTTTGTAATCTATCCATCTTACCTTCCGAGTCTATCTACTTAGCTAGAATCCTCTTTGATTAGGGTCCTCTTTGTATTTTAATCTCTATCCTTGCTATGAAACCTATTCTTGTATAATCGAGTGAGGGAGAGTATTTGTGTTATCCCAACTTTTGGCAAAGTTGAGATACCTAAAATTTACCAAAAATCGATGATTATTATTCTTGAATGTCGACCTTGCATTGCAGGATGACCATGGATATCGATGAATTTTGTCCGAGTCCAGATCGGACCACAATTGATAGGACATGACAAGAGAGATCATAGAAGTCCTCATTTCAAATTTCAAGTCAATCCGAGGTCGTATGCTTAAGTTATGATTTAATCGAGTTAAGAAGGATGGACACTGCTCAGTTCGAACCCATCCACTTCGAACCCATCATATTCGAATCCATAAGAAGAAGTGATGATCGAATCCATCAGCCAACATCTTCCTTCGACTCCATCCTGCTTCGACTCCATCGGCCTCGATACCATCACAGTGACTCACCTTCGAATCCACGAACTGAACCTTTGCTTCGACTCCATCAAGCAAGCCCCCAAGTAACCTTGCTTCGAATCCATCTTCACACGACCACAAACTCATCATGGCTTCGGCTCCATGCTATCTTCGAATCCCACATGTTAAAGGCGACTTCGAATCGATCCAAAGTAACGTATTTGGATCGATTCGAACGAGCATCTCTCCATCGATTCGAAGACGACCTTCGAATCCAACACGCGAAGCCATCCAGTGAGCACGGCAAAGGACTCGGAGTCGACCCAATCAACTCGGCGAAAAACATGGATCGACTCGAAGAACGTGCGCCACGTCACAGAAGCATGGATTCGGCCCTATGGGTTCGAAGTGATCGATTTGAACGAACCCATAGGATCGATTCGAACACGACAGCGTACTGAGGAGCACTACTTCGAATCGATGATAACTCTCAATCCACTGATCCAAATCTCATGAAATTTTTACAGGAGTTCGTCTACATGTCGAAGAATGTCCACGCCAAGTTTCATCACGATTGGACAAGATCTTGATCGATTCGAACCAAGGGTCGAATCGATCCCAATGTGGGCCCGGGTCTCCAGGTTTCGGCCATGTGGGCCCCCTCACGTGTCAGAAGTGGTCTACCTGACTTTTAGGAGAAATATCAGCCTCCTACACCTATAAATAGAGCCCCAGGTCATTCAGAAAAAGGGATCGATTTCTCTTTGGCAAGATCAAGGCTCTGAAGCACCAAGATTCCACCAGGCTCTGCTTTGCATTCCATTACCATCATTATACTTGAATTTCAGAGTTGTAATCCATGGTAATCCGCTGTAATCAATTGTAATCAGCGAAGAACATCAATAAAAAGAGAAAACCTTCGAAGTGGACGTAGGCCGGAGATAGCCGAACCACTATAAATCGTGTGTTCTTGTTCATAATTTCTGTTTTGCTGCGTATTGCTTGTTTAGATCTGTGATTTGTGTTTGGGTATTGCTGATTTATATTCCAACACTGGTGCTTTCACAATACTTGGGGTTTGTGACCAATTTTGACGCAAACACTTTGGTGCTTCCACTGAGAAGGACTAGCACCCGCTACATTCAGAGTTCAGATTCAAGAGTTCGAAGACTTCCAATTCAGAGACAATGACTCGACAAACAAGACAAAGGGTTGATAGGAGCCAACAAGGAGAAAGCCAAGAAGCATCCTCCGGATCAAGAGAAGGACAAGCTTCCATCTACATCACAAGAGACGAGATGGAGGCTATGGCTAATTCATTGCGCGAAAGCATGATAAAGAGTCAACAGGTGATGCTGCAGAATTTCCTCGAACAGATGAGGGCGGCGAACATGCAAAACCTTGGACCAACTACAACAGCTACGAGTGCGGGACAAGGAATCAGGATTGCAGAAGCTAATGAAGGTCAGGTTCAAGACCAGAATACAGGAGTTGAAGGTGGTCAACAAGGCCTTGGGGGCAGACCCTTAGGGTCCGATACTGGAAGACCAACAGACGGAGCTCAACCGGCTGGAGCCAACGCATATGCTAACGAGCCACCGGAAGAATACGTACCAGAATTCCCTTCAAGGCTCGGGGGGCAGGATAGAAATTTAACAAAAGGTCAACCACTGGAAGGAGACGAGAGAATGATTGGCCTCATGCGAAGAATCATGAGAGGAGGATTGCCTAGCGGAGGTCTGGAAGAAGTCAGTCGGAGTCCGTTCACTCCGAACATCCGAAACGCAAGGAACCCTCCAAAATTCAAATTACCAACGCTAGATCCCTATGACGGAAGGTCGGACCCGACCATGCATATTACCAGATATATCAAGCACATGGAAGTGCTGGGGCATCCGAGAAAGTGATGGCACGATGCTTCCCTCTATATTTATCAGATTTAGCTGCACTATGGTTCAGACAACTGGAAACTGGATCAATCGGAACATGGAGCGAGCTTGTAGACTGCTTCATGAGACAGTTTAGGGTCCATGTCACGCGACCCAAGAGTGTGATGACTTTAGCTTCAATCAAGCAAAGGACCAGAGAGTCCATAAAATATTTTCTGTTAAGATTCAATGTGACAGTGACTTCTGTAGATCGCCCGGATCCATCAATGATTTTAATGGCGGCGGTGGCAGGAGTCGCGGAAGGCACCAAATTCAAAGATTCTCTAACTAAAGATCCACCGCAAGATCTTGGAGAATTCTTTCATAAAGCTGAGAAGTTCATCCGATTAGAAGAATCACGAACCGAGAGTCGGGAAATAAATACCGTGCGGAGCGAAGAAATCCCCAGAGAACAGCCTGTAGTAGACAAAGGAAAAAGGAAACAGGATGACAGACATGATGGTCCTGATAAACGGAAGAAATTCCGAGAACCAAGATTCAGGCAATACATGGATCTGACTGCAGGCCTAGAAAGAATCTACACTGAAACTAGGGGAAACTCCCCTATCAAAAGCCACCTATAAGGGATCCCACCGAGCGGGAGCGCAGGACTGGGAAATACTGCCTATTCCACGAGCTGGATGGGCACACTACAGATGAATGCCGCCACCTAAAGGATGAGGTGGAAGAACATGCTAGAGGTGGTAGATTGCCGCAATTTGTCAGAGAACGAGCAACGGCAGCAAGACCTGAACGACTACCGCCTCCACCTAACAGGAACGATCCTGGATCAGGATCACGACTCGTCATCAACTGATTGAAGATGGCAGGGGCCAATTCCAGGATTTGGACTTTGGTCAAATAGTTTTATTTAGATTTGTTTTCAGAATAAACGGTTACTCCACTTACACATGTACGGGAACCGGAGAGATCCCTAGGCATGCTCTGAGATGGAGATAAACCGATATGCCCGGAGAGGCAATCCTTAGCTTTTTTCTGATGTTTGAGATTGAACATCTAGAACTTGAATATTAAATGAATAAATTAGAACTTCTTGCAATAAACCTTTTGACCGGAGAGTCAAGGGATGAACATTAAATACCAATATAAACATGATCGCTTTATGACCCTACCCGGAGAGGTGGGGTCCGGAGTGCAAGAAGTGAGTTGCTTCGCCGGAGAGCGACAGGATCGACTCACTTAAGCGCTGTTTCCCCTTCACCATAGAGTGACAGGATGGGATCCAGCAAGAGCCCGGAGAGGCTATGATCGGTCCCGAACGACCAAGACATCGCTTAATGTTCAGATACACTGAACCGGTGTGCAAGAAGTGAGTTGCTTCGTCGGAGAGCGACATGATCAACTCACTTAAGCGTTGTTTCCCCTTCACAGGAGAGTGACAGGTTGGGATCCAGCAAGAGCCCGGAGAGGCTATGATCGGTCTAGAACGACCATGACATCGCTATACGTCCTAACTGGGACCAGAGTGCAGGGGATAGAAGGCAACGCCAGAGTGCAATAGGATCTTTCTATTCAATCACTAAGTCTAGAATGGGCTTAGTAAGGGTTCAGAGTAGCCATTAATAGTCCGGAGAGACTACGGAACTTCATTCTCAATTTCTACGTAAAGAACAAATGCTGATTTGGCTTCGAACAGCCACAAACTTGATTGATAATACTGCAGCTATCGATGAAACATGAATTTATTACACTCGATTTAAGACCGTTCAAAACATACCGTTTACAAAAAGGCATGTTTTGGGGGGCAAAATGTTATCCCAACTTTTGGCAAAGTTGAGATACCCAAAATTTACCAAAAATCGATGATTATTATTCTTGAATGTCGACCTTGCATTGCAGGATGACCATGGATATCGATGAATTTTGTCCGAGTCCGGATCGGGCCACAATTGATAGGACATGACAAGAGAGATCATAGAAGTCCGCATTTCAAATTTCAAGTCAATCCGAGGTCGTATGCTCAAGTTATGATAGAATCGAGTTAAGAAGGATGGACATTGCTCAGTTCGAACCCATCTACTTCGAACCCATCATATTCGAATCCATAAGAAGAAGTGATGATCGAATCCATCAGCCAACATCTTCCTTCGACTCTATCCTGCTTCGACTCCATCGGCCTCGATACCATCACAGTGACTCACCTTCGAATCCACGAACTGAACCTTTGCTTCGACTC
Source organism: Allium cepa (assembly GCA_030765085.1). Taxonomy (NCBI): domain Eukaryota; kingdom Viridiplantae; phylum Streptophyta; class Magnoliopsida; order Asparagales; family Amaryllidaceae; genus Allium; species Allium cepa. The sequence goes on from CM060944.1 coordinate 127,450,025, forward strand.
CATCAAGCAAGCCCCCAAGTAACCTTGCTTCGAATCCATCTTCACACGACCACAAACTCATCATGGCTTCGGCTCCATGCTATCTTCGAATCCCACATGTCAAAGGCGACTTCGAATCGATCCAAAGTAACGTATTTGGATCGATTCGAACGAGCATCTCTCCATCGATTCGAAGACGACCTTCGAATCCAACACGCGAAGCCATCCAGTGAGCACGGAAAAGGACTCGGAGTCGACCCAATCAACTCGACGAAAAACATGGATCGACTCGAAGAACGTGTGCCACGTCACAGAAGCATGGATTCGGCCCTATGGGTTCGAAGTGATCGATTCGAACGAACCCATAGGATCGATTCGAACACGACAGCGTACCGAGGAGCACTACTTCGAATCGATGATAACTCTCAATCCACTAATCCAAATCTCATGAAATTTTTACAGGAGTTCGTCTACATGTCGAAGAATGTCCACGCCAAGTTTCATCACGATTGGACAAGATCTTGATCGATTCGAACGAAGGGTCGAATCGATCCCAATGTGGGCCCGGGTCTCCAGGTTTCGGCCATGTGGGCCCCCTCACATGTCAGAAGTGGTCTACCTGACTTTTAGGAGAAATATCAGCCTCCTACACCTATAAATAGAGCCCCAGGTCATTCAGAAAAAGGGATCGATTTCTCTTTGGCAAGATCAAGGCTCTGAAGCACCAAGATTCCACCAGGCTCTGCTTTGCATTCCATTACCATCATTATACTTGAATTTCAGAGCTGTAATCCATGGTAATCCGCTGTAATCAATTGTAATCAGCGAAGAACATCAATAAAAAGAGAGAACCTTCGAAGTGGACGTAGGCCGGAGATAGCCGAACCACTATAAATCGTGTGTTCTTGTTCATAATTTCTGTTTTGCTGCGTATTGCTTGTTTAGATCTGTGATTTGTGTTTGGGTATTGCTGATTTATATTCCAACACTGGTGCTTTCACAATACTTGGGGTTTGTGACCAATTTTGGCGCAAACAATTTGTATTGATATTAAAATGTTTTGTATATTGTGTTGTTTGAGTTGTTGATGTTGATTTAGATTTTCGATTGATTCGTTTGATCAGAATTCCCAAACACTTTAACAGAGCAAACTGACACAATATTGTTTTCAAATTTGGTAAATAGAATAAATTTAGTATGACCATATGTTATATGTCGCGACCCGAAATCCAGCGATTGAAAATCGACATCATATACCTCACTTGTATTCGACTGCCGGAGAATCAAACGTTGAACTCCAGTTCGGATGGAGCTTATAACAACATCAGATGAATATAAACAACGGAAACAAAATGGTATATCATTGATCACAACACAGATACAACGCCATCACAATATTTGATTACAACAGTATAATCCCATTATCAGAGTGATATACACAAGAAACAATAACAGGATGAAAACACCACAGCCGAACAATAACAATGACTTCAAATATTTCCAACGCACTTCGACTTTAAGAAGATCTTCCAAAAATTTTAAACACTTCAAAAGGTTTCCAAGGCCAAAAGCTTCCAAAAATCGATGGCTTCCAAAAGACTTCAAAAGATTCCAAGCTAACTTCAAAACACAGATAACCTGCTTCTAGGCTGCCCGTGTGGAAATTGTGGGCACCTAGAGTTTAGGAAGGGAACAATAAACTCCAAGTCAGTCATGAGACTATTATGAGTAGACAAAAACAGTGTTTGTACAAAAATAATTTTAAAAGAAATCCGTTCATGCTTTTATAAAATGAAACTGCCATAAGGCCTCCCCCCACACACACAATGCAATCGCACAGTTAGAGGAGATTTCTCCTTGTGATAGTCAAATATGCTTTATACGAGAAAAATCTTTTGATATTATTATTACTAGTGCATAGTGTGGAAAACATTTCAAAAGTATAATATTAATCTTTGCCATCATAGGTATCATTATACTGTGCCTACTATAGCTACCACCTGAGGAGGCAGGTTATATAACTGCAATCGTAAAGGGCTCGTATTGAATGATTGGATTTCCAACAATGGTCAGGCTAAGGAACTACCTTATCAAATGGAAAGCCTATGGAGGAAAGCCCCCAAGAACCAAATCGATTCCCTACCAACACAAGGTCGGGTTACCTTTGTGACTAGGTAACACCTACAAGTATGTCATCCCCGGTCGTTACCGACCTTAATCCCGGGATTCACCAACAAATAGCAAAAACCACACAGTTAAATATCTGGGCTCCATACCATGATACCACCTCTTATCCAGAAGAAAATGGACATACCCTAGGGGCGTGATCCCTAAAAACCTTGCCGCAACATTCCTATTTCGACCATTATTGGGTTGTGAGGTTCGACGAAGTCTTGTCCACAAAGCTACGCTTTTCACAAAAGCCATGCTTCGATCAACAAATGATCAGCAGCATTCAGCATGCCACACTACCAAATTGGGAGTATATCACTAATAACCATCAGCTACATAACATCTAAATTCGTACGTCTCAGAGAAGGGTGTTAAGCTAAGAGAATAAATTCTCCGCCACAAACAGAAATGTATTTGAAAGAAATCAGCTTTATACCTCAAAGTGTAACGTCAGACATACAACCTTAAAAGTATGTTCCGGGTTCGAACGGAACCGAAGGCACTTCCAAAGAAGCCCTTACAATCCGGCATCCACAATCCCGATCGGACTCCCCATCACATATAGAGATCTCTATACCGGAGCAACTCAGTGCAGAGTCATTCGACAGGTTATCCTATCATTCTCGAAGACACCCTGGCTTCACCACCATCTTCAATTCTATCCATTCCGTCGTATCACTATCTGGAATGGGTTATATGACACAATGGTCCTCTCCCGGCTAAACCGAATAGTGAGTGCTCAATTTTAAAAACATGTGGATATATCAATCACGAAGATTCATCATTAATATTCGATGTGGGTTTCGAATAACCTACCGGAATCCGACTCCCTGCCGCATCGAAATTCAAATGTCGTTTTACGGGCCAACGGGTTTTCATATTCACACAGAAACAAATCATAGATATCACGGCTCATCATAAAGCAATTCTCATCATAAAGTATCATAATCAAATATCAGGGGTATCAATCAACGCACGGTATTCAATAACAATCAATCATCTAAAATTCAGATGAATTAATCGTGTGATTATAACTAATTAATCATTTAATTATCTTTACTAATTAACCTTAATTAATTATTAAATATTCTTAATTATACATTAATTAGTCCTTAATTAAAAATTAATTAACCTTAATCAAAAATTAATTAACCTTAATTAAAAATTAATTAACCTTAATTAAAAATTAATTAACCTTAATTATAATTTAATTATCTTTTAATTATTAATTACCAAATTAATTAATTATTCTTAATTATTGCTTAAATACTAATTAATTAATCTTAATTACTTTTACTAATTAAGTATTCCTTAATTAATTACATTAATTTATTTATCACTAATTATAATTTAATTAACCTTTTAATTACATTGTTTTTTAAAATTAATTAGGAATTAATTAATGAAAATAAACTTAATTACTTTTGAAACATAACTTCTTATCTTTAGCTATCCAATTTTAAATCAAGACGATTCATTGTTTTAAATCATGGGTTTATAATGTTTTAAAGTTTTAAAATCTGGTTTTAAAGTAAAACTGTTTTGTAAGTCAAACCGAGACCTACTTCGGGTGTTCCCCGAGTTAAAACGTCACTTGCTCTGAGTCTTCCCTGAGTCAAACCCCATACTAACCCGTGTGCTTTCCAAAACCTTAATTTTTGTTTAAGTTTTTATACAACCTGATACACACTTGAACATACCCAGACTTAAACTCGAGCTAGAAACAAGACTTCCCGGAGTTTTCTTCGAGTTGAAAATATTCTTCTTCATCCTAGGCAACTGACGCATCCCCATGGCCTGTGCATATGCACATGAACGCTGGCGAATTTTGATCGATGCCACAACCCTTGATAAGTCGGCCACAACCACCATCAACCACCAGAGCACCCAGAAATCCACAACATCGATGAATTCGAGATTTCACCATTTTCCACAAACTGGAATGAACTTCGATCCCTCAACCTTGATTTGCTTCACCGCCATAGGCCATTAGAAGCCACGATATTTTTGTCAGACCATCATCAAACTCCAACACATCGATCTCACGCACCCCGGCGTGGTTTACTTCAACCTAGACAATGACATTGCCTCAAGATACGATTGACAAAAATACATGGCTAAAACCATAGATTGACCTTGTTCACCATCCACGGTGATCTGGAATTTAATCGAGCATTTTTCCTTAACTCTCCGACCTCCCAGCTATCTACGGCTACGATCACAAAGTCCATCACCTTATCGATCGACAGAATTTAGTAAAAATGGCAATTCCGTCCATCCCTATTTTTCTCAGAGAATACTTGATTAAAAATTATGATTTAACCTTTAAAATCATCAATTTCAAAAACGTTTCAATTTGTATATTTACAATCCGAAATCATGATGGATGGAATTTTTGTTAACATTGGTATTGCTTGTTCCTTCAACTTTCTAGAGAAAGTTTTAATCTAATTTACTTAAATTTAATTTTTAAAACTTACAGCATGATGATACAAACATGTTCTATTTAGATTTTAAGGCTTAAAAATGATTCGAGATAAAGCTTTTGAATTTGAAAACAAGTTTTGGAACCTATAAGCTTGGAACAGATTTCAAATTCATGTGCAAAGACATGCACACCTCATTATCATATATATATATATATATATATATATATATATATATATGCAAACACAAATTTGCAATTCAAACTCAAATAGCAACAACTGATTTTAGTTCAAATCAAATAGGGTTTTCTCACCTGAGTATTTTGAATAGAGGAATCCGGGAACTGTTATTAAATTGAAAATCTAAAAGTTGCTCTCTGGTTTTTTGACCTTGGTTGTTTAATCTGAAAATCCTCTAATTTAATTGAACTGAGGCTTTGAATTTTCTAGAGGTTGAAGTTGAAATCCTTGCTTGTTTAAAGTTGAAACTGTTTTCTTGATTTCTGAATAGAAATCATTTCTAGGATTAAGATTTTGAATTGAAGAAGTTGTTTCAATTTCCAGGTTTGTCTTTGTCTTGGTGATTCATTGATTTTGATTTTGAAAACTTTGTTTCCGAATTTTAGAATGTTTACAGATTTTTTTCCTTTTTTCTAAAGCTTTTAAGAAATTAAAAGAAATGAGAAGGAGGTGATTTGATAGCTTATAAAATCTCATTTTCTATTTTCATAATTTTTTTCTTGAAAATAAAACAAAACGACACTTGTCCAAATTAATTATAAAATCATTACATTTGTTAAAATACGTATTACATGAATTACACTTTTATTATTTCTTGTTACATGCTTAACACTTGTATTTCACATAAATTAAAGACTTTTAAATAAATCTTATATCATATTTTCTTTATTTTATAAACACATTTCTAATTCTTTATTATATACAATTTTAAAGAAGAAATGTTTCAAACTAAGTCTACATTAAATAGATTACATATTTATTATTTTAAATGCAAATGATTTTTCTAAGACGTTTATTCAAATTTTTAAATTTCAAATTCAAATTCAAATTTGAATTACAATCTATGTATATATATGAATAAATCAATACTAATTCTATTTGACTTGAAAAAATTCAAATTAAATTCCAAATTTAAATTTCAAAAATTTAAATAAATTACTAAATTTAAATTGATAAAATTTGGGGATGTTACAGATTCCCACTTAAGAAAATTTCGTCCTCGAAATTCGAAAGAGAGAGAAAGACAAACAAGGAATATAAGAATACAGAAAAAGGTAGAGAAATGGCTTATCAGTTTAAGCCGAAATATCCACTCTGCAATTGGGATGGGACTTCTGCATGCTATCCTCTGTTTCCCAAGTACAGTCATTTGGATCACCACTCCATTGCACTTTAACCAATTTCACAACTTTATTCCTCAACTGCTTTTCATCACGATCTATAATCTTTATCGGTTCTCTCTTTACTGCCAGATTTGGTGTGATCTCCAAATCCTACTGAGCGGCCTCTTCGATAATACTATCTTGATCGTGCACATATTTTCGAAGATGTGAAACGTGAAATACATCGTGTGTGCCAGATAACGAGCTAGGTAGCTGCACTCGATAATCCAATGGACCGATCCTCTCCAAAATAGAAAAAGGACCAATATAATGCGGTGCCAGCTTTCCAGTCTTTCCAAACCTCAACACACCATGCATTGGAGAAACTTTAAGGAAAACAGATCTCCAACTTGAAACTATCAATCTCTTCTTCTATGGTCGTAATAACTCTTCTGACGACTTTGAGCTATTTTCAACTTCTTTCGAATAAATTCAACTTTTTCAGTGGCTTCTTAATCATATCTGATCCAAGAACGAGTCTATCACCTTACTCGATCCAACATGCAGGTGATCGACATGGACCACCATATAAAGCTTTGAAAGGAGCCATTTCGATACTGGCCTGATAGCTATTATTATATGACAATTCAATCAGATGCAAATGGTCCTCCCAAGAACCACCAAAGTCGAGAATACAAGCGCGCAAAAGGTTTAGTATGATTTGATTAATCCTTTCAGTCTGCCCATCAGACTGTGGGTGATAAGCAGTGCTAAAATTCAGTTTGGTTCCAAATGCGACTTGAAACACCTTTCAAAATCTACTAGTGAAGATCGGGTCACAATCACTCACTATATTGATGGGTATACTGTGGAGACGGACAATCTCTTTTATATATAACTTTGCCAAACTTGCAGCTATTCGGGTAGATTTTACTAGTATAAAGTGGGCAGTCTTTGTCAGACGGTCCACAATAACCCAAATTGCCTTATTACCTTTCTGAGTTCATGGAAAACCGTCTATGAAATCCATAGACGCTTGATCCCACTTCCATTTTGGCACTTCCAACGGCTGAAGTAAGCATGCCATCTTCTTTTGATCACTTTTGATTTGTTAACACATTGCACATCGAGTCACATAAATAGATATGTCCCTTTTCATTGTTTTCCACCAAAAAGTTCTTTTGATATCTCTATACATCTTATTAACTTCTGGATGGATACTGAGTTTAGACTTGTGACACTCGTCCAAAACCTCACGTTTCAGATCCTGGATGTCCGGGACACACATCCTGCCTTTCAGTCTTACAACTTTACTATCATCGACTTCAAAACTGATATCTTTACCATAATGTATTCTTTCATAAATTCCATGAAGAAACTTGTCTTCTTTCTGCCTGCTAGTGACTTTCTCAAGAAGAGTAGGAGTGACAACAAGGTGAGCAAGAATAGCGTGTTTCCTACTAAAAGCATCGGCAACTACATTGGCTTTACCAGGCGTATACAGAATGTCTAGGTAAGATGCTAGAAATTCCAAACAGCGTTGTTGCCTTAGATTTAAATCCTTCTGGATGAAGAGATATTTCAGAGATTTGTGATCGGTGAACAGTTCGAATTTTTCACCTAAAAACAAGGAGGATTTATTTAAGTATAATATTAAGTTAAGTTAATCTTTTAAATTTTTAGAAAAGCTGAAAGAGACTTTTACCCAGAAGATAGTGTCTCCATATTTTCAAAGCGAAAATAACAGCTAAGAGTTCCAGATCGTGTGTTGGGTAGTTTTTCTTATGCGGACGTAATTGTCTACTCGCGTGGGCAATTACTTTCCCATTTTGCATTAGCACCGCACCCACACCATCACCACAAGCGTCAATATAGACAGAAAAGCCTTGATTCCCATTGATAATAGTGAGAATAGGAGTAGTAATCAATCTCCTTTTTAACTTCTGGAAATCTTCATCACATTTCGAAGTTTAATCAAATTTTTCATTCTTCATTGTTAGCCTAGTCAATGGACTAGCTATCTTAGAAAAATCCTGTATAAACTTTCTGTAATGTCCTGCTAAACCCAGAAAACTTTGAATTTTCTTCGGAGTTGTAGGTCGCTTCCTGTCTAAAATAGCAGAAATCTTGCCCATATCAACAAAGATTCCCTCTTCATTAACAATGTGCCCGAGAAATCTGACTTCCTTAACCCAAAAATGACATTTAGAAAATTTTGCGAATAAAATGTTCCTCCTTACTAATTCCAAAACAATTCTGAGATGCTTAGCGTGCTCCGCTTCGGTCTTGGAATAGACTAGAGTATCGTCAATAAACACAAGAATGAATTTGTTTAATACTTCTCGGAATACGCGAGTCATTAAGTCTACGAAGTATGCGGGAGAAATTGTTAGCCTGAAAGGCATGACTGACCATTTGTAGAAAATGTCTGGACCCCTGAAAGCAGTCAAGTGAACATAGTCTTCAGCAATTCGTAGCTGATGGAATCCTTGAGCTAGATCCATCTTTGAAAAGAAACGAGCTTCGTGCAATTGATCATACAGATCATCAATTCGAGGTAAAGTGAATTTGTTTTTAAGCGTTAGTTTATTGAGATCGTGGTAGTCCACACACAATCTCAAGGATCCGTCAGATTTAGCCACAAACACCATAGCTGAACCCCATTCGGAAACACTAGGATGTATCAATCCTTTTTCTAGCAAATCACGGGTTTGCTTGACTAATTCCGTCCTTTCCTTGGGTGCCATCCTGTGCGTGAATGACAGGATGAGAATTTGGATCTAAGTCAATTCTGTATTCAATTTCTATGTGTGGGAGTAAAGATTTGACCTCTTCGAACACATCTGGAAATTTCCACACTATAGGTATGGACTCCAGACTAGGTTCAGGATATCCCAAGGTATACATCAGTTTATCTCTCTTAAGACTCGAATCTTCACAAGAGATTTCAATGGAATCCCCAAATTTGGTTCTGATCAAAATCGTTCGATTCTTACAATCTAACTTGGCTTCATACTTCGTTAGCCAATCCATTCCAAGTAAGATTTCAAATTCATCAAAGTCGAGGATGAAAAGGTTGATAGGAAATCTATAACACGAATACGAGATAGGAACATCTCTATATCGTAGAAAAATATTTTCCGGACCACCAACTAGATTCTTTACACAAATAGGCTCGTTAATAAATTTAGGTTTTAGTGTTAATTCATTAACGGTTTGTTAGGAGATAAATCTATGTGTAGCGTCCGTGTCGAACAATACTCTAACAACTCTACCATAAACGATAAGGATACCTTCTAAGACTCCTTTTTTTTCCGCCTTTGAAGTTAAGGGGTCATCGTTTATTGCATACATTTTCGCTACTTGTGCTTGCTTCTTTTTTTGGAAAATGTTTTGCTTCGTGACCTGGCTTGTGACAATAAAAGAATCCCTTAGTTCTTCGACTCGTCTTCACAGGCTGATATTCCTTTACTCTTTTCTTTGGCTTATTACAATCATTTGAATAATGGCCTTTCTCCTGATTACTCCTCTTCTCCTTGCCTTGATTCAGTTTCTTCCCTTGGACTTCCTTTTCTTCCAATTTGGATTGCTTGTTCCCTTCACTTCCAGAACTTCCTGCATATCCAAGGTAGCATATCGTTAACCCATATCGATCAAGTCCGAAAAGGATTCTTTTACGTGAGCTGTCGTCCTTTGTTGGTACTTCTTATTCATTCCTCGTATAAACCTTTCATTCTTTTCAAAGGTGTATTCACCAGCTCCGGTCCAAAACGAGATAATTCGTTGAATTTATTCAAATATTCCTCAAACAATAAACTTCCCTGCTTCAGATCCATGAACTCCTGGTACATTCGGGAGATACCATTAGATGGCATATAGCGCTGCTCAAACACCTCTTTGATTCGACTCTAAGTGAACTCATCTTCTGGCTCATCCACAGTAACAGTCTCCCACCAAGCTAGAGCATCCTTTTGGAATTGCCAAGAAGCTACAAGCCGCATTTGATCGTCTTCCAACTTTAGCCCTCTAAAAATTCTTTCACATGATCGGATACAGGCTTAGGCTTCGACAACAAATCCCTTGCCAGTGAACGGCTTTCCACCAAGTCTGGAGAAACTTCTATATAGATCAGCCAGATTCGGCTATGGTTGAGTAGATTTAGCTGTTGTTGCAGGGACTTGACCAGTTGTAGTGGTATTTCCCCATCCCCTACCTCGTCCTCTTCTCCCACTCATTCTCACTACTAGTAAATAGTAAGAAAACTTGATTTAGATATACGGATGAGATATCTAAGGGAATATCAACAGTTAAAAGAAATAGACCAATAAATTTTAGGGTTTCGGTTTTTTAGTTTATACTCATTCTAGGGTATACTTCACCCCATCTCTAATGAGCCACCTAATGTGTTATACCCCGTAGCTAAAGTTCTTACTTAACCTTTAGCTCTGATACCACATGTCACGACCCAAAATTCAGCGATTGAAAATCGACATCAAATACCTCACTTGTATTCGACCGCCGGAGAATCAAACTTTGAACTCCAGTTCGGATGGAGCTTATAACAACATCAGATGAATATAAACAGCGGAAACAAAATGGAATATCATTGATCACAACACAAATACAATACCATCACAATATTTTATTACAATAATATAATCCCATTATCAGAGTGATATACACAAGATACAATAACAAGATGAAAACACCACAGTGGAACAATAACAATGACTTCAAATATTTCCAACGCACTTTGACTTTGAGAAGATCTTCCAAAAACTCTAAACACTTCAAAAGGTTTCCAAGGCTAAAAGCTTCCAAAATCCGATAGCTTCCAAAAGACATCAAAAGATTCCAAGCTAACTCCAAAACACGGATAATCTGCTTCTAGGCTTCCCGTGTGGAAATTATAGGCACCCATAGTTTAGTAAGGGAACAATAAACTCCGGGTCAGTCAAGGGACTGGTATGAGTAAACAAAAATAGTTGTTTGTACAAAAATAATTTTAAAAGAAATTCGTTTATGCTTTTGGAAAATATAACTACCGTAAGGCCTCCCCACACACACACAATGCAATCGCACAATTGAAGAAGATTTCTCCTTATGATAGTCAAATATGTTTGATACGAGAAAACTCTTTTGATTTTATTATTATTTGTGCATAGTGTGGAAAACATTTCAAATATATAAAATTAATCTTAGCTAGCATAGGTACCATTATACTATGCCTACTATAGCTACCACCTGAGGTGGGAGGTTATACAACTGTAATCGTAAAGGGCTCGCATTGAATGATTGGATTTCCAACAATGGCCAGGCTAAGGAACTTCCTTATCAAATGGAATGCCTTTGGAAGGACGCCCCTAAGAACCAAATCGATTCCCTACCAACACAAGGCCGGGTTACCTTTGTGACTAGGTAATACCTACAAGTATGCCATCCCCGGTCATTACCGACCTTTATCCCGGGATTCACCAACAAATAACAGCAACCACACAGTTAAATATCTAGGATCCATACCATGATACCACATCTTATCCAGAAGAAAATGGACATACCCTAGGGGCGCGACCCCTAAAAACCTTGTCGTAACATTCCTGTTTCAACCATTACCGGGTTATGAGGTTCGATGAACTCTCATCCACAAAGCTATGCTTTTGACAAAAGCAATGCTTCGATCAATAAAAGATCGGCAACACTCAGCATGCCACACTACCAAATTAGGAGTATATCACTAATAACCATCAACTACATAACCTCTGAGCTCGTACGTCTCAGAGAAGGGTGTTAAGCTAAGAGAATAAATTCTCCGCCACCAACAAAAATGTATTTGAAAGAAATCAACTTTATATCTCAAAGTGTAATTTCAGACATACAACCATACAAGTCTGTTTCGGGTTCAAACGGAACCGAATGCACTTCTAAAGAAGCCCTTACAACCCGGGCATCCACAATCCAGATCGGACTCCCCATCACATATGGAGATCTCTATACCGAAGAAACTCAGTGTAGAGCCATTCGATAGGTTATCCTATCGTTCCCGAAGACACCCGGTCTTCACCACCGTCTTCAAATGCTATCCATTCCATCGTATCACTATTTGGAATGGATTATATGACACAAAGGCCCTCTCCTGGGTAAACCGTATAGTGAGTGCTCAATTTTAAAAACACGTGGATATATCAATCACAAAGATTCTTCATTAATATTCAACGTGGGTTTCGGATAACCAACCGGAATCCGACTCCCTGTCGCATCGAAATTCAAATGCCGTTTTACGGGCCAATGGGTTTTCATATTCATACAGAAACAAATCACAGATATCATAGCTCAGCACAAAGCAATTCTTACACAAAGTATTATAATCAAACATCAGGGGTATCAATCAACATAATATTCAATAACAATCAATTATCTAAAATTAAGATGAATTAATCGTGTGATTATAACTAATTAATCATATAATTAATCAACATAATTAATTAATGATTAAATATTCTTAATTATACATTAATTAATCCTTAATTAAAAATTAATTAACCTTAATGATCATTTAATTATTTTTTATTATTAATTACTAAATTAATTAATTATTCTTAATTATTGCTTAATTATTAATTAATCTTAATTAGTTTTATTAATTAAGTATTCCTTAATTAATTACATTAATTTATTTATCCCTAATTATAATTTAATTAACCTTTTAACTACATTATTTGTTAAAATAAATTAGGAATTAATTAATGAAAATAAACTTAATTACTTTTAAAACATAACTCTCTTATCTTTAACTATCCAACTTTAAATCAAGACGATTTATTATTTTAAATCGTGGGTTTAAAATGTTTTAAAAATTTAAAATCTGGTTGTAAAGTAAAACTGTTTTGTAAGTCAAACCGAGACGTACTTTTGGTGTTCCCCGATTTGAAACGTCACTTGCTCCGGGTCTTCCCGAGTCAAACCCCAAACTAACCCGTGTGCTTTTCAAAACGTTAATTTTTGTTTAAGTTTTTATACAACCCGATACACACTTGAACATACCCGGACTCAAACTCGAACTAGGAACAAGACTTCCCGAAGTTGTCTTCGAGTTGAAAATCTTCTTCTTCATCCCAGGCAACTGACACATCCCCATGGCCTGTGCACATGCACATTAACGCTGGCGAACTTCGATCGATGCTGCAACCCTTGACAAGTCGACGACAACCACCAGAGCACCCAAAATCTACAACATCGACGAATTCGAGATTTCAACGTTTTTCCACAAACTGGAACGAACTTCGATCCCTCAACCTAGATTTTCTTCGCCGCCACAGGCCGTTAGAGGCCACGATATTTTTGTCATACCATCATCAAACTCTAACATATCGATCTCACGCACCCCGGTGTGGTCCGATTTGACCTAGACAACGCCATTGCCTCAAGATACGATCGAAAAAAATACAGGGCTAAAACCTTAGATTGACCTTGTTCACCATCCATGGTGATCAGGAATTTAATCGAGCATTTTTCCTTAACTCTCTGACCTCCCAGCTATCTACGGTTACGATCACGAAGTCCATCACCTTATCGATCGCCAAACTTTAGTAAAAATGACGATTCCGTTCATCCCCATTTTTCTTAGAGAATACTTGATTAAAAATTATGATTTCACCTTTAAAAATCATCAATTTCAAAAACGTTTCAATTTGTATATTTACAATCAGAAATCGTGATGGATGGAATTTTAGTTAACATTGGTTTTGCCTGTTCCTTCAACTTTCCAGAGAAAGTTTTAATCTAATTTACTTTAATTTAGTTTTTAAAACTTACAACATGATGATACAAACATGTTCTATTTAGATTTCAAGGCTTAAAAATGATTTGAGATAAAGCTTTTGAATTTGAAAACAAGTTTTGGAACCTATAAGCTTGGAACAGATTTCAGATTCATGTGCACAGACATGCACACCTCATTATCATATATATATATATATATATATATATATATATATATATGCATGCAAACACAAATTTGCAATCCAAACTCAAATTTTATTCACAACAACAGATTTTAGTTCAAATCAAACAGGGTTTACTCACCTGAGTATTTTGAACAGAGGAATCCGGAAACTGTTATTAAATTGAAAATCTGAAAGTTGCTCTCTGGTTTTCTGACCCTGGTTGTTTAATCTGAAAATCCTCTAAATTAGTTGAATTGAGGCTTTGAATTTGCTTGCAGTTGAAGTTGAATTCCTTGCTTGTTTGAAGTTTGAAACTGTTTTATTGATTTCTGAATAGAAATGATTTCCAGGCTTAAGATTTTGAATTGAAGAAGTTGTTTCAATTTCCAGGTTTGGCTTTGTCTTGGTGATTCGCTGATTTTGATTTTGAAAATATTGTTTCCTAGTTTTAGAATGTTTACAGATTTTTTTTCTTTTTTCTAAAGCTTTGAAGATATTAAAAGAAATGAGAAGGAGGGGATTTGAAAGCTTACAAAATCTCATTTTCTATTTTTATAAATACATTTCCTATTCATTATTATATACAATTTTAAAGAAGAAATATTTCAAAATAATTCTACATTAAATAAATAACATATTTATTATTTTAAATGCAAATGATTTTTTTAAGACATTTATTCAAATTTTTAAATTTCAAATTCAAATTTCAAATTTGAATTACAATCTATGTATATATATGAGTAAATTTATACTAATTCTATTTGCCATGATAAATTTCAAATTAATTCCAAATTTAAATTTCAAAAATTTAAATAAATTACTAAATTTTAAATTGATAAAATTTGGGGATATTACATTATATATATGAAAATTTCTAAAATCAAATAGTTAACTAAATTGGATAAATAATATTTGATTTTCAGTTATTGTTTTATAAACCATATTTGAAAATTAAATAGATTTAAATTAAGAATTTGAGAATTAAATTCCGATGATTCCAAGCTTTAGTTTTAAAGGGTATATTATTTAAAAGTATTTTCAAATAGAAATTATTTCCAAAGAATTTTAAAGGTTTTAAATCAGTGCTCTTTCCTTTTGTCACTGAAAAATAATTTCGATGATGACTACAGCATCATCGACATTCATTTTCAAGTTTCGAAGAGGAGAGACCATCAGTAGCTTTGCTACACTTTTGATTTGGAAAACGAATTTGATTTGATTTTTTTAAATATGACTTGATTTATAATATATATGTTGGTATGTGATTAATATACATAATATATACATACATACATATACATATATATATGTGTATATGTATATATATGTCTCTAAATAGTTTGAAGTTAATCGAAAATTTAATTCTTAAATTTTATGTTAAAGGTGATTTCAATTATGAATGAAGCCAAAATTTTTGAATAAATATTTAAACTTGAAATAATTGAGTTAGGAAAAGTTTACTTGTATAATACCCAATTTCATTCTAATACAACTTGCCTAAATTATTCGGAAGTTGAATATGTAATTGGATAATATACAATATAAAATGATCTTATAAATAAATTTGAGTGGTTATAATAAAAATTTTACACTTAATTTAGAATTTTGTTTTGAAGGTTAATAAATTGAAATTAAATCAACTGAAATGAAATATCTTGAATTTAAAATCAATTATTGAATATTAATTAATTTAAATTTATATCGTTTTAAATCAAATGTTTTATTTTGTATTTCAAATCTATTTTTCTTTCTGGTTGTTTCCATTCTCCTACTTCCTTCCTTTTCGGGGATGAAAAGTTTTGAGTGCGAGAGAGTGTAATGACCGTAAATTTTAATGGTTTTAATAATATATTTAATTGAAATTTGTGAATATATAAATAATTGAATTTTGAAATAAAATTTAATATTCGGAATACGTATAATTAAACATAACAAATGGTAAATTTTCTTCAGCTAATATGGAAGTTTATTTTCTTGTGTAATTTTATTTCAATTTATATCAGTTAATAATTAATAATAATAAAAAAAATTCCAAACCTGAATATTTTTACACCATAAATTTGTAAATCATCTTTTGAGCTAGATGTCATGTTTAATTTCGTCACCGTTTATCTTATTTCTGGCAGATTGGAGCATTTTCGGTACTAATTATCGACTTTTGATAGGATGATCGTAACACTGATATCTGTATACTGTTTTGATCGTCTCGTCATGCTGATCTCTACGGTATATTCAACTCTATGTTTTGAAGTCCGGTACATAGCGGAATCTATGGAAAAAAGTAACCGTATTGGTATCCGTTTGAGTTTATTTGTTTTCTTGTGACCTTTCACCTATCCATCGGTTGAAGACCAATAGTCTGCGACCTTTATAGTTCCTAAAAATTTCAACCTTTATTCTTTCTTTCCAACGTTAAATTTATGGTATTCAATATATTTTATATGTTCATTTGCTTTGAAAAAATAGAGAGAAACCAATATAAAATATTTTTCTCGTTCTCTGCTATATTTCGATCGTCCTCTTCCTTTAAACCCATCTCACTTATGTCCTCGCCTGACCTTGGCCCTAAGACCACCCATGCTTACTGTACAACTAGCATGGCCAAAACTAATCATTTGTCCACCCATCACCCAAGCCTGACCTACTAGCGAACTACTGCAGCGGCCACTCCCTAACGTCGCCTTCCGTCTCCATGCAAATTCAAAATTCAAGCCGAGAGCCACCTAAAAACCGCAAGCCTCCCTTGTTCGCCGACCCTCCTCTTCTTCCATGAGTAGCCCAAACTGCCTCCACCTTACTTCCTCTTCCTCGGCCAGAGGGCATCACACTGCGGAACCTCAACAAACCCGAGCTCGCCTCTGGCCATCTCTTGTTTGGGTTAGTACTCTGTTTATATAAATTATATATGTTACTAGGTTATTTGATGTTATGTTATATAAGTTGTATGACCTATGTGTTTATATATATACACACAAACATGACAGTTATATATATTAGTTTTGCGTAGGTCCAGTATATATATATATATATATATATATATATATTGATTTTGATATATGCTCGGCTTTTAACCTCTCTGTTTTTAAGTAAGTATATGCATGTTTACGTGGTTTGGTTTAATTATATATATATATATTTGTATAACAGTTCGTATATGTATGTATTTTGTATATTTAGTTATAAGAAATCAATGCTCTATTTCAGTTTGTGTACATTATTTTATAAAGTTGTATATATATTTCATAGTTTATGATGTATAGCCGAGTCAGTATATTTTAGATTTAGAGTATAGAACTTTTGGGTTGATTGGAGATAAAGTAAGTTAGGGATCTGCGTCTATTATATGTTATATTATATGTGTTTTCAATCGCCTACTATATTTGTACATAGATGTACTTTTATACTATATACTATCTATTACATATAAAAGCTTATAAACTATATGTTATATACATACATATATATAGGTTTTAGGTATAAGATATATTGGTTTGAAAATGAAAATTATATATATTTGTATGTTAGCTTATATATGTTGTAGTATATTTATATTTTCAGTTAGCAGTTATACAGATTATACATATCACGTTGTTGATTTTAGTTTACACGGTTTAATGTGTATAAAGCTATATAGATTGTTGTTTTATTAATATATATAGGTTATGTATGTTAAAATATATTTTGTTTAGTATATTATAATATATGATACATATTTGATGGCTATATATCTATTAGTTTACATATATACATCTTTTTCTCGTTTGTAGTCTTCGGGTGGGTTCAACAAGTATTCTGTTTTGGGTTGCGGTTTTATGCATAGGCTACATGTATTAGTTATATATGTTGTTATATATTGCAGTTATATATTTTTAAAGATATATTTGATTTTATATATGTGTTTTAATTTAAAAGCGAGTATGTTTGAAATGCATGAATATTAAATTTTATATGAATTTGAATTTAGAATGTGGTTATATATATATATATATATATATATATATATATAAGTTCACTTATACCAATTGTTTTCATCGATCCAGTTCTGATTTGTTTCATCGATTCTTTATTATCTGCTTTGTTCGTCGATTTATGCCAATCTAGCTTGTTTTGGAAGTCATACTTGCATTTCGTAACTCAATTTCAGTGTCAAATATCTCTAGCTTCGAAAGGTGAGCTATCACTCACGATTAACGTTCTTATATTTATTAAATTTGATTTCAATTGAAATGACAATTGAAATATACTGCTGCTAGTTATTTACATTGCTATATATATGTTGTTATCGGTATTTGTTCACCTTTGACATTTGACACCATTATTTGTTATTTGTATTAATGATACATGCCTGTTATATTATTATCATATCTGTTATCACTCTACAAGTTCCTGTTCTTATAGAACTCACTATGGGTTGAAATGATACATACCCGAACGATCTGTAGAATAGGAAAAAATCGTTATGGGTTGAAATGATAGACCCAGGCGATTTTCATTTGAATTGAACTTGGGATTGCGGGTTGAAATGATATATATACGTATATATTTAAATTGCGGATTGAAATGATAAATATCCGTATCACTTGACCATAGGATAGAAAATTATAAATAGACACCGTTGGTCAGTAAATATATATATATATATATATATATATATATATATATATATATATATATATATATATATATTGAAATGATTTCCACGGTTTTGAAATTGAATTTGTTTAAGAATTATGCTCAAATAAGTTTGATTTGAAATTTATTAAATTTGGGATTTTAAAGACATGATTTTATAACTTGATTTTTTGATTAAAAGCGATTTAAGTGAATATTTTGAAATTTACATAAATTGAAATGGTATAATTATTTTTATCTAAATTTGAAATTTAAAGTTTTATTTAAATGTTATTTGAATGATTAATTAAATATTTCAAAATAAATAATAGTGAAGTGAATTTGATACACACATATATATATATATGGAATTATCAAATCTAGTTTGAAATGTTTGAATATTTAAAGCTTTGAAAATATCAAAATTGAAATGGTTTATTTTGTGGTTCAAATCTGTTTTTGAAATCTATATAATTTGGAATGGTTTATCAAGAAACTGGATTGAAATTGATGAAGTGAGATTTGAATGAAATTTGAATTTTTGAATTCGAGTTGATTTGAATCGATTTGTGAAATTTGAGGAAGCTATTTTATTATATAAAGTATTTTTAAATTATATTTAAAATTATTTTATATTTTACTTTGTAAATTATTTTAATATAAACTATTTTTTATATAAATTATTTTAATATAAACTATTTTAATATACTAACTATTTTAATATAAACTATTTTAACTTATAACTCTTTTATATAAACTATTTTACTTTTAAACTATTTTAGTATATAATACTATTTTAATATCTGAACTATTTAAGTGGTGGAATTTATGTTTTCAAAGTTATGAATTTCAAAGTATTATGTTTTGGAAGTATTATAATTTCAAGTGTTGGTTTCAAAAGTATTATAACTTTGAAAGTGCTATAGTTTTGGAAAAGGATATATTTGAAATGGAAATGATATCGTATTGATATGTTTTGAAATGGAAATGATATTTTGGTTTTGAAATATAAACTATTTTGAAATGACCGCGGTGTTATAATAACGTTTGGTTGTTAAAGAGACCAGGATCGGAAGTTGTCATACTCTCTGCCAACCCCGAAAACCACTTTAACAACTGTGTACGCGGTGGAGATTCCAAAATAAAGTACGATGGTGCCGACGTCCTATTGAGGTATATATGTGGACCCGACTCCCGTTAATCGACATAAGATGGCTAAAGCAAGAGTGATTCTCAGGCCAAGTGAGGTCATTCCTCCGATCGGACGCACTCCTTCGATACTATATTCTGACTTTGTGATTGATTTGGAGGCCACACTTGATTTTTTTTGATTTGGGAGTGTGTTCCGAGGTGCGCGGTAGTGGCTGCTATGCGTTATTACCAGCCCAGATGCGTAATTGGTATATCTACCCTGGCTTTGCTTTGTTGTGCCATGTCACCTACCCTAGCGCACCTTATGCGAGTTTGATTTGTGTCATACCTATGGAGTACCTCTCGATCTGGAGGTATTACGGCACTGTATCGACTATTAGCACTATAAAATTTGTTAAGGGGGATATGAGTAACGCTTTAATGCTATTTTAATAGTTTACTTCACTTTAGACATTATTATAATAGCGTATATTACTACACAGTAGATAGTTTAACGGATCCTTAGAGGATGGTTACCCCAAACATCCTTTGAGTTACTTGTATTTCAGTTGATATTTCACTTGAGTTGGATTTATTGATATAAGAATGTTAAACCTGACTCGAGTGTTTTTTGTTTTGCTTTACGTTCAGGTCAGACTGAGTGTGCCAGCATTTGAAACTCACCTTTGGAGTTGGAGCTTCGCTTGGAGATCCATCTATCGATTCTGCTTTCAATTATTCAGTTGATTCTAGTGATGTATTCTGATCTTGTATTTGACTATTGTATTTGAGACTTATGTTATATCTTATTTAACTCTGCTATATATAAAGTAGCTTCATGAACTACTGTTCTTTTGTTTCGGCTGCATTATTGTTATATTACTCTGTATTTGTGATTCTGTGATCTTTATTTACTGTATATGTTGAGTTTTTCCAAATATGAATTAACTATATGGTATTTTGAGCAATTCAAATACGGCATATGTGGATGCGAATGGTTGAAAATATCAGGTTGTTACAGGATCCAAGGGCTCTAATTCAAAACCCCTTTATTAATTTTGATATAGACATTTGATAAATCTTGAATAATATATCGGACACAAAATATTATGATGTTGCAATATATTTGATACTTACCCACTAGCTTTACTTGCTAGTCTAACTATAGGGCGATCTATATATGATGGGCAATCACCATTGCCTCTCGCGGCAGTCCTTCTCTGGCTAGAAAAGGAGGAATTTCAACATAGAAACGACAGAACTGTCACAGACATATCGTTTTATTATGAGAGAACATATCATTTTATTATGGAAAAACATATCATTTTTTATGAGAAAATATGAAACATTAACACTCGCATAAATTACCTTCTATCAAAAAATACATTAATTATTAGTCTTCATTGTTTTTTGATTCAGACTTGGTCTCGTACCATATATAACTGATTATCAGTTATTATTATTACATTATTATGCTCAATATCTGCCTAATAAGATTATTTGTTTGGAATATTCTTTCCATCAAACGTAAATCTTGTCTTTGTTTTAAAAACTGCCGACCAATCCGCTTTATCTCTTTTTAGGAACGTCTACAAAGCAAAATAAACTTTTAGTTCCTGTTTGATTAATATGAAAGGATCATACTTATGGCAATGTGAGTTATGTTTTATTTTAATAAGGTTATAATCTTTGTGCATGTTGATTCCAGAAACAGAAAAATTATTGAATCAATTGATCTAAATATAAAATATTCTCTACAGGTTATATAAAATATGTCAATTCTGAAACCTTGGTTATGGCACCGTAAAAATCTTTTATACGTTCATCTGGATCATCGCTACCTTTAACAAATACATCGGTATTGTTGGTTAGTTTTTTCGTACCATGTTCTTTGGTGTTAAATTTAAATTCATTAACGAAGAATATTGGATATATCTTGACATTTGTTTGGTCCCATTATAAGATCTTTCAATCCTTCGCCAACTTCATAATCACTGGGGTCATAAACGTAGTTTGAAAACCAATCAGCAAATTCTTCACTGAAATCGCCGCATGGATATTGTAATTCGTAATTACTGCAAATATTATACATCGCACATATTCTTTAAGTATGATTAAAGTAAACATAAATTTAAGAATTCAAATATCGAGAATCACTAATTAAGTAATACATAACAAATGGTACATCTTCAGCGTAATTAAGAAGTACATATGTTTTTGCTATATTATAATCTCTGTTGTCTAACCTTGTTTTTGTACATTTTTCGACAGGTTGACCATGTTGGCTAAAAACAGATAACTTTACTTAAGAAGAATCATGTTCAAATCCTTTATCATTACCCAGAACACTTTCCGATGATAAATTCAGGTGGTCTCTGAAATAATAAGAGAAAAAGAATGAAGCTTCTTATTCAATATATGATTTGCAAATCGAACCTTCAACTCATGCTTTTTGTGTAACTTTATTATTTAGATGATTTAAGTTCTTGTTACAAAATTATTTCAAATTAAATTTACTTATGTAATTTTTAATTTGAAATTAAATTAATATCTAGCATACTCAATATTATTACCTCTCAAATGGATACATCTATCCATATTGCACAGAACCTCGAAGAAGTGCCTTAGATGGAAGGTGAACTAGTAAATGCTACATTGCATTAAGGAAATCGATATAAAAGATCTTCCCTAATTTGTAAAGCAGTATAGGAATATCTACTTCAAGTTTACGTAGACGTTCCACTTTTAACGTAGTCGAACAACGCTCTTTATAAACGAACTATGTTCCGTTATAACCTCCAAACTTTTATGTGTAACGGTTCTTTGAAAAATACGGGTAACAAATTTTCCATCATTATATGGTAACCGTGACTTTTCATCCTACTCGGTTTATTTTCTTGAAGTCGATACGTCTATGAAGATTGAAAGAAGTCCCATCAGGAAATTTGAATCCTTCCATCCAATTTAACATAAGTTTTGCTTGGTTATTTTCTAACTCATATCATGGTTTGGGTTTTTTGACTGTCTTTGACTTGATATAAAGCTCAGGATGCTTATAGAATTCTTTGATATCATGTCTTGATTTCACATTGTCCTTAGTATTTCCCTTAACATCCAAAATTATATTAAACACATTATCAAACACTTTTTTATTGTACATAATGTCAATATTATGACGAAGTAAGAGATCTTTCTAATATGGTAACTTTTAAAATATACTTTATTTGCACCAATTATGAACCGTCAATTTACCTGGAATTTCAATTTGTACTCTAGTTTCATCCATCCTTAAATATTTTTTTACAAGTCCATACATTTCTTCACTTGAGCAAACCCTTGGTGGTTGTCTAGTCTCTACTCTACTATCTAGAAAGTTTTTTAATCTTATAAAATTGTGATCAACATGAATAAAACACAAATGACAAACAAACCATGTAATTTTCTTCCCATGCGATAAAGAAAATGTTTGTGTTTTGTCCATGCAATAAGAACAAACTAGACGACCAGCCGTACCTCAACCTAAAAGCATTGCATAAGCAGGAAAATCACCAATAGTCCAGAATAATGAAGAGAACATAAAAAAATTCATTGTTTTGAAACATCATATGTTTCAACTCCTTTATGCCATAGTGTTTTCAACTCTTCAGTCAATGGTTGTAAATAAACATTGATCCTTATGTCAGATCATCAGGGCCGGGGACACCAATAATGTGAAATATGTATGGAGTTTTCATAGATATCAACAGAGGAAAATTATAAGGTATAACAATAATAGTCCAAAATGAATATTCAGAACCAAACCAAGCGAATGATGAGAATCCATTCATACAAACCAAGTCTAACATTACGGCTCTCTGCAGCAAAAGTGGAAAAAGTCTTATCAAAATGTTTCTATGCTTCTCCATTAGCCGGTGCCTTCTTTCTGTGTTATCACACTATGCCATCTTATATGAGGTGTGGTAATAGAGGATGAATATAAAATTTGAAGTCTAAAAGTGATGGGAAAGTAATGCATTCTCTTGTATAGAACAGCATTTCTCTTTTTCTTGGGTTTGTATCTTTTCTTGTTACATATTCTAAACTTCTTAAGATTGATGTCCTCTTTTCAAAACAACATGCAGCCATTTTAGCTATCTTTTAGTACGGCAAACCAAAAGTAGACATAAGTTTTTTCTACTCCATGATGATTTTTACACCTTAGGTTATCGGTTGTCATATCGTTTTATAGCTTGTACAACCGCTATAAATCTAGTTTCTGTGAAGTTGAATTTGAATTTTATAATAATGAATTCGACAGTTATTGATAATCGGACGTCGCTTATACAGTCATCGCAAAGGGGTTTCTTAGCAGCATCTAATAAATCGTAGATTTTCTTTGCTCTGATATTTGGTTCTTCTTCGACATTTACATCTTCATCATCAACTTGAACCGTAAGGAACATTGATCGTATTACATGTTCAATCATATCTTCTACAGAATTTACCGTAACATTGTAACTATCCACCTTCTCATCTGACGGTACAAGATTAGGTGCAACAAATTCTCCATGACGATCCCACACATAATAATATGACACACAACTATTTTGACACAAATGTATTATAACCATATTTGGTTTTCAATGCTTCAAATGTTTGCAGTTACTACGAGGACAACGAACTTCTTTATCGTTTCTATTGTTACTTAGAGCAAATATAATAAATTCATGTACACCTTTATAAAATTGATCTTTTATTGAGCATTTCATTCCCTTCCATTCATATATCCACCTCCTTCGATCGAGAAAATAATTGACTGTTTTTCCTATTACAAAAAATATGATAGAAATTTAAAAAATTATAGTAAGATTTAAAAAATTATGATTTTTTTAGATGGCATTTTATTTTTAATTCTTTTGATACATTTTAATGTTTTATTTATTATACCATATACTATTTTTTTTACTTTTTTTATAAAATCTTATTTTCAATTTTAACAAATTATAAATATAATGTTATATTTTCACATTATTATTTTTTACATTTGATGGTCGGTTATCCTACTTTCCTTTTTTTGAAATGGTACTTAGATACAACATGTCACTGGAATAACAAACCACAAATCTTGTGTCAATAAATGTTCGAATCACGCTATGCAAGTTTCAAACTTGTGATCTCTCGCACCAAAGTCGAATCACTTTCCATTGCAAACAAAATAAAAATTACAGATCGCAAATCATTTTATATTAAACGACTCAATAAGATTTTGGCAGAATTTCTCATTTATTCCTCATATTGTGCACAAATGCGCACATATGGAAAACAAAAAGGAAGAGGTGTCGAAATTTAATGAACCATTTCACATGAAATGATTTATGAAGTGTAATTGTTATATTGTGTTTGCAACTAGTCTGATACGGAGACAAATCCAACAAATACTGTATCTGATGAATATTGATGTCTTTTTTTGTAACGACCCATGATTATTAACGATTTTATAATGTAATTAACTGAACTTTTTCTTAAAATTAAATAATAAAATTTTTGAAATGAAAATTTGATATTTGGAATACGTTTATTTAAAATATAGAAAATGGTAAAATATTATTGTTAAATATGAAAGTTAGTTCTGTTGTGCAAATTTCCAATTTCAATAAATATCAGTTAAATTTGATGGAAATAAAAAAATTTCGAATCTAAATCTTTTAACAATAAAAATGTAAAACATTTTTCGAGTGAGACGTCGTATTTCATTTCATCAAATTTGGACTGCTCTAGCCCCGTTTATCTTATTTTTGGAGTTTTAAAAGCATTTTTGTAGCGAATATCGACTTTTGATAGTTCGGTCGTATCGTTGATATCTACAAACCGTTTTGTTTGTATCGTTGTGCTGATCTCCGCAGTATATTCGTTTGTTAATTTCGACGTCCGGTACGCGATGAAATCTGCATAACGGTTAGCCGTATCAGCACCGTTTGAGCCTTTTGTTTTGTCTATGACCATTCATTATCCATCGTTTAAAACTGTAGAGCTATTAACATTTATATTTCCCTGAATTCAAGATAGGACCGTTTCTATTCCCTATTCTCATTTATTATTTTATTGGTTCATTCATTTTTTTTCCATCTGATTCGTTCTGTTCAATTAAATAACATATAATAATAAATAATATATAGGCTGTCATATATTTAGATTAGCTTTAATCTCCTTAGCCTATTCATTTCCTTATCACGACTCCTTGGCCTACTCTTTTTCTTCTACCCTATTCGTGTTCATTTGCTTTTGTAAAAAAGAGAATAATATAAAATAAGGTAAGCTTTGTTTCCTGAATGAATTATTCACCCTCATTCTCATCTGCTTATGTTTATATTTCAATATCCTACTCCAGATCGTTTTTGTGCCTATTAATATATATATATATATATATATATGAAGGTTGCATGTATAATTCTTGAACTGTTCATCCTCTCGCCCTCTCCACTTTATCTTTCTCGGCCTTACCCTTCTCATCGCTATTCCCGTGCCCCATTGTCGACCCACCGCCGTGCTTTGCCCTAGCAACCCACCGCCTCCTCATCACCACCCCATGGTCCTTGACCCAGATCTATTTATCACCATTCCTTTCCCGCCACAGCCATGAGCAGCCACGTCCCATTCCATTCGCCCACCAAACTACAGCAGACCCACGCCAGCGCACCTCCTCTTCCATCTCGAGGTCACCTCCGCCCTTAGCACTTCGTCCACAAACCCGAAGCACCGCCTCCTTGCCCACTTTCCACTCGCACCTTCCTTCACAGCGTGCATGTGTTCAATCCTCTCCTCTGACATTCCCTCTCCCTTCGCCTTTCTCTATCCCATCACCCCCTGCAGTACACTCCCATTCCCTTAGGTCGAACAGCCTGCTGCCGACCACCCCCTAACCCTATAGCTTTGCCAAGCACACATCTTCTTCAAAAACCTAGGTGAACACACTACTCCAGCATCAAATCCAGATAGCACTATATATATAAAGATACGTACGGTGCATATATGAGAAGTTTTGAACAGTAAATTTATTGTTTATTTAAAATTGATTTTCTTTTCTGTATAAATATAAATATATAAAGTTGCTTAGGATGTAAGTTATTTACAATGTTAGTTTATATATATACATATACGTACGTACATACATACATACATACATACATATATATATATGCACGCGCGTGTGTGCGTTTATGTAAGTTAAATAATAAGAGTTTATATATATGTTTATGTAATTTATGTATAATCTGTTGTTGTATACATATGTATATATAAGTTTATATATGATATATTTATGTTTTAAATACATTATGTAAAGTAAGTGTATATAAAAGTTTGCAGTTGCAATTTTATTTTGTTCCTGCTCACATTTTTCTTTCTTTACATTTTGCGTTTGGGAAGTATTCAAAGCTTACATGTATGTAAGCGTACGTATGTATAAATATATCTGAAAAAACGTGTTGAAAGGCAATATATATTTGCTATTAAATATTGATTTCTAAAGTGGATGTATATGTGGTTATTTATAAGGTATAAATTTATTTATATAAGTTCTTATATATGTTGATTATAACATATAAGTTATATAAGTGGTATATAATTTTGTTTGCATATATATATATATATATATATATATATATGTATGTATGTATGTATGTATGTATGTATGTATGTATGTATGTATGTATGTATGTATATATGTATGTATGTATGAGTTTATATAAGTTGTACGTAATTTGTTGTCTACATATATAAGTTTATATAAGATATCTATAATCCGTCTGGTTGTATATATAAGTTTATATAAGTGTATATAAATGGCCGGTTTGAAGTATTAATTTCCTGAAATGTTTTACTTGTAACAGTCATATATTCGTATACCAAGAATATATTAGTTTAAGAAATGATTTCGTGCATTGTGCATGTAATATAATATATATTGTAAATATATGATTTAAAATTAATAACGATCTTGAAATATTTTTTTATTTTTTATTTTTGACAATGTTTAAATTTAATATTGATTTTCAATATATATATATATATATATATATATGTTTTATAAAGATTTTATCTTTAGTACATGTTTAAATTTTGACTTTGAAATATATAGCTATATATGTTGGTTTCATCAATCTCTAGTCCATTTTGACTTACATTCTCAATATCGAATTTATCATAGAAATTCCTAGCTTGTCGCTGTCCCGCTAGTCGTAACTGTGTCCGTATCCGTGTGCTTGTTCTTTTCATCTTCTTGTTTCTCTAGCTTTGAAAGGTGAGTAATCACTTACGATTAACATTCTTATATTTAGCAAAATCTAATTCACTTGAAATGACGATTGAAACATGCTGCTAAATTTGAATTGTTAAGTTATTTAATTGTTAAATCTGATATGCTATCATCTGCAATTGTTCACCTATGACATATGACTCCATAACACTGTTGTATATATTATATTTAAATTTGTTGTTGATGATACATGCCTGTTTTTAATATGTTATATTCATATTTGTTCTCACTCTGCAAGTTTCTGTTATTTTAGAAATTCCTATGGGTTGAAATGATACTGATGCAGCGCAATCTAATGTTGCCTTAGATCGCGAGTGACCTAACGAGTTAATAAGTCGCCAGCGACCTAACAATGTAGAGAGTAATGAGATAAGAGGGAAGAAAGATGTAGCGATGCTTCAAAGTGCCTATTTTTCCTTAGGTCGTTATGACATAACCGAGCTACAACCTAACGAGTAGTTCCTTATGTCGCTCAAGCCTAGGTCGCTTCAAGCTTAGGTCGCTCAAGATACTGATTTCTTTGCCGCTTAGTTCTTTAAGTCGCTCAGGTGATAGGTCGCGACCGTGTTTGCTTGGGTCGCTACTTGCTTATGTCGCTGAAGCCGAAGCCGCTGAAGATGTGTCATCTACTTAGGTCGCTCAAGATGTTAGGTCGTAACTCGTGATGTTGTGTATGTTGTTGTGTCATGTGTTGTAACTCATGTTGTATTTCCTTTATGTTGTGTTTGTTAACTCGTTTGTAGATAAGTTGTAGGTCGTTTATGCCGTTGATAGGTCGCATGACATGATAGGTCGTACGTCGCGTCTTTTAAGTCGTGTATGTTTCGTGTTGTGCCCTGTTTGTTAGGTCGTTAACGACCTATGTTAGGTCGTGTGCTGCTGTGTGTAAATCCTATAAATAGGCGGGTTGGGTCATTTGTAAACTTGGTTGATTTTGAATAAAATTTTGTTTGAGTGCTTTGTCCCTCTTTAAAAAATTGGAAGTTGAGCGTTGTCTCCTTTCTCCATTTTCGGTTATTCGAGTGCGCTCGAATCAACGGATTTGAAGCCGGTTCACGGAATCTCGTGCGCGAGATCAACATAGAAGAATCGTAGATCTTTTAACACGGTATCATGCGCGATCAACGTGTTGGAGATAGCTAGGATCCGGTATCTCTTGAGATCAACGGATTTGGGCACTTGGGTATTTTCAATCCATCGATTCTACTTTTCATCGTTTCATCCATTTTGGTATATCCGCTGCGTCATTTTGGTATCAGAGCTAGACTTAGCCAATCATAGCTAAGCTGAGCCTATTGGGAGAAGATTTGAAGATTTGAAGTGTTGGAGTTTGAGCCGAGTTGAAGTTTTGGATCAAGGCTGAGAGTTAGAAGCCGAGCCGAGCTAAGTGCAGGCCGAGCAAAGTCAAGATCAGATTTGAGTTAAAGTTGTGATAGTTGAAGTGTGTTTGGATTTGTTGAAGATTTGACAGTGCCTCCGAGACGTGCTAATCGATTTCAAAATGTTGAAGATGTGTATCGAAGACAAGAAGCTGAGCAAATGAAACAACGTCTTAATGAAAAATTTGATGAAGGTGTTGGAAAGTTAGAGAAATTGATGAATGATATGAATCAAAGTCAAAGGAGAAGGTCACCAATCTCGAACCATGGAGAAAACAGAGTTTCTCCATCGGTTGTGGAAGCGAGGAGGGTGTCACCTCAATCTTGTCGAGATAGAAGAGAATCATCAGTTTCAATGAGACGAGAATACCAAGAGTACAGAAATGAAGAGAGAAGAACTCCACGTGAGTTTGGAGACGAGTCATATCGTGATGCTGAAAGACATAGTAGAAGAGATATGCGTGATCGTGGAAATGTTGATGGTCGAGATCGATATCGAAGTACATTTGATTATGATGAAGATGGTGATAGAGATAGTGTTCATTATCGAGTGTAACATCCCGGAATTTTTAACACGGGATTTGTGAACGTTTAATTCATTTTAAATGTTTACTATGAGTTTAAGATTTATTTTGAATTAAAAAGAATTGGTTTAAACTAAATAACAAGTTAAAATTTCTAATGTGAACAGTTAAGTTGAAATTGAACAATAATAATTTAAATATTCGGAATTGAAATAAAAGCAAATCTAGATTTAAATAGTGATAAAAATGGTTTTAAAAATTTATTTTGAGTTATTTGAGTGTAAATAGCGTGGTGGGAATTTTAGAAGAATTTTAAAGTCGATAAATTAATATTTGGAATTTTATATTAATTTAAAAATGAATTTAATAATATAAAAATGCAATTAATCAGATTTTGATTCGAAATGAGTCAAAATGATTGTTAATGTGTTTTTAAATGATATATGATGTATTGTAAAGTTAATAAAAATTTTAAAAGTAAATTTCTAAGCGTTTTCGACAATTTTGAAAATCGCTCGATTTAATAGACGAGTTAAAATAGCCTTCCGGGGCACAGTCTCGGAATTCGACGAAACCAGTTCCATTGGATCCATAATAGTTAGTTATTATCGAATTTCAATTTTCGTAGCAATCAGAGTTGTCGTTTGACCGTGGCAGCTCAAAACGTATCAAAATCGTTTTAATCGATTTAATTTTAAATTGATCGTTTAATTCCGTAACTCGCGCATACGACCGAATTAGCTTAAGAAACCTGTTCCATTGTGTCCGAAACGCAGAAAAACCCTAGGAACGCCTGTCGGCACGTGTGTCTTGGAGTTCGTTTGTAAATGTTCATTTAAAATTGATTTTAATAATAAAATAATATTAATAAGACATATATATTATCACGTTTTTCAAGGAAACCCTAGTATTATCAGGGGCCGCCGTTCATTTTCTTTAATGGCCGACGTTTGTCCTCAATTCCCTTCAATTTCTACTTGATCCACTCGTTTTTATCAAAAGTTTACAACTAGAAAGATGACGAGCATCCCGAGTTCTTCTAGTTGAACGGTGGAGATTGATTTTCTTCAGCCAGAGACGAAGCTTTGAGGCCACGACCGTGTTTTGTTCGAGTGCGTTTTTCCAGGGGCTGGGGTAGCCGAGCTCCATGAGATCTTGGGTGGAAGTCGAGGCGAGGGAGGCTATCGAGGGGGCGGCAGCTAATCGTTCTCTCGGCGTTCGTGTGTGGAGCGATTTCGAACCCTAAAGCACGTTGATGGGTTCATGCTTACTGATGCCTAGCCTCGTGAGAGAGGAGATGAGCTGGAGCTTTGCGTGCGCGTTTGGGAAGATTTGATGAGCGGCCCTGATTGTTTGTGGTAAATAGATATAAGGAAATTGTTTTAAATTATATACAAAACTTTATAAAATCGTAACTAATTCATAATGTATCAGAATTTGATGAAACAGGAAACGTCGGAATCGCAGCGACGCGATCTACGCGATGGTGCAGATTCGGAGTCATTCCGGGCAAGTAGAAATTTGAGTTAAATCGAACGTCGTTCGGTTTAATTCAAATTTCGAACGCTCGCCGAAACTCAAGGTGAGTTATTCTCACTCACATCTGGATATTGGCTGATTTAAATAATAAATATTTAAATATCTGTGTGATTGGTTGCATATTATTGTCCTTATTAGTCTGGATTGATATCTATATATATATGCGTTGTGCTAATATTTGTGGATGCAGGGAAAACAGGTTGGAGGGATCCAACTGGATTCCTCACATTATAATAATTATCTTTATAATTGATGTTGTGATCTGTTTTCATACTGTGATTGATAAATCTGAGTTTAAATTGTACTGCCATATTATTGAAATAAATATAAATCCTGAATTTTAATTGTAAACGGGATTAATTGGGATTTAAGAAAATAAAAGAAATTGTTATATAAAGAATTTAAAGGAATAAAATTTGGGTTTTAAGAAATAAAGAATATGGTTGGATAAACTATAAATTCAGAATTTAATTATACATGGATAAATTGAATTTTAGAGAAATAAAAGATATTGTTAAATAATGAATTTAAAAGAAGTAATATTTGAAATCCATTTGGAATGAAAATTGAAAATTGGTAAATCTGGAATGATAAACAAAGAGAAAAGTTATTAGTTGACAAATGGGAAATAAGATTATGTTATTAAAATAAAAACCTGAATTGAAATAAATTGACAGAAGCTGTGAGAAGGATTTCTGTGATGTTTAAGTGGAAAGGAGTTCCCTAGGAAAACCAAGTTCAAGTTTAAACTGATTTTTATAACAAGGGAAGCTTTAAAAGTTCAAGCTTGTTTAAAAGAGTGTATGAAAATATTTATTTTCAAAAGTAACTATTATAAATTAGCAATAGTAAATTTTATAAATATCTTAATAATTATTTTTACAAATGGTTTTGTTTAAAAGACTAGTTTTGAACTAAGTTATTAAAATTAGTATTAGCCTTTTAAAAACTCTACTTATAAGTTTAGTTTAAACTAAAACCCTTATTTAAAATCAAGATTTATACCCTAATAAATGGTTTAACTTTAAATATTTTTGAAGCTATATTCTTAGTAAATAACTAGTAGTAAAGTTACATATTTTAAAGTATATTTCAGAATAAAGTATTATTTACTGTTTTAAATCTAAATGTTTTGAACTTGGTTATTCCAATGGAAATATATGGCAAAGGATTTACCTTGTGAGGAAGAATTTTGGGAAATTGTTTTCAAATGAGTTTTGAAATTTTGGAAATATATCTTGTAAAGATATTTGGGTAAATAAATAATGTGGGAATTATTTATTGTGTGATGGATGCTTATGGATGTTTATGAATATAAATTGATAGTTAAATCACCGACTATCAATATTGGACAACTGCGTTGATCGTTTCGAAGAGACCGGGATCGAGATTTATTTCTCGAAAACCACTTCGATCCGATTTGTACGTTTCATGCGAAAAATGTGTTCGGAGTCGAAGATGGAGCAGTGAAGTGTAAGGGCTAATCGCTACAAATCCTGAGGATATTTCCAAAATGGATGTAGTAGGAGTAGTGCCTTCGGTTCCGTTCAAACCCGGAACGGACTTGTATGGACGAATGCTTGCGAAACATCGTTAGGTGGACGATGGGCATTCTAAGTGAAAATGTTCTAAAGGTAACGCTTAGCCTCAAGCCTCATCAACCGGGAATGACTGAAAATCAGGGGATATGCAGCAAGGTTAGGTGGGTCATGCCCAAGCAGGACAAGATATTTCCCCTGTCTAGATGTCCCTTATATATTTCGGCTTAGTGGGTGGTTGGTCGCGCCAACCACGGGGTTTATCTTGTTCGGGACTGTACAGTAAGGAATGGTTCCGGCCTTGTGTTGCAGGGGATGAAGGGAGTAGTCCTCGGTACGGTGATCTAGGCCCCGTACTGTGACAGGTGGTACCCCAGTGCCTAGTCATTGTTGGAAATCCATTTTCCCTACGAGCCTTGTATGAGTTTTGTTTGTATTACCCACTTCGGTGGCTAGTAGCTGGAATTTAATGAATGTAACAATTTTGGCTATTTTATAAGTATTTGTAAATAGACCCTATTATAATATCAGAGGATTTCTATAAAAAGTGTTTTAGCTATCGTAAGGTAAAAACCCGACATGTTTATTTGTGGCGTGGTCTTACGAGATGCTTTTGTTTTTCAAAGGATTTTTGAAACTTTAATAATCAAGTTGGATGCATATTTAGTATCAGCTGGTATTCCAGACTGAATCAGGTGTTATTTTATTATAATGCTCGGGTCAGACCGAGTATTATTTGTTCAGGACAGGATGCTATGGAGCAGGAGAGAAGCTGGAGTCCGAGACGTACTATTCGTATTTGTATATCTATATCCGCTGCTGTGATTGTATGGTATGACTGATTGGTATTGATTGTTGTATGAGATACTCTGATGGTATGATGTATAAAACAGTTATAGATTTCATTTTGTGTAAAGTTCTATGTTTACTATTATATATTATTCCGCTGCGACTGTGAGATTCTGATATTGTTTAGTTTCTTCTTCTTCTATCTCTTCTTCTTTAACCCTAATGGTTCGTAATTCTGTGCCACTTGAGTTAATAGAGGTAGAATAGTGTTGATTCAAGGGGTATGGATTTGCGGGCTGTCACACTTGGTATCAGAGCTTAGGTTGGCGACAACCTAGGCTTTGGTGGGGAAATTACTAATTAATCAGAGTCGATGGTACTCTATAATGAGTTGAGCGTATTAATAGATATGAGAGCGTACTTGTTAGTGGATATAAAAATTGTTTTATACTGTGTTGACTTATCGGTTGAGTGTTTATGAATTCTGGTCGGTGCGGGAAGTACAACCGTATCGATAGGGGTTTCTAAACTCTTAAACAAGATAAACCGACATCGTATTGTTTTTAAAATGGGTAAATGAAATAATTTTACCCAAAATTATATTTTGATATAAAAGAAATAATTTTCTGCAATTATGTATATATTTGGATGATTGGTTATTAATACTATAATCAAATATAAGAATCTAAAATTCGAAAAGGTTATAACGAAATAAATTCTGTGAGTATAAATTATACAAAAGAGAATAACTAAATTTAAATTAAACCAGAATTTAAATCCCGGAAGTTTTGAAAAAGATTTTAAATAGATTGAAAATAAAGATTTGGAAATTTAAAATCTTTGTAATGTTTGAAATGTTTTCCAATGTATTTGAAGGCAAAAATGGAATATTGTTTTGGGAAGCATTTTTGAATGGAAACTGTTTAAAAATGAATTTGGGAAAGTAAAGAAGCACTGAACTCACTTCAGTCGCTGAAAAATAATCCTGATGATGCTGGCCACATCATTAGAATTCATTTTCGAGTTTCTAAAGTGATGGATTGCTTCCCTAATACTTGGTTATGATATTGTTTGGACTGGTTGGGTATAACAGTTGTTTTGGACATTTCAAATGGGAAATTTGTTTTGGGTATAAAAAATTTGTTTTGGAATCTGGAGATTGGGTTTGATATGCCGAGAGGAAATATGTTGATTTTTATTTCAAAATGGTTGTGGAATAAAACCGGGTAAAATGAATTTTGGGAAAATTCTAATTAAATAATGTGTAAAGTTGAAATGAACTAACTATTTAACTTACTAAGTGAAATTAATATTAATAAGAAGTAAGAAATGAAAATTTTAGTCTTGGAGTTAAAATTTAATTTGAGTAATTGAAACTGAATAAAATATGTTGAAGTGAGTAGAATATTTGAATTTAACTTGGATAAGAAAAATAAATTAGACTTAAAATAAAGTTGATTTGAATTAAATTAAGATGTAGTTGACTTTGAGATTTTGGGTCATTGTGAAATGGAGTATACCCTTAAGCTAGTAAGTGTTATGCTTTAGTTGAGATTATGAATTTAGAATTGTGCAAAGTATTAAGGTGAAAGAAAATTTGTATCCTTAGAAATTCAGTAATACATATATATGTAAAATTTGAAATTGTGATTATATGATGTAGATGGATTAAAATGAGCTTTAAATAAAAAGTTGGTGAACTTATATAAATAGAAATGAAATTATAATCACAATTGGGGAATAGTTGAATGGTATGGTGGATTCAAACTTAATCTCTAATGAAATGTAAATTGAAATAAGGTAATGTGAGATATAAAGAAAATGAATGAACTTAAATTAGTAAACAAGTTTTGAACTTGTATATAGAGAATTAAAATTTGGATTTGATTGGATTTAACTTTGACTAAATGGACTTGAGTCGAATTTAGATTAATTAAAAACAAGATTCAATTGTGTTGTGAATAAAGTGAATGGAATTAAATTCTTATTTAAGATGGTAAAGGAAAATGAAATGAATTCAAGATGGCTAAATGAATTTAGTTAAAACTTGAATCTAAATTTGGAAAGAATTGAATTGGAAGAAATCTAATTGTGCTGAAAGGATATTATATGAATAAAAAAAATTTGACTCAACTAAATTCAAAGGGATTATTTGAGAAAGAATTTAGTATAAGCTGAATTAAATAAAGAGAAGCTTCAAGATGAATTTAGTATAAGCTTAATTAAATGAAGATAGTACTGGAATGAGTATAATTTTGGAAGCTTGTTAATAATTGAAGGGTAAAATGGGACTTTGTTCTTGTTTAGAACATTTGGAAGGGGTCGTATTGTAAATGAGTTCAGTATGAATTAGGAAAGTGAATTAAAACCTAATATGGATTAGGTTAGAAACTAAA
Organism: Allium cepa; assembly: GCA_030765085.1. Taxonomy (NCBI): domain Eukaryota; kingdom Viridiplantae; phylum Streptophyta; class Magnoliopsida; order Asparagales; family Amaryllidaceae; genus Allium; species Allium cepa. The sequence goes on from CM060944.1 coordinate 127,486,088, forward strand.
TCGAATTACAATTAAATGGAATGTGTATGGTAATGAATAGAATTTTGATAATTGATCAAAATTTGGGAGGTAAATAGAAATCCAACTGTAGCAAGGGATTTAAAATTTGTGATAACTAATATTGAAGTGTAGATGAAAAATGAAATTTAATTATAATGGTGATAGTTTGGATTGTAAATAAATTCCAGTGAGTGGAATGATGTGAAGTGGCCACATTGTTAATAAAATAAATTCAGAAATGAAGTGTGAAGGTAAATGAATCTTAAAATGGATAAAATAAATAAACATAGTGTATTAAAATTTCTAAATGGTTTGATAGGAGTAAAAATCAATTAAAATGGAAATAAATTGAGATGTTATGGAATTGAAATTATTTAAGAAAATGGATTGGAATTTGATTTGGATGAGAATCAAATGAAAATAAAATTTGATTTATGAGAAAAATAAATAAATAAAGTTGTAAATGGATTGAATAAATAACAAAAAGCATTCAAATTTGTAAATGGATTTGAATTGATTTGGATGAAAATTGATTTATAAGAAGATAATGGAAATATTGCGAAAGAACTTAAGCAAGTTGAATAATAGGTGTGGTTAAGCTTTATAATTTTGTCTTGGATAAATTTTGGTTGGGAAATAAAGTTGAATGGCAAGTGAAATGGTTTTAAATTAAATATTGTGATATCATATGAATATAAGAGTTGTAGATAAATCCAGGATGGAATGATAAAAGTGAACTTAAGTTGAATAATGAATTTGAAATATGAAAATCAAGACTTGGTTTTAAAAATAATAATAATAATAATAAGAATAATAATAAATAAATAAATAAATTAACTTAAGATGAATAATAAATTTGAAAGGTGAGAATAAGGATTGATTTAATAATTGAAATGGAATAAGCATGTTTGGATTATGAACCATGTAGAAGTGAATAAAATTAATATAAATCTAGACTGGAATTAATTTTAAATGGGTGTAAGCTGAAGTGATGATTAATTGCTTGAATGGCATGAAAATTATATGTATTCGGAATTGAGATGTTTAACAAGCAATTGAAATTGATTTTTGAATAAATTGAACTGAATTGGAATCTAATTCAAAGAGTTTGTAAATGAATACAAGTGAGTTGGTTTCAGGAAGCATATGGAATTGATTTTGAATCAATTGGAATGAATTAGCATTTTAATAAGCAATGTTTGCATATGAATGGGAATGAATCATAAAAGAAATGCAAATGTTTCAAGTTTAAAATGAAATTTGATTGTAAATCAAATTGGGAATATAAGTTAAAATAAAGAAATATAAGTAAGGCATATATTAATCATATTGAAATAGAAATGAATTGGTTGTGATTAATATAAATGGATTTAAGTATAAATGTAAGTGAACCATAATTGCAAATGTAGCAAATTGAAATAAAACTTGCTTGGTGAATCAATTCGGAAATTGGGTAAAGTATGAATTAGAATGGCAAAACTTGGTTGTAAATCTTTTGTGTGAAATAAAACAGAATTTGGTATTAGAAAAGGAACTTGTGCATGTTGGAAAATATGGTTTACTTATGGAATCATGCAAATTGTTGATTGGAATATGAAATGGTTGTGTGTGGCTTACATTTATATTGGTAATGCTAATGAAATGTTCATATTATTGAAAGCTAATGAGTTTGTTTGAGTAAGTACAGGTGTGGGAGGCGTTCGAGAGTGTTGGAGCGCATATATGCTAGAATATTAGCCGCTTGTTTAAAAAAAATTGCTAAAAGGTACGCCTACGCAAATAAAATTGGGAAATGATATATATATTGTGATATATTTTGGTTTCCGACCGTGTGGGTCGATGTATATATATTTGTGTGTATCACGATATCGCGAAAGCTCCTCCGTACAGGGGAGACTATGCCAAAAATTTTCGGAAATTTTGGGAGTTAGAAAATTTTTGGGATTTTGGAAAAAATTGTAATTAACTTGGAAAGTTACAAATCAAAATTAAAGCTTTAGAATAAATAAAGCAAATGAGATGGGGATTAAGCTAAAGGATTTTGAGAAAGTAAATATAAGCTTTTAACTAAGAAAATTGGGAAAGTAAGTGAGTTTGAGAGTATCGTCTACCCTAGCAAATTTCGGGGACGAAATTTATATAAGGGGGGAGGAATGTGACATCCCGGAATTTTTAACACGGGATTTGTGAACGTTTAATTCATTTTAAATGTTTACTATGAGTTTAATATTTATTTTGAATTAAAAAGAATTGGTTTAAACTAAATAACAAGTTAAAATTTCTAATGTGAACAGTTAAGTTGAAATTGAACAATAATAATTTAAATATTCGGAATTGAAATAAAAGCAAATCTATATTTAAATAGTGATAAAAATGGTTTTAAAAATTTATTTTGAGTTATTTGAGTGTAAATAGCGTGGTGGGAATTTTAGAAGAATTTTAAAGTCGATAAATTAATATTTGGAATTTTATATTAATTTAAAAATGAATTTAATAATATAAAAATGCAATTAATCGGATTTTGATTCGAAATGAGTCAAAATGATTGTTAATGTGTTTTTAAATGATATATGATGTATTGTAAAGTTAATAAAAATTTTAAAAGTAAATTTCTAAGCGTTTTCGACAATTTTGAAAATCGCTCGATTTAATAGACGAGTTAAAATAGCCTTCCGGGGCACAGTCTCGGAATTCGACGAAACCAGTTCCATTGGATCCGTAATAGTTAGTTATTGTCGGATTTCAATTTTCGTAGCAATCGGAGTTGTCGTTTGACCGTGGCAGCTCAAAACGTATCAAAATCGTTTTAATCGATTTAATTTTAAATTGATCGTTTAATTCCGTAACTCGCGCATACGACCGAATTAGCTTACAAAACCTGTTCCATTGTGTCCGAAACGCAGAAAAACCCTAGGAACGCCTGTCGGCACGTGTGTCTTGGAGTTCGTTTGTAAATGTTCATTTAAAATTGATTTTAATAATAAAATAATATTAATAAGACATATATATTATCACGTTTTTCAAGGAAACCCTAGTATTATCAGGGGCCGCCATTCATTTTCTTTAATGGCCGACGTTTGTCCTCAATTCTCTTCAATATCTGCTTGATCCACTCGTTTTTATCAAAAGTTTACAACTAGAAAGATGACGAGCATCCCGAGTTCTTCTAGTTGAACGGTGGAGATTGATTTTCTTCAGCCAGAGACGAAGCTTTGAGGCCACGACCGTGTTTTGTTCGAGTGCGTTTTTCCAGGGGCTGGGGTAGCCGAGCTCCATGAGATCTTGGGTGGAAGTCGAGGCGAGGGAGGCTATAGAGGGGGCGGCAGCTGATCGTTCTCTCGGCGTTCGTGTGTGGAGCGATTTCGAACCCTAAAGCACGTTGATGGGTTCGTGCTTACTGATGCCTAGCCTCGTGAGAGAGGAGATGAGCTGGAGCTTTGCGTGCGCGTTTGGGAAGATTTGATGAGTGGCCCTGATTATTTGTGGTAAATAGATATAAGGAAATTGTTTTAAATTATATACAAAACTTTATAAAATCGTAACTAATTCATACTGTATCAGAATTTGATGAAACAGGAAACGTCGGAATCGTTGCGACGCGATCTACGCGATGGTGCAGATTCGGAGTTATTCCGGGCAAGTAGAAATTTGAGTTAAATCGAACGTCGTTCGGTTTAATTTAAATTTCGAACGCTCGCCGAAACTCAAGGTGAGTTATTCTCACTCACATCTGGATATTGGCTGATTTAAATAATAAATATTTAAATATCTGTGTGATTGGTTCCATATTATTGTCCTTATTAGTCTGGATTGATATCTATATATATATGCGTTGTGCTAATATTTGTGGATGCAGGGAAAACAGGTTGGAGGGATCCAACTGGATTCCTCACATTATAATAATTATCTTTATAATTGATGTTGTGATCTGTTTTCATACTGTGATTGATAAATCTGAGTTTAAATTGTACTGCCATATTGTTGAAATAAATATAAATCCTGAATTTTAATTGTAAACGGGATTAATTAGGATTTAAGAAAAATAAAAGAAATTGTTATATAAAGAATTTAAAGGAATAAAATTTGGGTTTTAAGAAATAAAGAATATGGTTGGATAAACTATAAATTCAGAATTTAATTATACATGGATAAATTGAATTTTAGAGAAATAAAAGATATTGTTAAATAATGAATTTAAAAGAAGTAATATTTGAAATCCATTTGGAATGAAAATTGAAAATTGGTAAATCTGGAATGATAAACAAAGAGAAAAGTTATTAGTTCACAAATGGGAAAATAAGATTATGTTATTAAAATAAAAACCTGAATTGAAATAAATTGACAAAAGCTGTGAGAAGGATTTCTGTGATGTTTAAGTGGAAATGAGTTCCCTAGGAAAACCAAGTTCGAGTTTAAACTGATTTTTATAACAAGGGAAGCTTTAAAAGTTCAAGCTTGTTTAAAAGAGTGTATGAAAATATTTATTTTCAAAAGTAACTATTATAAATTAGCAATAGTAAATTTTATAAATATCTTAATAATTATTTTTACAAATGGTTTTGTTTAAAAGACTAGTTTTGAACTAAGTTATTAAAATTAGTATTAGCCTTTTAAAAACTCTACTTATAAGTTTAGTTTAAACCAAAACCCTTATTTAAAATCAAGATTTATACCCTAATAAATGGTTTAACTTTAAATATTTTTGAAACCATATTCTTAGTAAATAACTAGTAGTAAAGCTACATATTTTAAAGTAAATTTCAGAATAAAGTATTATTTACTGTTTTAAATCTAAATGTTTTGAACTTGGTTATTCCAATGGAAATATATGGCAAAGGATTTACCTTGTAAGGAAGAATTTTGGGAAATTGTTTTCAAATGATTTTTGAAACATTGGAAATATATCTTGTAAAGATATTTGGGTAAATAAATAATGTGGGAATTATTTATTGTGTGATGGATGCTTATGGATGTTTATGAATATAAATTGATAGTTAAATCACCGACTATCAATATTGGACAACTGCGTTGATCGTTTCGAAGAGACCGGGATCGAGATTTATTTCTCGAAAACCACTTCGATCTGATTTGTACGTTTCGTGCGAAAAACGTGTTCGGAGTCGAAGATGGAGCAGTGAAGTGCAAGGGCTAGTCGCTACAAATCCTGAGGATATTCCAAAATGGATGTAGTAGGAGTAGTGCCTTCGGTTCCGTTCGAACCCAGAACGAACTTGTATGGACGAATGCTTGCGAAACATCGTCAGGTGGACGATGGGCATTCTAAGTGAAAACGTACTAAAGGTAACGCTTAGCCTCAAACCTCATCAACCGGGAATGACTGAAAATCAGGGGATATGCAGCAAGGTTAGGTGGGTCATGCCCAAGCAGGACAAGATATTTCCCCTGTCTAGATGTCCCTTATATATTTCGGCTTAGTGGGTGGTTGGTCGCGCCAACCACGGGGTTTATCTTGTTCGGGACTGTTCAGTAAGGAATGGTTCCGGCCTTGTGTTGCAGGGGATGAAGGGAGTAGTCCTCGGTACGGTGATCTAGGCCCCGTACTGTGACAGGTGGTACCCCAGTGCCTAGTCATTGTTGGAAATCTATTTTCCCTACGAGCCTTGTACGAGTTTTGTTTGTATTACCCACTTCGGTGGCTAGTAGCTGGAATTTAATGAATGTAACAATTTCGGCTATTTTATAAGTATTTGTAAATAGACCCTATTATAATATCAGAGGATTTCTATAAAAAGTGTTTTAGCTATCGTAAGGTAAAAACCCGACATGTTTATTTGTGGCGTGGTCTTACGAGATGCTTTTGTTTTTCAAAGGATTTTTGAAACTTTAATAATCAAGTTGGATGCACATTTAGTATCAGCTGGTATTCCAGACTGACTCGGGTTTTATTTTATTATAATGCTCGGGTCAGACCGAGTATTATTTGTTCAGGACAGGATGCTATGGAGCAGGAGAGAAGCTGGAGTCCGAGACGTACTATTCGTATTTGTATATCTATATCCGCTGCTGTGATTGTATGGTATGACTGATTGGTATTGATTGTTGTATGAGATACTCTGATGGTATGATGTATAAAACAGTTATAGATTTCATTTTGTGTAAAGTTCTATATTTACTATTATATTTTATTCCGCTGCGACTGTGAGATTCTGATATTGTTTAGTTTCTTCTTCTTCTATCTCTTCTTCTTTAACCCTAATGGTTCGTAATTCTATGCCACTTGAGTTAATAGAGGTAGAATAGTGTTGATTCAAGGGGTATGGATTTGCGGGCCGTCACATCGAGATCGAGACCAAGTACGATGCCACTATCGGGATGTAGAAGATGATCGCAAATGGGAGTCGGGGATGAAAACAGAGATTCCAGAATTCAAAGGTGGAATGATAGCGGAAGAGTTTCTGGATTGGTTATCAAATGTTGAGGAAATTTTTGACTTCAAGGAAGTACCCGAGCATCGTAGAGTTAAGTTGGTTGCTACACGATTGAGGGGAAGAGCTATGGTATGGTGGCAACAAACCAAACTTACACGGGAGAGAATGGGAAAGTCGAAGATTGTCTCATGGGAAAAGACGAAGAAGTTAATGAAGGCTACTTTCTTGCCTTATAATTATCAGTCTCTTATGTATCAACGCTTACAGAATTTGAGACAAGGAACAAAGTCGGTAAATGATTATGTAGATGAATTTTATCAACTGATTGCAGAAATGATATCATGGAGACAGAGGAACAGTTGACAGCTAGATTTGTTGGAGGATTGAGAATATAAATTCAGGATATGGTGAATATTTTGATCCAAGATCCGTTGCTGAAGCACACCAGAAGGCTCTTGCTTGGGAGAAGCAAGGTAGAAGAGGAGGTGGTGTGTTTACGAATTCTAACAATCAAGTGAAAGGGGCTAGTAGCAATACTAATGTTTCCAAGGCTGTTAGTAAACCGGTTGTCAATGAAGTTGCTAAGACCAAGGTCAACAACAATTTTAAGTGTTATAATTGTCAGGAGTTTGGTCACAAGAGCAATGAATGTCCGAAGCCTAAGAAGCGAGTGATGGTTTCTGAGGTAGAGGATGAGGATGCAGAAATAGAATGTTCCAATTCACCACAAGTTGAGGAGGAAGAAGAATTATTGGCGGGAGACGAGGGATATTCTTTAATGATGAGGAGATCTTGCTTGACGCCAAAGCAAGAAGAGGAGACTAGTTGGTTAAGGAGTAACATTTTCCAGTCAACGTGCACTATTTTGGGGAGAGTCTGCAAGTTTGTCATCGATGCGGGAAGCTGTGGTAACATCATTTCTACAGAACTGTAAAGAAGTTGGCGTTAAAGACAGAGAAGCACCCCAAACCCTACAAATTAGCTTGGTTGAGGAAAGGTGGAGAAGTGAAAGTTAATCGAAGAGCTTGTGTAACTTTTTCCATTGGAAAGAAGTATAAAGATGAAATTTGGTGTGATGTTGTGGATATGGATGTATGTCATTTGTTGTTGGGGAGACCGTGGCAATACGACAGAGCTGTGCAACATGATGGGAGGACTAACTGCTATAGTTTCATGTTCGAGGGCACAAAAATAACTTTAGTTCCTAAACAACGACAACAAGGTGAAAGCAAGTTGGAGGAGATTGAAGAACTAAAGACTCTGTTATCTTTGAAGGAATTTGTCAAGGAAGTGGAGGATGAGCCTGAAGTATTTTTGTTAATTGGACGTGAAAGTAGTGAAGCAGTTGAAATTCCTGAAGAAGTTAAGCCAGTATTGAAGGAGTTTGAAGATGTATTTCCCGAAGAATTGCCAACAGAGTTACCGCCGTTGAGAGACATACAACACTAGATTGATCTTGTTCCGGGAGCCGTGTTACCGCATAGACCACATTATAGAATGAGTCTGATGGAGCACGAAGAGTTGAGAAGGCAAGTTGAGGAATTACTTGAACAAGGGTGCGTCCAAAAAAATTTAAGTCCTTGTGCAGTACCATCATTGTTAGTGCCGAAGAAGGATGGAACTTTGAGAATGTGTACAGATAGTCGCGCACTGAACAAGATTACAGTGAGGTACAGATTTCCGATGCCGAGATTGGATGATTTGTTAGACCAATTGAATGGAGCTTCTATCTTTTCGAAGATTGTTCTGAAGAGTGGGTATCATCAGATTCGAATTCGACCAGGTGATGAATGGAAGACAGCATTCAAAACACGGGAAGGGTTGTATGAGTGGCTGGTCATGTCGTTTGGTCTTTCGAATGCACCTGGTACTTTCATGCGAGTGATGAATCAGATCTTTCGACCGTTCATTGGAAAGTTCATGGTGGTATACTTTGATGATATATTGAAATACAGTGGGAGCACCGAAGAACATCTACTACATTTGCGGGAAGTGTTGATGATACTTCGTCAGGAGCAATTTTATGCAGCAACAAAGAAATGCGTGTTCATGACGCATAGTGTTTTGTTTCTGGGATATGTATTGTCCAAGGAAGGTATCCAGTTGGATCAAAGTAAAGTTGAAGCAATCAGAAATTAGCCACAGCCCAGGACTATAACTGAAGTTAGAAGTTTTCATGGTTTAGCGTCATTCTATCGAAGGTTTATTCCACATTTCAGTAGCATGATGGCACCTGTTACTGATTGTATGAAGGGAAAGCAGTTTTCATGGTCAAAGGAAGCAGGAATTGCTTTTGAGCGAATCAAGGAACTTTTGACGATAGCACCAATTCTAGTTTTGCCGGATTTTCAGTTGCTATTTGAATTACATACTGATGCATCTAAAGTTGGAATTGGAGGAGTGTTAAGTCAGAGGGGCCGTCTAATTGCTTATTTCAGTGACAAGCTTTCTAGAGAAAAGATGAGATACAATACTTATGATGTGGAGTTTTATGCTATTGTGCAAGCTGTGAAGTATTGGAGATATTATTTGTTTCATAAAGAGTTTGTGTTATATACAGATCACGAAGCTTTGAAGCATTTGCAGAGACAGGATAAGGTTGCAGCCAGGCATGCTTCATGGATCACATACTTACAATAGTTTACATTTGTTGTAAAGCATAAGTCAGGAGCTACAAATAGAGTGGAAGATGCATTGAATAGAAGAAATCATTTTGACTACAATGAGAGTTGAAGTGACGGGGTTTGATGTTTTGCCAGAATTGTTTGTTGAGGATCCTTACTTTGCTAAGATTGTAGATGAAGTCGAGAAAAGGAAGACGGATGACTATGTGTTGATAGATGGTTTCTCTTCAAAGGAAATCGATTGTGTATACCAGAGTGAAGTCGGCGAATGAAGATTGTGAAAGAATTGCATAAAGAAGGACATGTGGGAAGAGATCGTACCTTGTAGTTGATTTCTCAATCATATTTTTGGCCTTCCATGAGGAGAGAAGTTGAAAGATTTGTGGAGAGATGTCACATATGTCAAGTTTCCAAAGGGACAGCTACGAATGCAGGATTGTATATGCCATTGCCCGTGCCTACTAGACCATGGGTTGATATTAGTATGGACTTTATTTTGGGTTTGCCAAGAACTCAATGAGGGAATGATTCTATATACGTTGTGGTGGATAGATTTTTGAAGATGGCACATTTTATAGCTTGTAAGAAGACAGCTGATGCAGTCCGTGTTGCTCAATTATTTTTCAAAGAGGTTTATCGACTACATGAGCTACCTGAAACCATAGTTTCTGACCGGGATACTCGTTTTCTAAGTCATTTTTGGTTGAGTTTGTGGAAGATGGTTGGAACTAAGCTGAATTTTAGTAGCGCCTATCATCCGCAAACTGATGGGCAAACGGAAGTGGTGAACAGATCTTTGGAAAACTTGTTGAGATGTCTTTTGAAAGATAATTTGAAGAGCTGGGATGTGAAATTGTGTCAGGCAGAATTCACACATAATCATGCAGTTAATTGAAGTACTGGATTCAGTCCATTTCAAGTAGTATATTCAGCAATTCCGAAGGGACCGTTGGATTTGTCGACAGTGCCACTTCAGAAAGGGTTGTTAGCTGCTGTGTGTAAATCCTATAAATAGCGGGGTTGGGTCATTTGTAAACTTGGTTAATTTTGAATAAACTTTTGTTTGAGTGCTTTGTGCCTCTTTAAAAATTGGAAGTTGAGCGTTGTCTCCTTTCTCCATTTTCGGTTATTCGAGTGTGCTCGAATCAACGGATTTAAAGCCGGTTCACGGAATCTCGTGCGCGAGATCAACGTAGAAGAATCGTCGATCTTTTAACACGGTATTGTACGCGATCAACGTGTTAGAGATAGCTAGGATCCGGTATCTCTTGAGATCAATAGATTTAGGCACTTGGGTATTTTCAATCAATCGATTCTACTTTTCATCGTTTCATCCATTTTGGTATATCCGCTGCGTCAGATACATACCCGAACGATAATTTAGAATAGGGAAAAATCGTTATGGGTTGGAATGATAACTTCAAGCGATTTTTATTGAATTTAAATTTTGGGATTGCAGGTTGAAATGATATACACCTGTAAATATAAAAATATAAATTACGGATTGAAATGATAAATATCCGTGTCACTTGACCATTCGATAGAAAATTATATATGGACACCGTTGATCTATATTCTGAAAGTGATTTCCAAAGTTTTGAAAGGAAATATATGGTTTTTTAAATAAATGTTGATTTTTTTTTAAATATAATATATGAATGTTATTTTTATATATGTGTAAAATTTAGACTTTTAAAATTATATGTTTTGGAAAATTTTAAATTTATAAGTTATTTTTGATAATATAGTTTTAAGATTTTACTTATAATTTTATCATTTTAAAATATATTAAAAAGATTTAATATAAATTAAATTTAGAAATAAGATTTAATTTAATTAGTTTATAATTGGTTTAAGTATTTATTTAAATTTATATTAATATTTTAAAAATAGTTTTTTCCTTAAATAATGAAGGTTGGGAAGATAAAATAATGTTGACATGGAATTTTAAATTGGTTAATAACTGAATTTAAATAAGAATTGATTTAAACTTATTAATTTTGAGGTTTTTGAAAGATATGATTTATAACTTGATTTGATAAAAAGTGATTAAATGAATATTCTAAATTTTAAATGAAATTGAGACTGAGTATTTAATATCGATTTAAATTTATAAATAGAGAATTTATTTAATTATCATTAAAATGATTAAGTGAATATTTTTCCCATTTGAATATAATTAAATCAAAGGTTGTACTCTAAATGAAACTTATATTGAAAATATTTTGAATATTTAAACTTTAAATCTTATTGGAATTGAAGAGATAATTCAAACCCGGATTTGAAATCGGTAATGAATTGAAATGGTTTATTTGGAATTTGAATTGAACTTTTAATCTTTTAAATAATGTGTTATAAATTCAAAAGTGTTATGATTTCAAAAGTATGATGATTTCAAAAGTGTTATGATTTTAAAATTGTTATAATTTTGAAAGTGCTAAGATTTTGAAAATGCATATTATTTAAAGTGAATAATGATATCGAATTGGAATGGTTCTGAAATGAATATGATATTTTGATATGAGGTATGAATTATTTGAAAGGAAATGACCACGGTGTGAAATAACCGGTTGGTGGTAAAAAAGACCGGGATTGGATATTGTCATACTCTCTGCCAATACGAAAACCACTTTAACAACTGTGTACGTGGTGGAGATTCCAGAACGAAATAGGATGGTTTTATGACGTATCTATATGTGGTATTTACGTAATCTGACTCGCACGAGTCAGTTTGATATGGCTAAAACAGGAGCTATACCGGGCCAAGTGAGGTCATTCCATCGGTCGGGTACATTTCTTTGATACCATTCTATTACTTTGTGATTTAATTGGGTGCATCTTTGATTTGGCAGTGTGTCTTGAGGTGGCGGTAGTAGCTGCGATGCGCTAACACTAGTCCGGGAGTGCAAACCGTATATCTACCCTGGCATTGCCTCGCGTGCCTTGTCACATGCCTATTGTGCCTTCTACGAGTTTTTTTTGTGTCGTACCTATGGAGTGCTTCCTGATAGCCCACCTGCTGGTGGAGTTTACAATATCTGTACAGGCTACGGTATTATATAAAAATGTGTTAAGGGGGATATGTGTAACGCCTTAACGCTATTTTAATAGTTTACTTTACTATAGACATTGTTATAATAGAGTATATTACTACATAGTAGATAGTTCCACGGATTCTTAAGGATGGGTATCCCAAACATCCTTTGAGTTACTTGTATTTTAGTTGACATTTCACTTGAGTTGAATTTACTATATAAGAATGTTAATCCTGACTCGAGTGTTTTGTGTTTTGCTTTATGCTCGGATCAGACTAAGTGTCACAGCATTTGAGACTCACCTTTGGAGATTGGAGCTTTTTTTGAAGATCTATCTATCCAACTTTCGTCTATTTCAGTTTATTCCAGTCTTCTATATTCATACTTGTTAGTTGTTTATGTATTGAGATTCATTTGTATTTAAGGTTCTGTTGTATTTTGTTTCGGACTCTAATGTTTTTTAGTAGCTTCATGCACTACTATCTATCTATTGCGTTGCTTATTTTTATATTACCTTGTGTCTATGATTCTATGGTTAATTTATTTACTGTATATGCTAAGTTTTACCAAATATAAATTAACAATCTGTTGTTTTGAGCAATTCAAGTCTGACATGTATGGATGCGAAGGGTTGGAAATAGCGAGTCTTTACAGTTGGTATCAAAGCTCTGGTTTACGCAAAACTTAGCATATGGAGTAAAATTTAATCATAGAATCATATTCGTTTGAGCTTGAATTTTGTCGATAGGATTCTCTCTACGTAGTATTTCTTTCGGATTTTGGAACTCTCCCCTTTGTTCCAAAGTCCATTCTTGTCTTATCTCGTTTGTATTCCTTTTGATATTGGAGCATCCCATAGCTCCATTTCTACTGATCCCTATAATAATTTGAGCTCATCCTGACATCTCAATTGGCAGCTTTGTCCTTGTGGTTGTAACCAATCCCATTAGAGGTCCCACCAATCCTAGTATGATTTGTAAAGGGTAAAACTCTTTCACAATAGGCGTGGATTCACCGAAGATTTCTATGTCCTCGGTTTTGATGCTATTATCACTTGCAAAACCCGAGTCGTTCCTCTAGCAGACGACCGGGGAAATTCACTTTTGATCAAATGACGATTTCCTTAGGATTATGCAGGCAATTTTATCTTTCGCTTAATGCTCAATCATGTGATCTTGACTCCACCCCTATTGTTCGACTATTTTCGGATGTTTGGTGAAGTCACTTCTCACCCTCTCAAGCAGGAAATTGAATTTCCATGTCGATCTTATTCCTGGAATCTTGGTTGACCTGGTTAAGGTCGCCGCGATTAATATAAGACTATCCACCTTTATCTTTTTGAATTTGGTAATCTAACCTTCCTTTCGAGCCTATATTCTTAGTTGGAATTCTCTTGGAATTAGGTCCCTCTAATTTGAATCTCTGTCCTTGTTCTGCGATTCATTCTTTAATCATCGCGTGAGGGAGTGTATTTGTAATTGATATTAAAATGTTTTATATTATGTTGTTCGAGCTGTTAAGTTTGGTTTGGGACTTCGATCGATTCGTTTAGCCAATGCTATCAATACGAATTCCAAAATACTTGAAGAGAGCAAACTGACACAACATTTTTTTGAAATTGGTAAATGAAATAATTTTTCGTATAATTATATTTTACATATAAGAGTACAATTTTCTAGAATTAGATAGTTAAATGAATTGGTTGTTATAAATGACAATACTGGATTATCATTTATTATTTTGTCAACATGTCTAAACTTTAACTATTGTTGAAATAAAATATGGTTTAATTTGAAAATGTAATGAATTTAAATTTGAAACTTAAGCGTTAAATTACCGGTGCCTTTCAAAATTTGGCTTTATAAGTTTTGAAATTATAATATTTGATAGTATTTTCGATGAAAATTATTTCCAAAGAACTTTTAAAAGAAGAAAATCAGTACTCTCCTCTTTTGTCACTGGAAAATAATATCAGTGATGACTATAGCATCGTCGACATTCATTTTCGAGTCTTAAAGTGAAGATACCACTTAGTAGCTTTGCTACACTTTTATTTTGCGAAATGGATTTAATTTGAATTTTTGATATAATTTGATGTATAAAACACACACACACAAACACACATATTTCAAATTTGTTTAAAGTGAAACTGGGAATTTAATTTTAAATTTATGTTAAGTGATGGTTTTAATGATTGAAATGAAGTAAAATTTTGAATAATTGGAGTGTTTAGAATGAGAAATAGAATTAACAACTTAAAACATTTGATATAAGATAAAATTTATTTGTATAATAATCAATTACATTCTAATATATAACTTACCTAAAACATTCAAAAAATTAAAATGTTAGGTTGAATATATAAAATTGAAGGTTATATAAGAAAATTTTAAATGATAAAAATGTTCAAACTGAATTTTTTCTTAATAGTAATATCATAAATAAAAGATAAATTTGTATAGTTTCATTGGAGTCATTAATAAAAATTACCTAGAAAGGGTTTGAACGTAATTGAATAATATACAATATGATATAAGTGATATGATGTCCAAAATTGAATTTTGTTAAGGGGATTTATAAAAAAAATTGGTTGTTAAAATGAATTATTAATTTGTGTTATAAGAAATGTAAATTGAAACAAATTGAATAATAAATAGAGAATGAGCAAATAAATTAAACTTAAGAAACTAAACAGGTAATAAAAGAATTTATATCTTTGTAAACAAATGGTAAATTATAAAGAATAGTTGAAATTGAATTATACGAGGAATTAACTTAAGTGAAATCAAATTTATTGAATAAATTAGTTTAATAAAATAAATTTTAATTTGAAAGGAAGTCATGTAACAAATGTGAATGAATTGAAATCAAATATATTGATTGAAATACACTGAATTGTAATCAACCAATTGCAAATTCAACGACTATTTATTGATTTAAACAAAATGGATTGAAACCAAATAAGTTGAATATAAATCAAAATTATGGTTCGAATTAATTGTTGTATCTTGCATTTCAATCTATTTTCCTTTTTGGTTGCTTCTATTCTCCTTTCTCGTTCCATTTCGAGGACGAAAAGTTTTGAGTGGGGGAGAGTGTAACGACCTGTAATTTTAAATGATTTTTATAACGTAATCAACTAAATTTTTGCTTAAAATTAAATAATAAAATTTTTGAAATGAAAATTTGATATTTGGAATGCATCTATTTAAACATAGCAAATGGTAAAATTTTATTGTTAAATATGAAAGTTGGTTCTATAGTGTAGATTTCCAATTTCAATAAATATAAGTCAAATATGATGGAAATAAAATGTTTTCGAAATTTAAATATTTTACACAATAAAAATGTAAATCATTTTCTGAGTGAGACGTCATATTTCATTTCGCCAAATTCGGACTGCTCTAGCCCCATTTATCTTGTTTTTGGAGTTTTAACAGCATTTTTGCAGTGATATCAACTTTTCATAATTTGGTTGTATCATCAATATCTACGTACCGTTTTGTTTGTCTCGTTGTTATGATCTCCGTATTATATTCATTTGTTTATTTCGACATCTGATACACGACGAAATCTGCATAACGGTTAGCTATATTGGCATCATTTGAACCTTTTGTTTTGTCTGTGACCATTCGTTATCCATCGGTTAAAACCGTAAAGTTATTTACATTTATATTTCCCTGAATTCAAGTCAGGACCTTTTCTATTCCATATTCTCATTTATTATTTTATTTGTTCATTTATTTTTTTTCCATCCGATTCGTTATGTTCACTTGAATAGAAGATAATAACAAATAATATATAGGCAATCATATATTTAGATTAGCTTTTAATCTCCTTAGCCTGTTCATTTCCTTACAACAGTTCCTTAGCCTACTCTTTTTCTTCTACCTTGTTCGTGTTCATTTGCTTTTGAAAAATAATATAAAATAAGGTAAGCTTTGTTTCCGGAAACTGAATTTTTCAGTCTCGTTCTCATCTGCTTATATTCAGATTTCAATATCCTGCTCCAAATCATTTTCGCGCCTCTTAATATATATATATATATATATATATATATATATATATATATATATAAAGGTTGCATGTATAATTCTTGAACTGTTCATCCTCTCACCGTTTCCCCTTTGTCTTTCTCTGCCTTACCCTTCTCGTCGTCATTTCTGTGTCCCATCGTCGACCTGCCGCCGTGCTTTTCCTTAGCAACCCATCGCCTCCTCATCACCATCCAATGGTCCCTGACCTAGATCTTTCTATCACCATTCATCGCCAGCAACTGCCAGGAGCAGCCACGTCCCCTTCCACTCACCCGCCAAACTGCAGCAGACCTGTGCCAGTGCACCTCCTCTTCCATCTCGAGGTTGCCTCCACTACTAGCACTTCGTCCACACCCCGACAGCACTGCCTCCTTGCCAATTTTCCACTCGTACCCTATTTCACAGCCTGCATGTGTTCCATCCTCTCCTCTGACATTCCCTCTCCCTTCGCCTCTCTCTATCCCATCACCAAAAGCCGTACGATCCCATTCCCCAGACCGAAACAACCTACAGCCGACCACCCACCAACTCTATAGCCGTGTCAAGCACTGTTTAACGATGAAAATTCTATCAAATTAGACAACCATCGAAAAATTTATAATAAAATTTATACCGCAAGCGCACGGCGTACTATCGTAGTACGTGGTGAGTACGGGTCGATCCACATGGAATTGTTGATTTTAAATTTCTATTCAATCAAATTAACCAAATATTTAGAGAGTTATTAGCTAAAAAATGAGAAAAATGACAAACTAGTAAAAGAAAGTAGATAAAAATATGAGAATGTAGAGGAAATTTAGAGATAAACCCACTCTCTATATCACAGATCAACACAACATGAAATTATGATTTCTCTTTTTTGGCCATTAGTTAGTTTAATTGATGTGTTTATCATAAGTATGACATATTTGTGCTATTAATTAGCTCAACATAAGCCATCAAACTATAACACACCCCCTATACCACTATTTACTCTCATGAAAATTGTCGACAAGTTGAAAATGAAATCCATTTTAAGCATGGCCTACTAATTATTGTTTAGAAATATAGGCCATAAAATTTTAATTTCAAAATCACTTCATTACCATAATCATATGTAAATGAAGAGGTAATTTTTGTTTGTGATTGTTTAAGTACAGCCTATTTGTTATGAATAACATAGACAATCAAATTCAACATAAAACAATAAATCACATCAACATTCATTTTTTCATCAAGCATAAAAAGAGAGCAATAATTATCAAAATGTTGAACCTATATAAATAGAGAGCTTCATTATCCCTAAATTGAAGCGGTTTAACCTCTCATATTTGTTATTAAATCAACAAATATAGCTTGCAACATAAAGAAAAAGAAAAGGGAAAGGAAAAGAGAGCAAAGTAAAGAAAAAAAATATTCTAGGTGCATGAAAAACAAATCTATACTACTAACATGAAAGTAACTAAAAAAAGAAGCACGTAAAATAAAGAGAGCACTAATTAATATTGCATAAAAAAATGAAAGTTACATGAAAATAAAAATGGTTAAGTAGCCATGGAAAAGAGAAAGAGAGCTTTGATTTATTTTCTAAGCTAAAACTAACTAAGAGAGACTAAAGAAGAGACCAAGCAAGAGGGTTACATGAAACATAAGGGGTATTTATACAAGTTAGAAACTCTAGTCCATATTTTTGGGGAATGCCCAAAATTCCCTTATAGGAAGTGTGGGCACCAAGTAATCATTAGCATGTATCAATCACCCACTAAGTGTACATGAAACTTTAATGGCCTTTCAGCATGTGCATTAGCCCCTAATTGAAAATCAAGGTAAGTGGGTAGGTGGGGTCTTCCATGTTCATGTGTTTGAATTATTTTCATCTTCATTTGCTTTGTTTACTTTTGTGCATTGCATATCTTCATGTAACCACTTGTAATTTCCATCCTATTTTCCTACAAAATAATATAGAAATTCCCAATTAAATTTTCTCAAATTAATATATACAAGAAAATGACCATTTTTCCCCTATATGAAGATGAATATATGACGTTTTGAAAATAATTTGAATTTTGGTTTAAACATGTGAAAATACCTAATATGATCGTTTATTTAATTTAAATAGATTAAATATGGTGGTAAAAATATGCACATTTACATGCACATCAAATACCACCACACTTATCTTTTTATTCGTCATCAAATAAAGAAAAACTAAGATCAATCCGTTTTCGTAGGGAGCACGATTGCATTGAGCGTATGCAACAAGCCGTTAAACCTCTGGGTGTCTCCAGTAGGATGAATGTTGTCTCATAAGGGTTATCAGCGGATACTACCCATAAAATCCAAATGTAGGATGAAAGTATTTTAAAAATGCAAGATTTATTTACAAGGAGATGAATGCGAGTTTTTGGAAATATTTACGAATGAAGGATATAATTTTAACACACATAAGTTAAATATAGATTTTGGTTATTATCAAGAAATTTAAGACCTTTTACTTGTCATACTTTTCAACAAAAATCAAGTTATCGTAGCAAATAGACAATAATTTAACTCATTTTTTCAGTTGATAACAAAGTGTAAATATGAAATAAATCCTTAGTAGATTATCAAAATTCATCAAAGTGGTATTTTCATTTCTTTTCAATGACAAGTCAAATCAAATAATTTAAAATAGTGCTTGGATTTCATTTACTTACTCTCTCTATTTTTTTCTTTGAAAATTTTATTTATATCTATAATATTTATAATATTTATATATGCCTAACTCGGAAAACCGAGGCCAGATATATTACCCATGCACCGCCTTGCTGACTTCTATGAGGGGAATAAAGAGCGTGGCGAGTGAGCACACAAGTCTGAACACTTATTGACTATAGGCGTTATTAGCAAATGAATTTTTATATACTTACACCTAACTCAGATGAGGCCAGATATACCGATCGTGCACTACCTTTAGGGCTTATGTGAGAAGGGTACAGAGCATGGCGAGTGAACACACGAGTGTGAACACATGACTCTAGGTGCTTTTTAAAAATTATACATATATACAAGAAATATTTTTTTTGTTGGTTTTTAGAGAGAGAGTATCTTAAAATCATCTTAGCATGCTTTAATATAGAAGACAAAAAACATGTTATATCCTTTACTTTAAATCAACACTTTTTAAAATAAAGATTTTCAATTGGGATGTATTTCATAATTAACAGGTATGAATCTTCCTATATGCTAATTAAACCATTGTTATTTGTAATCAAACTTCATTTTTATTTTTGTTAAGACAAATAGATTTTCAAAAAATTCAATTTAATTAACCAAAACCATATATTTATCCTATAGTGTTTCTTTAACATAAATCAAAAATGCTTAAAAAAAATTCTTTTTTATTTTTTAGTTTTTTTGATTTTTTTTTAAATTTTGGAAAGAAAATTAAAAATAAACAATGAAAAATCGAAAATGATAATAAGTCTCCCCCCGCACTTGATTTTGACGGTGTCCCCACAGTCAACCCAAGTGGAAGGAGATAAGAAAATAAAAATAAAAGATGACTTATATTTACATGAAAATGAACGATATTTACACGAGATCAGAAAATATTTAATCAAAAAGTAAATGAAACGATCTTCCAAAGACCGATTCATTTGTCTCGTCCAGCATGCGAGATACAGCTTAAGCGCTAAAAACCATACACACATTATTTTGAAGTTGAATGTGGGTTTGAAAAAACGAATATCATTTTAATGAAAATTGCATGAATTGCTTTATTTTCGATGAATTTTGGGGTTGAAAAAAAATTGACTGAAATTCAAGTTTAATTTCACCAAATTGAAAGTTAAGCTCATCATCAACAAAATTTTCAAAATTATCGATTTCAAAATTGAAATGGTGTTTCAAATCTTCTCCTTCAAAATTTAACAACACATTTTCAAAAATTCAAAAGAAATCGTGTTCATTGAATTCGTCTTTCCTTATTGAATTATCAACAACTTTATTACATGTGTCAAGTTCAAAATCCAAAGTTGTTATGTTCAAAATTTCAAAACCGGGAAAAGGAAGATCGAACCTTAAATTGAGTTTCTCACCCTCAACAGAATTGAAATCCAACTCAATTACTGTGTTTTCAACAACTTCATCAAGATCATCATTTTCAGTTTCAAAAGTTGTTTGAAAATCGTCAACTTGGATAAAAGATGGATTATCATTTGACTCGTCATATGTTGGGATTGGGTTTTGTTTCTAACGTTGTTTCAAATATGTTTTGAACAACAAATCCATGTGATCATTGTAGATTTCATCCATTTGTTCAATAAACTCCAATTTATAGTTATTAACATGATGATTTTCACTTTGAAATTGTTGAGAACAAAGAATTTCAATCGTAACATGGTTAAGATTATTCCCATTGCCAAATTCGTTTGAAAATTTGTTTCCACTTTCATTTTGACTTTGAAATTCATTTTGATGTTTGAAATTGAATTGGCGTGGGTTATAATCGAAATCGTTTGAATTTTGAATTGAATTCAAATTTTGAAATCTTTAACTCGAGTTATTGCACAAATATGAATTACACAAATCATTTATACTTTGATTTTGTTGTGTGGAGAATTCAAGAAAAGATGAAATGTTATTTACAATATTCGAGGGCTGGTCATCTTGTTGAAAACTTTGTTGTTTAAAATTCAAATTGTTTATACAATAGTTGTTAAAATATCCATACGAATTTGGAGTGAAATCATATGAATTATATTGATTTTCACAACTAAATTCAAGTGAGTAAGGAAAAGGAAACTCGGACATTTTCAAAAAAAAAATTGATTTTTTATAAAGGAAAAAAAAATTTACAAATAAAAATTTATTTTTCAAAATGGAAAATTGAATTTTTTTTCTTATTTTTCAATTTTTTTTGAAAAGATTTTATTTATTTTTTGGATTTTTGAAATTTCAAAGAAAAAGAATTTAAAAACATCAAAAGAATATTTACAATTTTTTATTTTGGAATTTTTTTTAAATATGCATGAATTAATGTAACTAAATGAATACAATGGTTAATCACACATGATTTATCCTAAGTTAACTCAAAATTGAATTATCACACTTTGACTTAAATCAACAAGATGGTTCTCAGCCAGGTAACGGGCAGGGATTATCGGTGCACCACGAATCACTGTAACAATACAGCCGAAGGTTTAAGTACCATCAGATAAACAACCACTTGTCGAAAAAAGACAAATTTCAATATACAATTAAGTGTTATCGACGTCTAACTGTTGTTATTAATTAAAAATCTAGAATGAAATGCAAGATAGATATTAAACGTGTATTAACAATGCAACTAAAAATGGATTTTTGTTTGTTTTTGTTTTTGAATATTTTTTTAATGCAAGCAGACAACAATGCAAAGCAAATAAAACAATAGATAAGAATGCAAATTTTTTATATAGGCTAGCTAGGAATTTATTTTTGACAAGCAAAGCAAAGCATGCGAATGATTCTACCTTATCTGCTTCTACAACTTGAAAAGAAAAAACAAGATATATACACAATCGAAAAATTTAGAGACAAAACAAAACAATTTTTTTTTCCTAAAAAAAGCAAGACAAATCAAAACTAAAAACGAATTAAGCCTAAAAACAAATTGAGCAAAATCCTTTTCTTTTATTTTTTTAAAATAATAAAACTAAACATATTAAAACTTAGGGAAACAAACTAAAAGAAAGGAAAAAAAAATTGATTCACTCGGGCCTTCAAGCCAACCCGGCCCAAACCTTTTTCTTCTTTTTTTTATCGGCCTGAAAGCCCACTGACTAAATAATATAACCGCTTCTCTAGTTTCTCACTTGAACGATTCTTCTCAGAGGAAAAAAATTACGAAATACTCAGCAACACTGGAAAGTAAAAATCCAGTCGCTCCAATTCCTATCCCGAATTCAAGATCGATTTTAAATCAATATGCCTCAACTTGATTTAGGTGCTTCGACGTTTAGGTGCTTCGACGTTTAGGTGTTTGGGGATGGTGATTGGAGCGGTTGTGAATGATATGGATTGGCTGCGCTAAACAGTGAAGTGGAATTTTGGTTCGGTTGCTTGCAAGTGATTGGAATTGTTCTCGTGCGTTCGATTTGATGAAGAGGCTGATTCTCGATTCGGGCTAGTTGGGTGGAGTTTGCTAGTCACGAGTGGGTTTCTGGTAGTGGGTTGTTCGTGAGTTCGATTCAGAGGAGGACTGACTATTGCGTGGAAGCGGTCGTGGTGGTTTCGACTGATGGTGATGTCGAAGGTCGAGGGGCAGTAAGGCAAGTGCGAAATTTCTTTTCTTTGTTTTTTTGTAAGATAGTGGAGGTTTTGATTTGTGATATGTGGAGTTGCTGTGCTTTTCAGGCTGGTCGATGGGTTGATAATGATATGGTTGCGGAAGTAGTTTGTCTATGGGATTGTAGTGATGTACTGTGAGGATGGAGATGGTTTAGAGCAGGTATGGTCTCTGGTTCCACGATTGATTTGGATTGGAAGTGGAGGTGAGGAATTGTTGTTGAGATGGTTGCAAGAGGAGAAGCAGATTGTGGCTTGCTTGGTAACTGTCAGGCAGAGGTGATGGTTGTTTGTAGTGAATTTAAGTACAGTGGTTTCTCGAGTTTGTGAGTTGCTGAAGATCACAATTGGGATGTAGCAGTAGAGTTTGTGAGTTTGATTATCAGTTTGGAATGAAATGCTTGATGATATGGTTAGGGGAGGAACTGGAGTAGTGGGAAGTTTGTTGTTGCCTGAAGAGTTTGGGGTTGAAGCGGCAGTTCAGTTGATTGGTGCAAAAAGCAGTGACGATGGAAGAGTTCGAGAGGACTATAGACAGGGTTGGAGATTATGATGGCTATTGTAAGGCAAGTAGTAAGTTATTTTTTTCTTTGGTTGTTTGGAGAAATTCGTTGTACTCTGAAGTGGGCAAGGCAGTGACATGAATGGGTAAGGGATGTGGTCTATGCAGAAGTTTGTAGTGAATGTAGGCATGTGGTTCGGTTTGTATGGTGGTGGTGAGTGTGGATGCAACAATGCTTGTTGTAGTGGTTGAACAGTGGGTGGTTGTATGGGCAGGAATATGTGGTCAGAGGGGTTTGATTTGTGAGGACATGAGGCACAGGGCAGTGTAGCAGTCCGGAGTAGCAATGGCAGATGAAAAGTGGTTGAGTTATGTTGATGTAGGAGGTGATGTCAGTGGATGTATGTATGGAAAGGGAGAGTTGTAGTGTTTGCTTTTGGTGGTTGTTGTTGCTGGCTGAACTGTTGTGATGGTGGGAAAGTTGATGTGGTTAGCCGATTTGTAGGCAGTTGATGTAGATGGTGGGATGTTGCTTGTATGTCTACTGGTGGTATGGTAATTGCAGCATTGCACACACTGTTGTTCAGGATAGTGCAAGAAGAAGAAAGGCAGCAGTTGTTTGGTTGTAAATTTTGACAGAGCAGTGATGGGGTAAATCGTAGTGCAGTTTTTTGGTAGAGGGGTAGGACTGTAGTGGAGCAACAGAGAAGCAATTTGGTAGTGGAAATTGTATAACAAATGTAAAATGTAAAAGAAAATTGAAATGCAAATGTAAAAATGATGTAAAAACAAATGCAGGGGAATTTTTTTTAGTAGAATATGCAATGCAAATGCAAAACAGAAAAGAAAACTAGAACAACAAGCAACAAATCAAATGCTAACAAAAATCACATACAAACACAATTTTTTTAAATAGTGCAAACTAACACACAATACAACTACAAACACACAATAAAAGCACACAAAAATAAGCCGAAGAATAGAAAATCAAAACAAATTCCCAAGCAACTGCACCAAAAACTTGTTTAACGACGGAAATTCTATTGAATTAGAAATCCGTCGAAAAATTTATAATAATATTTATACCGCAAGCGCACAGCGTATTATCGTATTACGTGGCAAATACGGGTTAATCCGCAGGGAATTGTTGATTTTAAATTTCTATTCAATCAAATTAACCAAAGATTTATAGAGTGATTAGTTAAAAAAAATGACAAACTAGCAAAAGAAAATATATAAAAATATGAGAGTATAGAGGCAATTTAGAGATAAATCCACTCTCTAAATCACATAGTTCAACACAACATGAAATTATGATCTCTCTTTTTTGGTCATTAGTTAGTTTAATTGATGTGTTTATCATAAGTATGACATATTTATGCTATTAATTAGCTCAATATAAGCCATCAAATTATAACACACCCCTTAAACCACTATTTACTCTCATGAAAAATGACAACAAGTTGAAAATGAAATCTATTTTAAGCATGACCTATTAACTATTGTTTAGAAATATAGGTCATCAAATTTTAATTTCAAAATCACTTCATTGCCATAATCATATGTAAATGAAGAGGTAATTTTTGTTTGTGATTTGTTTAAGCATAACCTATTTGTTATGAACAACATAGAATATCAAATTCAACATAAAACAATAAATCACATCAGTATTCATTCTTCCATTAAGCACAAAAAGAGTGCAATAATTATCAAAATGTTGAAGCTATATAATTAGAGTGCTTCATTACCCTTAAATTGAAGGGGTTTAGCCTCTCATATTTGTTATTAAATCGACAAATATAGCTTGCAACATGAAAGAAAAAGAAAAAGAAAAGGAGAGCAAAGTAAAGAAAAGAAAACTATTCTAGTTGCATGGAAAATAAATCTACACTACTAACATGAAAGTAAATAAACAATAGAAGCATGTAAAAAAAAAGAACGCTAATTAACATTGCATAAAAAAAATGAAAGTTACATGAAAATAAAAATGGCTAAGTAGCCATGGAAAAGAGAAAAAGATCTTTGATTTATTTTCTATGCTAAAACTAACTAAGAGAGACTAAAGAAGAGAATAAGAAAAAGGGTTACATGAAACATAAGGGGTATTTATACAAATTAGAAACCCTAATGCATATTTTTTGGGATGCCCAAAATGCACTTGTAGGAAGTATGGTGTAACGATCCTGTTTTTGAGCTAAATTTAATTTAGTAATTAGTATAATTTTGGAATTAAATTGTGTATTAATTTGAAAATTTTCAAACCAAATAAGATATGTGTTTATGTTTATATATATATATATATATATATATATATATATAAATAGATTGAAAATAGAATTTTGAATCTGAAATTCAAAATAAATATATTAAAAATAAATTGGATTTAAAATACCTTTATATTTCAAAAATAATAATAAAATTTCTAATTTTAATATATATATATATATATATGTATATATGTATGTATGTATGTTTGTATATATTGTGATTTGAAAAATTATATTTTGAATTTAATATAATAATTTTCAAAAGGGTATTTAAAGTTAAATTCTATATTTTCAAACACTAAAGATAAATATTTATTTATTTAAAAAATATGTTAGCTTAAGATAAGATTTGATAAAAAGGTTTATATGCTTTCCTTTAAAATTTATACATAAAATAAATATAGTTTGGATATAAATAAATATATAAAGCATAAGAATATATATATATATATATATATATATATATATATATATTATTGATTTTAACATATGTTAATATAAATTTAAAAATATAAAACCATATACATATATTAATATAAAAATTATAAAATTAAATATGATAGAAAATATGAAAAACACACACACACACACATATATCTGTGTGTGTAAAACAAATTGAAAAAATATAATATAAATTATATTTAAACATCAATTACATGAAAGTAGACAAGTGTAAACACTTCATCATGAAATTAAACAAGTGTAAGTGTTTTAAAATACAATTTAACAGTTGTAAGATGATTTTAACATGCATAAACAAGTGTCACATTTTTGAATTTATTTCGTTTTAAAAAAACGAGTATGGTGGCACGTCCATTGGACGTGTGCATAAAAGGAACTGAGCAAATTTTCTGTTTGTTACAGTTATGGCAACCAAACAGAAATAAAGTATTGTAAGAAAGACTAAGTGTAGAACTAATGTGGATAAGGCCGTGTAAGTTACATCAACCTATGAATTGTGTAGATTAGGTAAGGTTTAGTTCATAAGAAGTGAGTCTACCCGTATAATTGATTACGCAAAGATGTACTAAAATTCTTCTTCCGATAAGGAAAACACATGGTTAAGCAATTTGTTACTTAAATGTTGTATTTAGAAGAAAGATTTAAAAATGTAAGTGCAGTAGAAAAGAAATAAGTAGTAAATTTTGTCCGAGTAAAGCATATGTGTGAATCAACTAACGTTTCATTGTATATAACAATATTAGAGGCTGTTTAGGTCGAGGCAGTAAATGTTCCAAGTTCAACATAATTTCATATTTGCTTGTCTATGTTAAATTACCGCCGAGAATTCTATGTCTACTTGCTCTTAATTGTTCACTTCCATTAGTGTATGTAGTATAAAATTTGATGATTTATGAAGGATCGTAAATTGTTGGTGATTTGTATAAAAGTTTGTTAATGGGCTGAGTTACTGTGCAGTTTCGAAAATTCCTTTCAGATTTTAACCTCTGGTAAATGTAGCGTGTAAATTTTTAAATACAGCGTATACGTTTTTTCAGAGAAGGAATGAAGGTACAGGCAAAGAAAGTGAATACTGACTGTGTATCATAGATAACGAACAAATTGTTATGTTTAGTACAAGTGAAAGGTACAATGCATTGCATGGTGAACAGATGTTCATGATATAAGGGGTGTGAATTGCAGTAAAAGAAACATTGAAATGTAATGGTAAATAGAATAAAATAGTCAAAGACGAAGCATGGAGTTGACGGTTCACGTAAGTTGGTAGAGCAGATAACTGGTTGGTAATGTTATGGAAGAAAATAAGCAAGCGTTATAGTAAATAGTTGGGTAGACGGACAATAGATTATACAGAGTATTAAATTTTATAAGGCGGAGGAGTTATGACAGCTAATTTATTGCCAATTGCACAGTGGGAAAATATGAGGTAGAGCAGAAAGATGAGCAAATGTTTTAGTAGCACGCAGCACGATTAGTTGTGTGAATGCTCTGCAAGAAAACGCTAAATAGCTCTATCATACTCTTCGATCTGTGAGAGAAGGTTAAAGGAGTTGGAAATCAAAAGAAGCATATATATATATTGAGTAATATGAGTATGTATTAAGTATAGGGAGGTATGTGTAGCATATCACTTCTGCTGTGAAAAAAGCATCCCAATTTTCGTGTGGTTAACATGGTGTAGGGTGTTGATGCTCGTTACAGAATTGCGGTTGTTCTGCAAATGTAGATGGTTGTTCTAAGTTGAAGTCTTGTTGCGCAATATTTGGTGATGTTAAGGAGGAGGGAAGATGTAGCAGGAGGTTTGTATTGGTACTTGTTGAAACTTCATCTATAACGTTTCATATTTTGACTCGACAACTATATATGTTGATTTTATATACTAACTTGTTTTGCAGGAATATCTACAAGACCGGATTCTCATGAACTTCATACTATTCACATATGTTGTATTGAGTCTTTGTCTAGAGTTAAAATGATGTTAAAATCTCTCCTTTGGATATGTATGTCGACATGTGCACATATACACATGCACAGAGCATACTTAAATTTTCAAGTCAAATTCAAACGTCTGAATTGATCATTTAAGACGTCTAAATCTGTAATCAAAATTGATTTTTCATACAATATTCAGACGTATGAATTGGAATTTTCATACGTCTGAATCAGGTCAAAAATGACCTATTTGCTTTCTAGTTTGCACGTTAACAATTTCAGAAGTCTGAATTCTACTTTTCAGACGTCTGAATTCCTACAACGGCTATATTTTTGAATAGACATTTCTCTTCCATAAAGATATACGACTTTGTATTAAAAGATATGTCCATATATTTTCATGATATCTATTCACGAAACAGTGCACCATTTTATACTCTATATAAACATGTTAGAATCATCAGTTTTATTCACCTAATCGATCTAACTTTTTCTATTCTTATACTACTTTGATTCTAACACTCTTGTGCATTCAAGTTCATACAAAATCATTCATTTACTTCCATATTCTTCACATACATACATACATACATACATACATACATACATACATACATACATACATATATCAAAAGGAGAAGATTATAGGAAGGTTGTACTATCAAGAGACAAATCCGTGTTATCAAGAACACACTGTGTCAAATACTCTCTGGAAAAGTTGAAGTCCTGCTGTTCAGGCATGTGAAGTCCTCTTCGGCTGTTGAGGCATCGAAATCATGTTCTGTTGTTCAGGTATTGTAAACCTATTCCTCTGGGTTAAGTGCGGATTGTTATTAGTGAAATTCCAAAAGGAATCTGGGACTGGACGTAGAACGGGAAGTTCGAACCAGTATAAAAATTCCTGGTGTATTTGTTTTATTTTTACTTATTTACATTGCTATAATATTCTAGTTTATTTCCGCACTAGTATAGTATAATTCCATATAGCACGATCCACACTTTCTTTTCATTTGGTATCAGAGCCAGGCATCTTATAACCGTTACACAGTTATCTGATATCTTGCTAATATGGTAAACAACACCAGCACTACCACTAACACTAGTTTTATTGAAGGTCAATCGACTGCATGACCTCCTCTATTCAATGGCATAAATCACAACTATTGGGCAACATGACTGTGTATTTATATGCAAGCCAGTAGTTTTGATGCATGGAATGTTACTCAAGCAGAATATACTGCACCTAATACTGAATATACTACATGGACAGCCGCACAAAAACAAGATGCTTCTGCTAATGCTAAAGCAATGAATATGTTGTTTTGTGCATTAGATAAAAATGAATTTAACCGAGTTAGCATATGTAACACTGCATATGAAATATGGAGAACACTAAAAGTCACTCATGAAGGTACTAACATGGTTAAACAAAGTAAAATATCTATGCTTAAGAATCAATTTCAAAATTTTAGGGTGAAGCAAGATGAATCTATAAATGATATGTACTCCAAATTTCAAGATATTCATCATTCTTTACTAGGACTAGGAGAGATATACTCTGATTTTGATATTGTTTTAAAAATCCTTAACTCTTTAACGGATGAATGGGAAAGAAAAGTCTTAGCTATTGAAGAAGCTAATAATCCTTCTACTATGAAACCAGAAGAATTAGTAGGTAATCTAATGTCCTACGAAGTAAATTTGCAGGCTAAAAGAGTACAAGTACAAGACAAAAAGAATATGACATTTCATGCAGAAAAAGAAGAATCAGACTCGGATGAAGAAGACTTAGCATTCATTGCTAAAAACTTTAAAAAAAATTGAAGTACAGAAAAGGAAATCAAAACAACGGGAAAAGAAACTTCAACAACAATACAAATAAGCCATCTTCATCTATACTAGAATGCTTTAACTGCCACAAGAAGGGACACATGCAAAAAGATTGTCCAAAACAAAAGAAAACATATCACAACAAGAATCGAAAGGACAAGTTTAAAAGAAAAGCATTTTCAGTAACATGGGATGACTCAGATTCTTCTTCTTCAGAAAGCAACAGTGATAGTGAAAAAGAACAAGCAAATGTTTGTTTCATGGCTATAGAGAATGAGGTAAATGATCTTACTTTTGATGATATGATTGAAATTAATTCAGAACTTCTTGATACCTTAAAAAGTATCAAAAGAAAATATAAAGAGGCTCTAGAAAATCAGAGAAAGGCAGAATTCGAGAGAGATATGCTTAATGATGAAAAAAAAATATTAGAAGACGAACTTGAAAAACTTCAAGATACCTTCTCTAATGATAACTCTCAACTTACTTTATTGAGTCAAGAAATTGAAACTCAAAAAGAAAAGAATGATTCTCTTGTCTCTAAAAATCGTGAGCTAAAAACTAAGATCAAAATGATAGAATTAGATAATACTTGTCTTAAAACTAAGTTATATAATATTACTAGAAATGTTTCTAACTTTAATAAAGGTCGAGAAACTCTATCCAATATTCTTGAAAATTCTCAATCCACTTCTAATAAAAATGGACTTGGATATTCTAAGAAATCAAAGGCTCCATCTAAAAGGACAATTAGGAGAAATATTTCTAATGCCACTACTCGTCCAAAAAGGAACAATAATTCAAAATCCATAAAAATATGGGTTCCTAAAACAAACAATAGTTTGATTAGGAATAAATATATAAATACTTTTTTGGAAACTGTTCATAAAATTAAAAATTATATTTTTAAGGGGGATACTGAACCCAATTGGGTTTGGTTTCCTAAGACCTGACTCTTAGGACCCTATCACAAAGTGGGTACCAATGTCATTATTATTTTGCAGGACCCATTTAAAAAGAGAGGAAAATGGATGTTCGACGGTGATTGCTCAAAATATATGACTGGAGACAAAAATATGCTTTCAAACATTACTTACTCTGATGGAGGCTTTGTCACTTTTGGAGACAATTCCAAAGGATATATCATCGGAAAAGGCGACGTCAGCAATATCGGTACATCTAATTTACGTCTTATTTTCAATGTTTTACTAGTCAAAAACTTAAAACATAATCTTTTAAGTATCAGCCAGTTATGTCACAAAGGATTCAAAATCTCTTTTTCTGAAGATAAGTGTAGCATTTTTGATAAAAATCAAAATCTTATATTTGAAGGAAAGAGAGACAGAAATATCTATATTCTGAATATGAAAATCAATCACAATTTAGATATGTGTTTAATGGCTAATGAAAATGATCCTTCGTTATGGCACAAAAGATTCTGTCATATCAACTTCAAAACTATAAACAAGCTTTCTAAAAATAATTTAGTCAGAGGTTTACCAAAAATGAACTTCAAAGTCAATCGTGTTTGTGATGCATGTCAATTAGGAAAATTAACCAAATCATCTTTTAAATCTAAGAAAGTTATTTCTACATTACAACCACTTGAATTAATACACATTAATCTATTTGGGCCAACCCAAGTTCAATCCTTAAACCACAATAGAAACGTGTTTTTAATAGTAGATGACTTTTCTAGATATACTTGGACCATTTTTATGAAAAATAAAAGTGATACGTTTGAGCATTTTAAAATTTTTGCCAAAAGAATCCAAAATTTAAAAGGATTAAAAATAAAGAATATAAGAAGTGATCATGGAGGAGAATTTGAAAAAAAAGATTATGACCATTTTTGTAAAAAGAAAGGAATTTTTCATAATTTTTCGTTTCCTAGAAATCCATAACAAAATGGAGTTGTAGAACGTAAAAATAGAACTTTACAAGAATGTGTAAGAACCTTATTAAATGGAAGCACTCTTCCAAAACATTTTTGGGCAGAAGCTGTTGCAACTGCCTGTTATGTTTTGAATCGTGTGTCTATTTCACCTCTCACGAAAAACACTTCTTATGAACTTTTTACTGGAAGAAAACCAAAGATATCTTATTTCGAAGTGTTTGGTTCAAAATGTTTTATATTAAATACCAAAGATCAGCTTGGAAAATTCGATGCGAAATCGGACGAAGGAATCTTTCTAGGATGTTCAGATCGTAGCAAAGCTTATCGTGTATTTAATAAAAGATCAAATACTGTTGAAGAAACTTTACACGTATCTTTCGATGAAAATTTTCAACAAAAACCAAGTATAAAAGATGATGAAGATTTTCCAAATAACATCACAAATACGGAAACTACAAATCTTGAAAATGATGAAAACATTGTTTATAATAATAATGATGAGTTAAGATCTCCACCAAAAATATTACAGGATCATCCCGTACAAAATATTATCGGAGAAGTTAATTCAAACGTAGAAACTACAAGTCAACTAAATCAAATGGGCCACATAGCATTCCTTTCCAATATCGAACCAAAGAATTCCAAAGAAGCTTCCACAGACGACCACTGGATAATTGCAATGCAAGAAGAGCTGAATCAGTTCGAACGCAATGAAGTTTGGGAATTAGCTCCTAGACCAAGTGACCAAACTGTTATTGGAACAAAATGGGTCTACAAGAACAAAGCAGATGATCAAGGCAACATTACCAGAAATAAAGGAAGGTTAGTTGCACAAGGATACAATCAAGAAGAAGGAATTGACTACGAAGAAACGTTTGCTCCGGTTGCAAGACTAGAAGCAATATGGATCTTAATGGCCTATGCATGTTTTCAAAGTTTCAAACTTTATCAAATGGACATTAAAAGTGCTTTTCTGAATGGTTATATAAAAGAAAATGTATATGTTTAACAACCTCCCTTATTTATTCACGAGAAATTTCTAGATCATGTTTACAAACTTAAGAAAGCTCTATATGGTTTAAAACAAGCACCACTATGATCGACTAAAAACATATCTAATTTCTTCGAGATTTCAAATTGAGAAAGTCGATCAAACACTTTTCATTAAACATTCAAAAAAGGATATTTTAATAGTTCAAATTTATGCTGATGATACCATTTTTGGTTCTACCAATGACAAGATGTGTCAGAATTTCTCTGAAATAATGACCAAGGAATTTGAAATGCCTCACATGGGGAACTAACATATTTTCTAGGTTTACAAATTAAACAACTTCAAAATGGCATTTTCAAAATATTGTGATAATTTAATCAAATGATTCAGAATGGAAAATATTTCTGCAAACTGACTCCAATGAGTACAACAACATATCTTGAAAAAGATGAAAGTGGCAAAAGTGTTGACCAAAAAATATACCGAAGTATGATTGGATCATTACTATATTTAATGGCAAGTCGACCTGACATAATGATGAGTGTCTGTTTGTGTGCTAGATTTCAGTCCAACCCAAAAGAATCACATTTAAGAGCTGTAAAACGTATATTACGTTATCTCACCAATACCAAGGATTTCGGTCTATTCTATCCAAAATAATGTCCATTCGAGTTAGTTTCATATAGTGATGCTGATTTTGGTGGATCTCGAACAAATCGAAAAAGCACAAGTGGTACGTGCCATTTTATCGAAAAATCACTAGTGTCTTGGTTTAGTAAGAAACAAAACCGCGTTTCTCTCTCTACATGTGACGCAGAATATATTTCTGCTGCTTTGGCTTGTGCTCAAGTAATTTATATGCAACAGACATTTAGAGATTTCAATATAAACTTATCAAATTCAACTATATATTGTGACAATTCTAGTGCTATTAACTTGTCTAAAAATCTTGTCAATCATTCATGAACAAAACATATTGATGTTCGTCATCATTTTCTTCGTGATAATGTTGAAAAAGGAACAATAAATTTGGAATTTGTTTCTTCTGAAAATCAGTTGGCTGATATTTTTATGAAATCTCTTTTAGAAAATGTTTTTATCAAACTCAGACGAGAGCTTGGTATCATCTCTCTTAAAAATTTATGATATCCTTCTATGAGATACTGATGTCTTTGCTTATCTTTACACATCAAAACTCTTATTTCTTAAGTATCTAACACTAGCTTTCATTTACAACCTCTTGTTTTCTTGTTTTAAAATATGTGTGTATTATTACTTAAAACATCTCAGCCACCATTTTTTTAACTAACATTCTATTTTTGAACTTTCTACTTTCTTTTATAAACTAATTCTGTTCTTCTTTCTACCAAAAGCTTATTACTATGGATTTCAACATGATTTTTCTCCTTCTCACCGTGATTCCAAAAAACAACAACTCTGACAACTCACCCTCTTCATATTCTACATCTTCCTTAGAAATTTTGGCTACTCCAACACCACGTGAACCGGTTAGACCTCAACCTTCATACGCACCATCTGGTTATACTCCAGAAGGAAGAAATCATGACGATTTCTTTTCTTCGGTTCTCCATCAACCAAAGAAAAAGTAGCCAAGATTCATCATTATCAGAAAGAACAGTTGGATTTGCAATGAGAGATGTATTATGAACAAAAAGTTAATGCCAAACGTCTAATTTTTACAAGTGGCATTAAAATTCTACGGTACATCTCCAAAGAAAGTTGTAGTTCAACCTTCAACTTCGAATCCATGGGAGCCTAGTCCACAACGTCCTCTGGTTTCTCCAAACTCTTGGGAACGTCACCCCTATTGGTCTCCATTGCAACCATACACTGAGATAACCAAGATTGAACCGGAAGATTGCAAGACTCCAAGTGATTCAAACCAATGATTTCATTTATCTATATTCTTTTTTATCGATCATAATTGTATACTATATATCATTCAAATATTAATATAATCTATTTATTTTTCTTCATTTTTTTAAGTCTGAAATATGTTTTCATGCATTTTTCAGACGTCTGAAATAGATGTTTCAGACATCTGAATATTGTTGAAGAAGAAATTTTCTTCAAATTCAGACGTCTGAATCACCAAAACCAGACATCTGAATATAGCCTAAAATGAACTAATTTCTTTCAGACTCGATTTTCTTCAATTCAGACGTCTGAATTGGATATTTCAGACATCTGAAATCTTCTGGCTGTTCAAAATTGAATTGCTTTTGCACGTTTTTCTATGTAACTACCCCTTTATTCCACCCCTACCTTACTTCTATCCTCATTCTTCATCTTCCTTTTCAGTGTTTCCCCATTAAAAATCAAATCTTTCTTCCTCATATTCACTAATGGCTCCAAAACAAAAAAGATCAAGGCTATCTACCTCATCATCTACCCCAAACATCGATCAATGGCTAGAATGAGCGAGCAAGACAACGTTTTTCCAAATGAGTAGATCTCACTTCTTTCCAGTGCTTTCATAAAATTTGAAGAATTCAAGGCTTATCGGATTCAACAAATTATAAGATCGAGTGGGTTAGAATCTCTTGTCTCTTATGCTACAAATAATACCAAAATCAATCATCTTTTGATTAAATTGTTTTATGCTAATATGAATTTGGACCATCATACTCCTCACAATCGCAACGATTGTATTTGGATATTAATTTGTGGAGTTAAAATTTATCTACCACTTGCGAGACTTGGTGATATTCTTCAATGTCCATCAACGGGGACTGATTTGGATGAAATTGATGTTTCTTTAAACTTGGATGATAGAGATGAGGTCTCACATCAATTTTTGAATGATGACATTACTAGACTTACTTCCATTCAACTCCGCCCATAAGCTCGTATCCTCCATAGAACTTTGATTCGCTCTGTTATTCCACGGACAGGAAGTTATGAAGTTGTTAACAAAAGAAACTTCCAAGCCCTTTATGCTATCTATTCTAGTCAACCCATCAATTGGGGTCAAGTGATTTTTGAAGAATTCATGGAT
Organism: Allium cepa; assembly: GCA_030765085.1. Lineage (NCBI taxonomy): Eukaryota > Viridiplantae > Streptophyta > Magnoliopsida > Asparagales > Amaryllidaceae > Allium > Allium cepa. The sequence goes on from CM060944.1 coordinate 127,521,361, forward strand.
GTTAATCGTCGAAGGCGCTATAAGACCTTTCATTATGGTGCTTATATAATGAAGATTCTCCAATTTTAACATTCCTTTTCCTGATTCCGAATTCACAGCGATCAAAGAGCTTGGATCGAAGACATTGGGTCCTATGGATTTGCCAAAACGATCGAGAAGTTTGGCATATATTTATTTTCAAGAATGGGTTGCCAACCATGATTAAAACCAACCCCAACCTCGTCAACATGTTCAACATGCTCAACCTATTGCTCTACCCTCAGAAGAAGAAGATAATGATGACATAGTGATTCTTTCTCCTGACTCTAGCTCAAGGAATGCTTTGGTCACTCTTTCCCAAAACCAAGAAAATCTTAGAATCCGAATGGTCAATCTCGAAAAGAAAAGTGAAAAAAAATTAATTCCATTCGTGGCTTCCTCAACAAAATTTGGGAACATATTGGATGCTCCACCTCATCATCTACCGAAGTTTTCAACCACACTCCATGTCAATGGTCATCAAGCTTGGGGAACAACAATGGTGAAGATGAAAATGAAGAAGAAGATGATGATGATGTAGGCAGTGATTCAAGCACTAGGTTTTAAATTACTTTGATGTTAATCAGTTTGTTTTGAAACTTTTTCGTTGTTTGTTATTTCTATTTTTTGTCATAAACTCCTTTATTGTCTGCTAGTATTGTAGTATGTTTTGAATACTCCACTTTGCTTTATATTCTTACCTTCCTTTTTATGATGTCAAAGGAGGAGAACGAGTTGATATTTGATATTTGTCTATTTATTCCATCTTACAGAGGAAGCTTATAAATAGGGGGAGTATGTATTACTTGTTTTATATTTATATAGTTGTCATCGTCAAAAAGGGAGAGAATGTTGGAACTTCGTCTACAACGTTTCATATTTTGACTCGACAACTATATATGTTGATTTTATATACTAACTTGTTTTTGTAGGAATATCTACAAGACCGGATTCTCATGAACTCCATACTATTCATATATGTTGTATTGAGTCTTTATCTAGAGTTAAAATGATGTTAAAATCTCTCCTTTGGATATATATGTCGATACGTGTACATAGACACATGCATAGAGCATACTTGAATTTTCAGGTCAAATTCAGATGTCTGAATTGACCATTTCAGACGTCCAAATCTGTAATCAAAATTGATTTTTCATACAATATTCAAACGTTTGAATTGGAATTTTCAGACATCTGAATCAGGTCAAAAATGACATATTTGCTTTCTCGTTTGCACGTTAACAATTTCAGAAGTCTGAATTCTATTTTTCAAACGTCTAAATTCCTACAACGACTATATTTTTGAATAGACATTTCTCTTCCATATAGAGATACGACTTTTTATCAAAAGACATGTCCATATATTTTCATGATATCTATTCACGAAATAGTGCACCTTTTTATACTCTATATAAACATGTTAGAATCATCAGTTTTATTCACCTAATCGATCAAACTTTTTCTATTCTTATACTACTTTAATTCTAACACTCTTGTGCATTCAAGTTCATACAAAATCATTCATTTACTTCCATATTCTTCACACACACACAGATATATATATATATATATATATATATATATATATATATCAAAAAGAGAAGATTATAGGAAGGTTGTACTATCAAGAGACAAATCCGTGTTATCAAGAACACACTGTGTCAAATACTCTCTGTAAAAGTTGAAGTCATGTTTTGCTGTTCAGGCGAGTGAAGTCCTCTTCGGCTGTTGAGGCATCGAAATCCTGTTCTATTGATCAGGTATTGTAAACCTGTTCCTTTGGGTTAATTGAGGATTGTTGATAATGAAATTCCAGAAGAAGTCTGGGATTGGACGTAGAACGGGAAGTTCGAACCAGTATAAAAATTCCTAGTGTGCTTGTTTTATTTTTACTTATTTACATTGCTATAGTATTTTAGTTTATTTCCGCACTAGTATAGTATAATTACATATAGCACGATCCCCACTTTCTTTTCAGTACTTTTGTCTGACTCGTCCTCTATATCGGGAGGCGGTGGTGTAACGTTAGAAGCATAATCTATTTCAGTAGGAGGTGATCGTAGAAGCTTTGATGCACAGGTTTATTTTCGCTTAATTTAGTCCATGGAAATACCAACTGGACTCTGTTGAACGGTTGTTGAACATTTTCCCTACGGTGGGGGAAGGACTTAGCGTGTGACGACCCGCCCTTCTCGACCCTCGAAAATCGACACAAAATACTCCACAGTATAATATGCCGACGATTAAGTGCCGGAAAAGACAGATTGTTAAGGGAAAAGAAAGGAGATAGAAGAGAGAAGGAACTAAATAATATCAGAATCTAACCATCGCAGCGGAATAAAATATAATAGTCAATAACAGATCTTTACACAAAATGAAAACTATACCTGTTTTATATATTACATGACCAGAGTATCACAAACAAACAATAATTACTAGCCTGACAATTTCAAACGAGCGCAGCAGCGGATATAAACAAGTATGGATAATACGTCTCAGACTCCAGCTCCTCTCCGGCTCCATTGCATCCTATCATGTAATCTATAATACTCGGTCTGACCCGAGCATTATAATGAAATAACACCGAGTCGGTCTGGAATACCAGCTGATAAAAATACACCTAATTTGATTATTAAAGTTTCAAAAATCCTTTGAAAAACAAAAGCATCTCATAAGACCACGCCACAAATAAACATGCCGGGTTTTTACCTTACGATAGCTAAAACACTTTTTATAAAAATCCTCTGATATTAGGGTCTATATACAAATACTTATAAAATAGCCGAAATTATTACATCTATTAAATTCTAGCTACTAGCCACAAAGTGGGTAATACAAACAAAACTCATAAAAGGCACGCAGGGAGAATGGATTTCCAACTAATGACTAGGCACTGGGGTACCACCTGTCACAGTACCTGGTCTAGATCAATGTACCGAGGACCACTCCTGATCCCCTGCAACACAAGGCCAGGACTACCGCTTACTGGATAATCCCGAGTAAGTTCACCCCATGGTTGGGATCAACAACCGCACCACTAAGCCGAATAAAAAGGGACATCTAGACAGGGATGACCTCACCCTGAAATGGGTGCTACCGACCTAGCCTTGCTGCATAACCCCTGATTTTCAGTCATTCCCGGTTGATGAGGCTTGAAGCTAAGCGTTACCTTTAGAACGTTTCACTTAGAATTCTCATCGTCCATCTGACGATGTTCCGAAAGCATCATCCATACAAGTCCGTTCTGGGTTCAAACGGAACCGAAGGCAGTACTCCTACTACATCCATTTTGGAAATATCCTCAGGATTAGTAGCGAATAGCCCTTGCACTTCACCGCTCCATCTTCGACTCCGAACTTATTTTTTCTACGAAAACGTACGAACGGATCGAAGTGGTTTTTGAGAAATTAATCCCGATCTCGGACTCTTCGAAACGATCAACGCATTGGCCAATATTGATAGTCGGTGATTTAACTATCAATTAACATCCATAAGCATCCATTACAAAATAAATAATTCCCCACATTATTTATTTTCCTCAAAAATATCTTTACAATATATCTTTTCATTTTCCAGTCCTTTTGAAACAGTTTCAAACCCAACTCTTCTCATGGAGTAAATTCTCAAATCTTTACTTCCCCTGAAAACATCCAAGTACCAATACTTAGATTTGAAATAATTTAAATATTTTATTCTTGAAAATACATTAAAACATTTATATCAAAACTACTTACATACTAAATTTAGAATATATACATACATATACTTTTTGTAAAAATATTTCGAATAAAACTGCTTTATAAAATATAAACTATTTCCTTCAAAATAAAGTTAAGTCATACTAAATTTTAAAATAAATCTATGAAATCCTATACAAGTTTTCTAATAAAACTTTAACTAATTATCTTTAAAATAAACCCATTTTATAAAATATAAATATTAATAATATTCTTTAAACATAAGACTACTTACCCCATTAAAATAATTATTTCTATAACTAATTTGATAAATGTTCATTTTTAAAATTCTTACAACTTAAATAATTTCTTCAAATCATTCTTCAATACAACTTCAAAACTTCTAACCGTTCAAAAATTTGCTTCAAAAATGTACTTGGCTTTTCAGGGAAATACACTTCCATTCTAGGATAACCCAAAGAATTCTTTTTTATAAATCCTACATGATTTACCCCAATTCAATTTTACGTTCATCACGTAAATTCCTTTCCATACTTTAGAAATAAACTCCCTTTATTTTTAAACACATTGCTATTTCCTGGAAATCATTTCAAAATATTTTTTTAAAATAAAGCTTTTAGAAATTACTTAATTGAAAGTAATACTTAAGGAAATATATAGAGGTTTTCTGAGTAATTTAAGCCAAATTTAACTTTTTATATAAAGTTATGAAATTAAATATTTATATTAAAATTTCCCTTTGAAAACTTAATACTACTATACTTTTTAAAATAATTAAATACCATAATTACTTAAACAAATATTTACTTCCACTAAAACAATTTAAAATAATAATTTTCTAAAGTATTTTAAAAACACCTTTGCAAAACATTCCAGTTTATACTTCGAAAATCTTTCTTTGAAACATGCTTAGTTTCCAAGAAAATACACTTCCCGTCCTTTAAAAATAATTCTCGCTATTATTTTAAACAATTCACCTTTTCCTTTTAAATCACAATTTCAAACACTTCAAATTTTCAACCAATTTCTTGAATTTATTTCCTTTAAATTCTTTACTTAAGAATTTTTTTTATTTCCTTTCTAAACCCAGTTTATTTTATTTATATTTAAATTCCTGGATTGTATTCACCCAATCATAGCGCAACACAATTTAAATTTTCAAATTAATCTGTCCCAATGTATAAACAAAACACAGCATAATAAGATCTAAATCAATTTATCATATAATATAAATAAAATTTCTATTTGTGAGGAATCCAGTTGGATCCCTCCAACCTGTTTTTCCCTACATCCACATATATTAGCACAACAAATAAATATTGATTCAATCTGATAATAATTATCATGTTCAGCTAAACAACCAATCAAACATTTAAATATTAGCTATTTAAATTAATTGGTATCCAGATGAGAGTGAGATTAACTCACCTTGAATTTTCGACGAGCGTTCAAATTTTAAATTAAATCGAACGACGTTCGATTTAACCTAACTTTTTTACTTGCTCAGAATGATTTCAGAATTGTTCCATTGCGTTGTACTCGTCATTGCGATTCCGGCGTCGCCAGTTTCGTCGAAATCTGATAATGTATGTAATAGATATGAAATTTATAAGTTTCAATTTCGAATTTAAAACAAATTTCCTTTTATTTTACCAAAAAAGATCCTGGCCGTTGATTAGAGAAAGGAAATCACGGCTTCCCAAACTCTTTTCTTCCTCATGCGAATACCCAGGTTCGAACGAACCCACTTGCCGTCCCTTAGGGTTGATCGTCGCTCCCTCTTCACTTCAATCGACGACGATCCAACGCCACCATCTCGAGCGCCGAAGCTAGCTCCAACCATGACCCAAAACCCACGAAGCTCGGTCTCCCTCTTCCCTCGCAAAGCATGCTTGAACGCACGAACATCACGGTTGACTTTCACCTCCAATTGGTGACAACAGCCAAGATTCACCGTTCAACTTGAAGAGCTCAGCGAGCTCGTCATCTTCGTAGTTGGAAGATTTCGCTATAGCTTGATGGATTGCTCGATAATTAGAAGTGCATGGCGAAGCTTCTCAGCCATTAAAACATAAGTAACGGCGGCTCCAGAACTCTAGGGTTTCAGCCCAAGAAAAACATGTTATATAAACATTAATAATTATTATTTTAATATTAAATCCATTATAAAGCAACTTTTCAAACGATCTCCCAACAATGCGTGCCAACATGCATTTCTAAGGTTTTACCCACGTTCCAAACACAATGGAACGTGTTTCGGAAGCTAATTCGATCATATGCGCGAGTATGGAAATAAACGGTCAATTTTAAATTAAATCGATTAAAATAGTTTCTATGCGTTTTGAGCTTCCAGGGTCAAATGACAACTCCGATTGCTACAAAAATTGAACTTCGATAATATCTAACTATTACGGATCCAATGGAATTAGTTTCGTTGAATTCCGAGACTATGCCCCGGAAGGCTATTTTAACTCGACGATTAATTCGAGCGATTTCCAAAATCGTCGAAATCACTTAAAATTTCACCTTTAAAATTTTATTAACTCTATTATAAATCGTATAAAATTTATATTCACATTAGAAATCATTCTAATTCAGTTTAAATCAAAATCTGATTATTTACATTACTACAATATTAAATCCCATTATTAAATTAATATAAAATTCCAACTTTAATTTATTGACTTTTGATCTCATCAAAAAGTCTAATATTATAATTGGATCCAAATAGACTTAAAATAAATTTTAGAAACCACTTCCGTTCCATTTACCTCTAGATTCACAAATTATTATAATTTCAAATAGTTAATTATTATTATTCAAATTTAATTTAATTACCATATTTGAAATTATAACTTATTTTATTTATTTAACCAAAATCTTTTTATTCAAAATCCAATTATATTTTACATTCAACATTTAAAATGAATTAAATGTTCAAAATTAATGACTAGAAATTCTGGGTCGTTACATTCCTCCCCTCTTATAAAAATTTCGTCCCCGAAATTTGCTAAGGTAGAAAGAATGCTCCAAACTCAATAGCAAAACCTACTTAGCGAAAATCTCAATTTCACTTTGCCTAAATTCTTTAGTTTCAAATCGAAACTGCTAGTTTTGATTTCTATTCCAAAAACATTTTATTTTAATTTTAATTTGAAATCAATTTGTCGTTAACGAAACGTTTCAAAAATTTTCTAACTCCCAAAATTTCCGGAAAATTTTGGAAGAGTCTCCATTGTATGGAGGAGCTTTTGCAATATCACAATAGATATAAATATATATACATCGACCCACACGGTCGGAAAACCAAATATATCACAATATACATATATCATTTTCCCAATATTATTGCGTAGGCGTACCTTTTATTAGCAGTTTAAAAGCAAGCGGCTAAATAATATTGCATATACGAGCTCCAACTCTATCTAGTGCCTCCCGTACCTGTACTTACTTAAACAAACACATCAGTTTTCAATAATATGAGAATTTATCACCATTCTTTTAATTAAACTAGTCAAACACATCAATTACATGGTTTAAACAAATAAACCTCATAAATTTAACATGATAACCATATTTTATCAGCAATCCAAAGATTTCAATCACCATTCTAATCTCCTGACAAATCCAAACTTCATTTTTAATCTCCTCGAATGATTTAAATTCAAGTTTACTTTTTACAATTCATATTTACTACAACCAATTCACTCTCTCTTCAATATGATCAACATATGCTTTACTTACATCAATTTATTCCAATCCAATTCCAAATTGATTCACAATCAAATTCTTATTTTCAATTTGATACCACTGCATTAGTTTGATGATCTACTTTCAATTTTTATGCAAACCCACTTAATTATATTACACTTCTTTCAATTGAGTCAAAACCAGCTTTATTTGCTTCTTTAAATCAATCCATTTCCGTTTGCAACAAACGACCAATTTCTATGCAAATTTAAAGTTATCCATGCAAGTAACAATCACTTAAGCCTACAACCATTTAAAATTAATTCCAACTTAGATTTATATTAATTTTGTTTCATTCGGAATTTTTCACAATCCCAAATATTCTTATTTCCTTGCAATTTTTAAATCAAATCCTTATTCTAACTTCAAGTTCATTATCCAACTAACGTTTATATTAATATCATCTCATTCTGTATTATTTACAACTCATACATTCTTATTTCATCACAATATTTAATTAAAACCATTTCACTTGCAATTCAATTTTATTATCTAAACAAATTTCATTCAAGATCCCTTATAAAACTCGACGACAAATATTTTCCAATTTGCTTAAGTTCTTTCAATTTCACAATATTTCCATTTCTTCTTATATCAATTTTATTTTATTTTAATTTGATTTTCATCCAATCAAATTCCAATTCATTTACAAATTTTAACTCAATTTGTTTATTTATTCAATCCATTTTAAATTTTAATTCATTTCCTCGATTCATTCTGAATTTTATTAATAATATGACCATTTTCAATTATCTTATACCCCAAACTAAATTTTACTTGCATTTTGGACCATATCCATTTTAAATTGTTTTTATTTTATTTTATTATTCAATCCAATACAATTTCCATTTAATTTAGCTTACACTAAATTCATTTCTAAACAATCCTTTTTGAATTTAGTTGAGTGAAAATTTAATTCATTCAATATCATTCTTATTTAATTTAAATTCCATTTAATTCAATTCTTTTCACTTAATTTAAATTCCATTTGATTCAATTCTTTTCCCAAATTTAATTCAAGTTTAACTAAATTTTATTTAGCCAACTTAAATTCATTCCACTTCCTTTACCACTTAAGTAAGAATTGAATTTCATTCAATATTATTTATAACACAACTGAACTTTGATTTCAATTCAATCCAAATTTAACTCGATTCCTTTAATTTAAGTGAAATCCAGTTCGATCCAATTTTAATTCTCCATTCAATTTAAATTTTTACTCTCTAATATATAAGTTCAAAAACTTATTTATTAACCTAAGTCCATTCACCTTTTATCTTTTTATTTTCTTTACCTTATTTCAATTTACATTTCATTTAAGATTTAAAATTTGAATTTCCCATAAAGTATCAACCATTTTATCTTGGTTTTATAATTTCCATTTCCTAATCTTAAGTTCATCAACTCGTTTATTTAATAGCTTATATTGCTCATTTTAATCCATTTACATCTTATAATGACAATTCCAAATTTTATATATATGTATCACTGAATTCTTAAGGATACAAATTTTCTTTCAATTTAATTCTTTGCACAATTTTAAATCCACAATTTCAGAATATAAGTATAACACTTAATAACTTGTGGGTACAATTCATTACACAATGACTCACAATTACAAAGTCATTTTACATTTCAATTTAATTCAAATCAATTTAATTCTAAGTCTAGTTTATTTATCTTATCCCAAGTTAAATTCAAATTTTCTATTCACTTCTATATACTCAAATTAAATTTCAAATCCAGGATTAAAATTTTCATTTCCTTCTTATTAATATCAACTTCACTTAATAAGTCCAATAGTTGATTCATCTTAACCTTTCAAATTATTAAATAGAGTTCCCAGAATTCATTTGTCCGATTTTATTTCAAAAACATTTGAAATGATAATTAACACATACCCACTTGGTACATCAAATCAAATCTCCGGATTCCAAAACAATCTGTTTTTAACAAAACAAATTTCCCTTTTTGAAATTTCTAAACACCTTGTATATCAAACAAGTCTAAACAGATATCATATCCAATTACTATAGAAGCAATCCATCACTTTAGAAACTCGAAAATGAATTCTAATGATGTGGCCATCATCATCAGGATTATTTTCTAGCAACTGAAGTGAGTTCAATGCTTCCTTACTTTCACAAATTCATTCCAAAACAATTCTCATTCAAAAATACTTCCCAAAATAATACTCCATCATTGCCTTCAACCACTTTGGAAACATTTCAAACATTCCTAGGATTTTAAATTTCCAAACCTTTGTTTTCATTACATTTAAAACACTTTTCAAAATTTTTGAGATCTAAATTCTAGTTTAATTCAAATTTAGTTATTCTTCTTTTGTATAATTTATAATCATAAAATTTTATTCGATTATAACCATTTCAAATTTTAGATCAAATTTTAGATTCTTATTGGATTAAGATATCCACATCCAAACAATCAAATATATATAATAATTTTCAGAAAATTATTTCATTTATATCAAAATATAACTTTGGGTAAAACTATTTCATTTACCCACTTTAAAAACAATACCATGTCGGTTTATCTTGTTTAAGAGTTTAGAAACTTCTATCGATACGGTTGTACTTCACGTACCGATCAGAATTCATAAACACTCAACCGATAAGTCAACACAGTATAAAAACAATTTTATATTCACTAACGAGTACGCTCTCATATCTATTATTATACTTAACTCATTATAGAGTACTATTGACTTTGTTTAATGAGTAATTTCCCTACCAAAGTCTAGGTTAGCGCTAACCTAAGCTCTGATACCAAATGTGACGACCCGCTCTTCTCGACCCTCCAAAATCGACACAAAATACTCCACAGTATAATTTGCCGACGATCAAGTGCCGGAAAAGACAGATTGTTAAGGGAAAAGAAACGAGATAGAAGAGAGAAGGAACTAAACAATATCAGAATCTAACCATCGCAGCGGAATAAAATATAATAGTCAAAACAGATCCTTACACAAAATGAAAAAAAATACCTGTTTTATATATTACATGACCATAGTTTCACAAACAAACAATAATTAATAGCCTGACAATTTCAAACGAGCTCAGCAGCGGAAATATACAAGTATGGATAATACGAATCTCGGACTCCAGCTCCTCTCCTGCTCCATAGCATCCTATCCTGTAATCTATAATACTTGGTCTGACCCAAGCATTATAATGAAATAACACCCGAGTCAGTCTGGAATACCAGCTGATAAAAATACACCCAATTTGATTATTAAAGTTTCAAAAATCCTTCGAAAAATAAAAGCATCTCGTAAGACCACGCCACAAATAAACATGGCGGGTTTTTACCTTACGATAGCTAAACACTTTCTATAAAAATCCTCTAATATTGTAATAGGGTCTATATACAAATACTTATAAAGTAGCCGAAATTGTTACATCTATTAAATTCTAGCTACTAGCCACAAAGTGGGTAATACAAACAAAACTCGTAAAATGCGCATAGGGAGAATGGATTTCCAACTAATGACTAGGCACTGGGGTACCACCTATCATAGTACCTGGTCTAGATCAATGTACCGAGTACCACTCCCGATCCCCTGCAACACATGGCCAGGACTACCCCTTACTGAATAATCCCAAGTAAGATCACCCCACGGTTGGGATCAGCAACCGCACCACTAAGCCGAATAAAAAGGGACATCTAGACAGGGATGACCTTACCTCGAAATGGGTGCTATCCGACTAGCCTTGCTACATAACCCCTGATTTTCAGTCGTTCCCGGTCGATGAGGCTTGAGGCTAAGCATTACCTTTAGAACGTTTCACTTAGAATGCCCATCGTCCACCTGACGATGTTCCGAAAGAATTCATCCACAAGTCTATTCCGGGTTCGAATGGAACCGAAGGCACTACTCAAACTACATCCATTTTGGAAATATCCTCAAGATTAGTAGCGAATAGCCCTTGCACTTCACTGCTCCATCATCGACTCCGAATTTGTTTTTCCCATGAAAACGTACAAACCAGATCGAAGTGGTTTTCGAGAAATTAATCCCAATCTCGAACTCTTCAAAACGATCAACGCATTGGCCAATATTGATAGTCAGTGATTTAACTATCAATTGACATCCATAAGCATCCATCACACAATAAATAATTCCCCACATTATTTATTTCCCTCAAAAATATCTTCACAATATATATTTTCATTTTCCAGTCCTTTTGAAACAGTTTCAAACCCAACTCTTCTCATGGAGTAAATTCTCAAATCTTTACTTCCCCTGAAAACATCCAAGTACCAATTTTTAAGATTTGAAATAATTTAAATCCTTTATTCTTGAAAATACATTAAAACATTTATATTAAAACTACTTACATACTAAATTTAGAATATATATATACATATACTTTTTGTAAAAATATTTCGAATAAAACTGCTATATAAAATATAAACTATTTTCTTCAAAATAAAGTTAAGTCATACTAAATTTTAAAATAAAGCTATGAAATCCTAAACAAGTTTTCATATAAAACTTTAACTAATTATCTTTAAAGTAAACTCATTTTATAAAATATAAATATTAATAATATTCTTTAAACATAATACTACTTACCTGTTTAAAATAATTATTTCTATAACTAATTTGATAAATGTTCACTTTTAAAATTCTTAAAACTTAAATAATTTCTTCAAATCATTCTTTAATACAACTTCAAAACTTCTAACCGTTCAAAAATCTTCTTCAAAAACGTACTTGGCTTTTCAGGGAAATACACTACCATTCTAGGATAACCCAAAGAATTCTTCTTTATAAATCCTTCACGATTTACCCTAATTCAATTTTACGTTCATCCTATAAATTCCTTTCCATACTTTAGAAATAAACTCCCTTTATTTTTAAACACATTGGTATTTCCTGGAAATCATTTCAAAATATATGTTCAAAATAAAGCTTCTAGAAATTACTTAGTTGAAAGTGATACTTAAGGAAATATATAGAGGTTTTCTAAGTAATTTAAGCCAAATTTAACCTTTTATACAAAGTTATTAAATTAAATATTTATATTAAAATTTCCCTTTGAAAACTTAATACTACTTTACTTTTTAAAATAATTAAATACCATAATTACTTAAATATTTACTTCCACTAAAACAATTTAAAATAATAATTTTCTAAAGTATTTTAAAAACACCTTTGCAAAACTTTACAGTTTATACTTCGAAAATCTTTCTTTGAAACATGCTTAGTTTCCAAGAAAATACACTTTCCATCCTTTAAAAATAATTCTCGCAATTATTTTAAACAATTCACCTTTCCCTTTTAAATCACAATTTCAAACACTTCAAATTTTCAACCAATTTCTTGAATTTAATTCCTTTAAATTCTTTACTTAAGAATTTCTTTTATTTCCTTTCTAAACCCAATTTATTTTATTTATATTTAAATTCACGGTTTGTATTCACCCAATCATAGCACAACACAATTTAAATTTTCAAATTAATCTATCCCAATATATAAACAAAGCACAGCATAATAAGATCTAAATCAATTTATCACATAATATAAATAAAATTTCTATTTGTGAGGAATCCAGTTGGATCCCTCCAACCTGTTTTTCCCTGCATCCACATATATTAGCACAACAAATAAATATCGATTCAATCTAATAATAATTATCATATTCAGCTAAACAACCAATCAAACATTTAAATATTAGCTATTTAAATTAATTGGTATCCAGATGTGAGTGAGATTAACTTACCTTGAGTTTTCAACGAGTGTTCAAATTTTAAATTAAATCGAACGGCGTTCGATTTAACCTAATTTTTTTACTTGCTTAGAATGATTCCAGAATTGCTCCACTGTGTAGTACTCGCCACTGCGATTCCGATGTCGCTAGTTTCGTCGAAATCTGATAACATATGTAATAGATATGAAATTTATAAGTTTCATTTTCGAATTTAAAACAAATTTCTTTTTATTTTACCAAACAAGATCCTGGCCGTTGATTAGAGAAAGGAATCACGGCTGCCCAAAACCCTTTCTTCCTCATGCGAATACCCAGCTTCGAAAGAACCCACTTGCCGTCCCCTAGGGTTGATCGTCGCTCCCTCTTCGCTTCAATCGGCGACGATCAAACGCCACCATCTCGAGCGCCGAAGCTAGCTCTAGCCATGACCCAAAACCCACGATGCTCGGTCTCCCTCTTCACTCGCAAAGCACGTTCGAACGCACGAACATCGCGGTTCAACTTGAAGAGCTCAACGAGCTCGTCATCTTCGTAGTTGGAAGATTTCGCTATAGCTTGATGGATTGCTCGATAATTAAAAGTGAATGACGAAGCTTCTTAGCCATTAAAACATAAGTAACGGTAGCTTCAGAACTCTAGGGTTTCGGCCCTAGAAAAACGTGTTATATAAACGTTAATAATTATTATTTTAATATTTAATCCATTATAAAGCAACTTTTCAAACGATCTCAAAACAACGCGTGCCGACAGGCGTTTCTAAGGTTTTACCTACGATCTGAACATAATGGAACGTGTTTAGGAAGCTAATTCGATCATATGCGTGAGTTACGGAAATAAACGGTCAATTTTAAATTAAATCGATTAAAATAGTTTCTATGCGTTTTGAGCTGCCAGGGTCAAACGACAACTCCGATTGCTACGAAAATTGAAATCCAATAATATCTAACTATTACGGATCCAATGGAACTGGTTTCGTTAAATTTCGAAACTGTGTTCCAGAAGGTTATATTAACTCGTCGATTAATTTGAGCGATTTCTTAAATCGTCGAAATCACTTAAAATTTCACCTTTAAAATTTTATTAACTCTATTATAAATCGTATAAAATTTATATTCACATTAGAAATCATTCTGATTCAGTTTAAATAAAAATCTGATTATTTACATTATTATAATAGTAAATCCCATTATTAAATTAATATAAAATTCCAATTTTAATTATTGACTTTTGGTTTCATCAAAAAGACCAATATTATAATCCGGATCCACGTAGACTTAAAATAAAATTTAGAAACCACTTCCGTTCCATTTACCTCTAGATTCACAAACTATTAAAATTTCAAATAGTTAATTTTATTATTCAAATTTAATGTAATTACCATATTTGAAATTATAACTTATTTTATTTATTTAACCAAATTTTTTTATTCAAAATCCAATTATATTTTACATTCAACATTTAAAATGAATTAAATTTTCAAAATTAACAACTAGAAATTTTGGGTCGTTACATAGTGGAAGTGGAGGAAATAAAATAGCAAACTTTTTGTGGGATAGAAGTATACAAATTAAGTGTTAAAACGTGGTAGAAGTAATGGTGAAGATGAGAAATGTTGAATAAAAATTAGGGACATGTGGGATGAATAGACAGTGGTTGGAAGCAGTTGTAGGTGAAAATTAAGTACGCGTAAGTTATGCAGTCAAAGTGGCTTTGCTGTCGTTGTGCAGTAAGTAGTAGTAGTAAGAGGTAGTTAATGTATGGATTTACTGTGTAGTAGGAAGTGTAAGGGTAAAGGTACAGCTATTAAAACATGCATATTGGTTTGTAAACTTGTTAAAATGAATAAGCAATATGTTGTGAAGTGTTAAAAAAAGAGGAAAAGTAGAAGATGGTGAGGAAATAGAAGGTTGAAAAATTAACTTTTTCATTGTGGTTGTAGCGGGATGAACAGACAGTGCTTGGAAGCAGTTGTAAGTGAAAATTAAGTATGCGTAAGTTATGCACAAAGTGCCTTTACTGTCCATGTGTGGTAAGTGGTAGAAGTAAGAGGTAGTTAACGTATGGATTTACTGTGTAGTAGGAAGTGTAAGGGTGTAGATACAGCTATTAAAACATGCATATTGGTTTGTAAACTTGTTAAAACGAATAAGCAATATGTTGTGAAGTTTTAAAAAAAGAGGAAAAGTAGAAGATGATGAGGAAATAAGAGGTTGAAAATTTACCTTTTTCATTATGGTTGTAGCGTGGAGGAATGAGAATGTAGAAGTTTTTAGATGGGGAAGAGTTTATAGGTGGGTGGGGACGTTAGTTGGATATAGGGGAAAAAATAACACGTAAGGGGATAGGGCGGGTAGTGGGATAGTTTAAGGAGAAATATGCGGCAGATGGTTTCACTGGGTCGGAGGGGATAGAAATGCGAAAAGTGAAGGCAGTAAGCAGAACATGTAACTATGGAAAAGGAGAAAACAATAGAGTGGATGGGAAAAAATTGTAGTAAAACAACAACAGGAGGGGGTAACATATGCATTGGAATATCCGTACTATTGGAATGTAAAAGTTTGATTATGTTACAGCTTCGGCTGTCCATGGAATTTAATAAATTTTGTATAATCGATAGTAGTATATGGTTTAAACTGTAGGCAGTACAAATGAGCAGACATAAAAGGGGTGAATTGGCATGTATATGTTTTACGTAGTCTTGGGTGAAGAGAGAGTTAGTGAAAAATAAAAAAATAGTACTACTACTATGGATTTATTCCTTTTTGAACGTATGGTATTCGGTTCTGAAGCAACATTAGAAGTTTTTGTCACTTTATAACGTGGTTACAAATTTATTTTTAAACCGAAGTGAATAAATGAGTGAGTCCATGTTCCAAAAAGATATAGAAAAACCTTTATAGTCCAAAGTGATTATAGAGTAAATAGAAATGAAGTGCTGAGTGGTACGACTTGTGCAGAAAATAGTACAGCTAAATACACGAAACCGACGCAGGTGTTTTGATTTCAAGTTATTCTTTGTGGACAATTATGTTTGTTGTTCCTTGCTTTTTTGCATAATATTAGTACGTTAAAAATAGCACCTATTAGTGGAATATTAAGAATATGAACTAACTTACATAAAAAATAAAATCATGCCATATATGATAGACGTATGAAATAATATCAAAAACGTTTAAATTTCAATTACTACCATGAGGACGAACTTGTACAATTGACATACTTTATAATTCTAGTTTACTCTTATCAACTCTATCATGATTCCATCAGGCTTAACTTTGGAATATAAATGCAAAATGTAGATTTTGTATGGAATGATGAATTTATCCAACGTTACGACCTTTCCTTACATTATCCATGCAGTTGGCCACCGTATGGTTCGTTGAAACGAATACCGGAAAGAATATTAGTAACCTGAATAAGCATTATATTCTTGAGAAGATTTTCACAGGTGATAGCTAACAATGTAACTCGAAAAGCCCAATAAGTTGCATAACTTGCATTGTTAGAACAAATTCCATTCACAATCATGTCGAATCTCTCCATTTCCATCTGAATATAAACATTCTTCTTCTTATTTACCTGTATATAATGAATCTTGTAATAGAATTAAAGTCAGTGATAAAAGACTGAATAAATGCATAAAGCCAATAACATTTCAACTTGCTTGCTGTTAATCGAGCTAGATTTTTATTTATGGTGGAGTTATCATACTGTATACAGTGTCCTTTCGAAAATAATATGCATGTATTAGTTTTAAGGTGAAAACTTGAAATTTTTTTACGAAAGCAAAAGTCAAGAAGTAGCAATATATTTCAAATGTTCATACAAAACCACGTTTTGCTTTAAGGGGGGCAAAATTTTCAAAGAAAGTATACTATATGAAAGACCGATTGACCAAAATTTATTCTTCCAATGAAATAAATAAAGTGCTAACCTCATAAATGAAATAAGCCTTGCTTTTAATATCTTAAATTCTTATAGATAATGTTACTAAAATAATATAACTAAACTATGAGTCAAACGGCTGAAGATATGGTAATTAAATGGATGCTTACCATGATCCTTTGAGGGGCATAAAAGGCATTTTCTTCATGTTTATGCTATGTTCAACTCTAATTCACTCAGTGTGCAACATATATGCAGTAACCATCAATCCCCTCAGCCAAAGTTTAATTTTGGCTCACTTCATACCAACCAAGCCAACTACCTTTAGGAAATAACAATAAATAGTCGATAATAAAAGATTGGTATTTCTGTATTTAAGTTTAAAATTTAAATAGCCATAACTTAATGCTATATTTTTAGCATAAATCAAATAGAATTATTATTACATGTTAACGCATCCTCTATTAGCAAATTAAATTTGAAAAATAAAAAAGAAGATGATCTACGTTAAACATATCTCTTAATGTGAAATGGAAAAATAACAGTTTTTGTTGCAAAGGAAAAAAATGGCAAACTAAAATTGGTAAAATAATTTTGTCTATTTCATGTGTAATATATAGATTTACAGTCATATATGTACTGAAATGAGAGATATATGCAGCATGTATTAGCAATATATGAAATCCTATCGATGATAGTTTGGACCAACTTTATTAACTTTAATTTCAAACTTAGCAAAGAAACATGGTAGCATGACCAACGTTAATTTTCACTTATCCACAGTTGCAATAATAATAGCTTTATAAAATAGAATATATCAATTTCAGAATACTTACAACATTTCTGGCTTCATATTCCATATATGCATTGTTTGACCTGCAATTGTATTTATTATTACTTTAGTAAGTATCATACATAAATGAGTTATAATTTAAGAATTTATTTAGATGGTTCATTATGTGCATGATAAAAGCTATAGTTGCTCCAACACAAAGGAGAGCTAATAAAGTATCGAGTATGATGAGTGATTCAATATAGCCTTTAACACATATAGAGTAAGAAAGTAGTGCTTAATCTCTATGTTTATTTTTCCATATAATAAAAATTCACACAAACTGAACTAAAAAATGCTATAGAGAAAGCAAAATACAATATAATAGAAATTACGTAGCAATTGTTACGCATATAATCAAAAATATATATGCATTTTAATAACCTTCTAAGATTCAAAAAAAACATGAACTCTTAAACTAAACAAATGGTTCATTTTTTCTGTTAACCCATTAGTATAATAAGCTAATTAAATGAATAAGAAATAGTTAGCACATATTAAATATACGGGAAAGGTTATCAAATATTGCTAAGTTTATAATAATCAAATATATTGGTATGGTTTTGTGGTGGCAGAGCAGCTAGCGATTGTTCTATTTTGAATCAAATACGGAATATGTACGACCATAAGAATGTAGCAGGGAATAAAAAAAATTGTGTGATGTAAATAAGGAAATATGTACTTCCAATAATCCCAGTTGCAGTAACAGAGAGAGTGAGGTGAAGTGTATAATGTAAACATTGCGTAACGAAGGGAGAATGTAAAATGAAGTAGGGACAATAATTTTGTAAATACAACAGTACAGTTTGTCTGTGAAAAAACATAGTGAAAGGCAGTATTTTCTGATAGCATGGTTTACCAACTTTTGCAGTGTCTTATATGTGGAAGGCAGGAAATAATGGGCGTACAGCGGTGCAGCTTCTATGTTTTCTGATGACTGGATAAAGCAGCAAACTTACATTGATGTTGAAGACAATAGATTGTAGCAAAATAGAACATATTATGGTAGACTGTCAAGCTTGTTGGCGCCATGAACGTTGTGTAACTCGTCACCGCTCCCTCTGCTCCTGTTGATGGTCCATAAAGTAGTGGAGAAATCAGTAAACATGTAGTAATTTCGAGAAAGTAGAATGCAGTTGTAGTAATGTTCAGATATATGGCTGTAAAACTTAAAAAGAAATGAGGTGGAGGGAAGGTAGGAAGTGCAGTGACATACTGGTGCTATGTCAATATTTATACACATTCTAGGAGCAAATAGTGTAGCAACGGCCGTATATTCAAACTGAAGAGGGTGAAGGAGTCTGAATTGGGTAAACAAAGCTAAAATATAGGGTTGAACGGACAGAAAGTCATTGAGGCAAACGAAGAAGGAGGAAAGGAAATTTTCAGTCAACTGATTCGATATATATGGCAAAATCCGTGGATTAAAAAGTGACACTAAGTTGGATGTAAATTAAGGATGGGTTTGCATACGGCGGAGGAGAAGAACGAAAATACAAACATTTGTCAACGGAATATGAAATAGGGACTGTAAATAAAATCGAAGAAATAGGGGGATGAAGCGAAAATCATACCTTTGGAAGAAAGAGTGCCGATGGCGGAAGGGGTGGGGAGTAATCAGCCATGGAGATGGTGGACGCGGTCGTTGGAGCTGTAAAGTGGATGGTACGGCCAAGGAGGATGGTGACGGGAGACAGTACGGTCGGCGGCATCGGCTATTGACGCAGACCGTAGAAGGGAAGGGGATAGGTAAACCAACGGCAGCAGTCGGTTGCCGATTAGGAAAGGAGCAGAAGGGAGTTGGTACTTTTTTTGGATGAGGGGAGATTGCGGTGGAAGGAAAAGTGGAAAATTAAGAGGGGAGTGGAAAGTGGAGGACTGTTGGGGAACATGGCAGTGGAAGTGGAAAACGAAGAGAGAAGTTGAAAGTGGAGGACTGTTGGGAATGTGGTAGTAGGTGGGGGAAAGACAAAACTGCATGGACGGTCTGTTTTCGTTCTAATTTGACCCGAGGGCAATATGGGTATCGGATAAAAGGCTTCACTTTGATTCATTGACCACAGGTTTTGCATTATAGTATAAGATATATGGAAAACAAGTTATATATACACATATCTCTCTACCCTTACTCTCTTATTTTCTTCATCCTTCATTTTTAATTTCTTAAAACCTTTCAAACTAAAGAAAATCTGAAAGCAAACTACAAACCAGATCGGAAAAATAGAATCTAAAAACAAATCAAAGCAAACAATTTTTTTCAAAATCTCAAACCTGAAAGCAAAGTTTAAAGCAAAGATCAAATTTCTAGAGTTTTCAAAGATCAAAGCAAAAGCAAAAGTTTAAATCAGTTTCAAATCAAGTGAAGTTCAGATCAACTCAACTTTCAAAGATCAAACATTAGTAGTTTTCAAGTTCAAAAAAAATCAAGTTGCAAATTCAAATACATTCCAGACTTCTCCGTTTCAAAACTAGGTCAGTAAACTACCTTTTTAAAAGCTAAAATCTGTTTGAATCTGATGCATTTGGTGAATACTTGAAGTAAAGTTGCGAAAAATATTTGCATGGATGTAAAAAAATCACGCAATGTGTGTGTGTGTGCGTATGTGTGTGTGTGTGTGTATAGAAAATTGTATGCATGTCTGGGAACAGGCAAAACATGCCTTTGTTATGGATTACAGGCCCTATACTGTTTCAAAATTCAAATTCTCATCTCCTATTCTTTTTAGAGTATGATGTTTAAACAAAAAGTGTTTAAGTTAACAATAATTTTAAAAATTATTTTTAAGTTTAATAAGTTTGAGTTTTTTGGAAAATCAAGAAATACAGATGAACGTAAAACTTATCAAAATTCGCCTTTCTTAATTTTTTGTTTCACTTATATAATCTTGTCCGTGCTCGAAAACCATGAATTTTAAAAGTAAAATCATGATTTTTAAGTTTGGAAATTATGAGCATTCGCGAGTGGAACAATAATCTAGTCTGGAGTGTTTTCTGGCGATCGGCGGAGAGGTGGGTCTCATGATCATGGTTGAAGGTAGCTGGGAGGTGGACGAACTTGGGAAAAACGATTAAGCAATTTCCTGATCATCGTGGTGGCGTACAGTGTCGATTTAGAGTTTAAACCTAGTTTTTAGTCGATGTTAGAAAATGGGTTGCTGCAGCGTCCATGGTGCATCGGAATCGTTCGATGGTGGTGGGATCGAAGCTTGAGTCTGAGGCGAAGGTCTGGGTAGGTTGGCGAGGTCCCTAGCGATAGGATTGGTCAGCAAGAGGCGTTTTCAGATGATCATTTTTGGGTTACAGTTTGTTCAACATGCTAGAATTCGATTTCGTGGATGTTTCGAGGATTTGGGTGTTCGTGACGATGGAGGGAAGGGTCGGGAACTTGCTGGCGATCGGAACGTTGGTCGGAGTTGCTTCGTTCAGGCGTGCATGTGCACATGTGTCAGGTTTGGATATTTGCTGTTGAATTTGGAGAAGAAGAAGAAGGAGACTTGAGTTTGAACTCGGGGAGACGATGTTGGAGCTCAAGCATGCTGTCGAGTAATTTCGAGAGCACCAGTTCTCAATTTTAAAAACATAACAAAGTTTTAAAGAAAAAAAAAACAAAGGAAGAAGAAGCGGGAAAGGCTCGGGTCTAGGCTCGGGTTGGTTCAGGGAATTACTCGGGTATTTTCAGCTTGGTCTCGGATTGGTTGAAATTCATTTGTTAATTTGTTCGGGTATTTTCATAGCAAATCGAATGAACAAAATTTCAAAGAAATGATTAAACAAGTTTTCAAAATATAGCTATTTAACAAGTTTTTCAAGCAAGTTTCAAAGATCTAAATCTTAAAGTATAATGTTTTTAAATTTGTTTTGATTTAAAATAATTATATATTAGGTAAATTATTTGATTTAAAACCCTAAGTGTTTTCAAAGAATTTAAAGATTTAAATGATGAAATTAATTAATTAAGGAAGATAAGTGGTTTATTTTTAAATAAATTAAAGTCTTACTTAATTAAAGACTAATTACTTAATGTGATTATTTAGAGGACAATCAAATAATTAAAGGTTGACTTGTCAATTAATTAAAGGTTAATATGTAAGTAATTAAGGATAAATACTTAAAGGATAATTACTCAATGTAATTAATTAAGGATAATCACTTATTATAATTGATTAAGGATAATTAATTAATGTAATTAATTAAGGGTTAATTAATTAATTAAGGGTTAATTAATTAATTAAAGGATGATTAATTTATGTAATTAATTAAGGTTTAATTAATTAATCTAATTAACTTAAGGTTAATTAATTTGTGATTGATCAAGGGATAATTAAGTAATTAGGGATAATTAATTAATTAAGGATAATTAATTAAGATGAGTAACTAAGGATAATTAATTAAGATGAGTAATTAAGGATAATTAATTAAGATGAGTAATTAAGGATGATTATTTAATCTCATTAGTTAATAACAAATTGTTTGTAATTAATGTAAATTAAGCAGGATTTAAGAGGGATTGATTTAAATTATTTGGTGATCAATTCATAAGTAATTAACTTATTTGATTAATTATAAATTATGTCATTTATTTATCTTGCTTATGGATGATTGGATTATATAGAATGCCTTGAATTATTTGATATCCCTGATGTGTGATGTTCTGTGATATGAATTGCTTTGAATTGAGCTGTGATAAATGTATGTTATTTATCTGTGATGAATTTACATATTTATGTGCGAATGGAAAATAAGTGTTATAGGGTTATACCGTTTATTGATATTGTTGTGCTTGGATTTATAATGGTTGTGAATGTTGCTTGCAAAACCCTAGACAACACAAATACAGACACAAATATGGATTTCACGGGAAATGGGTTAAGTCATGGGTATTTTGAATTTAATATTTTATCCAAATGGTGAAAAATTTAAAAGTTAAATTTTGAATCTAAAATGGTTTGGAAATGAAATAGGGTTAAATATGAAAAACTTTTGAAAAGGAAGTTTTGAAATTTAACAATTATTTTAGGAAACTCAAAATAGAGCTTGCCGAGTACGATATTCGCTAATTTTCCAATTTATACTTAAAAGGTTATAACATGAGCAAATTTAATCGGATTTTTCCGAAACGAAAGACCTTGTTTTCAAATGATAACAGCTTTCGCATAAAGAAAGAATTTCTAGTTTTTGTTGAATGGATTTCAAGTTGTGGGTAGATAAAATTTGAAATGGAAATAGTTTTGAAAGCTATGAATGAATCTTTGTTAATGATTTGGTAAACCTTGTTTCAAATTGAAGAGGATCTTACAGATGGATCTTTTGTTTAAAAGATTTAAAAATGGAATTTTTTTAAACCATTCAAAAAGAAAGGTTTTGGGAAATAAGGGTTAAAGTTGTGATTTAACTAAGATCCGAATGTATCCATATGTTTTTAAAGAAGTGCTCATTATTAGGTTAAGCTGGGAGAGGATTTTAAGCCATAAAACCCATTCCAAATAATGTTACGACGAAATGGGATAGTATATGAAGACAGTGGTTGAAGATTGGGGTATTTTCAAAAATGAAAGGATTACCTGTTAATTGTCTCTGCACCGAGTGGCCCCGGTATAAGATTACCCTATGTGATGGGGAGTCCGGACGTGATTAGAGGATATTCGGATTTGCAAGGACTTCTTTTCTTAATTGGACGAAGTGCCTTTGGTTCCATTCAGACCCAAGATGGACTTGTATGGATGTATATCTGACGCTACACTTTGAGATGTAAAGCTGGTTTCATTTTTGTTTGGTGGCGGAGAATTTAATCTCTTAGCTTAACACCCTTCTCTGAGACGTACATGCTCAGAGGTTATGTAGTTGATATTTACTGGTGATATATTCCCAATTTGGCAATGTGGCATGCTAAGTGCTAATCATTGGTTGATCGAAGCATGACTTTTGTGAAAAGCATAGCTTTGTGGAACGAGACTTCATCGAACCTCACACCCCGAAAATGGTCGAAATAGAAAGGATGCAGCAAGGTTACGGGGGTCGCGCCCATTAGGGTATGTGAATTTCCTTCTAAATAAAAAGTGGTATTCTGGTATGGAGCCCAGATATTTTACTTATGTGGTTGTTGGAATTTGTTGGAATCCCGAGATAAAGTTCAGTTACGACCGGGGGATGGCATACTCGTGACAGTTAGTTACCTAGTTATAGGGGTAACCTGAGCTTGTGTTGGCAGAGATCCGGTTAGGTTCTCGGGGCGTCCCTCCAGAGGCGTACTCATTCAGATAAAGGAAGTTCCTTAGCCTTGCCCATTTGTTGGAAATCTAATCACTCAATACGAGCCCTTTACGTTTTCAGTTGTAGAACCAGCCAGCTTAGGTGGCAACTATAGTAGGCATAATATAATGGTACCTATGCTGGCAAAGATTAATATTATACTTTCGAAATGTTTTCCATACTATGCACTAATGATAATATCAAAAGGATTTTCACGTATCAAGCATGTTTGACTACTATAAAGAGAAATCTCCCTTACGTGTGCGATTGCATTGAGTCTATGCCGGGAGACCTTATGGTAGTTTCATTTTCCAAAAAGCGTAGCGAATTTCTTTTTGTTTCTTTTTGTTCAAACAACTATTTTTTGTTTGCTCACAGTAGTCCCATGACTGACTCGAAGTTTATTGTTCCCTTTCTAAACTCTGAATGCCCATAATTTTCCATACAGGTAGCCTAAAGTCAGGTTATAGATAGTCAGATAGTTGATGTTGATCTGGAAGTCTTTGGTCTTTGGAATCTTTGGTTTGTGATCGCATTTCGCCTCATTGCAGCATGATAGCCTTTGGTTTGAGCTTCGGAGCTTGATATGGAGATGTAGTCTGTTGGTCTTCTTCTCTCCCTCTCTGGATTCCTTGTTGATGGTTGTAAAGCTAGATCGTCATCCGTTGAAGATATCTTTTCCACTGTCATGTTATCTTTCCGTTGTTGTGTTTTGGCTCTGATAATTGTTGTTATTTGTTATCAGAATATTGTATCATCTTGTATCCATATGGTGTATCAGTAAAATTCATTTCTGTTTCTGCTGTGTTTTTATCACCTAATTATTATAAGCTCCGGTGCACCGGACTCCAACGTTTGAATCTCCGACATTCGAATACGGTTGATGTATTGGAAGACGATTTTCAAAGGTCGAGTCCAGGTCGTTACAAGTGGTATCAGAGCTAAAGGTTGAGTAAGAACTTTAGCTTTGGAGTATAACTCATTAGGTGACTCATTAGAGATAGGGTAAGAGATGCCCTAGAATGAGTATCCCTAAGATATCTTATCCGTATGCCTCAGTTAATTCTCTTACTATTCACTGATAGTGAGAATGAGTGCAAGAAGAGGATGAGGTAGGGGACAGGGGAGTACCATTACAAATGGTCGATACCCTGCAACAACACTAATGGTTGGGAACAACTTTTTCCTATTAACCTCTTTTGTTCATCATCCAATTTCAATTCTTTGATGGCTTCTTGGCAGCTCTAGGAAGACGCTCTGGTGTGGTGGAGACCGTTACTTTGGCCGAATCAAAGGATGAGTTGCATGGGATAGATTCGAGAAAGTCTTTAAGCAGCTCTATATGCCTTCAGCTGGTATTTCCAGGATGTATCAAGAAATTTCCTTATTTCTTACCTAATTTTCTTACTTATGATAAAATCGTTGGAGTTTTGTTCGACACTAGAACCGTATATAGTTTTTTTTTTCCCAGCAAGCCATAGAAGAGTTAAATCTTGAACCAAATTCGTAAACGAACCTATTTGTGTAAAAAATCTGGTAGGAGGCCTTGCGAATCTTTGTTACATTCCTATTTCATATTCATATCATAAATTTTCTATCAGTCTTTTCGTTCTTAACTTTAATGAATTTGAAATTTTACTTTGGAATAAATTGATTAACAAAATATGAAGCTAAATTAAATTATATCAATAAAACGATTTCGGTTAAAACCAAATTTGGAAATTTTGTTGTGATTTCTTGTGAGTATCCAAGTCCGAAGAGGGACAAGCTAAAGTCGAGTTTGAAATCCATACTTATTGGTCAAGTTAAAAAGCGGTTAAGGAATAAATTGGTCAAATTGATGAAAGTACAATGGAGTGGAGATCCAAATGATTGTACCTGAGAAAACTCTAGATAGCATTAGGAAAGCTTATCCGGATTTGTGTTTTTGGATAGTAAGGAATGTTTAGTTAAATGAATTGTTTGCTTTGGTTGTTAGTATATGGATGATGTGTATGCTTTGATTGTTTGAAATAAAGCTTTGGGATTATCCTTTGCTATCAAATTTCGAGCACGAAATTTTCTTAAGGGGGCAATCTATAACGATTGTTTTTTAAGCTAAATTTAATCTAGTAATTAGTATAATTTTTGGAATTAAATTGTGACTTAATTTGAAAATTTTCAAACCAAATAAGATAAGTGTTTTTGTGTGTGTGTATATATATATATATATATATATAAATAGATTGAAAATAGAATTTCGAATCTAAAATTCAAAAATAAATATATTAAAATAAAATTAGATTTAAAAAACTCTATATTTTAAAAATAATAAAATAATTCTATTTTTATTATATATATATATATGTATGTGTATATATGTGTATATATATATGTATATATATATTGTGATTTGAAAAGTTTTGAATTTAATATAATAATTTTCAAAAAGGTATTAAAAGTTAAATTCCTTATTTTCAAACACTAGAGATAAATATTTATTTATTTAAAAAATATGTTAGCTTAAGATAGGATTTGATAAAAAGTTTATATGCTTTTCTATAAAAATTATAAATAAAATAAATATAGGTTGGATATAAATAAATATAAAACATAAGAATATATATATATATATATATAATTAATTTTTACATAGGTTAATATAAATTTAAAAATATAAAACCGTATACATATATTAATATAAAAACTTTTAAAATTAAACATGATAGAAAATTTAAAAAAACATATATATATGTGTGTGTGTGTATGTAAAACAAATTGAAAATATTATAATATAAATTATATTTAAACATGAATGACATGAAAGTAGACAAGTGTAAGCACTTCATCATGAAATTAAACAAGTGTAAGTGTTTTAAAATACAATTTAACATTTATAAGATGATTTTAACGTGTATAAACAAGTGTCAAATTTTTGAATTTAATTTTGTTTTAAAAAAATATATGGAAAACAAGTTATATATACACATATCTCGCTACCCTTACTCTCTTATTTTCTTCATCCTTCATTTTTAATTTCTCAAAATCTTTCAAACTAAAGAAAATCTAAAAGCAAACTACAAACCAGATCAGAAAAATAGAATCTAAAAACAAATCAAAGCAAACAATCTTTTTTTTAAAATCTCACACCCAAAAGCAAAGTTTAAAGAAAAGATCAAATTTCTAGAGTTTTCAAAGATCAAAGCAAAAGCAAAAGTTCAACTCAGTTTCAAATCAAGTAAAGTTCAAATCAACTCAGCTTTCAAAGATCAAACATTACTAGTTTTCAATTTCAAAAAAACTCAGTTTGCAAATTCAAATACATTCCAGGCTTCTCTATTTTCAAAATCAGGTGAGTAAACTACTTTTATAAAAGCTAAAATCTATTTGAATCTGATGCATTTGGTGAATACTTGAAGTAAAGTTGTGAAAAATATTTGCATGGATGTAAAAAAAATGCCTGCATGTGTGTGTGTATATATATGTAGAAAATTGCATGCATGTTTGGGAACAAGAAAACATGCCTCTGTTATGGATTACACGCCCTATACAGTTTAAAAATTCAAATTCTCATCTCCTAATTCTTTTTAGAGTATGATGTTTAAACAAAAGGTGTTTAAGTTAACAATATCATAAATTTAAAAATCATTTTTAAGTTTAATAAGTTTGAGTTTTCGGGAAAATCAAGAAATACATATGAACCCAAAACTTATCAAAAATTCGACTTTCTTAATTTCTTGTTTCACTTATATAATCTTGTTCGTGCTCGAAAAACATGAGTTTTAAAAGTTAAATCATGATTTTTAAGTTTGAAAATTATAAGCATTCTCGATTTGAACGAAAATCAAGTCTGGAGTGTTTTCTGGCGATCGGCGGAGAGGTGGGTCTCGTGATCATGGCTGAAGGTAGCTGGGAGGTGGACGAACTTAAAAAAAATGATCAAGAAATTTCCTGATCATCATGGTGGCAGTACGGTGTCGATTTAGGGTTTAAACCTAGTTTTTAGTCGATGTGAGAAATTGGGTTGCTGCAGCGTCCAAGGTGCGTCAGAATTGTTCGGTGGTGGTAGGATCGAAGCTCGAGTATGAAGCGAAGGTCTGGATTGGTTGGCGAGGTCTCTGGCAATCGGATTAGTCGGCATGTGGCATTTTCAGATGATCAGTTTTGGGTTCCAGTTTGTTCAACATGCTTGAATTCGATTTCGTGGATGTTTCAAGGATCTGGGTGTTTGTGACGATGGAGGGAAGGGTCGGCAACTTGTTGGCAATCGAAACGTTGATCGGAGTTACCTCGTTCAGGCGTGCACGTGCATATGTGTCAGGTTTGGATATTTGCTATTGAATTTGGAGAAGAAGAAGGAGCCTCGAGTTTGAACTCAGGGAGACGATGTTGGAGCTTGAGTATGCTGTCGGGTAATTTCTAAAGCTCCAGTTCTCAATTTTAAAAACATAACAAAGTTTTAAAGAAAAAAATAGAAAGGAAGAAGAAGCGGGAAAGGCTTGGGTTTAGTCTCGGGTTGGTTCAGGGATTTACTCGGGTATTTTCAGCTTGGTCTCGGATTAGTTCAAATTATTTGTTCGGGTATTTTCATAGCAAATAAAATGAACAAAATTACAAAGAAATGACTAAACAAGTTTTCAAAATATAGGTATTTAACAAGTTTTTCAAGCAAGTTTAATAGATCAAAATCATAAAGTATAATGTATTTAAATTTGTTTTGATTTAAAATAATTATATATTAGGTTAATTTTTGATTTAAAACCCTAATTGTTTTCAATGATTTTAAAGATTTAAATGATGAAATTAAGTAATTAATGAAAATAAGTGGTTTATCTTTTAAATAAATTAAGGTCTTAATTAATTAAAGACTAATTACTTAATGTGATTATTTAGAGGATAATCAAATAATTAAAGGTTGACTTGTTAATTAATTAAAGGTTAATTAATTAATGTAAGTAATTAAGGATAATTACTTAAAGAATAATTACTCAATGTAATTAATTAAAGATAATCACTTATTATAATTGATTAAGGATAATTAATTAATGTAATTAATTAAGGGTTAATTAATAAATTAATTAATTAAAGGATGATTAATTTATGTAATTAATTAAGGGTTAATTAACTTAAGGTTAATTAATTTGTGTGATTGATTAAGGGATAATTAAGTAATTAGGAATAATTATTTAATTGAGGATAATTAATTAAGATGAGTAATTAAGGATAATAAATTAAGATGAGTAGTTAAGGATAGTTAATTAAGATGAGTAATTAAGGATGATTAATTAATCTCATTAACTAATAACAAACGGTTTGTAATTAATGTTAATTAAGCATGATTTAAGGGGGGATTGATTTAAATTATTTGGTGATAATTCATAAGTAATTAACTTATTTTTAATTATAAATTATGTGATTAATTTATCTTGCTTATGGATGATTGGATTATATTGAATGCCACGAATTGTTTGATATCTTTGATATGTGATGTTCTATGATATGAATTGCTTTGAATTGAGCTGTGATAAATGTAACTGATTTATCTGTGATGAATTTACATATTTATCTATGAATAGAAAATAAGCGTTATAGGGTTATACCACTTATTGATATTGTTGTTTTAGATTTATAAAGGTTGTGAATGTTGCCTGCAAAACCCTTGGACATCACAAAACACACACACAAATATGGTTTTCACGGGAAATGGGTTAAGTCATGGGTATTGTAACGACCCGTAAATTTTAATAATTTTATTGTTTTATTTATTTAACTAATTGAATTTTTGTGAAATTTTAAAAAATAAAATTTTGATAGTTGGAATTCGTCCACTTAAACATAGCAACTGGTAAATTTTCATCAGATAATATGAAAGTTTATTTTCTTGTGTAATTTGAAATATAGTTTATTTTGGAATTAAATAAAGGAGAATTTATTTTGAATATAATAAACTGAAACCTACCATTTAAACAACAATAGAATTTTATGACGGGAATTTGATATTTGCTAGGCGTCCATCTAGACATAGCAAATGGCAAATTTTCGTCGAATAATATAGACGTTCCATCAGTCGCTAGAAATTCAGCTTAAATCAGTTGATAACTATTGAATTTAAAAGTATTCCGAAACCAAAATATGTCAACATGAGAAAATTTATTTAGAACACTCTGAATCAGACTGTGAAATTCGTTTCACGAAATTCGGACGTTTCTAGCTCCGTTTGGATTTTTCATACGGAATAACAACGTATATCGGTATTGGTTATCAACTTTTGATAGGATGATCGTACCATTGATATTTGTGTAACGTTTTGATCACACCATCATGCTGATCTCCATGGTATATTCTATTCTGTGTTTTGAAATCCGATACGTGGCGGAACCCACATAACGGTTAATCGTATCGGTACGACTTTTCGCTTCTTTTGACCATTCATTTTTCCACCGTTTAATCCCAATGACCACCAGCTTTAAACATGTATATTAATTTGGGCTTGACCATTACTATTCGTACTATTTAATATATTTTTCCATAATGTCTGTTCATTGTCTAGAAAAAAAACATTTTATACGATAATATAATGCAAGTAGACATCGGTTCAATTTGCTTCACCTGTTCATTTTTCTTCCTTTTTTTCTTTTGAAACCCGCTCTTCTTTTTGGCTTTTCATTCGATTTACTAAAAAAATGGTGCAAAGGAATAGATCGGGTTCCTTCTTCCCCTACCTACTCTGAACCACGCATCCATGAAACCCATCATCCCAGCATCCTTTTACACGTCCTCTTCCTCCAATTGGCCTCAGCCATCGCGCCGACCTCACCACGATATTCCCCTCGCCTCACTGCCTCTCCTTGCTTCTCTCTCTCCCGGCCGAAGTTGTAGCTTTGCGCCCGTGCTCTGGCCATTCTTTGGTATGTATATAGTCTGATATAGACAGTTTACAAAGTTTATAAAGGTACACAATTCTTTATATTAAGATATACATGTGACATATATGATTATTCTCGAAAGACTATGTGATAAAAGAAGTATAGATTTATATGTATAAGTTTATTTGCATAGTTGGAATGGATGTTCGTTTAGATATAAATTTCATGTAAAATTATGTTTACTGTATTTATAGGCAGTTGCGGTATATATGTGTAAATGTATATGTTAGTAATATCTGTGTTTTGAAGCGTGTTTGTGTATATAACTGGTTATGTAAGTATTCTTTTGTTGTATATAAATTTGTTTAGATTTGTTTTACACTTTTGTTTGCTTTAAGTTTAGAGAGGGTATTACCTATACATGTTTTAAGAGTATATGTTATATTTTAATAAATATTGTGTTTATATTGTATTATAAGCTTACTCTTGGTTCTTTTATGTAGATATATACATTCCATTATATATCTATACATATGATCTTTGTACGAGTTTATTTTTGCATGAAGACTGGCATTTATATTGTTAGTTTGCCTATGCATTACATTGTTGTTATATAGGTTAGATTTCTTTACAAAGGGTTAAATTAATATATTTAAATTTGTAATCAATATTCGGTGGTAGCTTGTACTATATATATAGATATAATTACTGTATAATATATATAAGAAGTTATATGAGAGAGGTAAAAACTATATATTTACCAAATATGTTCGTTATTTATATAATCCTATTTGCTGAATATATTATATAGACAAGTATTATATATATCTTTAATAGTTTACGAGTTATACAAGTTATACCAGTATTAACTAAATAAGTTGTTTGTGTTATTAACTAGATATTGGTGTCAATAAAATTTTGATATATATGTTCGTAACTTTAACATAATATATACGTTATAGCTTATATGATATGGTTATTTATATGTAGTTATATATTTTGTCAGTTTATGTATATGCATTCTATAGATTGTTTTATATGATTAACTCATGTGTTTATACCCAAACATGTTTCTTTTCAGTTTATAAAGAAGAGAATAAAATATAGTACAAGTAGTTGTATTTTGCTAAATATATATACGGGCTTATATATATGTATACAATGTTGTTTTATATATGTACAGACTTTAAGAAATATCTATATAAAGCTGTATTATATATGTGTTTAAGACTACATGTATAAGTATTATCTTTGTTGTATAAAGTGAATTTGGGACCGTTGCAATTTGCTGTATAATTTATAATGATAGATTTTATATATATGCTACACTGAGTCTGGTTCTGAATTACATTATATATGTGTTTAATTTAAAACAATGACTTTGAAACGTGTGTGTGTGTGTGTATTGATTTAAAATGGGTTTGAATTTAGAATATGTTTTATATACGGAAATAGTTATATATATATATATAAATTCGCTTATACCAATTATCTTCATCGACCCAGTTCTGATTTATTTCGTCTATTCGTAATATCAGCTTGTCCGTCAAATTTGTACCAATTCAGCTTTGTTTCGAAATTCGTGCTTGGTTCCGTAGCTTTGAAAGATGAGTAATCACGCATGATTAACGTTCTTATATTTATTAATTTTGATTTCAATTGGAACAACAATTGAAATATGCTGCTGTTAGTTATTTACACTGCTATATATATGATGTTATCTGTATATGTTCACCTGTGACATCTGAAACTATTATATGCTATTTATATTGATGATATATGCCTTTTATAATACTATCATATCTGTTATCACTCTGCAAGTTTCCTGTTAGTATATGATTCACTATGGGTTGAAATGATACATACCCGAACGATCTGTAGAATATGAGAAAATCTTTATTGGTTGAAATGATAGACCCAAGCGATTTTCATTGAATTGAATTTGGGATTGCGGGTTGAAACAATATATACCCGCATAAATTTAAATTGCGGATTGAAATGATAAATATCCGTATCACTTGACCATAGGATAGAAAATTATATACCGTTGGTCTATATATATATAAATATTTTGAAAATGATTTCTATGGTGTTGGAAAGAGATGTATGGTTTATAAAATATTGTTTTTAGATATTATTTAAATATTATTTATATATAGTTAAATTCCACATTTGAAGCTATGTATAAATTTGTTTTAATGAAAATAAGTTTAGTAATAAAGTTTGATTTTATTAAAATATAATATGGTTAAGTATTTATATAAGTTATATTTTAATATAAAGTTTATAATGATTTTAATAAATTAAGGTTGAATGATGGATTTGAAATTGATTTGAAATTGTATTTAATTGAGAATTATGTTTAATTAAAATCAATTTGGAACTTATAGAATTTGAGATTTTAAAGGATATGATTTTATAACTTGATTTTTGTTTAAGGTGATTTAAATGAATATATCAAGTTTAAAAAAATTGAAGGAATATTCAGTTATTTGAAGTTTAAAAGTTTTATTTAAAGGATATTTGATTTATTAAGTAAATATTTCAAAATTAAATAATAGTAAATTGAATTTGATATATATATATATATATATATATATATGAAGTTATCAAATTTAGTTTTGAAACTATGGAATATGTAAAGCTTTAAAATATATTGATATTGAAATGGTTTATTTGAGGTTTCAAATCTGTTTGAAATCGATATAGTTTGAAATAGTTTATTTAGAAACCGAATTGAATTGAAATGGAAAAATTGAGATTTGATAAAATTTGAATTTGGAATTTGAGTTGATTTGAAATTGATTTATGGAATTTTGAGGAACTATTTTACTTTATAAATTATTTTACTATACACACACACTGTTTTTAATCTCTAAACTATTGAAGTGGTGAAAGTTATGTTTTCAAATATTTGAATTTCAAAATATTCTGTTTTGAAAGTATTATAATTTCAAGTGTTTAGTTTCGATTGTGTTATTACTTTGAAAACGTTATGAAACGGAAAATGGATATATATTTGAAAATGGAAATGATATCGTATTTGGTTTTGAAATGGAAATGATATTTTGGTTTTGAAGTATAAACTATTTTGAAATGACCACGGTGTTATAATAACGTTTGGTGTTAAAGAGACCGGGATCGAAAGTTGTCATACTCTTTGCCAACTCCGAAAACCACTTTAACAACCGTGTACGCGGTGGAGATTCCAGAATGAAGTAGGATGGTGGCCATGTTCTATTGAGGTATTTACGTGGATCCGAATCCCGTGAGTTGGCATAAGGTGGCTAAAACAGGAGCAATTGACGGGCTAATGAGGTCGCTCCTCTTATCGAACACACTTCTTTGATACCATTCTATTACTTTGTGATTAATTGGGCGCGCCTTTGATTTTTGGGAGTGTGGATCGAGGTAGGCGGTAGTAGCTGCTACGCGTTACCACCGGTCCGGAAGTGCAATTGGTATATCTACCCTGGCATTTTCTAGTTGTGTCGTGTCACCTACCCTAGCGTGCCTTGTACGATTTTAGTTTTGTGCCGTAGCTTGTGGAGTATCCTCTGGTAGCTTCCTGATCAGGAGGGACTATGATACTGGATAGACTACTGGGACTATGTATTTGTTAAAGGGGATATGAGTAACTCCTTAACGCTATTTTAAAGTAAGTTTACTTTACTTTTAGACACTATTATAATAGCGTATATTACTACATAGTAAATAGTTTAACAGATCCTTAGAGGATGGTT
Source organism: Allium cepa (assembly GCA_030765085.1). Taxonomy (NCBI): domain Eukaryota; kingdom Viridiplantae; phylum Streptophyta; class Magnoliopsida; order Asparagales; family Amaryllidaceae; genus Allium; species Allium cepa. The sequence continues at coordinate 127,556,116 of CM060944.1, forward strand.
GTCCTAAACATCCTTTGAGTTGCTTGTATTTATGTTATTATTTCACTTGAGTTGGATTTACTGATATAAGAATGTTAATCCTGACTGAGTGTTTTGTGTTTTTCTTTAAGCTCAGGTCAGACTTAGTGATACAGCTTTTGAGGCTCACCTTTGGAGTTGGAGCTTCGCTTGGAGATCCAGCTATCTATCCAGCTTTCAGATATTCAGTTGATTCTAGTGATGTATTCTGATCTTGTATTTGACTATTGTAATTCAAACTTATGTTGTAACTTATTTAACTCTGTTATATATATAGCAGCTTCATGAACTACTATTCTCTTGTTTCCGCTGCATTATTTGTATATTACTCTGTGTCTGTGATTCTGTGATTATTTATTTACTGTATATGCTGAATTTTGCCATATATAAATTAACAATATGATATTTGGGCAATTCATGTCCGACATGTGTGTCTACCAATGCACTTGGCAGGTGCAGCATGATGGGGGTTCTCGCATTTGGTTTGGTAGCGAGCGGATGACTCTTACTCTTACATGTCCCTACGGGGTTGGTGCAGGTTAGAGGCTGGCCTTAAAGGCATAACACAGGTACCAATGTATGCTATGGTAGGCGTTACCCCACTGACAGGTGGTTCGTTACAGTTGGTATTAGAGCTTTGGATCTAGGAAAACTTAGCATGTATGGTAAATTTAATTACGGAATCACTTTCGTTCGAGCTTGAATTCTTTCCTCTTTGAATTGAATTTCCTTTGAATTTCGGAATGTTCCCTTAGTTCCAAAATTCATTCTTGTCCCTTACTATTTATATTCTTCTGAATTTTGGAGCATCCTATAGCTCTACGATATGATTTGTAAAGGGATGAAACTCCTTTACAATAGCATCGGTTCATCGGAGATCTGTATATCCTCGGTTTAGATGTTGATATCTCTTGTTATGTCGAATTTTATCTTTTGAGATCGAATGAAGATTTGCCTCGGAATTCTGTATCGATCTTATTCTTGAAGTCACGGTCTACCCGGTTAAGGTTGTCCACGATTTATATAAACTTATCCATCTTCCTATTTTGTTATTTAATTTTCTTATCTTTATTCAAATCTATCTTCGAATCAGAATTCTCTTTGATCTGAGACCATCAAATTTGAATCCATATCTTTATTTTGAAATCTATCCTTGAATATCGAGTGAGATAGTGTATTTGTTATTAATATTAAAAATGTTTTATATATATTGTGTTGTTTGAGTTGTTGATGCTGATTTGGGTTTTCGATCGATTCGTTTGATCAACTTTATCGATAGGATTTCCAAAACACTTGAGCAGAGCAAACTGATACAATATTGTTTTTAAATTTGGTAAATAAATTATGGTACGATTATATTATATATATAAGTATATATTTTTCTGAAATTAAATAGGTAATGAGTTTGTTGTCAGAAATGATATTATTTTATTTTCATTTATTGTTTTGAAAACCATTGACTATTGCATAGTACAAATAAATGAATTGTAAACATAGTTTATAAATTGATTTAGAATTTGAAATGGATTTAAACTAAAAAAATTGAGAATTTAATTTTCGATAATTTTAAACTTTGGTTTTAAAGTTTTAAAGTGTATATTATTTAAAGTATTTTCAAATAGAATTGTATTCAAAGAATTTTAAAAATGTTTAAATTAGTGCTTCTTCTTTTGCCGCTGGAAAATAATTTTGGTGATGACTGCAGCATCATCGACATTCGTTTTCAAGTTTCGAAATGGAGAGACCATTCTGTAGCTTTGCTACAGTTTTGTTTTAGAAAATAAATTGATTTGAATTTCTAAAGTATGACTTGATTTATAATATATATCATATACAGGTATATGATTATATATATTTGATTTGATATATATAGATATATTTATCTCTAAATTATTGAAGTGAATTCGGAAATTTAATTCCTAAATTTTGTTAATGGATGATTTCAAATTTATAAAATGAAATCAGAATTTTGAGTGAGTATATAAACCTGAAATAACTGAATTAAAAAAAAATCTCGTAAATTACTCAATTGCATTCCAATATAACTTACCTAAACCATCCAGAAGTAGAATATGTAATTGATTAATTTACAATGTAAAATGATGTTAAAGGAATCTGTAAATAAAATATGAGTAGCTATAATAAATGTTATACGCTAAAATTTTAATCATAAAAATGTTAATAGAGATAAATAAAATAATAAGTTGATTGAATAGTAAACGAGAAAAATTAAATAAAATTTTGTTTTGAAAGAAACCTTTTTGTATCAAATGTTAGTAAACTGAAATTAAATCAACTTAATGAAATACTTTAAATTTAAAACTTAATTATTGAATATTAATTTAATTTAAACTAAAATTTATATGGTTTGAACTAATTGTTTTACTTTGTTTTCAATCTATTTTCTTTCTGATTGTTTCTATTCTCGTACCTCCTTCCTTTTCGGGGACGAAAAATTTTGAGTGGGGGAGAGTGTAATAACCCATAAATTTTAATAATTTTATTGTTTTATTTATTTAATTAATTGAATTTTTGTGAAATTTTAAATAACAAAATTTTGAAATAAAAATTCGATATTTGGAATTCGTCCACTTAAACATAACAACTGGTAAATTTTCATCAGATAATATGAAGGTTTATTTTCTTGTGTAATTTGAAATATAGTTTATTTTGGAATTAAATAAAGGAGAATTTCTTTTTAATATAATTACCATTTAAACAACAATATAATTTTATAACGGGAATTTGATATTTGCTATGCGTTCATCTAGACATAGCAATGGAAAATTTTCGTCGAATAATATAGATGTTCCATCAGTCGCTAGAAATTCAGCATGAATGAGTTAATAACTGCTGAATTTAAAAGTATTTCGAAATCTAAATATGTCAACATGAGAAAATTTATTTAGAACACTCTGAATCAGACTGCGAAATTTGTTTCACGAAATTCAAACGTTTCTAGCTCCGTTTGGATTTTTTCGTACGGAATAGCAACGTATATCGGTACCGATTATCGACTTTTGATAGAATGATCGTACCACTGATATCTGTATACCATTTTGATCGTATCATCGTGCTGATCTCCATGGTATATTCTATTCTGTGTTTTGAAATCCGATACGTGGCGGAACCTGCGTAACGGTTAATCGTATCGGTACGACTTTTTGTTTCTTTTGACCATTTATTTTTCCACCATTTAATCTCAATGGCCACTAGCTTTAAACATGTATATTAATTTGGGCTTGACATTACTATTCCTACTGTTTAATATATTTTGTCGTGATGTCTGTTCGTTGTTCAGAAAAAACATTTTATAAGATAATTTAATGCAAATACATATCGGTTCAATTTCCTTCACATGTTCATTATTCTTCCCTTTATTCTTTTGAAACCCGCTCTTCTCCTTAGCTTTTCATTCGATTTGCTAAAAAAATGGTGCAAAGGAACAGATCATGTTCCTTCTTTCCCTACCTGCTCTGAACCAAGCCTGCGTGAAACCCTTCATCCCACCATCCTTTTGCACGTCCTTTTCCTCCAACTGGCCGTGGCCACCGCGCCGCCCTTACCACGATATTCCCCTAGCCTCACCGCCTCTCCTTGCTTCTCTCTCTTGGTTGAAGTTGTAGCTTTGTGCCCATGCTGTGGCCATTCTTTGGTTTGTACATAGTCTGGTATAGACAGTTTACAAAGTTTACAAAGTTCATAAAGGTACATAGTTCTTTATATTAAGATATACATGTGTTATATATAATTTTTGTCAAAAGGCTATGTGATAAAAGAAGTATAGATTTATATGTACAAGTTTATTTGCATAATTGGAATGGATGTTCGTTTACATATAAACTTTAAGTGAAATTATGTTTATTGTATATTATAGATAGTTATGGTATATATATGTAAATGTATATGTTGATAATATCTGCGTTTTAAAGCGTATTTATGTATATAACTGGTTATGTAAGTATTTTTTTGTTGTATATAAATTTGTTTAAATTTTGTTTTAAACTTTTGTTTGTTTTAAGTTTAGAGAGGGTATTACCTATATATGTTTAAGAGTATATGTTATATTTTAATAAGTATTGCGTTTATATTGTATTATAAGCTTACTCTTTGTTTTGTTATGTAGATATGTACATTTCATTGTATATTGATACATTTGATGTTTGTACATGTTTATTTTCGCATGAAGACTGGCATTTATATTGTTAGTTTGACTATGCATTACATTGTAGTTATATAGGTTAGATTTCGTACAAAGGGTTAAACTAATATATTTAATTTTTTTTTCAATATTTGGTGGTAGCTTGTACTATATATATATAATTACTGTATAATATATAAGAAGTTATATGAGAGAGGCACATACTATATATTTACTAAATATAGTCGTTATTTTTATAATCCTGTTTGCTGAACATATTATATAAACAAGTATTATATATATCTTTAATAGTTTACGAGTTATACAAGTTATACCAGTATTAACTAAATAAGTTGTTTGTGTTATTAATTAGATACTGCTGTCAATAAAATTTTGATTTATATGTTCGTAACTTTAACATAATATATACGTTATAGCTTATATGATCTAGTTATTTATATATAGTTATATGTTTTGTCAGTTTATGTATATGCATTCTATAGATTATTTTATACGATGAACTCATGTGTTTATACCCAAATATGTTTCTTTTAAGTTTATAAAAAAGAGAAGGAAATATAGTATAAGTGGTTGTATTTTGTTGAATATATATACGGGCTCATATATATGTATAGAATTTGTTGTTTTATATATGTACAGACTATAAGAAATATATATATATATATATATAAAGCTGTATTTTATATGTGTTTAAGACTACACGTATAAGTATTATCTTTGTTGTATGAAGTGAATTTGGGACCATTGCAATTTGCTATATAATTTATAATGATAGATTTTATATATATTACACTGAGTCTGATTCTATATTACATTATATATGTGTTTAATTTAAAACAATGACTTTGAAATGTGTGTGTATATATATTGATTTAAAATGGGTTTGAATTTAGAATATGTTTTATATACGGAAATAGTTATATATATATAAATTCACTTATACCAATTATCTTCATCATTCTTGTTCTGATTTATTTCGTCTATTCATTTTATCAGCTTGTCCGTCAAATTCACACCAATTCAGCTTTGTTTCGAAATTCGTGCTTGGATCCGTAGCCTTGTTCATTTTCAAATTTCTCTAGCCTCGAAGGTGAGTAATCACGCACGATTAACGTTCTTATATTTATTAAATTTTATTTTAATTGGAATGACAATTGAAATATGCCGTTGTTGGTTATTTACACTGCTATATATATACTGTTATCTGTATCAGTTCACCTATGACATCTGACATTATTATATGTTATTTATATTTATGATATATGCCTTTTATATTATTATCATATATGTTATCATTCTGCAAGTTCCCTGTTAGTATTGAATTCACTATGGGTTGAAATGATACATACCCGAACGATATGTAAAATAGGAGAAAATCATTATGGGTTGAAATGATAGACCCAAACGATTTTCATTGAATTGAATATGGGGTTGCGGGTTGAAATGATAAATACCTATATAAATTTAAATTGCGGATTAAAATGATAAATATCCGTATCACTTGACCATAAGATAGAAAATTATATGCAGACACTATTGGTCTATATATATAAATATTTCGAAAATGATTTCTATGGTTTTGGAAAGAGATATATGGTTTATAAAATATTAATTTTAGATATTATATAAATTATATATATAGTTAAATTCTACATCTTAAGCTATGTGTAAATTTGTTTTAATGAAAATAAGTTTAATAATAAAGTTTGATTTTATTAAAATATAATACGGTTAAATATTTATTTAAGTTATATTTTAATATAAAGTTTATAATGATTTTAATAAATTAAGGTTAAATGATGGATTTGAAAGTGATTTGAAATTGTATTTAATTGAGAATTATATTTAATGAAAATCAATTTGTAACTTATTGAAGTTGAGATTTTAAAGGATATGATTTTATAACTTGATTTTTGTTTAAGGTGATTTAAATGAATATATCAAGTTTAAATAAATTTAAGGAATATTCAGATATTTGAAGTTTAAAAGTTTTATTTAAAGGATATTGGATTTACTAAGTAAACATTTCAAAATTAAATAGTAGTAAATTGAATTTGATATATATATATATATATATATGAAGTTATCAAATTTAGTTTTGAAACTATGGAATATGTAAATCTTTGAAATATATTGATATTGAAATGGTTTATTTGAGGTTTTAAATCTGTTTGAAATCGATATAGTTTGAAATAGTTTATTTAGAAACCAAATTTAATTGAAATGGATAATTAGAGATTTGATAAATTTGAATTTTGGAATTTGAGTTGATTTGAAATTGATTTATGGAATTTTGAGGAACTATTTTACTTTATAAACTATGTTACTATATATGCTATTTTTAATATCTAAACTGTTTAAGTGGTGAAAGTTATGTTTTCAAAGTTATGAATTTCAAAATATTATGTTTTGAAAGTATTATAATTTCAAATGTTTAGTTTCGATAGTGTTATAACTTTTAAAATGTTATGATTTGGAAAATGGATATATATTTGAAAATGGAAATGATATCGTATTTGGTTTTGAAATGGAAATGATATTTTTGTTTTGAAGTATAAACTATTTTGAAACGACCATGGTGTTATAATAACGTTTGGTTGTTAAAGAGACTGGGAACGGAAGTTGTCGTACTCTCTGCCAACTCCGAAAATCACTTTAATAACCGTGTATGCGGTGGAGATTCCTGAATGAAGTAGGATGGCGGCGACATTCTATTGATGTATTTATGTAGACCCGACTCCCGTGAGTTGGCAGAAGGTGGCTAAAATAGGAGCAACTGACGGGCTAATGAGGTCGCTCCTCTTATTGGACACACTTCTTCGATACCATACTATTACTTCTATTGGAACTACTGAACTTGAGATTTTAAAGGATATGATTTTATCACTCGACTTTTGTTTAAGGCTATTTAGATGAATATATCAAGTTTAAATAAATTTAAGTAATATTCAGTTATTTGAAGTTTAAAAGTTTTATTTAAAGGATATTGGATTTACTAAGTAAACATTTCAAAATTAAATAGTAGTAAATCGAATTTGATATATATATATATATATATATATATATATACACGAAGTTATCAAATTAGTTTTGAAACTATGGAATATTTAAAGTTTTGAAATATATTGATACTGAAATGGTTTATTTGAGGTTTCAAATCTGTTTGAAATCGATATAGTTTGAAATAGTTTATTTAGAAACCAAATTTAATTGAAATGGATAATTTGAGATTTGATAAAATTTGAATTTTGGAATTTGAGTTGATTTGAAATTGATTTTTGGAATTTTGAGGAACTATTTTACTATATATATATACTATTTTTAATATCTAAACTGTTTAAGTGATGAAAGTTATGTTTTCAAAGTTATGAATTTCAAAATATTATGTTTTGAAAGTATTATAATTTGAAGTGTTTAGTTTCGATAGTGTTATAACTTTGAAAATGTTATGATTTGGAAAATGGATATATATTTGAAAATGAAAATGATATCGTATTTAGTTTTGAAATGGAAATGATATTTTGGTTTGAAGTATAAACTATTTTGAAATGACCATGGTGTTATAATAACGTTTGGTTGTTAAAGAGACCAGGAACGGAAGTTGTCATACGCTCTCCCAACTCCGAAAATCACTTTAACAACCGTATACGCGGTGGAGATTCCTGAATGAAGTAGGATAGTGGCGACGTTCTATTGAGGTATTTACGTAGACCTGACTCCTGTGAGTTAGCATAAGGTGGCTAAAAAAGGAGCAACTGACGGGCTAATGATGTCGCTCCTTTTATTGGACACACTTCTTCAATACCATTCTATTACTTTGTGATTGATTGGTTGCACCTTTGTTTTTTGGAAGTGTGGCTCGAGGTGGGCGGTAGTAGCTGCTACTCGTTACCATCAATCCGGAAGTGCAATTGATATATCTACCCTAGCATTGCCTAGTGGGCCGTGTCACCTACCCTAGAGCGCCTTGTACGATTTTGGTTTTGTGCCGTAGCTTGTGGAGTATCCTCTGGTGGCTTCCCGATCAGGAGGGACTACGATACTAGATAGACTACTGGGACTATGCATGTGTTAAGTGGGATATGGGTAACTCCTTAATGCTATTTTAAAGTAAGTTTACTTTACTTCTAGACACTATTATAATAGCGTATATTACTACATAGTAAATAGTTTAACGGATCCTTAGAGGATGGTTATCCCAAATATCATTTGTGTTACTTGTATTTCAGTTGTTATTTCACTTGAGTTGGATTTATTGATATAAGAATGTTAATCCTGACTCGAGTGTTTTGTGTTTTGCTGTACGCTCGGGTCAGACTGAGTGATACAACTTTTGAGACTCGCCTTTGGAGTTGGAGCTTCGCTTGGAGATCCAGCCATCTATCCAACTTTCAGATATTCAGTTGATTCTAGTGATGTAATCGGATCTTGTATTTGACTATTGTAATTGAAACTTATGTTGTATCTTATTTAACTCTGTTATATATATAGTAGCTTCATGAACTGCTATTCTCCAATTTCCGTTGCATTATTTGTATATTACTCTATGTCTGTGATTCTGTGATTATTTATTTACTGTATATGCTGAATTTTGCCAAATATAAATTAACAATCTGATATTTGAGCAATTCAAGTTCAACATGTACGGATGCGAATGGTTGAAAATATCGGATCGTTACAGGTATTTTGAATTTAATATTTTATTCAAATGGTGAAAAATTTAAAAGTTGAATTTCGAATCCAAAATTGTTTGGAAGTGAAATTAGGTTAAATGTAAAAAAAAATTAAAAAGAAAGTTTTAAATTTTAAAAATTATTTTAGGAATTTGAATTTAACTCAAAATAGAGCTTGCCGAGAGTACGTTAGTTCTCTAATTTTTTGATTTATACTTTAAAATGTTATGACTCGAGCAAATTTAATCGGATTTTTTCGAAACGAAAGACCTTTGTTTTTAAATGATGACAACTTTCACATAAAGAAACAATTTCCAGTTTTTGTTGAAAGGATTTCGAGTCGTAGGTAGATCAAATTTGAAATGGAAATAGTTTTGAGAGCTATGAATGAATCTTTGTTAAAGTTTTGATAAACTATGTTTCAAATTGAAGAGGGTCTTATAGAGGGATCTTTTCTTTAAAAGATTTAAAAATGAAAATTTGTTTAAACCATTCGAAAAGGAAGGTTTTGGGAAATAAGGGCTAAAAGTTGTGACTTAACTAAGATTTGAATGTATCCATATGTTTTTAAATAAGCGCTCATTATTCGGTTAAGCCGGGAGAGGATTTTAAGTCATAAAACATATTACAAATAATGATACGACGAAATGTGATAGTATTTGAAGACGGCCATTGAAGACCGGATACTTTCGTAAACGAAAGGATTACCTGTTGATTGTCTCTGCACTGAGTGGCCCCGGTATAGAGATCACCCTATGTGATGGGGAGTCCAGACGTGATTAGATGATATCCGGATTTGCAAGGACTTCTTTCCTTAATTGGACATAGTGCCTTCGGTTCCATTCATATCTAGGATGGACTTGTATGGATTTATGTCTGACGTTACACTTTGAGATGTAAAGCTAGTTTCTATCAAATACATTTCTGTTTGGTGGCGGAGAATTTATTCTCTTAGCTTAACACCCTTCTCTGAGACGTACAAGCTCAGTGGTCATGTAGTTGATATTTACTAGTGATATATTCCCAATTTGGTAACGTGGAATGCTAAGTGCTGATCATTGGTTGATTGAAGCATGGCTTTTGTGAAAAGCGTAGCTTTGTGGAACGAGACTTCATCGAACCTCACACCTCGAAAATGGTCGAAACAGGAAGGATACAACAAGGTTACGAGGGTCGCGCCCCTTAGGGTGTATGCATTTCCTTCTGGGTAAAAAATCTGGTATGGAGCCCAGATATTTTACTTACGTGGTTGTTGGAATTTATTGGAATCCCAGGATAAAGGTCTATTAAGACCGAGGGATGGCATACTCGTGACAGTTAGTTACCTAGTTACAGAGGTAACCCGGGTTTGTGTTGGCAGAGATCCGGTTAGGTTCTCGGGCATCCCTCTTGAGGCGTACCCATTCGGATAAAGGAAGTTCCTTAGCCAGGGCCATTTGTTGGAAATCCAATCGCTCAATAAGAGCCCTTTACGATTTCAGTTGTAGAACCTACCACCTCAGGTGGTAGCTATGGCAGGCATAATATAATGGTACCTACGCTGGCTAAGATTAATACTATACTTTCAAAATGTTTTCCACACTACGCACTAATAATAATATCAAAAGGATTTTCACGTATCAAGCATGTTTGACTACTATAAGGAGAAATCTCCTCCATGTGTACGATTGTATTGAGTGTGTGCCGGAAGGCCTTATGGTAGTTTCATTTTCCAAAAAGCATAGCAAATTTCTTTTTGTTTCTTTTTGTTCAAACAACTGTTTTTTGTTTGCTCACACTAGTCCTATGACTGACTCGTAGTTTATTGTTCCCTTTCTAAACTCTGGATGCCCATAATTTTCCACACGGGCAGCCTAGAGCCAGGTTATCAGATAGTAAGATAGTAAGATGGTTGATGTTGATCTAGAAGTCTTCAGTCTTTGGAATCTTTGGTTTGGGATAGCATTTCGCTTCATTGCAGCATGATAGCCTTTGGTTTGAGCTTTGGAGTTTGATAAGGAGATGTAGTCTGTTGGTCTTCTTCTTCTCTCTCTCACTCTGTGGAGTCCCTGTTGATGGTTGTAAAGCTAGATCGTCATCCGTTGAAGATATCTTTTCCGCTGTCATGTTATCTTTCCGCTGTTGCATTTTGGCTCTGATAATTGTTGTTCATTTGTTATCAGAATATTGTATCATGTTGCATCCATATGGTGTATCAATAAAAGTCATTTCTGTTTCAGCTGTGTTGCTATCACCTAATGTGTTATAAGCTGCGGCGAACCGGACTCCAACGTTTGAATCTCCGGCATTCGAATACGGATGATGTATTGGATGTCAATTTTCGAAGGTCGAGTCTGGGTCGTTACACGTGGGCACCATGTAATCATTAGCATGTCTTAATTCCCCACTAAGTGTACATAAAGCTTTAATGGCCTTTTAGCATGTGCATTATCTCCTAATTGAAAATCAAGGTAAGTAGGTAGGTGGGGTCCTCCATGTTCATGTGTTTGAATTATTTTCATCTTCATTTGCTTTGTTTTCTTTTGTGCATGCATATCTTCATGAAACCACTTGTAATTTCCATCCCATTTTCCTATAAAACAATATAGAAATTCCCAATTAAATTTTCTCAAAATAACATATACACAAAAATGACCATTTTGCCCCTATATGAAGATGAATATGTGACGTTTTAAAAATAAATTGAATTTTGGTTTAAACATGAGAAAATACCTAATATGATCATTTATTTAGTTTAAATAGATTAAATATGGTGGTAAAAATGTGCACATTTACGTGCACATCAAGCACACATCGTCTTGTTCCAAAACCTAGGTGAACACCTTACGCCAGTATCAAATCCAAATAGCACTATATATATATATATATATATATATATATATATATAAAGCCACGTACGGTGCATATATGAGAAGTTTTGAATGGTAAATTTATTGTTATTTAAAATTGTTTTTCTTTTCTGTATATATATATATATATATATATATAAATTTGCTTAGGATGTAAGTTATTTAATATGTTAGTTTATATATGTATATATTTATGTAAGTTATATAACAGGAGTTTATATATATGTCTGTATAAGTTATGTGTAATCTGTTGTTGTATACATAGGTATATATAAGTTTATATATGATATATTTAAGTTGAATACATTATATAAAATAAGTATATATAAAAGTTTGCAGTTGTACGTTTATTTTGTTCCTGCTCACATTTTTCTTTCTTTACGTTCTGTGTTTGTGAAGTATTCAAAGCTTACATATATGTAAGCACACATGTGTGTATATATCCAAAAATATGTGTTGAAAGGCAATATATATTTGCTATTAAATATTGAATTTTAAAGTGGATGTATATAAATATGTGGTTATTTATAAGGTATATATCTGTTTATATAAGTTCTTACATAAGTTGTTTATAATATATAAGTTATATAAGTAGTATATAATGTTGTTGTATGTATGTGTGTGTGTGTGTGTGTGTGTGTGTGTGTATATATATATATGTATGTTTGAGTTTATATAAGTTGTACGTAATATGTTGTCTACATATATAAGTTTATATAAGATATCTATAATCCATCTGGTTGTATATATAAGTTTATATAAGTGTATATATGACGGGTTTGAAGTTTTAATTTCTTGAAATGTTTTACTTATAATAGTCATATATTAGTATACCAAGAATATATTAGTTTAAGAAATGATTTTGTGTACTGTGCATGTAATAAAATATATATTTTAAATATATGAGTTAAAATTAATAACGATCTTGAAATATATATAGATTTTTAATTTTTTAAATGTGTATGTATGTTTAAATTTAATATTGATTTTCAATATGCATAATATAAAATTTTATCTTTAGTACGTGTTTAAATTTTGACTTTGAAATATATAGCTATGCATGTTGGTTTCATCAATCTCTCGTCCATCTTGATTTACATTCTCAATATCGAATTTATCGCAGAAATTCCTAGCTTGTCGTTGTCCCGCTAGTCATAACTGTGTTCATATCCGTGTGCGTATCTGTGTCATCTTCTTATTTCTCTAGCCTCGAAAGGTGAGCAATCATTCACGATTAACATTCTTATATTTAGTAAAATCTAAGTCACTTGAAATAACGATTGAAATATGCTGCTAAATTTGAATTATTAAGTTGTTTAATTGTTAAATCTGATATGCTATTATCGGCAATTGTTCAACTATGACATATGACTCCACAAGCCTGTTATATATATTATATTTAAATTTTTTATCGATGACATATGCATGTTGTTGATATGTTACATTCATATTTGTTCTCACTCTCCAAGTTCCCTGTTAGTTTAGAAATCCCTATGGGTTAAAATGATACATACCCTAATGATAATTTAGAATAGAGAAAATCATTATGGGTTGAAATGATAAACCCAAGCGATTTTTATTGAATTTAAATTTAGGATTGCGGGTTAGAATGATATACACCTGTAAATATAAAATTTAAATTACGGGTTGAAATGATAAATATCTGTGTCACTTGACCATAGGATAGAAAATTATATACGGACACCGTTGATCTATATTTTGAAAATGATTTCCAAAGTTTTAAAAGGAAATACATGGGTTATAATAAATATTGATTTTTTTAAATGTAATATATGTGAATTTTATTTTTATATACGTGTAAAATTTAGATTTTTAAAATGACATGTTTTTGGAAATTTTAAATTTATAAGTTAGTTTTGAAAATATATTTTTTAAGATTTTACATATAATTTTATTATTTTAAAATATATAAAAAATATTTAATATAAATTAAATTTATAAATAAGACTTAATATAATAAATTTTAATTTAATTAGTTTATAATAAGTTTAAGTATTTATTTAAATTTACATTAATATTAATATTTTAAAAATAGTTTTTTTCTTAAATAATAAACGTTGGGAAGATAAATCAATGTTAACTTGGAATATTAAATTGGTTAATAATTGAATTTAAATAAGAATTGATTTAAACTTATTGATTTTGAGGTTTTCGAAAGATGATTTATTACTTGATTTGACAAAAAGTGATTAAATAAATATTCTCAATTTTAAATAAAATTGAGACTGAGTATGTAATATTGATTTAAATTTATAAATTGAGATTTTATTTAATTGTTATCAAAATGATTAAGTGAATATTTTCCCAATTTAAATAAAATTAAAGTCAAATGTTGAAATCTAAATGAAACTTATACTGAAAATGTTTTGAATATTTAAACTTTGAAGCTTATTGGAATTGAAGGGTTAATTCAAACCCCGATTTGAAATCAATAAAAGAATTGAAATGGTTTATTGAGAATTTGTATTAAACCTTTAAACTTTTAAATCGAAAGTGTTATTAATTCAAAAGTGTTATGATTTCAAAAGTGTGGTGATTTCAAAAGTGTTATGATTTCGAAAGTGTTATAATTTCGAAAGTGCTACGATCCTGGAAATGCTTATTATTTGAAGTGAATAATGATATCGAATTGATATGGTTTTGAAATGAATATGATATTTTGATATGAAGTATGAACTATTTGAAAGGAAATTACCACGGTGTGAAATAAGCGGTTGGTTGTTAAAGAGACCAGGGTCGGATATTGTCATACTCTTTGCCAATACCGAAAACAACTTTAACACCCGAGTACATGGTGGAGATTCCAGAATGAAGTAGGATGGTTTGGTGATGATTCTGTATGAGGTATTTACGTAGCCCTGACTTCCACGAGTCATCTTGAAGTAGCTAAAACAGGAGCTATACCGAGCCAAGTGAGGTCATTCCTCCGATCGGGTACATTTCTTCAATACCATAATATTACTTTGTGATTTGATTGGGTGCACCTTCGATTGGGTGCACCTTTGATTTGGGAGTATGTCTCGAGGTGGGCGGTAGTAGCTGATATGCGTTACCACCAGTGCAGGAGTGCAAACGAAATATCTACCCTGGCATTGCCTCGCATGCCTTATCACATGCCCTATCGCGCCTTCTACGAGTTTGTTTTGTGTCATATCTATGGAATGCTCCCTGATAGCCCACCTGTGAGTGGAGTTTTTACCCTTTATGTTCTTTTGGTATGTTTGATAGTTGATTTACCGCTCACTAGGACTTTTGTCTGACTCAAGGTTTTATGTTCAACTCTTATTACCTTGGGCTGTTCATCCGTTTTGGGATGGGCAGACTAGGTAACAGGTGACAGGTGCTGTTCTTAGTGACCAACGCTGTTGTTGGCGAAGACGAGCTGGAGGCTTTTGCATATTGTTTTCTTACTATATGTACTGGATGTTCCGCTGCTTATATGATTCTCTGAGTGTTATGTAGTGAGGCTTGATGTATTGACTATTCAGATGTTTGTATCAAATTGTTTTGTAGTGTATTGATGAGATTCCATTAAGTGAAGCTTCACTATATATATTTCTCTATTGTATTTTATCCCTGCGCTGTGAGTAATACGATAGACTATTCTGTGTTTACCTTACCTTGATGATCGTCCATGGCTGCCGGGCACGCCTTTCAGCGCACTATCTCCTTGTTTAAGTGCAGGAGTCATGGGAGGTCGTCACATTTGGTATCAGAGCTTTGGTTAATCGATTTTAGCCAATGCTCGCTGACGTAACTACGTATGAGAGACGTAATTGTATTTTGATGGATGATTACTATATATAATATAGTAGCTTAGAAGGATTTGAACTCCTTATGCAGTTGTTTCTTAGGGTATATTAATCATTTTCTTAATAGATATTAAGAATGAGTCGAAGAGGGAGACCAGCTGCTAGGGAAGGCCGTACTGTTGAGGGGGATGCTAATTATGCTTCTATGTTCGAGGCCATGATGACTTCGATCATGAGAAGGATGCCAGCTCCGGGGCCAACGATAGATGTTGGAGTTCAGGTTCGAGCTCCAAAACCAGTGGATTTCGCTAAGTTGTGCAAAGACTATACTGCTCTTGGAGGAAAGGTTTTCTTGGGAACAAAATCAACCATTGAACTTCAGAGGTGGATAGATGCTTGTAGAAGGATCTTTGGTGATTTGGGAATTGAGGATGCAACTAAGAGGAAGCTTGCATCAAGACAGCTTCAAGGGAGAGCTTTTGATTGGTGGAACTCTATCACCATTGATACTCCAGAGGAAGAGATCACTTGGGTGCAATTCCAAGCTAGATTTGAAGCTAAGTTCATTTCTACAGCTCAGAAATCTGTTCTGTTCAAGAAGTTTGTGGAACTCAAGCAAGGTGGAAGACCAGTTCTTGAGTATGTTTCTGAGTTTGAAGCCTTGTCCAAGTATGCTCGGTCGTATATTGAATCTCCTTATCAGAAGAATGAGAAGTTTGTGACAGGTTTGGACACTTATCTTGGAAGACAGTTGGTGGATCATTTGGACGATCCGTTTGAGAAGCTTGTGGAGAAGGCTCTCAGGCACGAGAATCTGTTTCCTAAGGAAGGATCTGTTGCTGCTGTGACTAAGGAGGAATCTAAACCACGGCAAGGTGGGAACAAGAAGAGAAAGCAGCAGCAGCAGAAGGGTAAGGATGGCCAGAAAAAGCTGAAGGGTGAAGTGACGTGCTACAACTGTCAGCAGAAGGGTCATCTCTCTAGAGATTGTAAGAATCCGAGAGTGCCGGTGAAGTGCCACAACTGTGACAAGCTAGGGCATATCAAGAGGAATTGTCCGGAACCGAGGAAGGACAAGCAGATTGTGCAAGCATATGCTTTGGGGGCTGTGCCATCGTCTTTGAAAGATCCTACTGCCGAAGAAAAAGGAGAGAGTGTGGTGGTTCAAGGTACCCTTTCCATCTGTGGTGTTCATGTTAGGGTGTTATTTGATACTGGGGCGTCGCACTCCTTTGTTTGTAGTGAATTTGTAGGCCGGTTGGGTTTGGAACTGGATATTGTTGATAGACCATTGGTTGTGACTAATCCAGTTGGGGGTTCGTCTTGTTTGTGTATGGTATGTCGTAGTCTGATTGTGTCGAGTCATGATTGCTCTTTTGTTTGTTATTGTTTTGTTCTGAACTTTGCGGGGTTCGGAATTATTTTGGGTATGGACTGGCTTAGGAAGTATGCGGCAAGGGTTGATTGTAAGAGGCTGGAGGTGACAGTCGAGAATGTGGAGGGGCGAAGAGTTGTGATACGATGTAAGCATGAAGAAGGCGTCTTCTTGAGCTTCATGTATTCGCTAGTTGTTCCACGAGATGGACTGTCATCGGTACCTATTGTGAATGGATTTGAGGATGTCTTTGACGAGGTCAAAGGGTTACCGCCGCATAGAGAGATCGAGTTTTGTATCGATCTAGTTGAAGGAACCAGACCTGTTGTGATGCCTTTTAGGCGAATGGCACCTAGGGAACAGCAAGAGTTGAAGGTGCAAGTTGATGACCTTTTACAGAAAGGATTCATTCGGCGTAGTGTGTCCGAATGGGGTGCACCAGTTGTGTTTGCAACCAAAGCGGATGGATCGTTGAGGTTGTGTGTGGATTATCGTGAGCAGAATAAAGTGACTAAGAAGAACAAGTATCCATTGCCGAGAATAGATGACTTGTTTGATCAGCTTCACGAAGCTAAGGTGTTTTCTCAGATGGATTTGGCAACGAGATTTCACCAGTTGAGAGTGGCAAAGGATAGTGTGCCGAAGACTGCTTTTAGGACACCATCCGGTTTCTATGAGTGGCTGGTAATGTCGTTTGGATTGACCAATGCACCAGCATATTTTGTGGATCTTATGAATAGAGTGTTCAGAGATCAGTTGAACAAGTTCGTACTTGTGTTCGTGGATGATATTTTGATTTATTCCAGAACTGAAGAAGAGCACGAGACGCACTTGCGTATTGTTTTGGAAATCTTGCGGAAACAACAGCTGAGGGCTAAGTTTTCGAAGTGTCACTTCTGGAAGAGCGAAGTGAGGTTCTTAGGTCATATTATCTCTGGAAATGGAATAGCGGTTGATCCCGCCAAGGTGGCAGCAATCCAGGATTGGGTTAGACCTAAGAATGCATTTGATGTGAGAAGTTTTCTTGGATTAGCAGGATACTATCGTCGATTTATCAAAGACTTTTCCAAGATAGCTGCACCATTAACAGGATTGACGAAAAAGAACCAAGTATTCAGATGGGATGCTAAGTGTGAACAAGCTTTCAGAATCCTGAAAGAGCGACTGACAAGTGCTCCTGTTTTGACTATTCCAAGTGGAAATGATGAGATGGTGGTTTACACCGATGCTTGTGGTACTGGACTTGGGGCAGTGCTAATGCGGAAGGATAAAGTTGTTGCATATGCAAGTCGACAACTGAAGCCGCATGAAAGAAATTATCCAACTCATGATTTGGAGTTAGCGGCGATTGTTTTTGCTCTGAAGCTGTGGAGACATTACCTATTGGGAGTTCGGTTCGAGTTTTTTACAGATCATAAGTCATTGAAGTATCTTTTCTCCCAAAAGGATTTGAATCTTCGACAGCAACGATGGCTAGAGTTTTTAGCATCATATGATTTTGGTATAGCCTATACTCCGGGAAAAGGTAACGCAGTGGCAGATGCGTTAAGTCGAAGACATGCAGGATTGGGAGCCATGTTTTCAGAATGGAAGAGCCTCGAGTATTTGGCTGGATTTGACTTCAGGCCTAGATGTGAATTGGAACCTGAGATGTTGGCAAACTTATCGATAAGACCTACTCTGGTGGAAAGAATTGGCGAGAGCCAAAAGCGAGACGATAAGCTTGTCAAGATTATCCGTGATTTGGAATCTGGATTGGATCCAGAGAAGGATAAAGGATTCGAGGTCGATCGAGAGGGTTGGCTTCGGAAACAAGGACGACTGGTTGTTCCCGATATAGATGAATTGAGGGATGAAGTTCTGAAGGAGAGTCATCATTCAAAGTTGACAATTCATCCAGGTGGAAATAAGATGTATCGGGATATGAAGAGAACCTATTATTGGGAAGGTATGAAGAAGGATGTTGGAAATTTTATTTCCAGATGCATGAACTGCCAGTTGGTAAAAGCCGAGCAGAAGAAGCCCAGTGGATTACTTCAGCCATTAGAAGTTCCTACATGGAAGTGGGAGTAAATATCGATGGATTTTATCGATGGGCTACCTAGAACCAGAGCAGGAAATGAAGGGATTTGGGTCATCGTAGATCGATTGACCAAGAGTGCAAGATTCATTCCTGTTCGATCAACTAGGACTGCATCAAAATTGGCTGAGTTGTATGTTAAGTGGATAGTTCGATTCCATGGTATTCCGAAGAGTATAGTGAGCGATCGAGACCCGTTGTTCACTAGTGGTTTTTGGAAGAGCTTCCAGGAAGTTTTGGGAACCGAGTTGTGTTTGAGTACAGCTTATCACCCCCAAACAGATGGTCAGACCGAGAGAGTGAACAGAGTTTTGGAAGATCTCCTCAGAGCATGTGTTTTGGACTTCGGAGGATCATGGGAAGATCATCTCCATTTGGTGGAATTTTCATATAATAACAGTTACCAGTCCAGCATTGGTATGGCACCATATGAAGCATTGTATGGAAGACCGCGTAACTCTCCGACATGTTGGTTGGAAACAGGAGAAAAGTTGATACTTGGGCCAGAAATGATTCGATAGACGACGGATTGCATAGAGATCATTCGGCAACGAATGAAGGCAGCCCAGGACCGTCAGAAAAGTTATGCCGATAAGCGTCGTAAGGATTTGGAATTCGACGTAGGTGATATGGTTTTTGTGAAGATTTCTCCATTAAAGAATGTTATTCGATTCGGGAGAAAGGAAAATTGACTCCGAGATTTGTTGGACCATTCCCGATCATCGAGCGAATTGGAAAGCTCGCTTATAAATTGGAATTACCAGAAAAGATGTCGGGCGTGCACAATGTATTTCATGTATCGTATCTACGGAAGTATGTGCACGACCCAAATACAGTGGTTTCTGCTGATGGATGTGAAGATTTAGAAGTTGATCCGGTCGTTGAGAGACCTCGTAAGCCGCTTCGTGCTGTGGGAACTGACACGAAACAACTTAGGAGGAAGGTAGTCAGGTTGCTCAAGGTACAATGGAGTGATGATGTTAACGACTGTACAGGGGAGGAGGAAGAGAGGATGAAGGCAGCTCATCCTGAACTCTTCGAGGTATGGCCCTAAGGTGTCGTGACATCTCATGAATTTGTAACTTGTTCTAGTTTTAGAATTCTGCATGCTAGGTTAGTAATTGGATGCACGGTTTGTTGATTGCTATGGATGGTAGGCATGCAGAATAGTCTTTGATTGCTCTTGTTTGGAATTTTGGGGGCGAAATTTCTAAGGGGGAGAGAATGTAACGACCCGTATTTTTACGGATCGAAGGATCGTAGAATTGTTGTTATTAGGTCGTTAGTGTTGTTAAGTCGTTCAGAATTTGAGTCGTCCAGAGTTAAGTCGTCCAGGGTTTAGGTCGTGCAGTGGCTTAGGTCGGTGGAGCGACTTAGGGGATTGGAGCGACCTAAGGGAAGTGAGCGACTTAAGGGATAACGGTTTAAGGGGTAGCGACTTAAGGATAGTAGCGGCATAGGTGAGCGACTTAGGAGTTAACGACCTAAGGAGGGTAAGTCGTTCGAGCGACTTAAGGGTGATAGCTTAGGTCGGGTAGTAGATAGATCGGTTGAACGACTTAAGAGAGTTAGCGGCTGGGTTTAGCTTAGGTCGTGAGTCGTTGAGTCGTTGAGTCGTCCAGACGACTTAGGGCTTAGGTAGGAACGTGCGTATGTGTTAGGTCACGCATGTGTTAAGTCGTAGGTCGCGTGAAGGCCTAAGGAGTTAGGTCGTGCATGTTTTAGGTCGCGCATAGGCTTGAGTCGTTGGGTCGGCTTCATGGTTAGGTCGTAGGTCATTGGGTCGGCAATGTTGTTAAGTCGTGAGTTGCATGATGGCTTGAGTCGGTAGGCCGTGGGGTTGATGAGTCGTAAGTCGTGGGGCCTTGTTAAGTCATGACCGACTTAAGGGGGGCCAACGACTTAAGGATTCGGCCTATAAATAGAAGTGCTTATCTCACTTTTTGGGATCCGGATTTTGAAGCGACGAAGTGCTGCTATTTTGAAGGTTCGACTACAATACTTCTTCACTTCTTTTCTCCACTTTAATCTTGTGCTTCCATCCATCTAAATCGAAGATCCAAGAGCTTAGATTGAAGATCTCCATCCATTGAAGAGAGATTTCATCGTTTGAAGCGGAGTTTTGGCGGATCGAACTAGATGCTTTGCTGTCCAGATCTGAAGTTAGTTGCTTTTGAGGTGTTTAGGTGATTCGGTGAGTGGTGGTTATCTCTCACACGGACCCAAAGGAGTATATTGGATCGGTGGCTTGTTTGTGTGTTAAAGATAGTGATTTCATACATTTTCCTTAAGTCTGCATGTAGATCCATCATTCATAAAGTTTTGATATCCACTTTACTACATGTTAACCTATGCTAGTTCATTCATCAAGATATTACTTAGAATTCATGCTTGTTAGATTTGAACTCTTTATTTACGAAATTGCCATTTTTGTTATAACTGTTTATTTAGATCTTGTTTGAATGATTGATTACTTGGATTAATGATTGATTTGATTGATTGTTAGAAATTAGTTGATTGATGATTTGATTTGGACAAGTATGGTCGAAGATGATTCAAAAGCTAAGTGGAAAGGCTCTTGAATAAGGAAAGCTGCCCGTGGCATACGAAGCGGATGAAAAAGCTCATATGGATAGATTTGATGATGATGTTGAGATGGGACTTTGCTATGATGCGATGAAGCAAAGCATGATATGAGATAGCCTTGGTTTAATCCAGACGGGATCATCCCAAGCATGTTGATAACTCGATGATATGGTTCGAGTTTGTGGATAATGGTTGGCTTGAGAGGCGCTTGAGCTAGTATGGAAATAGTCGTCGAGGAGGATGACTAGAAGGCTGAGATCTCATCGTTGTTGAAGGTTCTAGCATGCTCAAAGCAAGAGTACGCTGGGCAGATTCGATAGTCCCAAGACTAATAGTTAATGGTCTAGTACTCTGGGCAGATTCGATAGTCCTAGGCACGGGTCACGATAACGTACGGAGTTATGTCTAGAACCTAGGTTACCATTAGCCCTTGACGGACGGATGAAAGAATGAGCCGGTCATTCAATTAACGGTGATATCGAGGCAATGATAACAGTGATAGCCAGAGTCATGGATGTTTGGATGTTTTGGCTGTATCATCACTCGGTCTCAAGAGCGATGTTTTGTGGGTGCTTATCTGATATTGGTTTAGGCCTTGGGGGTTTGTGTTTGGAAAACATCGACCTTGACTCGAGTGATAATTGTTTTACTTTAAATGTCTGCTTTGCTATGTTTATTTCTGCTTAGTGGGTCTGGGGGCTATCACTGTAGAAAGAGGTGGAGTGGGATGGTTGGGTTCCTATTCCTTTTTACCCTTTATGCTCTTTTGGTATGTTTGATAGTTGATTTACCGCTCACTAGGACTTTTGTCTGACTCAAGATTTTATGTTCAACTCTTATTACCTTGGGCTGTTCATCCGTTTTGGGATGGGCAGACTAGGTAGCAGGTGACAGGTGCTGTTCTTAGTGACCAACGCTGTTGTTGACGAAGACGAGATGGAGGCTTTTGCATATTGTTTTCTTACTATATATACTGGATGTTCCGCTGCTTATATGATTCTCTGAGTGTTATGTAGTGAGGCTTGATGTATTGACTATTCAGATGTTTGTATCAAATTGTTTTGTAGTGTATTGATGAGATTCTATTAAGTGAAGCTTCACTATATATATTTCTCTATTGTATTTTATCCCTGCGCTGTGAGTAATACGATAGACTATTTTGTGTTTACCTTACCTTGATGATCGTCCATGGCTGCCGGGCACGCCTTTCAGCGCACTATCTCCTTGTTTAAGTGCAGGAGTCATGGGCGGTCGTCACAATTTGTATTTGAGATTCTGTTGTATTTTGTTTCAGACTTTGATGTTTTATAGTAGCTTCATGAACTGCTATCTATCTATTCCACCGCTTATTGTTATATTACTCCGTGTCTGTGATTCTATGGTTGATTTATTTACTGTATATGCGAAGTTTTCAAAATATAAATTAACAATCTGTTGTTTTGAGCAATTCAAGTCCGGTACGTACGGATGCGAAAGGTTCAAAATAGTGGGTCATTACAGTTTTATAGCCAAAATGAATAGCTACATACAATACTTATAAGATGGGGCCAAAAAATCTAAAGGATTTAAAAAACTAAAGTACATTATACACTAATTTGTTTATATTAATATTATATACTAATACATTATTTGAATTTTTTAACAATTAAAAACTAAAAAAAATCAACATTTTAGTTAACAATAATTTGAATTTATTATACATCAATAAAAAATTAACACTATATACTAGTTTGTTTGTATTACCACATACACATAAACTAAATTTATATATAATTAGTGGTACAAACTAATAGAGGGATTATGCAAATAAATTGTGTTTACGGACATTTTAGCTAACATACACTAATTAACATCGAATTATGTTACACTAAAATCCATATACACTAATCAACCCAAATAAGACTTAATTATATATTAACTTTCGAATTTAACATTAATCCTAATTGGTAATTACAAGACACTAATAACCTTAATTAACATTTTCAAATCAACCAATACACAATTAAAACCAATCACTAGTTTTACTACAATTCGAAATAATTAGTTAGAGGAAGAATATACCTAATTTTTGATGGATTGAAGGTGTTGAAGCTTGGAGAACCAATTTGATGAAGATTGCGATGGTTTAGCGGATTGCGAAGGCTAGAGACGGTTTGGGATAGAGTTGGGGGTTTAGAAATAAGGTTTGAGAGTTTAGAGAATATGAGAAATGAGGATGAAACGGGCTTGGCTGAAGCCATATTCGCGATATTTCAACGGTTACCAACAACCGTCAACGGCTAATTTTCCACGGCTCTCGACGGCTTTCGATGGGTATTTAAGATACTAAAATAAAATTTCCCCCTATTTAATGTTTTACTTTAATTTGCCATAATAACAAGTTTACGACTATCCATTTTTGTTTCTATATATTGAAAATGTTATTTTTATTCGCTATACAATACTTCTCTAAAGATTAGATAATTAATTGTGAATTTTAAACGTATTTAAGATAATAAATTTATATAAAATAAAATATTTGGAAAAAAATAAATTTCCTGAATCTTATGTCGATTCAAGGTGTTTTCGGCACATGGCCAAAATACGAAAAGAAAATAAACAGGTTTAAGGTATCATCCTTGATTTTCAATTTTATAGCCCTTCGTCGAGAGTCGGACTTAAACTCAAACAATCTTCAAATGAGACGAAATTCAAACTATATATATTATATTATGTATTTATCTAATCCGTACAGTTGGATAAAAAAACAGAAAAAACATTTAGACTTCAAACATATTATTTTCATAAAAGTTGTTGTAAAAGTATATACTGACTGTTATACAATTCTTTATGTTGGATCTAATTTTTTTTCTTTAGTTTTTTTCAAATCTAGCCGTACGGATCGGGTAAATACATTAAAAAGTATATGTAACACGAATTTCATCTCGTTTGAATATCGACATATGATTCAAAAAAATTATTTTTCGTCGAATATTTTCTTTTATACAAATTTATAATTTTAAATACATTTAAAAATTCATAATTAGCTATACAATGGTTAAATAATACCTTTGAATTCATAAAACTACTACGCATCATTAATTTCATCGAAACTATATAATGGACGGACTAAAAGTTGCATATATTGAATATTTGAGTTCAATTTTCAATAAATTTAAATATTGAATTACATGATAAAGGCTTTATTGAAAAGCACATACCTCATAAAACTAAAGAACTGAATAAAAATATCTTCTTTAATTTTTAGAAATTAAATTAGTATTTTGAAACAAATTTCAAAGTTTTATAACTAATAAGTTATAATAACGTGATAAATTAAATTACTTAAAATTATTTCCCGTCCAAAGTGGTTGAAAATAGAATGACGGAGTCGACAGTAGCTATTGAAACTATTTGTTGCTATTCACTCCATTTCTAGTGGTGTTAAGGCATATACAGAAAAAATTCGTCCAAAAGAAAGCAGTTTTGTTAGCATACGACAAGTTCTTCGTAAACGTTTTGTAACGACCCGTAAATTTTAATGGTTTTTATAACGTAAATAATTGGATATTATGAAATTTTAAATAATTTAATTTGGAATACGTCTGTATAATCATAGCAAGTGGTAAATTTTCATCTGAAAATATGAAAGTTTATTTTATTGTGTAATTTTATTTTATTTAAATCAGTTAATATTTGATGACAATAAAATATTTTCCAAACCTAAATATTTTGATATAATAAATTTTTAAATCATCTTCTAAATGAGACGTCATCTTCCGTTTCATCAAATTTGGACTGCTATTGCTCCGTTTATCTTATTTCCGACGTTCTAGTAGCATTTTCGGTACCGAATATCGACTTTTGATAGAATAGTCTACCACTTATATCTGTAGGTATGATATCTGTATACCATTTTGATTACCTCATCATGCTGATCTCCATAGTATAATTGTTTGTATGTTTCGAAGTTCGAAACTCAACGAAATCGATAAAACGATTAATCGTACCGATACCCAATTCAAGCCTTTTGGTTTCCTACGTCTCTTCAATTACCACCGTGTAATATCAATGGCCACTTGATAGTTATATTCTCTGATTTGACTCTTGGCTTTTGGGATACTCCACTATTTCAATTCATTTTCTTTTTGTTCGTTTCTTTCTTCTACTCTATTGTCTTCTACATTCGAGAAAAATAATATATATATATATATATATATATGATTATCGGGTTTATACGCATATTTTTTTCTGTAGCTTAACCCCCCCTTCACTTCACGTCATTCTCCCTTCCTCCCACCATGACTTCTGCCATCAGTCTCACAGTCTCCCCCGCCTCAACACCACACCGACCTCCGCAACCGAACCCACTTCCCATCGCACTCCCCTCCATGTCAACAGCCTACGTCCAGACCATTGATCCACCTCCGGTCCACACCCCATAGGCACGACAACCCCAACAGCCGAAAGCCTCCATGCAAGCTTCCTGCCACTTCACTCCTTTTCTTCTCCCTCATGGTGACATCGCAACCCCACGATGACTAGAAACCACCACATCTCCACGTGTCCAACCGAGGCCAAATGCCCAAGCCTCCTCCAGTCGAGATCACCGCCTTTCCTTTCACATCCCATGAAACAGCCTAGCTCGGCCTCACCTCACACCTCCCTCTTCCCCTTTCCGCCATCTTCCCATCGGCCATCCTACAACCGAGCGCATCCCGAAGCACCAACCAGTGTCTTTTTGCCTCTTCCCCCTCTATCAATAGCAACTTCTTCTTTTAAGGTGTATATATAATTCTAATATATATATATATATATATATACTGTTAATTTGTATAAGTTTTAATATCTGCAATTTAATATGTGTTAGCTTGCACATATATTGATTATATATCAGTACATATGTATTGTCTATTGACCTTTATATGTCAGTACTAGTTAGTGTGATATATATACACTACCATTATGTATTATATGCTAATATTTTGAATGTACAAACGTACGTTAGTATATTAGTTAGATGTATATAGATATATATATTTATGTATATATGTTGTGTTTTGAAATAATGATATCTGTTGTTTTGAATATAGTTTACAAAAGTATTTATATATATGTATGTTCGGTCTGTGTATGTATATATAGTCCACAGTTTACAGTTTCGGATTATAATTGTTTATATGTATATGATAACGGGAGTTTATATATATATATATATATATATATATATTTCAAAATAAAATTTCATAGTGTTATATATATGCGTTTCAAATTTTATATTTGCTTAATTATAATATACATACGTTTTAATATAAAGTATATGAGCTTGTATAAATTATCGCCTGTTAGTTATACGAGTTATGAAAAGGTTAGTGTATATATATGTATAAAGGCTTACTTCTTGTTTTATAAAAGAAATTAAATATATATGTTATGATCTGATTTTTACGCATATATATAATAATTAGGATTTGTTGTTTATATATTATAAGTTATATGTGTCATATGTGATTGTTGTCCGCATATATAAGTTTATATAAATGTATGTACTGAATGGTTGTTGTTTCCATATTATATATATTAGATTTTATATGGTATATATTATGTATAAAAGTTTATATAGAAATTTTATGACCTATTTTCCAGTATATATAAGTCTATATTAGCATATGTACACGCACACACACACATATAATCTGTTGGAATTTAAAACAATATATTATAATAAACTAAGTTATGTTGGTTTTCATAATAAATAATGATTTTGAAATGTAATACAATGGTTTTATTTGGACAATTGGTTTTAAATTACATATAGGTATATATAGATTTTAAATATGTATTTTAATTGAATATTTGATTTTAGGAAAAATAATAATATAATAATGTATATATTTTCAGTTTATATCAAAACTGGTTTGATTTGTTTTCATCGATTCCTATCTATCAGCTCTATTCATCGAGTTCGTGCCAATCTTGCTTTTCTTTGGAATCCATGCTTGGATTCGTAACCCATTTCGTTGTCAAATCTCTCTAGCCTCGAAAAGTGAGCAATCACTCACGATTAACATTCTTTTATTTATTAAATTTTATTTCATATGAAACGACAATTGAAATATGCTGCTAATTTGAACTGTTAATTAGCTAATTGTTATATATGATATACTATTATATGTAATTGTTTACTTATGGGATATAACACCATATCCTGTTGTTTATATTATATTTTATTGTTATTGATGTTATATACCTGTTGTTGATATATTAAAATTATTATCATATTTGTTCTCACTCTACAAGTTCCTTATTAGTCTAGAATTTTCTATGGGTTGAAATGATACATACCCGAACGATCTTGTAGAATATGAGAAAATCGTTATGGTTTGAAATGATAAACCCAAGCGATTTTCTTTATTTTTGAATTTTGGGATTACGGGTTGAAATGATATATACCCGTAAATAATTAAATTGCGGATTGAAATGATAAATATCCATATCACTTGACCATAGGATAGGAAATTATATACGGACACCGATGGTCTATATTTTGAAAAATGATTTTCAAAGTTTGGAAGGAAATATGTGGGTTTTATTAAATTTGGTTTATATAATATTTATAAATGTAATTTCTATATATGTATAAAATTTATGTTTTAAATTGATATGTTTTGAAAATTTTAATTTATAAGTTAGTTTTGAAAATATAATTTTTAAGATTTTTTTATAATTTCACTATTTTAAAATATAAAAAATAGATTTAATATAAAAAAATTAATAATAAGATTTAATTTAATAAAATATGTTTAAGTATTTATTTAAATGCATATTAATATGTTAAAAATATATAGATTTTTATAACTTTAATAGTAAAGGTTAGAAAGATAAATTAATGTTGACTTGGAATTTAAATTGGCAGAAATTTGAATTTAAACAAAAATTTATTTGAACTTATTGATTTTTGAGACTTTGGGAAAATATGATTTATAATGTGATTTGATAAAAAGTGATTAAATGAATATTCTAAACTTTAAATAAAATTGAGATTTGATATTTAATATGGATTTAAATTTATAAGTTGGGATACAAACAAATTGTCATTAAATGATTAAGTGAATATTGTTCAATTTGAATAAATTAAAGTTAAACGTTGAAATATAAATGGAAATTATATCGTAAATGTTTGAATATATATAAACTAGAATCTTTGAGCTTTAAATTGAAATGGTTAAACTGGAATTGATTCAAATTGAATTTTAGGATTTAAGCTGATTTAAATCGATTTGTGAAATTGGAGGAAACTGCTTTATTATATAAAGTGTTTTAATATATAAACTATTTTAATTTAGAACTATTTTAATTGTAATGACCTGGTATTTTCAACCATTCAAATCCATACATGGCGGACTTGAATTGCTCAAAATATCATATCGTTAATTTATATTTGGAAAAACTTAGCCTATACAGTAAATAAATCAATCACGGAATCACAGACACAGTGTAATATAATAATAATGCAGCGGAATAGATAAATAGTAGTTCATGAAGCTACTATATAAACAACATAGTTTGAAATAAAATACAACAGAATATCTCAAATGCTGTGAAGTCTCAAATACAAAATGATGACATATCTGAACAAATCAACTGGAAAAGCTAAAAGCTGAATCGATAGTTGGATCTTCAAGCGAAGCTCCAAACTCCAAAGGTGAGTCTCAAATACTGTATCACCCGGTCTGACCTGAGCGTAAAGAAAAACACAAAACACTCGAGTCAGGATTAACATTCTTATATCAATAAATCCAACTCAAGTGAAATATCAACTAAAATACAAGTAACTCAAAGGATGTTTGGGATAACCATCCTCTAAGGATCCATGGAACTATCTACTATGTTGTAATATATGCTATTAAAATATGCTTATACTAAAGTAAAGGTACTAAAATAGCGTTAAGGCGTTACCCATATCCCCCTTAACACATTTTATATATTCCCGTAGTCTATGCAATGTTGTACGCTCCTCCGTAAACTAAAGGTTTACCCAGAGGACATCACATAGGTACGGTACAAAACAAACTCGTAGAAGGCGCAATATGGCATGCGACAAGGCACTGGAGGCAATGCCAGGTAGATATACCGATCGCATATCCGGACTGGTGCACAAACCCTAAGTATTGTGAAAGCACCAGTGTATGAACACAGATCAACAATATTCAAACAAAAATCACAGATCTAAGCAAACAACCAACAACAATCCAGAAATAACAAACAGAAACACGAGATTTATAGTGGTTCGGCTATCTCTGGCCTACGTCCACTTCAAAGTTTTATCTTTTATTGATTATCCTTGCTGGTTACAGATGATTACAGCGATTACAATGAAGTAATTTGAGTACAACAGCGATAGTAAGGTGTAGAATTGAATCCGGTAGAGTCTGGATGTCGAATGGCCAAAAGATCCTTATTCTATAGGTTTCAAGGGGCTATTTATAGGCGTAGGAGGCTGATACCGCGCTCAAACTTCGGGAGACTCCTTCTGGCACGTGAGCGGGCCCACGTGACCGGTCCCACCAAGTTTCGACTTGATCTGTGATCGATACGAATTGATTTCATATTGATCAAGAAATTGTCCAATCGAGCTGAAACTTGGCGGAGACATTCTTTAGCATGTACGCAAGCTGCTATGAAAATTTCATAGCATTTGGATCAGTGGATTTTGAGTTATGGTCGATACGAACTTGGGCTGCTCGGTGGTTGTTTGGTTCGAATCCATTGATTCGAATCGATCAATTCGACTCGATGATAACACGCGTGAGCAAGTTGACGTGGCGCGCGCTCTTCGTGTCGATCCACTTTTCACTCCAGTTTGATCGAGTCACTCCGAGTATTTCGCCGCGTTCGCATCCATAATTAACGCGTCATCTCTGGCCTGTTTGACTCGATAGATACGTATAAGTAATTATTCATGGATTCGATCAGGGGCAATCATTGATCGATATGAACAGATGACAACCGGTGGTTACGAACTAGACAATAGTTGTCCAATACGAAGCATACTACTCATCGATCGATACGAAACCGATCGATCCGAAGTATGGCATAACGATGGATGCGAAGTGAGATAACCTGATGGATGCGAACAGCAATTGCCAGATGAATTCAAATAACCACTTATCGATGGTTGCGAACTAGATGGATACGAAGTAGGACCTAACCGATCAATACGAAACACATGCTCTGTTGATGGATACGAATGAGACTGATAGGACCCGGGGTTCCTTGATGGATACGAAGATGCTGCCGCTCTGATGGGTATGAAAATAGGGTTATCACCTTCAATTTGCATCGATCATAACTTGAGCATACGAACTCGGATTCACTTGAAATTTTGAATGCGGGTTTTATGGTTTTGATTGTCATGTCTTATCAATTGCGGCCCGATCCGAACTCGGACAAAATTCATCGATATCCATGGTTATCCTGCAATGCATAGTTGATATTCATGACTTGTTATTATTGATTTTCATGTAAATTGGGTATCTCAGCTTTGCTAAAAGGTGGGATGACACTTTGCCCCCCAAAACATGCCTTTTGGTAAAAGGTGTGTTTTGATCAGTCTCAAATCAAATGCATTGAGTTCACGTTTTATTCAGAGCTTGTAGCATTTTCAATCAAGTTCATGTCTGTTCGAAGCCAAATCGTTATCCATTTCTTCCTGTGGAAGTTAAGAATGAAATTCTACAGTCTCTTCGGACTATCGGTGGTCACTCCGGACCCTTGCCAAGCCCATTCCAGACTTAGCGATTGAATAGAAAGATCCCATTGCACTCCGGCGTTGCTTTCTATCCCTTGCACTCTGGCCCCAGCTAGGGCATATAGCGATGTCTTGGTCGTTCAAAACCGATCATAGCATCTCCGGGCTCTTGCTGGATCCCATCCTGTCACTCTTCGGTGAAGGGGAAGCAGCATTCAGTGAGTCGATCCTGTCGCTCTCCGGTGAAGCAACTCATTTCTTGCACTTCGGTTCAGTGTATCTGAACGTTAAGCGATGCCATAGCCTAAATCATGGGCCGATCACAGCCTCTCCGGGCTCTTATCGAATCCTAATCCAATCACTCTTCGGTGCATGAGAAACGACGTTAAGTGAATCGATCCTGTCGCTCTCCGGCGAAGCAAATCACTTCTTGCACTCCGGACCCTGCCTCTCCGGGTAGGATCATAAAGTGATCATTTTTATGTTAGTATTTAATATTCATCCTTTAACTCTCCTGTAAAAGGTTTATTTATTAAATTCAAGCCCTAGACGTTCAATCTCAAGCATCAGGATAAACTAGACATTGCCTCTCTGGGCGGAGCGGCCTATTACCATCTCAAAGCATGCCTAGGGATCTCTCTGGTTCCCGTACATGAGTAAGTGGAATAGCCGTTTATTTTCTAAAATCAAATCTAAGAAAACTAATCAACCAAAGTCCAAATCCCGAACTTGGCCCTTGCCATCATAATCAATTGATGACGAGTCGTGATCCCGATTCAGGATCAGTTCTGTTAGGTGGAGGCGACAGTTGTTCAGGTCTTACGGCCACAGTCCGTTCCCTGGTATATTGTGGCAATCTACCACTCCTGGCATGTTCTTCCACCTCATCCTTTAGGTGACGGCATTCATCGGTAGTGTGCCCATCTAGCTCATGGAATATGCAATATTTTCCGCTTCTGCGTTCCCGTTCTGTGGGATCTCTCCTGGGTGGTTTTCGATAGGCGAGTTGCCCCCGAGTTTCAATGTAAATCCTTTCTAGACTTGCCGTCAGATCTGTGTATTGTCTGAATCTAGGCTCTCGGAATTTCTTCCGCTTATTAGGACCATCACGTTTATCATCCTGCTTTCTCTTTCCTTTGTCTGCTCCAGACTGTTCCCTGACGGTTCCTTCGCCCTGCACAACATTTATTTCTCGCATTTCAGCTTGTGATTCTTCCAGCCGAATGAATCTTTCACCTTCATGATGAAATTCTCCAAGATCTTGTGGTGGATCTCTTGCCAAAGAATCTTTGAATTCGGTGCCTTCCCCAACTCCTGCCACCGCCGCCATCAAAATCATCGATGGATCCGGGTGATCTACAGAAGCCACCGTTGCATTGAACCGCAGTAGGAAATCTTTTATGGACTCTCCGGTCCTTTGCTTTATTGAAGCCAAAGTCATCACACTCTTGGGCCGCGTCACATGGACCCTGAACTGTCTCATGAAGCACTCTACAAGCTCGCCCCATGTTCTGATCGACCCGTTCTCTAGCTGCCTAAATCAAAGCGTAGCCAAATTTGACAAGTATAGAGGGAAGCATCGAGCCATCACTTCCTCGGATTCCCCCAGCACTTCCATGTGCCTGATGTATCTGGTAATATGCATGGTTGGGTCTGACTTCCCGTCATAAGGATCCAACATAGGCAGTTTGAACTTTGGAGGGTTCCTTGCATTTCTGATATTCGGAGTGAACGGACTCCGACTGACTTCTTCCAATCCTCCACTCGACAATCCTCCTCTCATGATTCATCGCACTAGACCATTCATTCTTTCATCTCCATCCAGGGGTTGCCCCCTTGTCATGTTTCTGTCCTGCCCCTCAAGTCACGAAGGGAATTGTGGTACATACTCTTCATGTGGCTCGTTAGCATTAGCGTTGGCTCTAGCCTGTTGAGCTTTATCTATGGGTCTTCCAGTGTCTGATCCTGAGGGTCTGCCCCCAAGTCCTTGTTGATTGCCTTCAGGTCCTGCATTCTGGTCTTGAACCTGGCCTTCATTGGTTTCCGCAATCCTGACTCCTTGTCCTGCACTTGCAGCCGGTGTAGTTGGTCCAAGGTTCTGCGCACTCGCTGCTTTCATCTGAACAAAGAAATTCTGCAGCATCTCCTGTTGGCTTTTCATCATTCTTTCATGCATTAAATTAGCCATAGCCTCCATCTCATCCCTGGTGATGTAGATCGAAGCTTGTCCTTCTCCAGCTCTAGAGGATGCCTCCTGGCTTCCTCCTTGTTGGCTTCTCTCAACCCTCTGTCTTCTACTGGTTTGTCGAGTCATTCTCTCTAAATCTGAACCCTTCGTGTTTTTCAAATCTGAACTTCAATCCGATGTAGCGAGTGCTAGTTCTTCTCAGTGAAAGCACCAAAGTGTTTGCGCAAAAATTGGTCACAAACCCCAAGTATCGTGAAAGCACCAGTGTATGAACACAGATTAGCAATATTCAAACACAAATCACAGATCTAAGGAAACAGCCAACTGCAATCCAGATAACAAACAGAAACACGAGATTTATAGTGGTTCGGCTATCTCCGGCCTACGTCCACGTCAAAGTTTTATCTTTTATTGATTATCCTTGCTGGTTATGTATGATTACAGCGATTACAATGAAGTAATTTGAATACAACAGCGATAGTAAGGTGTAGAATTGAATCCGGCAGAGTCTGGACATCGAATGGCCAAAATATCCTTATTTAGTAGGCTTCAGGGGCCTATTTATAGGCGTAGGAGGCTGATATCGCACTCAAACTTTGGGAGACCTCTTCTGGCACTTGAGCGGGTCCACGCGACCGGTCCCACCAAGTTTTGACTTGATTTGTGATCGATACAAATTGATTTCGTATCGATTAAGAAATTTTCCAATCGAGCTGAAACTTGGCAGAGACATTCTTTAGCATGTATGCAAGCTGCTGTGAAAATTTCATAGCATTTGGATAAGTGGATTTTGAGTTATGGTCGATACGAACTTAGGCTGCTTGGTGGTTGTTTGGTTCGAATCCATTGGTTCGAATCGATCACTTCGACTCGATGATAACGCGTGTGAGCAAGTTGACGTGGCGCGCGCTCTTCGTGTCGATCCGCTTTTCACTCTGGTTTGATCGAGTCACTCCGAGTATTTCGTCGCGTTCGCATCCATAACTAACGCGTCATCTCTAGCCTGTTTGACTCGATAGATACGAATAAGTAATTATTCATGGATTCGAAGAGGGGCAATCATTGATCGATACGAACAGATGATGACCAATGGTTATGAACTAGACACTAGTTGTCCAATACAAAGCATACTACTCATCGATCAATACAAAACCGATCGATTCGAAGTATGGCATAACGATGGATGCGAAGTCAGATAACTTGATGGATGCGAACAGCAGTTGCCAGATGAATTCAAATAACCGCTTATCGATGGCTGCAAACTAGATGGATACGAAGTAGGACCTAGCCGATCGATATGAAATGCACGCTCTGTTGATGGATATGAATGAGATCGATACGACCCAGGGTTCCTTGATGGATACGAAGATGTTGCCGCTCTGATGGATTCGAAAATGGGGTTATCACCTTCGATTTGCATCGATCATAACTTGTGCATACGAACTCGGATTGACTTGAAATTTGAAATGCGGGCTTTTATGGTTTTGCTTGTCATGTCTTGTCAATTGCAGCCCGATCCGGACTCGGACAAAGTTCATCGATATCCATGGTTATCCTGCAATGCATAGTTGATATTCATGACTTGTTATTATTGATTTTCATCTAAATTGGGTATCTCAGCTTTGCCAAAAGGTGGGATAACAGCTACTACCTCCCACCTCATGACACACTCCTAAATCAAATCGAGGGGTGCACCCACTCACATCAAAAAGAAAAAGAATGGTATTGAAGAAATG
This sequence comes from Allium cepa, assembly GCA_030765085.1. Taxonomy (NCBI): domain Eukaryota; kingdom Viridiplantae; phylum Streptophyta; class Magnoliopsida; order Asparagales; family Amaryllidaceae; genus Allium; species Allium cepa. The sequence continues at coordinate 127,591,286 of CM060944.1, forward strand.
TGTCGGATAGGAGGAATGGCCTCACTTGGCCTGGAGTGGCTCCTATTTTAGTCACATCAAGCTGACTTACGAGAGTCAGGGCTACGTAAATACCATATAGAATCATCATCAAATCATCCTACTTCATTCTAGAATCTCCTTCACGTACACGGTTGTTAAAGATGTTTTTGATATTGGCAGAGAGTATGACAATATCCGATCCCGGTCTTTTTAACAACCAAACGTTATTATAACGCCGCGGTCATTTCAAAACAGTTTATACTTCAAAACCAGAATATCATATCCATTTCAAAACCATACCAATACGATATTAATTTTCACTTCAAATATACTCATTTCCAAAATCATAGCACTTCAAAGTTATAACATTTTCGAAACCAAATACTTGAATTTATAACACTTTGGAAATTATAACGCTTTGAAATCATAATACTTTCTTTTAAACAGTTTAGATATTAATAATAGTTTATGTAATAGTTTATGTAAAATAGTTATAAGTTAAAATAGTTTATATTAAAATAATTAGTATAAAATAGTTTATATTAAAATGATATATAATAAAATAGTTTATATTAAAATAATTTATAAAGTAAAATAAATAAATAGTTTTAAATATAATTTAAAATACTTTATATATAAAATAGCTTCCTCAAATTACACAAATCGATTCAAATTGACTTGATCTCCAAAATTCAGATTAAATCTCAATTCATCAATTTTTAATTTACTTCAGTCTTCAATAAACCGTTTCAATTTAAATCGATTTCAAGTATAGATTTTGCACCACCAAATAAACCATTTATTTTTCAATATATTTCAGAACTTTAAATATCCCACAAATTCAGAACTACATTTGATAAATTCATATTTCATTTAAATAGCTTTTAATCAAATTCAAGTTATAAAATCGTATCTTTAAAATCTCATTTTTAATAAATTTCAAATCAACCTATTTAATATAATTCTTAAACAAATTTAATTTCAAACAAATTTTTATTATAAACTTTATATTTGAAATATAATTTCTAAATTCATTTATAACCATATAATTTACAAAACATATAAATTTTAAAAATCTAAATTTTAAACCCTTACAAATAACATATATATAATCTTAAAATCTACTAATTATTAAAACCAAAATATTTACTTTTAAAACCTTGTAAATCATTTTGATATATATATAGGCCAACGATTCCAGTATATAATTTTCTATCCTATGGTCAAGTGATACAGATATTTATCATTTCAATCCGAAATTTAAAAATATACGGGTATATATCATTTCAACCCGCAATCCCAAATTCAATTCAATGAAAATCGCTTGGGTTTATCATTTAAACCCATAATGATTTTCTCCTATTCTACAAATCATTTAGGTATGTATCATTTCAACCCATAGGGAATTCTATACTAACAGGTTACTTGCAGAGTCATAATAGATATGGTAATAACATAGCAGACATATATCATCAATAACAAAATAAAATAAAAAACAGAATATGGTATCATATCCCATAGGTGAACTATTACAGATAATAACGTATATAACAAATTTAAATAACTACAGCAACATATTTCAATTGTCATTGCAATCGAAATCAAATTTAATAAATACAAGAACGTTAATCGTGAGTGATTGCTTACCTTTCGAGGCTACAGATGAACGAGAATAAGATGAGTTACGAATTCCAAGCACGAATTCCAAAGCAAAACAGATTGGCATGAAACTTGATGAACAAAGCTGATAATAAGAAATCGACGAAATTAAATCGGAATTGGATCGATGAAGACAATTGATACAAGCAAACTTATGTAACTATATATGACTATATATATATATAAACATCAAAATTCTAAGTTCAAGCCTATATCAAATTAAATATACATGTGTGATGACCTAGAATTTTGGCAATAGCAATTTGATAATCTTCATTTATATAATCTAAATTGGCAATATTGGTTTGATAATATTCTTTTATAATTATTTAAATTGGCATATTTATCTTTTTTAAACAAATAAAAGTATGTTTTCAAATCATATTTGTAGATATATTGTAAATAGGGAGCTTTGGCCCGAATTTAATGAAAAAAGGTATGTTTTCAAATTATTATAATATATATGTATATATATTGTGATTTGCAATATATGTTTTAAATTCAATGTATTAATTTTCAAAAGGCTATTTAAAGATAAAATCTATATTTTCAAACATTTAAGATAGTATATGTATATATTTATTTATTAAAAGTATTTTAGCTTAATAGGATTTGTTATAAAGATTTAGTACATTTTCTTTTAAAATTTAAAATGAAATTTAATAAGAGGTATAAAATAATCTTTCTTTTTAAAATACACATGAATTTAGTATGTACATATATATTAAGAAAACATAAAACATATTAATAAAAAAGCATAAGAAATTTATAAAATTAAGATTTAAACATTTGTAAACATATAATACAAGCATTAGACATTTGTAAAATAATGAATTCATGCATAATACATGTATAAGCTATGAAAAATGAAAAAAACAAGTGGCACATATTGTTCTTTAAAAATTCAATTATATAATATAGTGTTTTAGAGAAAACCTGGTTTTCAGTTCAAAAGCATTCTCACCTTCCTTCCTCAATCTTCTTTCATTTTCAAAACTAAAAACATAACTAAGAACCTGAAAAGAAAATAAAATCAAACTGTTTCAACCTGAGATCGAGCAAGTTCAATCTCAACACAACATTTAGCAAGGTTTCAACTCAAAACATGAAGGTCGGATCAATTCAAATTTAAATAGCAAGTAGCGGATTCAAGCTTCAGTTTCAAATAAGAGTCCAGATCAAATAAAAGGTTGTTCTTTGTTTTATAATCTGCTGAGTAAACACCTTTTAAAATCAAAAATATGTGTTTATACTTTGATGTTTTTGCTTAATCTGTGAAGAAATATTGTAGATATGATCTGCATTGATGTTTTTTAAAACTAGAATATAGTTGAAAGTACTTTGTATTTTATGCGCATGTCTCTCTGTGTGTGTATAAATATACATATACATACATACATACATACATACATATATATATATATATATATATATATATATATTGGCCTCTGTTATTTTTCGAAGGCTCAGGAACAACCTTCAAAAATTCATATCTTCCCAAAGAATCAATGTCAGACTATGATCATTGAAAAGAAAATGATGATAACAATGTAAATTCATTTTTAAAATAGCTCCAAGTGGAAATATTTAGAAAATATTTAGAAAATAGGAAAATACAGAGAAATCTTTTTAAATGAGAAAAATCAATGATCATAATTTTGAGTTTTGATTTGACGTTTTGATTCGTACATGAAAATGAAGATTTTGGAAAGTAATTTCACGATTTTTAAGTGTGTGAATGTCGAGTTATCTCGAGATGATCGGATTTGGGTTTTTCAATCAATTCCAACGAACGACGTCGAGTTGTGGGTCGTGTCAGTTGTCGAAGGTAGCTTGAAGGTTGGTGATCATCGAAAAAATGGTGGTGCGATTTATTATTCGTGTGGAGGAGGTGCGACATCGTTTTAGGATTTAATGGTTAGTTTGGTCGACGTTGCTGTCGAGGTTCCTCTGTCGTCAATGATGCATCATGGCCGATCGGACATGGAGGATGGTCGCGTGGGATGGTGATGCTTCTCTAGACGAGGCGGCGTGGGTTCCGGTGGACGAGATCGTCGGAGCGAGGCTGATTTAGTCGATGGGTTGGGTTCCAGGAAGAGATCGATTGGCTCGAATTTGTTTTGTTGTCGTATTCGATGCACTGGATAGTCAGGATGTCTTGGGTTAGTGTCGGCGACTTTACGAGGGTCGGGGAGTTGGTCGAAGAAGCGTGGGATGGCGTGCACGGTGCACGTGTGTACGTCTGTGTTTGGTTTTTTTTATGGCATGGAGAAGAGAGGGTTCTCTCAAGTTTGTCTCGAAGTATTTTGTGGGTTGATGTAACAACCCAGAAATTTTAATAAATATTTTGATTCAAACATTGATTTTTAATCATTTAAAATTGAAGTTTTAGAATTTTCCAATGTAATTTTGGGTTTTGTTTATAATTCATTCTTCCAAATACAATAAAATAAATATTTCAAAAAAATTTATATTTTGGTCAATTGTGGTCAAACTTTGACTTTCAGTTGAAATTTTAAATTGAATTTTTAATTTCTAATCTTTTTCTTTGAAACTGTATTTGATTCTGATATTCGTGCCGCTTTTCATTTCGTTAAATTTTGTTTTATACTTGTAAAATCTGATACATTTCAGCATTTTACACGAGATTATTTTCAGCATTTTTCTGTTTATTTTCTATTCTATATTTTTCTACTTCATTTCTAATTTCTATTTTATTTTCAATTTTCAATTTTGTTTGGACTTTTTATGTGATTTTATTTGATTTTTATTGGATTTTTGGGTTGGAAATTCAAAAAGTCTTACGTTTCTTTGCTTGGAAATGAAGTAAGGCCTTTACATTTTCAAGTCGTTCACTCCACTAACCCTAGCCGCCACTTCTCTTTGTCATTCAAGTACAAAAATTATTCTCATCTCACCTTTTTCTCATTTGCAACTTCCTGAACAAAAGAAAAAAAACCAGTAAGTCATGGCCTCCTCTTTCTTCTTTTTCTTTTTTTCTTTTTCCTTGGTTTGTTCCTCCTTTAGCATGCTCGACCACCTCCTATTTTCCGACCATCTCTTCCTCACCACCACCACCTGACAGACCTCCATCACTATCTCATCGTCCCTATCCTAGCCTTGACCAATAGATCTAAACACATCACCTATTTGCCTTGCAAACCCTATCTAAGACCACCATACCATCATACCCGTCCTTCTAGCCTCGGCCACCCTTTATTCCTCCACCATGCCTTGCCTTGCCGTGATCTACACCACCCCAAGCCATGCCTTATGACCACTTGACCCAAGCCTAGCCATGGTCGAGCACTTTAGACATAGGGCCGAGCCTATATGTGCGCTTGACCTTTCATTTGCCTAGCTTTTTGCCTTCCATGCATTTAACTTCCCATCTCTTCACCTTCCATAGCCTACCCGTGCTTCTACCTAACCATAGCCGAGCCTAGATGCATTAAACAATGACGGCTGAGCCATGTTGTGGTGATGGTCTAGCCACGTGTCAAGGTGGCTGAGCCCACTTATTGATTAAACCAATGTTTTCTTCACTTTTTTTCATTTTGATTTATATATTTATGTGTTGAACATATAGATTTGTAAATATTGTATATTTTTTTGTTACAAGATCTGAATCTTGGCTCATCGTCTACTTGAATCTAAGTCGTGCTTTGCCGTGCTTTCCGAAGTTTATTCGTGTGTTTTGAATTTGATCTCTTACTTTAGAAGGTTTGTTTATCACTCTCGATATTCGTACTTATATAAATGTGGAACAATGGCATGTGAATTGTAGTAATTGGTATGCTTTGTTAACAGTAATTTGGGTATGCTTGTGATATGATTATATGATGTTAAAATCTGATTATATACTTGTTACATCACCTGGTATGATATGCTATGCTATAGTGTTCCTTTTATTTTCTGTTTCTCACACTGCAAGTTCTCTGTAGAATAGAATCACTATGGGTTGAAATGATACATACCCGAACGGACTTTAGAATAGGAAAAAATCGTTATGAGCTGAAATGGTAGGCTTAAGCGATTTTTATTTATTTTATTTGACTTGGGATTGCGGGTTTGAAATGAAAGAACCCAGATTTTTATTTTTAAATTATGGATTGATATCTGTATCACTTGATCTAGGTTAGAAAATTATATACAGACCCGTGGTTAATTTTAAATATTTTCTGAAATTTATTAAGTATTTTTGAAATTTAAAATACGAAATTTTAACTTAAATTGGATTTAAATGATTTAAATAATGTAATAGTGATTTTCTATAAGTTAAAATGTGTAAGTAAATAAATGGTTTAAAATGTAACTTAAAATATGACTTAACTTTATAATTGAAAATTTAGTTTCAAAATGGGAATTTTAAGCTTAATTTAGTAATAAGAATAATTTGTTTATGAAATGGGTATTTTTAAATTTAAGTATTACATTGTTTGTTATGATAAAAAGTTAAGTAAACAATGTACTTTTGACTTAATAAATGAGTTATAGTTTAATTTGGATATTTTATTTATAAAATTTAATCATAAGTTAAATGATATCCAAATAAATATTTTTGAAAAGTGAGATATATTTTATAAGTTAAAAATGGTGAAAACTGAAACTTATAATGTTTCTGAAATGTTATAATAAAACTTATTTTTGTAATGGAAGCATTCCAAATTGTTGTGGTTTAAGGTAGCATTTTTTAAGTGCTATAATTTTTGGAAATATACTGTTTTTCTAAAATACTAATATATCTACTGTAACATTTTATAAGTGCTATTTATTCTGAAATTGACTGTTTTTGAAATACTAATATATTTACTGTAACATCTTACAAGTGCCACCGTTTATGAAAATATACTATTTTTCTAAAATACTATATATCTACTATAACATTTTATAAGTACTGTTGTTTTTGAAATTGAACTGTTTTTAAAATACTAATATATCTACCGTAACATTTTATAAGTGCTCCTGTTTCTGAAATTGAACTGTTTTAAAATACTAATATATCTACTGTAACACTTTATAAGTGTTGCTGTTTCTAAAAAATACAATGTTTCGAAATTGTTGTAATTGAATGAACTTAGAAAATGCTACAACTCTGGAAATGAACATTATGTTTTCGCTGGGTCTTGACATTGAATTTAAATGGTTTAAATGAATATATTTTGATTTGAAATATAAACCATTTTAAAATTTATAACCGCGGGTAATAATAACGTTTGGTTGTTAAAAAGACCAGGATTAGAAGTTGTCATACTCTCTTCCAACTCCAAAAACCACTTTAATAACCGTGTACGTATGGCATTCAACGGGCTAATGAGGTCTCTCCTCTTATCGGACACACTTCTTCGTATGGCATTCTATTACTTTGTGATTGATTGATGCGCACCTTTGATTTTTGGGAGTGTGGCTCGAGGTGGACGGTAGTGGCTGCTACGCGTTACCACAGGTCCGGAAGTGCAATTGGTATATCTACCCTGGCATTGCCTAGTTGTGCCGTGTTACCTACCCTAGCGCACCTTGTACGAGTTTTGATTTGTGTCGTACCTATGGAGTATTTATGGTAGCCTCCCGATCTGGAGGTACAACGGTACTGTATAGACTATTGGCACTATATATGTGTTAAGGTAGAAAATTTAAAGCCTTAACGCTATTTTTATGTAAGTTTACTTTACTATTAGACATTATTATAATAGCATATATTACTACATAGTAAATAGTTCAAAGGATCCTTAAAGGATGGGTGGTCCCATGCATCCTTTAAGTTACTTGTGTATTTGTATTACAGTTCACTTGAGTTGTTTTACATTATATAAGTATGTATTTCCTAACTCGAGTGTTTTGTGTTTTGCTTTACGCTCGGGTTAGCCTGACTATCAGCTTTGGATTCCACCTTCTAGAGCTAAAGGATTTGCTGGAGATTATTCATCTATCTAGTTGTTGTCTATTTCTATTCAGTATTTCTATTCAGCTTATGTATTAGTAAATACTTATGTATTGGGATTTCTGTTGTATTTACTTTTCAGACATCGGATTTTGTACTTGTTCTGTGACTATGTTTGCAGTAGCTTCATGAACTACTATTGTTATTTTATTTTCCTTCGAGTTATTCTGATTTATCTGTTCTGTGATTCTGAGATTGGTTTTGTTTGCTCCAAATTACATTACAATCTACTATTTTGAATTATTCAAGTCCGACATGTATGGTTTCATTGTCGATTTGAATTGTCCAAAATAGTGGGTCGTTACATTTGGTATCAGAGCTTTGGTTGTAGGCAAACCTTAGCCTGTGGAGCAAAAACTCATTAGAGATAGGGTAGAAATACCCTAGAATGAGTGAAATCAATACTGGAATCCTTCTTTGTGAGAGAACATATTTTAAAGTATAAAATGAATTTTCAAATGATTTTCAAAAGATTTTCAAAGAGTATTTTGATATAAAAACTTTTCTTGTTTTGAAATCAGATTTTCCTTAACTTCTTTCTTTTCCTTATTCATCTTGTTAGTTATTTCTGTGTTTAGGAATTTCTTTCAAGTTGAGTCTTATATTATCTTGTCATATCTAATCTTGTCTTTGTTTCTATAATTACCTCTGTCCTAAAATTCATTCTTGATTTTTTAGGATGAGTCGTAGGAATGCTAGAGGTAGGGGATGTGGGTTTGCCCTAGCTCCTGAGCCCGCTGCACCAGTTAGGTTCACTAAACTCGGTAAGGAATACACTAAGCTTAGTGGCACCAAGTTTACCAGATCTAAGAGAATTATTGAGGCTCGATAGTGGTTGAAGGATTTGGAGAGGATTTTCTCCGGTCTTGAGATCACTAATGCCCAACAGCATCAGTTGGCAGCTTGGCAGTTGAAGGGAGCAGCTTTGGATTGGTGGGAGTCTGTCATAGCTCACACTGCTGAGGCTGACATTGTTGATACGCGAAGATTTTAATCAATGACAATGTGCTTCAACAAAAAGGAAGAGATATGTGCAAAGCTAAAGAAAGAACGATGAAGACCAAGGTTAAACATAAGTATGATTTTTATAGGTCTTAGTTTAGATTTATTGTTAAAATCTATCCTCAAGAGGCTTGCACAAACACTAGAACACATTTTATAAACTTCGTTTTTATTTAAACTTTCACTGTGCATATTTTAGTAGTTCAGTCGACTGAACAGGAATGGCCAGTCGACTGAAACTGGTACACATATATAAACATGCACAGTTTCAATCGACTGAACTTTCTGCATAGTCGACTGAATTTGTTCCTGAAAATTTTACTTCATATTTTCAGTTGATTGAATTCCCTGCTCAGTCGACTGAATTTGAACCTGCGAATTTTCTCTGAAAAGACACCTTCTTCCTTTTAAGAGTTGCAACCATTCTCCAATGGAAATGGAAGCATCTCTTGTTTGCAACCTTTGACAACAAATGCACCTCTTCTACAAGTATAAATACATGATTCTAACATCATTCAATTTACCGAATTCTCTTGCTTTAATCTTACTATTTTCTTGATCATATTCTCTAGATATTCTCAAAGCAATCACCAATCTATTGCTTGAATCACTGTTTTGTTTATAACATTCTTTTGATTCATAGCAATTCACATTTCCCAAATCTTCACAAACACATTGCATACTCTCGAGGATAAGATTATAAGAATATTGTACTACATTAGACTCATTAGAGTTGACAAGAACACAACAAGTCGAATATTGTTTTTTAGTAATTGAGTTGAAGTCCTCTTCGGTAGTTGAGGCAAGAAATCCCATTCAGTTGTTCGGGTAAGTTGTAAACCTATTCCCCCGGGTTAAGTGAGGGTTGTTAGTAGAATTCCTAAGAGAAGCTTAGAGACTGGACGTAGGACAAGAGGTCCGAACCAGTATAAAGTCTTGGTGTCTTCTTTACCTATTACTTATCGTTATTTATCTATATCATTCCACTATTCCATATTATATGATCCTACCGCATAGCCCATCTTACAATTGGTATTAGAGCAAGGTCGTCATATAACCATAACACCGTTATTAGACATATTGATAATATGGAAAATAACGCAAGTACAAGCACAACATCTGCCTATAGTTCTACATTTGCAGAAGGACAATCTACCCAAAGACCCCCCTATTCAATGGACTAAACTACAACTATTGGGCTACAAGGATGAGGATTTATATGCAAGCAACAAGTTTCGAAGCCTGGAATGCTACTCAAGCAGAGTTTGTTGTACCCATGACCGATATCCTACATGGACACAAACTCAGAAGAATGAAGCTAGTGCAAATGCCAAAGCTATGAATATGCTATTTTGCACCCTGGATAGAAATGAATTCAACCGTGTTAGCATATGTACTACTGCATATCAGATATGGGAAACACTTAAAGTCATACATGAAGGCACAAACAAAGTTAAACAAACAAAGATATCCATGCTGAAGAACCAATTCCAAAACTTTAGAATGTGACAAAATGAATCCATCAATGACATGTACTCGAGATTTCAAGACATTCATCATGCCTTAATAAGACTAGGAGAAAAATACACGGATTTTGACATTGTGTCTAAAGTTCTAAATTCACTCACTGATGAATGGGAGAGAAAAGTACTAGCAATCGAGGAAGCAAATGATCTATCTACAATGAAACCAAAAGAATTGATTGGAAATCTTAAGTCGTATGAAGTAAATATGCAAGCTAAGAAAGATCAAGCTCAAGAAAGAAAGAATACTGCTTTTCATGCAGAAAAGGAAGAATCAGAGTCTGAAGATGAGGATCTAGCATTTATAGCAAAAAATTTCAAGAAATTCCTAAAGTATAGAAAAGGAAACAAAAACGGATTCAAAAAGAATTTCTTGAACAAACCTTCATCCTCAAATATAGAATGCTTCAATTGTCACAAGAAAGGACACATGCAAAAAGATTGTCAAGAACAAATGAAGGATAATCAGAAAAGCTTCAACAACAAAAACAAGAAGGATAAATTCAAAAAGAAGGCATTTTCTGTAACATGGGACGATTCAGATTCATCTTCATCCGAAAATGATAGTGACAGCGACAATGAACAGGCAAATGTATGCTTCATGGCTCAAGATTCTGAGGTATGTAATTTAACTTTCGATGATTTAATTGAAGTAAACACTGAACTTTTAAGCACAACAAAAATTCTTAAAAAGAAAATTAAGGAAATTCATGAAAATCAAAATAAAGCTGAGTTTGAGAGAGATATGTTAAATGATGAAAAGAAAATTCTTGAAGAAGAACTTGAAAAAGTTCAAGAATCTTATTCAACTTCGGAAACTCAATTATCACTTTTAAGTCAAGAAATTAAAACTCAAAAGAAAAAGAATGATGTATTTGTTTTTGAAAATCACGAGTTAAAAATTAAGATTAAACATGTTGAATTAGAAAATAATAGTCTTCAAGCTAAATTAGATGACATCACTAAAAATGTTTCTAACTTTAACAAAGGAAGAGAAAATTTATCTAAGATATTAGAAAATTCTCAATCATCTTCAAACAAACAAGGTTTAGGTTATAAAAAAGAGTCAAAAATTCCTAATAAGAAAAATATAAAACTTAACAGGAATGTTGATTCAAAACAACAAATATTGCTAAAGAAACCTATTAAAACCAAAGTAGAAACCAAGGTAGTTAAAATTTGGGTACCAAAGACTAACAATGTATTAATTAGAAATAAATATATTAAAACATTTATGGATAATGTTCATCATAATGAAAACTATATTTATAAAAAGGATATTGAACCAAATTGGGTTTGGTTTCCTAAACTCTAACTTTTTAGGACCCTATTAAAAGGCGGGTACCAATAATTTCATATTTATTTTCAGGTCCCACTCAAAAAGAAGAAATGGATATTAGACAGTGGTTGTTCAAAACACATGACCGGAGACAAAGATATGCTTACAAACATCACATACTTTGATGGTGGCTCGGTTACCTTCGGAGACAATTCAAAAGGCTATATCATCAGCAAAGAAGATGTGAACAATTACAGTACATGAAATTTACCTTTTATAACAAATGTTTCATTAGTTGAAAATTTAAAACATAATCTACTTAGCATAAGTCAACTGTGTGACAAAGGCTTTAAAATAACTTTCTCGGATAATAAATGTAGTATTTTTAATCAAAACCAAAATCTTATTTTTGAAGGAAATAGAGATAGAAATATTTATGTTCTAAATATGAATATTAATCATAATACAAGTATGTGTTTACTTGCCAAAGATAATGATCCTTGGTTATGGCACAAGAGATTTTGTCATATAAATTTTAAAACTATTAGAAAACTTTCTAAAAATGAATTAGTAAGAGGTTTACCCAAAATAAACTTTAAAATAAATAATCTTTGTGATGATTGTCAAAAAGAAAAATTAACGAAATCATCTTTCAAAACTAAGAAAAATATTTCGACTTTACAACCACTAGAATTACTACATATGGATTTATTTGGACCAACACAAGTTCAATCCATTAATCATAATCGATACGTATTTGTAATAGTTGATGATTTTTCAAGATATACATGGACTATTTTTGTGAAAAATAAAAGTTACACTTTTGAGCATTTTAAAACATTTGTCAAAAGAATTCAAAACACTAAACATTTGAAAATTAAAAATATTCGAAGCGATCATCGCGGCGAATTCGAAAATGAAGCTTTTGAAACTTTTTGTAAAAAGAAAGGAATAAATCACAACTTTTCATTTCCTAGAACTCCTCAACAAAATGGAGTTGTAGAAAGAAAGAATAGAACATTACAAGAATGCGCAAGAACATTATTAAATGGATGTTCTCTACCAAAACATTTTTGGGCAGAAGTCGTTGCTACTGCATGTTATGTTTTAAATAGAATACCAATTAGACCATTAACTAAAAATACTTCTTACGAACTATTTAATAATAAAAAGCCAAATATATCTTATTTTAAAATATTTGGATCAAAATGTTTCATTTTAAATACAAAAGATCAACTAGGAAAATTCGATCCAAAAGCTGACGAAGGAATTTTCGTAGGATACTCAGAACGAAGTAAATCATATCGAATATTTAATAAACGAACAAACATAATTGAAGAAACTTTGCATATATCTTTTGATGAAAATTTTAATAAAAATTTTAATATAAAAGATGATGAAGAATTGATAAATATAGAAGAAACAAACCTTGAAAATAGTAATAATGAATTAAGGTCTCCTCCTAGAATATTACGACATCATCCAACTCAAAATATAATAGGAACTCAAAATATAATAGGAGAAATAAATTCTCAAGTTAGGACAAGAAATCAACTAAATCAAATGGGTCATGTAGCTTTCATTTCATCAATAGAAGCTAAAAATCCTAAAGAAGCATCAACAGATTATTATTAGATTATCGCAATGCAAGAAGAATTAAATCAATTTGAACGTAACGATGTTTGGGAATTAGTTCCCCCTCCTGACAATCAATCAGTAATAGGAACAAAAATGGATTTACAAAAATAAAGTAGATGAACAAGGTAATATAACAAGGAATAAAGCAAGACTAGTAGCACAAGGGTATAATCAAGAAGAAGACATTGATTTTGAAGAAACCTTTGCTCCCGTTGCAAGACTTGAAGCAATACGTATACTATTAGCCTTTGCATGTTTTCACAATTTTAAACTTTATCAAATGGATGTTAAAAGTGCATTTTTAAATGGTTTTATTAAAGAAAATGTATACGTAGAACAACCTCCTTTGTTTATGCATGAAAAATATCCAGATCATGTATTTAAATTAAAGAAAGCACTATATGGTCTTAAACAAGCACCTCGTGCTTGGTATGAAAGACTTAAAAGTTATTTATTAAATTCGGGATTTAAAATTGGAAAAGTAGATCAAACACTTTTTAATAAAAATACTACCAAAGATATTTTAATAATTCAAATATACGTAGACGATATTATTTTTGGTTCAATAAATGAAAATTTATGTAAAGAATTTTCAAATATAATGACTAATGAGTTCGAAATGTCTCATATGGGAGAATTATCATATTTTCTCAGACTTCAAATCAAACAATTAACAAATGGAATTTTTATAAACCAAGAAAAATATTGTGCTAATTTAATTAAACGATTCGGCATGGAAAACACTTCTACTAAACCTACTCCTATGAGTAGCACTACACATCTCGATCGAGATGAAAATGGCAAAAGTATAGATCAAAAATTATTTAGAAGCATGATAGGTTCCTTACTTTACTTAACCGCTAGTAGACTAGACATAATGATGACTGCATGTTTATGTGCACGTTTTCAATTTAATCTTAAAGAATCACATTTAAGAGCGGTAAAACGAATTATGCAATATCTTAATAATACTAAAGATTTTGGTCTTTTCTATCCAAAAGAGTGTCCATTTGAGTTAGTATCATTTAGTGATGCTGATTTTGGTGGATCTCGAACAGATAGAAAAAGTACAAGTGGCACGTGCCATTTCATCGGAAAATCACTTGTATCTTGCTTTAATAAGAAACAAAATTGTGTTTCACTTTCCACGTGTGAAGCGGAATATATATCAGCCACATTAGCATGTACTCAAGTTATCTACATGCAACAAACACTTAAAGATTTTAATATAAATTTAACAAATTCTACAATATACTGTGATAATACAAGTACAATAAACTTATCTAAAAATCCGGTTAATCACTCTCGTACAAAACATATAGATATTCGTCACCATTTTCTACGTGACAATGTAGAAAAAGGAAAAATTAATTTAGAACATATTTCTATCGAAAATCAAATTGCTGATATATTTACTAAACCTCTATTAGAAAACTCCTTCATAAAATTACGACGAGAGTTAGGAATAATGTCTTTTAAAGATATCATATAGAGAAAGTTAGAAAAATCTACAAAATTCAGTCGACTAACACTATATGCTCAGTCGACTGAATAAGGAAAAAAAACGAGATTTTCAATTTATTTTTCGAATATGTTACATAATATATTATAAAATAATAGTTATTTGTAAACCATACATTTTTAACCGAATTATGGCAACCATTAAATCATTTAGTGGATGATAAACTTTAAAGAATTATAACCACTATATATTTAGAAAATCCCTATTATAAATATATCGTAAAAATAATTCTTTTTCACAACTCATTCTCTCGAACAAAAGCTTGAAAAATTCATTATAAAAATGTCGTCCAATAGCTCTTTTTCCCCGATCAACATCACCTCTTCAGTCGATAACACTCCAACGTCTCCAAAACATCCCACTCCAACACCGACACATGAACCAGTTTACAAATGGAACAATTATCGTACTGGCTACACACCAGAATCCAAGAAAGCGAAACGCGGGCTCTTTATTTCTCTAGACACAAAAAGAAAGATTGATGAAATTCATCACTTTCAACAACAACAAATAAATCTTCAACGAGAATTATACTTCGAACCAAAAGTTACAGCCAGACGATTAAGCTTCTTAGAGAAAATCGATTTACGCTTTTGTGGCTCAAAAAGGAACGAAGTAGCTCAACCCCTACCTTGCCCCGTTAGTTCACTTGATCCATCTTCATCTTACCGTACACCAGTCGATACTGTGAATCTTTGGATGTCTCCTAAGACTCCTCAATATAGTCCAAATTCATGGGATATAAATTATATGAAGAATGAAGGGAAAAAGACTCCAAGTCCATCCCCTAAGAAATAGATAATTTTGAAATCTATTCATGGTGTTACATCTATATAATTGTAATTATTTCTTTAAATAAAGTGTTTACTTTCAAAATTAACTAAGAACAACAAAATACATGGGTCGGTCGACTAAAAACCCTGTTCAGTCGACTGAATTCAACCCAGAAAATTTTCGGGCTTCAATTCAGTCGACTGAACAGTCAATTCAGTCGACTGAACGCCAATTCCCAGACAACTTTCCCCTTTTAACCACCAATTTTTAACCTATCTCGTGCTCAAGCACCACCACTGCTTCGACATCTCGCGGCAAACGTCCGACACCTACGTTTACAGGGACGACATCCGAAGAGCAAACGAGTAGCAGCACAAGCGGAGCTAGTTGTGGCCAAGGAGGAAGAACGTACAGACCACCAACAGGAGGACCCGTTATACGTGAACCAACAGGAGGAAGAGAAGGCTTATATGACTGGGATAAAGATGAGTAATTTTAGTATGGTTTGATGTTTATTTATAACTTTCTTATGGCTTGTATAAATAGCCATTTCGTGCTTGTTCGACGCAACATTTTTAACTTTTTAAGCCATGGTTATGCAAATATTCTATTCTCTTTGCTTCAGTGATTGTTTTGATAAAATATTTCTACTGTTAGTTCTTCCTTTTTGTCGATGACAAAGGGGGAGAAAATCTATGGTACTAACTGTGTTTTGTAGGATAGATAGTGCATACTTTCAGGGGGAGAAAATAAGCAAATACATCTCTAGAATAAATCAGTATTGTCATCAATCAAAAAGGGGGAGAATGTTGATACGCGAAGATTTTGATCAATGACAATGTGCTTCAACAAAAAGGAAGAGATATGTGCAAAGATAAAGAAAGAACGATGAAGACCAAGGTTAAACATAAGTATGATTTTTATAGGTCTTAGTTTAGATTTATTGTTAAAATCTATCCTCAAGAGGCTTGCACAAACACTAGAACACATTTTCTAAACTTCATTTTTATTTAAACTTTCACTGTGCATATTTTAGTAGTTTAGTCGACTGAACAGGAATGGCCAGTCGACTGAAACTGGTACACATATATAAACAACAGTTTCAGTCGACTGAACTTCCTGCACAGTCGACTGAATTTGTTCCTGAAAAAATTACTTCATATTTTCAGTTGACTGAATTCCCTGCTCAGTCGACTGAATTTGAAGCTGCGAATTTTCTCTGAAAAGACACCTTCTTCCTCCCAAGAGTTCCAACCATTCTCCAATGGAAATGGAAGCATCTCTTATTTGCAACCTTTGACAACAAATGCATCTCTTCTACAAGTATAAATACATGATTCTAACATCATTCAATTCACTAAATTCTCTTGTTTTAATCTTACTATTTTCTTGATCATATTCTCTAGATATTCTCAAAGCAATCACCAATCTATTGCTTGAATCACTGTTTTGTTTATAACATTCTTTTGATTCATAGCAATTCACATTTCCTAAATCTTCACAAACACATTGCATACTCTCGAGGATAAGATTATAGGAATATTGTACTACATTAGACTCATTAGTGTTGACAAGAACACAACAAGTCGAATATTGTTTTTTAGTAATTAAGTTGAAATCCTCTTCGGTAGTTGAGGCAAGAAATCCCGTTCGGTTGTTCAGGTAAGTTGTAAACCTATTCCTCCGAGTTAAGTGAGGGCTGTTAGTAGAATTCCTAAGAGAAGCTTAGGGACTGGACGTAGGACAAGAGGTCCGAACCAGTATAAAGTCTTGGTGTCTACTTTACCTATTACTTATCGTTATTTATCTATATCATTCTGCTATTCCATATTATACGATCCTACCGTATAGCCCCATCTTATAGACATTTCTTGGGAGCAATTTAGGTATCATCCCCGGTTTGTTTCAAATTCGGTTCAGTTTCTCCTTTTTAAATCCGTCTTATGTTTCTTTATCGTGCTTTAGGGATGCTTTTATTGTGAAATGGATTCCGAGGCAGGGAAGTCTCAGCTTTATCGGGAATTCATGGATCTCAAATAGGGTGATATGTTTTTTGCCGAGTATGAGAGGAAGTTCAATGAACTTTCTAATTTTGGCCCTAATCTGATTGACACTCCTCTAAAGAAGAATGAGAAATTCATTGCTGGTGCCCATTTGGAATATTATGATCGTCTCGTCGCTCATGTGCATAGCCCTTTCACCAGTCTGATGGAACTGGCCATTAGATATGAGAATCCTACTTCTAAGGATCCTCCAGCTACTTTTTCTACTTCATCCCAGTCTTTTTCTGGTAATCCTAAGAAGAGAAAGGCCCAACTTTCATCATCAGAAGAAGAAATGGAACAAGACACTAGGTTTGAGATCTTCTTCTTCTCAGAGGCAGCCTGTTGACCTATCTGCCATTACTTGCTTCAGATGTGATCAGAAGGGACACTATGCTAATAGTTTTCCTACTTTAGCTGGCGCTGCTATTCCTCCTCCCGCTCAGTTGAACAGACGTGATCTCTGTCATATTTGTCTTCAGCCTGGCCACTTTAGGAAGGATTGCCCTATCAACAGAAGGGCAAGCCATCTGGTGTCTTTGCTGTTACCTCTGCATCTTCACCAGCTCCACCTTCTACACCTTCTCCTGCTCCTAGTGATAACCAAGGTACGCTTCAGGGCACCTTTACTTTGTTTAAATTTCCTGTTCGTGTTCTATTTGATACTGGAGCTTCCCATACCTTTATTTTTGTGGATCTTTGTGATAAGTTTGAGCATCTTCTTTCTCTCGAGTTTACTTCTGAATCTTTGTATGTTAAAAATCCTATTGGCGGTCCTACGAACCTTAGTAGGATTTGTAAAAGGGTGAAGCTCTTCTATTCTGGTTATCGGTTTTCTGGTGATTTCTATGTTCTGGGTTTTGATGCTTTTGGTCTATTGCTTGGAGGTGATTGGCTGAAGAGGCATGATGATGTTATCTCTTGTAAAACCCGAACTGTTTATCTTTTTGGTGAAAAAGGTGATTTTTTGGTGTTTCAGTATCGTTTGCCCCAGGATTTTGCTGGCAGTTTTATTTATTCTCTGGATTCTTCTCCTAGTGATCTTGATTCGACTCATGTGGTCAAACTATATCTCGATGCATTTGGTGAAGTCATTTCTTTACCTCCTAGGAAGGAAATTGATTTCCGTATTGATCTTATTCCTGGAGCTCGACCTGTAGTACTTCCTCCTAGAAGAATGGCACCCCATGAGAAGGTTGAGTTGAGGAAGAAAATTGAGGACTTGTTCTCCAAAGGTCTGATCAGACCTATCCAT
This sequence comes from Allium cepa, assembly GCA_030765085.1. NCBI lineage: Eukaryota > Viridiplantae > Streptophyta > Magnoliopsida > Asparagales > Amaryllidaceae > Allium > Allium cepa. The sequence goes on from CM060944.1 coordinate 127,609,921, forward strand.
TCAGAATGGGGAGCAACAATGGTTTTCTTCACAAGTCCGATGGTTCTTTAAGGATGTGTGTTGATTATATGGAGTTGAACAAGCTCACTATGAGAAATAGATATCCTATGCCTCGCATCAATGATATGTTCGATCAGCTCCATGGAGCTACGTTTTTCTCTCAGCTTGATCTTGCCATAGGTTTTCACCAGCTCAGAGTTGTTGAGGAACATATTCCTAAGACTGCTTTCCATACTGAGAATGGCTTTAATGAATGGTTAGTTATGCCTTTTGGTTTGACTAACACTCCTGCTTTCTTTGTTGATTTGATGAATCATGTTTTTCGTGACGTGATTAACAAGTTTGTTCTAGTCTTTGTTGATGATATCCTTGTCTTCTCCAAGTCAAGGGAAGAGCATGAGACACATTTGAAATTTGTTCTAGAGACTCTTAGAAATCATCAGTTGAAGGCTAAATTCTTGAAATGATATTTCTAGAGAGACGAAGTCCGGTTCCTTGGACATATTGTTTCTAGTATTGGTGTTTCAGTTAATCCAGTCAAGGTCACTGCGATCAATGTAAGTCTTTCCATTCTTCTATTTCTATAATATGTTCATTCTATCTTTTCTATGGTCCTTATTTTTCCCTATTCTGTTGTAGGATTGAGAAACTCCTAGGAGTCCATCTGATATTCGTAGTTTTCTGGGCCTTGCCAGTTACTATCGGAGATTCATTGAGAATTTCGCTTGGATTTATGCACCTCTCACTGCTTTAACTCGAATAAATGCTAAGTTTAAGTGGAGTGACAAGTGTAAAGCGGCATTCAATGAGTTGAAGCGTAAGCTTACTTCCGCACCAGTGTTTACTGTTCCAAATGGAAATGAGCGATTAACGGTATACATTGATGCTAGTCGTGAGAGTTTGGGAGCTGTACTGATGCAAGACGGGAAGGTCATTGCTTATGCCAGTCATCAGTTAAAAACCCATGAGGCTAATTATGCAGCTTGTGATTTGGAATTGCTTGTTGTGGTTTTTGATTTGAAGCTTTGGAGGCATCGTCTTTTGGGTGCTAAGTTTGAGCTCTTTACTGATCATCGGTCTTTGAGATATATCTTCACCCAAAAGTATTTGAATCAGCGGCAGGATAGGTGGCTTGAGTTTCTAGCTTCTTATGATCTCGACATTAGTGAAACCCCAAGGAAGGCTAATGTTGTAGTTGATGCTTTGAGTCGGAAGAAGGCTATGCTGTGTTAGCTTGTTGTTTCTTCTCCTCCTCTTTTGGATCATATCTTTGCTAAGCAGGATGAGGATAGGATTATCATATCATTTAATGAGAGTGTTCGTAGTAGAGTTGGTAGTAGCGGTCCTGATGGTAGTGGAGATTAGATCGATGATAGAGGGATTTTGAGGATTAATAATCGAATTTGTGTCTCGAATGTTGATGGATTGAGGCAAGAGTTACTTCGGGAAAATCATCGATCCAGACTTTCTATTCATCCTGGTGTGATAAAGATGTATTAGGATATGAAGAAGCTTTATTGATGGATAGGTATGAGGCAAGAAATCTCTATCTTTGTTAGTAGGTGTGTGACTTGTCAACAAGTCAAGGCAGATCATCAAAAGACCCCTGGTTTGTTGCAGCCCCTTGTGGTTACCAATTGGAAATAGGAACAGGTTTCCAGGGATTTTATTGATGGATTACCGAGGACTCGAAGTGGTAACGAGAGTATTTGGGTTATCGTTCATAGATTGACCAAATAAGCTCATTTCACTCCGGTCAAATCTACCTGTTCCACTTCTAGTTTATCTGAGATCTATATGAGGGAGATTGTTCGTCTCCATGGTGTTCCTATCAATATTGTTTGTGATCTAGATTCTATATTTACCAGTCTGTTCTGGAAAGCTTTTCAGGAATCTTTGGTACTCATTTGAATCTGAGCACTGCTTACCATCCGTAGACCGACGGTCAATCGGAAAGAGTGAATCGGATTCTCGAAGATCTTCTTCGTGCTTGTGTTCTTGATTATGGAGGATCTTGGGAAGATCATCTCCACCTTGTTGAATTCACCTATAACAACAGTTATCAGGTATATTTTCGGGCTTCTATCTCAATCTTATATGGATCTTTTATCTATCTCATTCCGTCTTTGAATTCGGGAAAGTATTGAAATGTCTCCGCTTGCTGCTCTTTACGGAGGACCTTGTAGATCTCCATCTTGCTGGATTGAATCTGGTAATCGTTTGGTTCTTGGTCCTGATATGATTTTGGATGCTTCTGAGAAACTTGAGGAGATTAAGAGGAAGATGAGGATTGCTCAGGGCAGGCAAAAGAAGTATGTTGATTGGCGTAGGAGGAGTTTAGAGTTTTCTGTTGGTGATCTGGTTTTCGTTAAGGTCTCTCTCTTAAGGAATGTGATTCGGTTTGGTCGAAAAGGAAAGCTTGCTACTAGGTTTGTTGGTCCTTTCCATATCTCTAAGGGGATTGTTTCTTTAGCTTTTCGTCTGGATTTGCCAGAGAAGTTTTCTGGAGTACATAATGTATTCCATGTTTCGCATCTTCGTCGATATCTGCATGATCCATCTTTGATTGTCCAGCCTTCTGCTCTCGAGAGTTTGGGTATTGATCCCAATCTTACCGTCGAGAGGAAGCCATTTTGTATTTTTAAAAGAGGTACGAAGCAGCTGAGAAGAAAATCTATTAACCTGGTCAAAGTGCAGTGGAATACCGATGATTGGAAAGGTACCTGGGAGACGAAGGAGAGCATGCGTGCTTCGAATTCGGAAATGTTTGTTTCAGGTACTATTTGCTTTTCAATCTTATCTTTCCTTGTTTTCGTGTCTCGTTCCTTTTGGAGGACGAAAAGTTTTGAGTAGTGGAGAGTGTAACAACCCATAAATTTTAATAAATATTTTAATTCAAACTTTGTTTTTTAATCATTTAAAATTGAAATTTTGGAATTTGTTGATAATTTATTTTTCCAAGTATAATAAAATAAATATTTTTAGAAATTTTATATTTTGGTCAACTGCGGTCAAACTTTGACTTTCAGTTGAAAATTTTAAATTTGAATTTAATTTCTAATCTTTTTCTTTGAAACTGTATTTGATTCTGATATTCGTGTTGCTTTTCGTTTCGTAAAATTCTGTTTTATACTTTTAAAATCTGATACATTTCAGCGTTTTACACACGATTATTTTCAGCATCTTTCTGTTTATTTTCTATTCTATATTTTTTACTTCATTTCTATTTTCTATTTTATTTTCTATTTTGTTTGGAATTTTTATGTGATTTTATTTGATTTTTATTGGATTTTTAGCTTGGAAATTCAAAAAGTCTTAGGTTTATTTTCTTGGAAATGAAGTAAGGCCTTTACATCTTCTAGCCATTCACTCCACTAACCCTAGCCACCACTTCTCTTTGCCATTCACGTACAAAAATTATTCTCATCTCTTTCTCATTTACAACTTCCTGAACAAAAGAAAAAAAAACCAGTAAGTCATGGCCTCCTCTTTCTTCTTTTTCTTCTTTTTCCTTTTTCTTTTGTTTGTTCCTACTTTAGCATGCTCGACCACCTCCTATTTGCCAACCATCTCTTCCTCACCACCACCACCTGACTGGCCTCCATCACCATATCATCATCCATATGCCTAGCCGTGACCAATAGATCCAAACCTATCACCTATTTGCCATGCAAGCCCTAGCCGAGACCACCATACCATCAGCCCTTCCTTCTAGCCTCGGCCACCCCTTATTCCTCCCACATGCCTTGCCTTTTCGTGATCTACACCACCCTAAGCCGTGCCTTATGACCAAATGACCAAGCCTAGCCATGGCCGAGCACTTTAGACATAGGGCCGAGCCTATGTGTGCACTTGACCTTTCATTTTCCTAGCTTTTTGCCTTCCATGCATTTAACTTGCCATCTATTCACCTTCCATAGCCTAGTCGTGCTTCTACCTGACCATAGCCTAGCCTAGATGCCTCAAACAATGATGGCCGAGCCATGTTGTGGTGATGGTCTAGCCATGTGTGAAGGTGGCCGAGCCCACTTATTGATTAAACCAGTGTTTTCTTCACTTTGTTTCATTTTTGATTTATATATTTATGTGTTGAACATATAGATTTATATATGTTGTATATTTTGTTGTTACAAGATCTGAATCTTGGCTCATCATACACACAAATTTAAGTCGTGCTTTGTCGTGCTTTCCAAAGTTTATTCGTGTGTTTTGAATGTGATCTCTAGCTTTAGAAGGTGAGTTTATCACTCTCGACATTCGTACTTATATAAATGTGAAACAATGACATGTGAATTGTAGTAATTTGTATGCTATGTTGACGGTAATTTATGTATGCCTTGATATGATTATATGATGTTAAAATTTGATTATATACTTGTTACATCACCTGATACGATATGCTATGCTATATTGTTCCTCTTATTTTCCGTTTCTCACACTCAAGTTCCCTGTAGAGTAGAATCACTATGGGTTGAAATGATACATACCCGAACGGACTTTAGAATAGGTAAAAATAGTTATGAGCTGAAATAATAGGCTCAAACGGTTTTTATTTATTTTATTTGACTTGGGATTGCGGATTTGAAATGATAGAACCCGAATTTTTATTTTTAAATTACGGATTGATGGAATCCAATCTCCAATAAGTGCCGTACGTTTTAATTGTGCCCAACTATGTTGGAACGTGAGATGTAAGCATTCTAGTTATTTTCTATTTTACTTGAAAACCCTAGACATTATTATAATATCACTAGGTTTCCTATCAAATGTTTTGGTTATCGTAAGGTAAAAACCTGACATGTTTATTCGCGGCGTGATCATACGAGATACCTTTGATTTCAAATGATTTTCAAAGTTAAATAACTTTAACCCGTTTACTCACACCAGAACCATGTCTGACCCAGAGTTTATTTTCTGTTTTCTTTAACTCTTGGGTACTCAAATTTTATGAGTGGCCAAGGGATTTTGGTTTGCTTTGACGAATTTGGAGAAGACTGTGAGCAGGAGGATTAAGCGTATATTGATGTTTTATTTCCGCTGTGTTGCTGTCTTGTTTGGGATTTTGAGTTGTATGATTGACAGGTCTTCATGACTATCTAATGTGTTGTATAAGCTATGTAACTCTAATGTATATGACTATTATGTTATACTTATGTGATGTAATATATTTTATTCATTCCACTGCAAGATTCTGATATTGTTTAGTTCTTTCTTTCCTATCTTTTCTCTTTTCTATCCCTTTCTTTCTTATTGATGATGCGTCTTTCTATGGGGTGAAAGGTGGGTCATCACAACATGCATCTTCTAAAACCATATATATATATATATATATATATATATATATATATATATTTCAAACAGTATAAACCAAAATATTATTAGTAGACTATCAATTATACGTCTACAACAACATATATAATGTATACTTTTCTAATCATATATGCACTGCTGACATATTATAAAACTAGCATATACATAAAGCCTTGGATATAATATAACCTATATATATGATAACTAATATATAAACAAATAGGTAATCTTAAATATAACATATAAGATTGATATATATGATATATGATATATATATATATATATATACTGACACTACGACTATATTATATATATAAACAGGCTGTGCAAACCATTATACCAATATACATAAATCTCATATATCACAACACTTTCAACATACTATACTTGTACTTTATGTACAAATTTAAAATAAACAACAGCCAGAAATATACGTACAAATAGCTTACATACTTGATTTTATATGTATATCTAGAACAAGATTATATAGTATATATATGCAGTTCACATTACTGACCCAAAATAGAGCATAATATATATTATACTTGTACAATTCACTGCTAATTTATATACATATACATCTGCTATATCATTTTTTTCAAGTTAGTGTATACATACAGGCGAACACAACTATACTTCAAAACAAACTTGCCTATACTTATGCACATATATATACTTATTGAAAACGACAAACAATTCCTCTTTTTTAGAGTCTGGAATACTGTAACGTATATGTATAACTAACAGGAAATATATTATACATACTTATACTTATATATATATATATATATAAGTATGTATAATATAATTGTCAAAAAAGACAGATTGCAAAAAAAACCATTTCACAAAGCAACTATGCAATAAGTATATATATTCACCTGCATGAAATGTACAAAGGAGGAGAGATACTCGGCATGGCTGCAATGTTTGGGTTCTGCAAGGCAATGGAAGGTCGCGACCTTGATATGGTGGAGGTGTTATGGATTCGAGTTGGAGGCGGGCTTGGTTTTGGATGGAAGAGAGGGTTGCGAAAAAGAGAGGGTGGGGAGAAGGAACGGCGGTGAAGTGGCTGCGCTTGGGCGTAGGTGGAAGTGGGCACGGTGGAGGCCATGCAGCCATGAAAATATAGGCGTTGCTGCGTTCGATGAGGCCAAGGGATGAGACGGCCACAGGAAAATGTAAATGCTTGGCACAAGAATAGAAGGGGAGAAAAAACAAAGAAAGGAGAAGAAAGAACAGGAAAAGAAAGAAAATAAAATAATGGGGAATACGAGGCACATGGAAGCCAGAAAGATGTACCTGGTTGAATAGAAATTGGCAAGGAAAAGCCACACAATAAGTAGATGAAGCTATAATTATAATAGCAATAGTCCCCTCTGATACAGCTAAAATAATTAAAGAAAAAAATGGCTTGATTGGAAAGCACGTTTCAATTTAAAAAAGGCAAGAAAGGGAAAGTCATAAATTTTCTGTTTTATCACTTCTGTCGTGCACCGGACCTGAAAACACATAATTGAATGTACTACGGAGATCATCACGTCGAGACGAACATAACGGTATACATATATCAATGATACGATTGAATTATAAAATTTCGAATTTCCGCTACCGGAAACACTGCAAAAGCAGTGTGAGCTGGGACAGACTCCCACCAATCCAAAGCTGCTCCCTTCAACTGCCAAGCTGCCAACTGATGTTGCTGGGCATTAGTGATCTCAGGACTGGAGAAAATCCTCTCCAAATCCTTCAACCACTGTTGAGTCTCAATAATGCTCTTAGATCCGGTAAACTTGGTGTCACCAAGCTCAGTGCATTCCTTATAGAGTTTAGTGAACCTAACTGGTGCAGCAGGCTCAGGAGCTAGGGCAAACCCACGTCCCCTACCTCTAGCATTCCTACGACTCATCCTGAAAAATCAAGAATGAATTTTAGGATAGAGGTAATTATAGAAACAAAGACAAGATTAGATATAATAAGATAAGATAAGATTCAACTTGAAAGAAATTCCTAAACACAGAAATAACTAATAAGATGAAAAAGGAAAAGAAAGAAGTTAAGGAAATTTTGATTTCAAAACAAGAAAAGTTTTTATATCAAAATACTCTTTGAAAATCCTTTGAAAATCATTTGAAAAATCATTTTATACTTTAAAATATGTTATCTCACAAAGAAGGATTCCAGTATTGATTTCACTCATTCTAGGGTATTTCTACCTTATCTCTAATGAGTTTTTGCTCCGCATGCTAAGGTTTGCCTACAACCAAAGCTCTAATATCAAATATAACGACCCACTATTTTGGACCATTCAAATCGACAATAAAACCATACATGTCAGACTTGAATAATTCAAAATGGTAGATTGTAGTATAATTTGGAGCAAACAAAACCAATCACGGAATCACAGAACAGATAAATCAGAATAACTCACAGCGAAAATAAAATAACAATAGTAGTTCATGAAGCTACTACAAACATAGTCACAGAACAAGTACAAAATCCAGAGTATGAAAAGTAAATACAACAGAAATCCCAATACATAAATATTTACCAATACATAAGCTGAATAGAAATACTAAATAGAAATAGATAACAACTAGATAGAAGGATAATCTCCAGCAAATCCTTTAGCTCCAGAAGGTGGAATCCAAAGCTGATACTCAGACTGACCCGAGCGTAAAGCAAAACACAAAACACTCGAGTTAGGACATACATACTTATATGATGTAAAACAACTCAAGTGAACTGTAATACAAATACACAAGTAACTTAAAGGATACTTGGGACCACCCATCCTTTAAGGATCCGTTAAACTATTTACTATGTAGTAATATATGCTATTATAATATTGTCTAATTGTAAAGTAAACTTACTTAAAAATAGCGTTAAGGCTTTACATTTTCCACCTTAACACATATATAGTGCCAATAGTCTATACAGTACCGTCATACCTCCAGATTGGGAGGCTACCACAAATACTCCATAGATACGACAAAAATCAAAACTCATACAAGGCGTGTTAGTGTAGGTGACACGGCACAACTAGGCAATGCCAGGGTAGATATACTAATTGCACTTTCGGACGGTGGTAACGCGTAGCAGCCACTACCGCCCACCTCGAGCCACACTCTCAAAAATCAAAGGTGCACATCAATCAATTACAAATTAATAGAATGGCATACGAAGAAGTGTGTCCGATAAGAGGACCGACCTCATTAGCCCATTGATTGCTCCTGTTTTATCCACCTTATGCCTACTCATAGGAGTCGGGTCCACGTATATACCTTAATAGAACATCATCACCATCATACTTCATTCTAGAATCTCCACCGCATAAACGGTTGTTAAAGTGATTTTTGGAGTTGGCAGAGAGTATGACAACTTCTAATCCCAGTATCTTTAACAACCAAACGTTATTATTACCCGTGGTTATAAATTTCAAAATGGTTTATATTCCAAATCAAAACATATTCATTTAAACCATTTAAATTCAATGTCAATACCTAGCAAAAACATAATACTCATTTTCAGAGTTGTAGCGTTTTCTAAGTTCATTCAATTACAACAATTTCAAAACATTGTATTTTTCAGAAACAGCAGTACTTATAAAGTGTTACAGTAGATATATTAGTATTTCAAAACAGTTCAATTTCAGAAACAGGAGCACTTATAAAATGTTACAGTAGATATATTAGTATTTCAAAAACAATTCAATTTCAAACACAACAGTACTTATAAAATGTTATAGTAGATATATAGTATTTTAGAAAAACAGTATATTTTTAGAAACAACAGCACTTATAAAATGTTACAGTAGATATATTAGTATTTTAGAAAAACAGTATATTTTCAGAAACGGTAGCACTTAGAAAATGCTACCGTAAACCACAGTAATTTGGAATGATGCCAATACAAAAATAAGTTTTATTATAAAATTCAAAAACATTACAAATTTCAGTTTTCATCGTTTTGAACTTATAAAACATATCTCACTTTTCAAAAATATTTATTTGGACATCATTTAACTTATGATTAAATTTTATAAATAAAATATCCAAATTAAACTATAACTCATTTATTAAGTCAAAAGTACATTGTTTACTTAACTTTTTATCATAACAAACAATGTAATACTTAAATTTTAAAATACCCATTTCATAAACAAATTATTCTTATTACTAAATTAAGCTTAAAATTCCCATATGGAAATTAAATTTTCAATTATAATGTTAAGTCATATTTTAAGTTACATTTTAAAACAATTATTTAATTACACACTTTAACTTATAGAAAATCACTATTGCATTTATTTAAATCATTTAAATCCAATTTAAGTTAAAATTTCATATATTAAATTTCAAAAATACTTAATAAATTTCAGAAAATATTTAAAATTAACCACGGGTCTGTATATAATTTTCTAACCTAGATCAAGTGATACAAATATCAATCCGTAATTTAAAAATAAAAATCCAGGTTCTTTTATTTCAAACCCGCAATTCCAAGTCAAATAAAATAAATAAAAATCGCTTAAGCCTATCATTTCAGCTCATAGCGATTTTTTACTATTCTAAAGTCCGTTCGGGTATGTATCATTTCAACCCATAGTGATTCTATTCTACAGAGAATTTGCAGTGTGAGAAACAGAAAATAAAAGGAACAATATAGAATAGCATATCATATCAGGTGATGTAGCAAGTATATAATCATAGTTTAACATCATTTAATCATATCACAGGCATACATAAATTACTGTTAACAAAGCATACCAATTACTACAATTCACATGTCATTATTCCACATTTATATAAGTACGAATATCGAGAGTTGATAAACACACCTTCTAAAGTTAGAGATCAAATTCAAAACACACGAATCAACTTCGGAAAGCACGGCAAAGCACGACTTAGATTCAAGTAGATGATGAGCCAAGATTCTGATCTTGTAACAACAAAATTACAATATTTATAAATCTATATGTTCAATACATAAATATATAAATCAAAATGAAACAAAGTGAAGAAAACATGGTTTAATCAATAAGTGGGCTCGACCACCTTCACACATGGCTAGACCATCACCACAACATGGCTCAACCATCATTGTTTGATGCATCTAGGCTCGGCTATGGTCAGGTAGAAGCACGGCTAGGCTATGGAAGGTGAAGAGATGGCAAGTTAAACGCATGGAAGGCAAAAAGCTAGGCAAATGAAAGGTCAAGTGCACGCATACGCTCGGCCCTATGTCTAAAGTGCTCGACCATGGTTAGGCTTGGGTCAAGTGGTCATAAGGCACGACTTGGGGTGGTGTAGATCACGGCAAGGCAAGACATGGTGGAGGAATGAGGGGTGGCCGAGGCAAGAAGGACGGGTGTGATGGTATGGTGGTCTCAGCTAGGGTTTGCAAGGCAAATAGGTGATGGATTTAGATTTATTGGTCAAGGCTAGGCATAGGGATGATGACATACTGATGGAGGCCTGTCAGGTGGTGGTGGTGAGGAAGAGATGGTCGAGAAATAGGAGGTGGTCGAGCATGCTAAAGGAGGAACAAACAAAAGAAAAAGAGAAAAAGAAAAAGAAGAAAGAGGAGGCCATGACTTACTGGTTTTTTTCTTTTGTTCAGGAAGTTGCAAATGACAAAGAGATGAGAATAATTTTTGTACGTGAATGACAAAGAGAAGTGGCGGCTAGGGTTAGTGGAGTGAACGACTTGAAAATGTAAAGGCCTTACTTCATTTCCAAGAAAAGAAACGTAAGACTTTTTGAATTTCCAACCCAATAATCCAATAAATGTCAAATAAAATCACCTAAAAAGTCCAAATAAAATAGAAAATAGAAAATAAGATAGAAATTAGAAATGAAGTAGAAAAATATAGAATAGAAAATAAGTAGAAAAATGCTGAAAATAATCTCGTGTAAAACGCTGAAATGTATCAGATTTAGAAAGCATAAAACAAAATTTTACAAAACGAAAAGCAGCACGAATATCAGATTCAAATACAGTTTCAAACAAAAATATTAGAAATTAAAAATTCAATTTAAAATTTTCAACTGAAAGTCAAAGTTTGACCACAATTGGCCAAAATATAATTTTTTTTTGAAAATATTTATTTTATTGTATTTGGAAGAATGAATTATAAACAAAATCCAAAATTATATTGGAAAATTCTAAAAGTTAAATTTTAAATGATCAAAATCAATGTTTGAATCAAAATATTTATTAAAATTTATGGGTTGTTACATTAACCCAAAATACTTCGAGACAAACCTGAGAGAACCCTCTCTTCTCCGATGCCACAAAAAACCCGAACATATAGGTGCACGCATGCACCGTTCACGCCATCCCACGCTTCTTCGACCAACTCCCCGACCCTCGACAAGTCGTCGACACCAACCCAAGACATCCCGACCATCCAGTGCGTCGAATACGATAGCAAAACAAATTCAAGACAATCGACCTCTTCCTGGAACCCAACCCATCGACTAAATCACCCTCGCTCCGACGATCTCGTCCACCGAAACCCACGTTGCCTCGTCCAGAGCAGCGTCACCACCCAATGCGACCATCCTTCCTGTTCGATCGGCCATGATGCGTCATTGACGACAGAGGAACCTCGACAGCAACGTCGACCAAACCAACCGTTAAATCCTAAAACAACGTCGCACCTCCTCCACGCGAACAATAAATCACACCACCATTTTTTTGATGATCTCCAACCTTCAAGCTACCTTCGACAACAAACATGACCCACAACTCGACGTCGTTCGTCGAAAAACCCAAATCTGATCATCTCGAGATAACTCGACATTCACACACTTCAAAATCGTTAAATTAATTTCCAAAATCATCATTTTCAAGTACGAATCAAATCGTCAAATCAAAATTCGAAATCATGATCATTGATTTTTTTCATTTAAAAAGATTTCTCTGTATTTTCCTATTTTCTAAATATTTCCACTTGGAGCTATTTTTAAAAATGAATTTACATTTTTATCATCATTTTCTTTTCAATGATCATAGTCTAACATTGATTTTATGGGAAGATATGAATTTTTGATGGTTGTTCCTGAGCCTGTGAAAAAAAACAGAGGCCTATATATATATATATGTATGTATGTATATGTATATGTATATGTATATTTAAATATATACACACAGACATGCACAAAAAATACAGAGTACTTTCAACTATATTTTAGTTTTAAAAAACATCCATGCAGATCATATCTACAATAATTCTTCACAGATTAAGCAAAAACATCATAGTATAAACACATATTTTAGATTTTAAAAGGCGTTTACTCATCAGATTATAAAACAAAGAACAGCCTTTTATTTGATCTGGACTCTTATTTGAAACTGAAGCTTGAATTCGCTACTTGCTGTTTAAATTTGAATTGATCCGATCTTCATGTTTTGAGTTGAAACCTTGCTAAATGTTGAGTTAAAATTGAACTTGCTTGATCTCAGGTTGAAACAGTTTGATTTTATTTTCTTTTCAGGTCTTAGTTTTGTTTTTAGTTTTGAAAATGAAAGAAGTTTGAGGAAGGAAAGTGAGAATGCTTTTGAACTGAAAACCAGTTTTTCTCTATAACACTATATTATATAATAAAATTTTGAAGAGCAATATTTGCCACTTGTTTATTTCATGTTACATAGCTTATGAGCATATTTCATATATGTGTAAAGGTATAATTTTCTTAATTTAAATGGTTAACTGAATTGGTTGTTAGAAACGATTTTCATTTATTGTTCTGTAAACCATTGACTATTTGTCACATGGTATAAATAAATAAAATTATAAAACATAGTTTGTAAATTGATGTGGAATTGAAGTGAATTAAGGATTTGAGAATTTAAAATTCTGGTGTTGTTCAAATTTGGGTTTCAAAGTTTTAGAAAATAAAAATAAAATAGATTATTTATTTGAGAGTATTTTTAAATAGAAATCGTTTTCCAAAGAATTTTAAAGGTTTAAATCAGTACTTTCTTCGTTTGTCGCTGGAAAATAATTTCGGTGATGACGGTCGCATCACCGACATTCATTTTCGAGTCTTGAAGTGGAGAGGCCCTTAGTAGCCTTGCTACACTTTTGTTTTGAAAAATGGATTTGATTTAAATTTCTTGTGTATAAATTGATTTATAATATGTATGTATGTATGTATGTATGTATGTATGTATGTATGTATGTATGTATGTATGTATGTATGTATGTATGTATATTATTATTTCGAAATAGTTTGAAGTGAACCAAAAATTTGAATCTTAAGTTTTATATTAAGAAATGGGTTCAATTATTGAAATAAAGTGAAATCTTAGAATAATTGGTTGGATTATCTAAAATGAATAATGAAATTTACCCAACTTGAAATAGTTGAATTTGAACAAAACTTATTTATATAACACTAAATTACATCCTAATATATATAACTTGTCTAAAATATTCAAAGAGTTAAAATGTTAGAGTGTAGTAAAGGGGTTGTACAAGAAGAAAACTTAGGAAATAAATTGTTCAAACCAAAATCCGGCTTAATATAAATGTTGTAAATAAAAGAAAAATTTGTATAGTGTTTAACTACATTAAAAAACATTAATATAACTTACCTAGAAAAATTTAAATGAAATTGGAAGGTAATTGGATGATATACACTATGACATAAGTAATAGGAGATCAAAAACGATATTTTTTAAGGGAATTTACTGATAATAAATTGGATAATAAAAAGGAAAATTTATTTGTTGAATAATATATGGTTATAATATGTTTATTTACACTTAATATATGCGGAAAAATATGTTAAGTGAAAATAAATTTAACAAATAAAAGAGAAGACTATTTAAGCAGATAAATATGAACTTAAGAACAGTGGATTTGAAATTTTTGTGGAATCAACTTAGCTGAAGATAAATGGATAAAGTAGAATAAATTTTGTTTTGAAAAGGAAATTTTGTAACAAATACTAATAAATTGAAATCAAATCTATTGATTCAATTTAATGTTAAATGAAATATAATAAATAGTTGTTTAATAAAATGGATTAAATCAAATTGTTGAATGTTAATCTATTTAAAAATAGAAAACTTTATGATTTTGAATAATTGAAGCTGAATGTTAAGATAGAATTAACTACGGTTAATCAATAGATTTAATAGGTGAGTAAAGTAAAACAATTTTGTTTTGAATTTTTTTTGTAATAAATGTTAATAAATGAGAAACAAATCAATTGAATAAAATATATGGAAATGAAACCAATCAAATGTGAACACAATTAATTTGATTGATTCAAAAAAAATGAATTGGAACCAATTGATTGGATAAACCAATCTTAAAATAAATGTAGTTTATATGGTTTTAAATTAAATATTTTATTTTATATTTCAAATCTATTTTTCTTTCTGGTTGTTTCTATTCTCCTATCTCCTTCCTTTTCAGGGATGAAAAGTTTTGAGTGGGGGATAGTGTAACGATTCATAAATTTTAACGGTTTTAATAACGTAATTTAACTGAAATTTTGTGAAATTTTAAATAATTGAATTTTAAAACAAAAATTTGATTTTTGGAATACGTCTATATCAACATAATAAATGATAAATTTTCATCTGGTAATATTGAAGTTTATTCTATTATGTAATTTTATTTAAATTCAAATCAGTTAATATTTAACGATAATAAAATGATTTTCCAAACCTAAATATTTTTCTATAGAAAATTTGTAAATCAACTTCTGTATGAGACATCATAATTCGTTTTTTCAAATTTGGACTTCTATAGCTTCGTTTACCTTATTTCTCGCGAATGTTGATGGGTTAACTCGAAGAATGGGGGAAGACGTGAGTAACTCGAAAATGGGCTCGAGTGAAATAAGAAAGGGCTCGGTGTTGATCCGTTACCAGATTTCAAAATTTGAAAAGGAAGAAAATATGTTTCAGGCTTTAAAATAAACAGTTTTTTTTAAGTTAAAAGGTAAATTTTTATTTAAAAAAAGTTTCAAAGCAGATATAAACTAAATAAGGTTTCAAAAAAATATGAACAAGTTTTCAAAATTTTAAACAAGTTTTAAACAAGATTTAAAGGTTTAAAATTAAAGTTAAATGGTATTTAAAGGCTTTGGAATAATTTAAAATTAGTTGAGTTTAAATTGCTTTAAACTTATATTTTAGAAGAGTTTATTTTAAATAAAACTTAACAATGTAATTAAGGAGTCAATCAAATATTTTTAATTATTAACTTAAAGGTTAAGTTAATTTATATTGTCGATGATAATTAACTAATTAGTTATAATTAAAAGATTAATTGATTTATAATTAAGGATTAATTAATTAAAGTAATTATTTAAGGATTAAAAAATTAATTAATTAATTAATTAGAGTATAATTAAATAATTTAAGGTTAATTATTTAAATGATAAAAGGTTGTTTTATTTATAAATCAAGGTTGATTAATTGTTGATTAAAGGTTAATTAATCAAGTAATTATAGAACAATTACCTAAGCAAAGAATTAATTATTTAATTATTTAAAGAATAATAAATTAATGAGGTTAATTAATTATGGTAATTAATTAATTTGAGAATAATTAAAGTTTAATTCATTAATGAAAGTAATTAAGGACGATTATTAATTAAGGACTAATTAATTAATTTTTGTAATTAACTGGAGATAATTAATTTTTAAGATAAGGTTAATTAATTTGTAATTAAGGATTAATTAATTAATGTAATTAATTAATGAAAATTTATTAATATAAGTAATTAAAGGTAGTTAATTACTTAAAGATAATTACTAAATTAAAAGAAATTAATTAATGATTAAAGATGGATTAATCAAGGGATAAACATTGATTTAAGATTAGGGATAGTCACTTATCGTAATTAATTAAGGGTTAAATTAATTAATTAAAGATAATCAATTAAATGGTTAATTAAATAATTAAAGGATAATTATTTAATATTTAAAGGTTGATAAATTATATTTAAGGGTTAATTAATATTATTATTAATGGTAAATTAATAAATGATTAAAGAATACTTAATCAAAATGAATTGTAATTTATTAATATTAATTAACCAGGATTAGTAATTCATAAGTAATTAATCTGATTTGAATTAATCAGACAATTAGCTGATCTTACTTATGGATGTTTGGATTCTATTGGATGATTGAATTGGTTGATATTTTGATTGTGATGCTCTGTTTTGATTTGAGCTGTGTTTGATGTAATTTATTACCTGCGATATATATATATATATATATATATATATATATATCTATGATCTGTGAATAAAAGATTAGCGTTATAGTTTATACCGCTTATCAAAATATGACGTTATAGTTTATACCGCTTATCAAATATATATTGCTGTATTTGAATCTGTACTGATTGATAATGTGGCACTTTTATTGTGTAAAACCCTTGGACCACACTTATGCATACACAAATATGGACTGCACGTGGAAATGGTTCAAGTCATAGAATTTGAAATAGTTTTAAAGATTAAATTTTTGAATCCAAAATAGTTTTGGAATTAGAATTGAAAGCTTTTGAAAGTGAATTTCAAAAATAAAAGTTATTTTGAATAACTTGATTGAGTTTTGAAATTTAAATAATTTTGATTTAAATTTGAATTCAATATTTGAAATTGAATTCTATGATTTGGAAACTAGGTTTTAAAAAAGGTTATTCAACTTATAAATGGGTTTATATGGGTTTTAAACCATTTCAAAAGTGATGTTTTGGGAATTTAAATTTAACCCAAAGATTTAACTTGCATAAATGAAATCGGATTTTTCTAAAACGAAAACTATTTGTTTTCAAATAATAAAGGCTTTCATGTAAGAAATGAACTTCCAATTTGTGTTGAAAGGATTTCAAGTCTAAAATTAAAAATTGGTCTTCTAAGTTATGAATAAATCCTTGGAAACGGTTTGAAAGCTATAAGTTAAACCTTTGATTTAAAGATTTAATGAGTTAATCCAATTGAAATGGAAATTGTTTTGAAATCTATGAATTGATCTTTGTGAAACTAGGTGAACTTTGTGAAATGAATCTTTTGTTTAAAGATTGAAATGATAATTTGTTTAACCATTTGAAAGGGAAGCTTTGGATTTTTAAGTTGTGACTTAACTGAAATCCTATACCCATATGTTTTTTAAATATTGCACTCATTATTCAGTTTAGCCGGGAGAGGACCTTGTGTCATATAACCCATTCCGAATAATGATACGTCGACATGGATATCATTTGAAGACCGGTGGTGAAGACCGGGTATTTTCGAGAACGAAAGGATAACCCGTCGATTGTCTCTGCACTGAGTCGCGCCGGTATAGATATTTCCTAAGTGATGGAAAGTCCGATCGGGATTGTGAATACCCGAATTTGCAAGGGCCTCTTCGGAAGTGCCTTCAGTTCTGTTCGAACCCAGAACAGACTTGAATGGATGTGTGTCTGACATTACACTTTGAGATGTAAAACTGGTTTCTATCAAATACATTTCTATTTGGTAGCGGAGATTTATTCTCTTAGCTTAACACCCTTCTCTGAGACGTACGAGCTCAGAGGTAATGTAGTTGATGGTTACTAGTGGTACATTCCCAATTTGGTAATGTGGCATACGAAGTGCTACTGATCATTTGTTGATCAAAGCATGGCTTTGTGGACGAGACCTTATCGAGCCTCACAACCCGTAATGGTCGAAACAGGAAAGATGCGGTAAGGTTTCAGGGGTAGCTCCCCTAGGGTATGAACATTCCTTCTGGAAAAGGGTGGTATCATGGTACGGAGCCCAGATACTTACTCATGTGGACACTGTAGTATATTTATTACTGTGTGATGTTGTTGGTGTTGAGAGCTCTCGGATAAAGGTCGCAAACGACCGGGGGTGGCATATCTTAGGTTTTATTCCTCGGGAAGGGGGTAGCCGGCCTTGTGTTAGCAGAGAGCTGGGTAGGTTCTCGGGGCGTTCCTCAATAGGTGTTCCCATGTGGCAATAGGAATTTCCTTATCCTAACCATTTGTTGGAAATCCATTCATCCAATATGCACCTTGTACGGTTTTAGTTGTATTACCTGCCATCTACTTATGGTGGCGCCCCACTATTTGGATGGTAGCTATAGTAGGCATACAATAATGGTTGTATGCTGGCTAGGATTAATATTATACTTTCGAAAGGTTTTTCTGCACTATGCACTAATAATAATATCAAAAGGTTTTCGTGTATCAAGCATTTTTTACTATCATAAGGAGAAATCTCCTCTAATTCTGCGTTTGCATTGTGTGTGTGGCGGGAGGGCTTATGGTAGTTTCATTTTCCAAAAAACATTACAGATTTCAAATTTTAAAATCTTTTGTTTGTTTTAACAATAAAACTGTTTTCGTTTGCTCATACCAGTCCCATGACTGACCCGGAGTTTATTGTTTCCTTCCTAAACTCTGGGTGCCCACCATTTTCCACACGGGCAGTCTAGAGTTGGGTTTTCCAGATAGTCGAATAGTAGGAATTTATTCGATAGCCTTCGAAGCCTTTTGGATTTGTGGATCGCTTTTGCTGCACTTCAGCATCCGCGACCGACCTTGCTTATCTTTGTGCAACTTGATGAGGGTTCGAGCTAGCTTGGGATTGGAGATGGTGTTCTTGGAGTTTGGCGTTGAAGACATTATCTTTCCGCTGCTGTTTCTAGTGTCTCTGATAGTATTGATATCTATTGTATCATCATTGTATCTGGATATTGTATCAAATGTTTTATATCTATATATTATTCATTTTCTTCCGATGTGTTGTAATTAATGTGTTATAAGCTCCGGCACGAGTCAAATTTCGACGTTTGGATCTGCGGCATTCGAGTACAAGTGGAGTACGGGTGTCGATTTTCGAACGCTGAAATTTAGACCCTGACATTTTGGTATCAGAGCTGAAGGTTGAAAACTTTAGCTCAAGAGTATAACACATTAAGTGACTCATTAGAGATAAGGTGAAGTATATCCTAGAATATGTAATCCCTAAGATATCCTTTCGAATGCCTCAGTAAATTCTCTTACTTTTCACTGATAGTAAGTATGAGTGCGAGAAGAGAACGAGATAGGAGATAGGGAAATACCAATACAAATGGTCAATACCCTACGACAGTGAAAATAACTTTCTCTATCAATCTCCTTTGATTCGTCTTTTCAATTCTTTTGATGGCTTCGTGACAGCTCCAGAAAGAAGCTTCAGTGTGATGGTGGCCCTACGAATCGTATAGATAAGTCTCTATTTCGTATTCTCTTCATCAAATTTCTATCAGTTTTCGTTTTTAACTTTAGCGAAATTGAAATTTGATTTGAAATAAATTGGATAACAAATATATAAAATTAAATAAATTGTATCGATAAAACAATTTCGATTAAATCAAAATTTGAAGTTCTATTGTAATTTCTTGTGAATATCAAAGTCCGAAGAGGGACAAATTATATATACTTTGGGATATTTCAACTTGAATTGAATCCATCTATTCGTTCTTTTGGGTCTAGACATATACTACGAACGGTTAGTTATCCCTTCGAACTAATCAATGCCCTTGCATATTCATAGACCGGTGGACCCGAGTATCTTGTGAAATAATTGTATGAGTTTGTTCTCATATTGTCGATATTCTAATTTGGTAAACCGAATGCAGAATAAATATTTCGATCTGATCTGATCAATCATTTCCTTACCTATCATCCATTCTTTCTCGCCTCCCTTGCAAATTTTGGGGACGAAATTCTTTTTTAGGGGGGGGGGGAATCTATAACATTCCTGAAAATTTACCAAGTTTAATTTGGCAATTAAATTAATTTTTGAAAATAAATTGTGAATTAATTAGAAAATTTCTAAGATAAATAAAAATTTAGATTTTAAAGTAGAATTTGGTTTAAAATTTAGGGATAAGTAATTTTATAAATAAAATTAGATTTTTAAAAGTAGACATTAATTTAAAGATAAATAGAAATTTGATTTAAAATATAAGAATAAGTATTTTATAAACAAATATTGAATTTAAAAATAAAATAAAAATAAAGTAGAATTTAAAAGCTTTAAAAAGCTAATGATGGTTTGTTTTCTAAAATATTAAATATATTTGGAAGATGTATTAATTTTCAAAATATTATTTTTAAGTTAAATTCTCTTATATAAATAAATGTGACTATTTGTTAGTATGAAATCAAAATTTTAAATCCTTCTTTTCTTTTAAAAGTTGTACAAAATAAATAGATAATTAAAAAAATGTATGAATGTAAATTGTATAAACATATAAGTGTATAAATATGTTGAACTAAATTAAAGATTGAATGTGAAAATAATATAAAGTTATATTTAAGTGTTATTAGCATGAAGATGTAAAATGCAAACTTATATACATAAAAAAACTTAAGTGAATATGATATAAAGTTTATTTTTAAAATTCTTTTGTCTTTGTAAAATTATAAATATCAAACATACATATGTAAGTATAAAATTTACAAGTGTTTAGATTTCATAATCATGATGATTTGTACAAATGGCATTCACTATATTTAATTGAATAAAATGATGAAATTTAAAATTATAGAAACTTTTGAGCTCCCCCATATGCAATAATTTAACTTCTCACCAAATCTGAAATATACAGTAACATAGATTTTGGCAGCTCAAATCTCAACACCCAAAGAAAATAATAAATAGAAAAAAATCAGAAAAGGGTGATCATCATCTTTATTTCTCAAACCTTAAAACTAAAACCAGGCTACTCTCAAAATCTGAAAACAAAATCCCAATCAAAGCCTGAATCAAAATGTAGTATCAAAGATGAATTCAGTTTTAGATCAAAAGAAAAAAATCAACCTGAAACAAAGTTCAACATGATCAAGCAACTTCAAAAATCTGGAAGCAATTAGCAAGCAAATCAAAAATCAAATGCAAGTTCTACTTAATGCAAAAGGGTCAGAGCTGCAGTTTTGGCCAGGAAATAAATGCAAGATCAACTCGGATAATTGAAGGCAAGTAAATTTCTTTTTTAAAAAAAAAAATTGAATTTGATGTTAGTAATCAGTAATAAAATCAAAGATTTAAACAATCATATCAATCAGTTATAGAAGGAATTGAGAAAAGAAAAGAAAAACAAGAGCTTCAAAAATCTGAAGCAAACGGAGATTGATTCAATTCATAAACTGGAAATTGAAGCACGTGACAGGCATTAAACTCAAATTTAAAATCCTAAGCAACTCAGTAAAACAAATCCAAGTTCCAATTCCAGGCCCAAATCTTTTCATTCCAGGCAAAACTCTGGTCTCTGTTCTCAGGTGACAGGTGAGCAGATTGACCTAATTTATGTTTTAATCTGTTATCTATGGTTATATGATGAATGCTTCAAGTTGTTGTGGAAAAAATTGTCTACATGTATATATCTATGTAGATTTTCCTGTGTATACTTGTGTGTATGTTTGTTGATACTCTGTTCAGGTAACAGGTTAACAAATATAAGAAGAAATTTCATATCTAAAATATAAAAGGATTTGATTAATGATTTTGAAATGAAATTTGGCTGCAATTATGTGATTCAATTTTTTGAAAACCTTTGAAAGTATAAATAATTAACAATAATACAGAAAACAAGAGATTACAGTGAAAGTAAATCAAAGTCAAAAAATTGATATTCGAAATTTCTTGTGTTAAATTTATAAACTGATTCGAGTTGTAAAAGCATGAATTTTAATGGGTGAATCATTATTTTTAATTTTGTTCGAGATAGAATTCTCGAATTGAATGAAAAACACAAAACTGTCGAATTCTGGTGATTGGGTTTTTTCCTGATCTCGAGTTTAAGGCCGTAGCTGGTTGGAAGGCCAGGGATCATCAGAAAAATAAGCAATGAATTTATAATCCATCGTGGATGGTAGATAAGATCGATTTAGGGTTTATCTTATGTTTTAGTTGCGTTAAGATGACGTGTTGCCATCGCTTCATTATCGCACTGGAATCAATGGCACTAGTGGCAACCGGAAGAAGGAAGATCGGCGATGCTCTGACCTGTGTTTCTTGGCCTCTGGGGGCCTGAGATGGTATGGCGAGTGTTTTTTTTGGTGGTCGATCTTATTCTAGTATGGGTCAAACGACTAGATTTTGAGTTCGTCGACAATTGAGGGTTCTGGCGGGTCGGTGAGCTCGAGTCGATCATCGGTGGGTTATGGATGATGGCCAAGTTGATCGGAGGACGTATGGGCATCGGTGCACGTGTACGTGATGTCCTTCGTGTCAGTTTCTTTCGATGGTTTGGGAAATAGGAAAGATCTCAGGACAGGCTCGCGAATGTTGATGGGTTAACTCGAAGAATAGGGGAAGACGTGAGTAACTCGAAAATGGGCTCGAGTGAAATAAGAAAGGGCTCGGTGTTGATCTGTTACCAGATTTCAAAATTTAAAAAGGAAGAAAATATGTTTCAGGCTTTAAAATAAAAAGTTTTTTTAAGTTAAAAAGTAAATTTTTATTTAAACAAAGTTTCAAATCAGATTTAAACTAAATAAGGTTTCAAAGAAAATATGAACAAGTTTTCAAAATTTTAAACAAGTTTTAAACAAGATTTAAAGGTTTAAAATTAAAGTTAAATGGTATTTAAATGCTTTGGAATAAAATATTTTAAAATTAGTTGAGTTTAAATTGCTTTAAACTTATATTTTAGAAGAGTTTATTTTAAATAAAACTTAAGAATGTAATTAAGGAGTCAATCAAATATTTTTAATTATTAACTTAAAGGTTAAGTTAATTTATATTGTCAATGATAATTAACTAATTAGTTATTAATTAAAAGAATAATTAATTTATAATTAAGGATTAATTAATTAAAGTAATTAATTAAGGATAAAAAATTAATTAATTAGAGGATAATTAAATAATTTAAGGTTAATTATTTAAATGATAACAGGTTGTTTTATTTATAAATCAAGGTTGATTAATTATTGTTTAAAGGTTAATTAATCAAGTAATTATAGAACAATTACTTAAGTAAAGAATTAATTGTTTAATTATTTAAAGAATAATAAATTAATGAGGTTAATAAATTATGGTAATTAATTAATTTGAGAATAATTAATGGTTAATTCATTAATGAAAGTAATTAAGGGATGATTATTAATTAAGGACTAATTAATTAATTTTTGTAATTAATTGGAGATAATTAATTTTTAATATAAGGTTAATTAATTTGTAATTAAGGATTAATTAATTAATGTAATTAATTAATGAAAATTTATTAATATAAGTAATTAAAGGTAGTTAATTACTTAAAGATAATTACTTAATTAAAAGAAATTAATTAATTATTAAAGATGGATTGATCAAGGGATAAACATTGATTTAAGATTAGGGATAGTCACTTATCGTAATTAATTAAGGGTTAAATTAATTAATTAAAGATAATCAATTAAATGGTTAATTAAATAATTAAAGGATAATTATTTAATAATCAAAGGTTGATAAATTATAATTAAGGGTTAATTAATATTATTATTAATGGTTAATTAATTAATGATTAGAGAATAATTAATCAAAATGAATTATAATTTATTAATATTAATTAACCAGGATTAGTAATTCATAAGTAATTAACCTGATTTGAATTAATCAGACAATTGGCTGATCTTACTTATGGATGTTTTGATTCTATTGGATGGTTGAATTGGTTGATATTCCTGATTGTGATGCTCTGTTTTGATTTGAGCTGTGTTTGATGTAATTTATTACCTGTGATATATATATATGTGATCTGTGAATAAAAGATAAGTGTTATAGTTTATACCGCTTATCAAAATATAAGTGTTATAGTTTATACCGCTTATCAAATATATATTGCTGTATTTGAATCCGTGCTGATTGATGATGTGGCACTTTTATTGTGTAAAACCCCTGGACCACACTTATACATACACAAATATGGATTGCACGTGGAAATGGGTCAAGTCACAGATTTTGAAATAGTTTTAAAGATTGAATTTTTGAATCCAAAATAGTTTTGGAATTAGAATTGAAAGCTTTTGAAAATGAATTTCAAAAATAAAAGTTATTTTGAATAACTTGATTGAGTTTTGAAATTTAAATAATTTGATTTAAATTTGAATTCAATATTTGAAATTGAATTCTATGATTTGGAAACTAGGGTTTAAAAAAGGTTATTCAACTTATAAATGGGTTTACATGGGTTTTAAACCGTTTTAAAAGTGATGTTTTGGGAATTTAAATTTAACCCAAAGATTTAACTTGCATAAATGAAATCGGATTTTTCTAAAACGAAAACTATTTGTTTTCAAGTAATAAAGGCTTTCATATAAGAAATGAACTTCCAATTTGTGTTGAAAGGATTTCAAGTCTAAAATAAAAAAATGGTCTTCTAAGTTATGAATAAATCCTTGGACACGATTTGAAAGCTATAAGTTAAACCTATGATTTAAAGATTTAACGAGTTAATCCAATTGAAATGGTAATTTGTTTAACCATTTGAAAGGGAAGCTTTGGATTTTTAAGTCGTGACTTAACTGAAATCCTATACCCATACGTGTTTTAAATATTGCGCTCATTATTCAGTTTAACCGGGAGAGGACCTTATGTCACATAACCCATTCCGAATAATGATACGTCGATATGGATAGCATTTGAAGACCGGTGGTGAAGACCGGCTATTTTCGAGAACGAAAGGATAACCCGTCGATTGTCTCTGCACAGAGTCGTGCCGGTATAGAAATTTCCTAAGTGATGGGAAGTCCGATCGGGATTGTGAATGCCCGGATTTGCAAGGGCTTTTTCGGAAGTGCCTTCGGTTCTGTTCGAACCCAGAATAGACTTGTATGGATGTGTGTCTGACATTACACTTTGAGATGTCAAACCGGTTTCTATAAAATACATTTCTGTTTGGTGGCGGAGATTTATTCTCTTAGCTTAACACCCTTCTCTGAGACGTACGAGCTCAAAGGTTATATAGTCGATGGTTACTAGTGATACATTCCCAATTTGGTAATGTGGCATACGAAGTGTTGCTGATCATTTGTTGATCAAAGCATGGCTTTGTGAAAAAGCATAGCTTTGTGGACGAGACCTCATCGAGCCTCACAGCCCGGTAATGGTCGAAATAGGAAAGATGCGGCAAGGTTTCAGAGGTAGCTCCCCTAGGGTATGACCATTCCTTCTGGAAAAGGGTGGTATCATGGTATGGATCCCAGATACTTACTCATGTGGACACTGTAGTATATTTATTACTGTGTGATGTCGTTGGTGTTGAGAGCTCTCGGATAAAGGTCGCAAACGACCGGGGGTAACATATCTTAGGTTTTATTCCCCGGGAAGGGGGTAGCCGGCCTTATGTTAGCAGAGAGCCGGGTAGGTTCTCGAGGCGTCCCTCCATAGGCGTTCCCATGTGGCAATAGGAAGTTCCTTAGCTTGACCATTTGTTGGAAATCCATTCATTTAATACGCACCTTGCACGGTTTTAGTTGTATTACCTGCCATCTACTTATGGTGGCGCCCCACTATTTGGATGGTAGCTATAGTAGGCATACAATAATGGTTGTATGCTGGCTAGGATTAATATTATACTTTCGAAAGGTTTTTCTGCACTATGCACTAATAATAATATCAAATGATTTTCGCGTATCAAGCATTTTTGACTATCATAAGGAGAAATCTCCTCCAATTCTGCGTTTGCATTGTGTGTGTGGCGGGAGGCCTTAAGGTAGTTTCATTTTTCAAAAAGCATTGCGGATTTCAAATTTTAAAATCTTTTGTTTGTTTTAAAAATAAAACTGTTTTCGTTTGCTCATACCAGTCCCATGACCGACCCGGAGTTTATTGTTTCCTTCCTAAACTCTGGGTGCCCATCATTTTCCACACGGGTAGTCTAGAGTTGGGTTTTCCAGATAGTCGAATAGTAGGAATTAATTCGATAGCCTTCGAAGCCTTTTGGATTTGTGGATCGCTTTTGCTACACTTCAGCATCCGCGACCGACCTTGCTTATCTTTGTGCAACTTATGAGGGTTCGAGCTAGCTTGGGATTGGAGATGGAGTTCTTAGAGTTTAGCATTGAAGACATTATCTTTCCGCTGCTGTTTCTAGTATCTCTGATAGTATTGATATCTATTGTGTCATCATTATATCTGGATATTGTATCAAATGTTGTATATCTATGTATTATTCATTTTCTTCCGCTGTGTTGTACTTAATGTGTTATAAGCTCCGGCATGAGTCACATTTCAATGTTTTGATCTGCGGCATTCAAGTACAAGTGGAGTACGGGTGTCGATTTTCGAACGCTGAAATTTGGACCGTGACATTTTATTAATTATTTGATTGATATGTAAATATCAAAAAATATTTGGCAACTAAATATTGTTTTAGATTCAAACATACAGGTAGAGTTGGAAAAAAACTCTGCAAACAGGAATATAACTCCTGTCACTCATCGAGGAGGGTCAAAGTCGTTCCAACAATATCGCCAGGAGTTGGTAAATTTATTAAATATGAAGTGTAAATAGTTATTGTGCTATATAATTTTGAATATACAATAATAATACATAATAATCCATTTCAGGAAGGTGAGGCGCAGGGTCCCGTATCGTACGTGGATGTATTTACCCATACTCATGTCGTCGAGCATGTAAATCCAGAAGGGACAATTTCGTATACATGACATGACGATAAATCAAGAATGAGCCATGTAAGCATATTTTAGTTTATATACTTGTGATGTCCCGGAAATTTAGGCAATAATTATTTAATAATTTCTTTGATAATTGTTTTAAAATGTGAAATATTGTTTTAATAATTTAATTCAAACTGGAATTCTCTTTTGAAAATTTTGATTATTTAGTTTGATTAATGATATTGTTTTCAAAGTTAAAAATATTTAAGTAATAAATTTATCTTTCTATGCTGTTTTAAAAATATTTTATTTATAATGTATAAATGTTTATACATTGTAAATAGAGCATTTTGGTTTTAATTTTAATTTATATTTAATAAAGGATATTTTCTAATTTTTATATGAATGAATAATTTATAAATTGATTAATTTGATTTAAATTATATTGTAAACTTTTCAAAAAGTTTGTTTTAAAAAAAAAAAATCTTTCTTATATCTTTATAGAAGAGTAAATGAGTATTTATTTTGTTTATAAGAATAAAAATAGTTTTATTTTATTTTATAATAAAAGTTTGATTTGTTTTATTTTAAAATTGTTTTTTTCTTTGAAATAAGATTTAGTTCATTTTTGTTAAAGTATAACATTGATAAATTTAATTCAACACTTCTTTTCTTTTGAAATTTAGTTTCATAAAGAATGTTATTTTAAAAATAATTAAACAAGCATTTAAATGTAAGAGTATAGTTTTATAAAAAGTTTATATGTTTTTATTTAAAAACTAATGTTAATAAAACATTTG
This sequence comes from Allium cepa, assembly GCA_030765085.1. Lineage (NCBI taxonomy): Eukaryota > Viridiplantae > Streptophyta > Magnoliopsida > Asparagales > Amaryllidaceae > Allium > Allium cepa. Next base: position 127,637,647 of record CM060944.1, read on the forward strand.
TAACTTGCTAAAACAAATTAGAAATAGTTTAAGATAATTCAAATACATTTATAAATTGAAAATTTGCTTTTAAACATTGATATATACATATGTTAGTCATTTAAACTATTAAGTAGACACTTGTAAAACAATTAGCATAATAAGTTAACATGTGGCAATTGTTTTAAATCTCATAATTTAAACTATATTGATAAGAGAATGTCACAAATGCATTTGATAAAAACATTTTTTTTCTTCAAATTGAAAACCTGAAAATAAAATTTCAGTAAATCAAAACCCCTCAAAACAAAGCATGTTAAAATCTGCAAACCTATCAACTACAAATCTGCAATTCAATTTCTTCATAACAAATCATATCCAGAAAACCAATCCTCAAAACAAATCAATTGCTGCAAACAAACAACTTCAATCAAATCTGCAAAATGAAGATCTGTTCAACTTCAAATCTGTGCAAATAAAATGGATCTGCATACAACAAATCTGCAATATAAAATCTGAGCTATTAGTATGGGTCTGCATGCATCATCAACAACAACTGGCAAGCAATTTCTGTAATCTAAATGAAGCCAAGATCAACATGCATTTCTGGAAATTGGATCTGCATCTATTTGCTCTGCATCTTCAATTTAAAAAGGTGAGTAAACATTTAATTTTAAAAACAGTTTTGTTTTAAAATAAATTCACATGCAAGTATTAGAACTCATGTTCAAAGCAAAACTGTCATTAAAAATATATATATAAACTGCTATGGATGAAACTGCAGTGATTCATTTTGTTTGAGGAAAATAACTTCACAAATGGAAAAGCTTAAATAACCCGTTGCATGTGAATTGATAGTAATAAGTAAGCTTGTATGATTGAATTGTGATGAATGTTCTGTGTATACATATATAACTGTGTATATATATGATGCTATGGCCAGGAATCTGCATAACTGTTTGTTTGTAAAACTAAGATTTAAAAAAAAATGTTGTGATGGTTGCCTGTTGATGATTGTTATATGTGTGTATATATGAATATGTATATAATATGTAGCTGTAGATCTAATTTGCTTGTAAAACTAAGATTTTCTTTTATAAATTTTTTTTTCTTCTCTGGAAGTGATCATTTTAGTTAGAAATGTTTGAGAAACAATATTATTTGTTGAGTATAAATTCAAGTTTATAAGTTATATTCAAGATGAAAAAAAAAATCTGTGTTTCTGGTATAAGTAAATACAGTATTGGTTTTTAAAAAAATATAATAATAACAAGAGTATCAACATCATTAACTGTTTAAAACAAGATTTTAACATGAATATGTTAGAAATCAGAAAGTATAAGCAAGTTTCATTTCTAGTTGACTGTGTGGATTAGCACTTCTGTTTAAACAGAAACAGGGAAATTTGAAATATCTGTTGAGCTAGAAAATTTTAGGTATTAAGATACTTCCTGTAGGTGAAGTATTGATCTAAGTATGTTAGGGGATTTTGGTGATGAAGGATCAGCGAGTCAGGTGATATGGATGGGGTATTTCCAGGTTTTCAAAACTCTGGTATTAAGGGTTGAAGTGTTGAATTTTGAGGGTCTGCACCTTTTCTCTGTTGCATCGAGTAGGAGGGAAATTCGGGAGGTTGTAGAGGGGTTGTAGGTGAGTCATTAGCCGGAGTTGTAAGTGGTCTGGTGATTGGTGATGTGATTGCTAGATGATGACAGGTTTGGAGGGTTGAACTCAGGTGAACTTCTGGATTGTGTGTAGGGTATTTTGACTCAGGGGGTTACTCAGGTATTCTTGTTATTGACTCGGAGTAGATGGTTTAGGAACTCGAAGTAAATACTATGGTTTCTCGGGTAAGTTGGTTGCAGGGGTATAACCAGAGAGATTTTGCAGTTTTGAATTTTAATGATCATATTTTAAATTTTCAACTTGATTCAAGTATAAATTAAAACTGAATTTAAAAGAAGTTTTGATTCAAGTTTTTAAAAATGAAACTTTAAAATTTAAACAAAGTTTTAAATTCTGTTAAATCAAGATTATAAAACTGTTTCAGGATTTAATCCTGCAGTTTGTAGTTTTAAATGAAATCCATTTTTTTTAAATTGCAACTTGATTCAAATATGAGTTGAAACTGAATTCAAGTGTAGTTGAAATTCAAAAATTTTAAAAATGAAAATCTTAACTTTAAACAAGATTTAAATATGGGTTTAATTCAAGATTTTAAAACTGTTTCAGGTTATCTTTTAAAACCAGAGTTTGAATTTAAACAGTTTTTATATGTTTTAAATTTTTGAACAGATTTGAATGTTTTAAGTAAGTTTTAAACTCAGTTTGAAATCAATTTAAAAATTGTTTCCAGGTTTCTTTGAAACATAGTTTTAATTTCAAAACAGTTTTTAAATTTAAAATGAATAAACATATTCAAATGTTTACAAGGTGAATTTGAAGATGAAATTTGGTTTCAAGTGAGTTTTAAACTTAGAAGAATTATATCTTTTAATATTTGAAGAATGAAGTGTTAATTTAAATTTGGAAATTGAAATAATCAATCAAGTTACAAAACTCAATTTATTTTAATCAAGTAAATTATGTAAATCTTTCTATTATGTCTAAGCAATGAATGTTGTTTAAACATTCATTTAATTTAATTTTATTTTAAGGTTTATAATTATTTTTGGAATTAATGTTTAAATAATTAAACATTTGAATCTTTAATAAATTGGAAATTGAATTTAGTTTTTTAGAAATGTATTGTTTTAATACATTTTGAATTTAAATGAGTCATTTGATAAGTAATCTAAATTATTTTGGAGAATAATTAAGATAATTAAGGATGTACTAAATTATTTGATTTTAAAGTTAATGGTTTAGATTAATTTTTAGTTAGAAATGATTTATTAATCTAATTTAAATTTTCTTAAGTATATAATTAATGAAATGTTAATTAATAAATGGTGACAATTATCTAAGGATAATTTAGTAATCAATTAAGGAAATTAATTTTGATAATTAACTAGATGAATTAATTGAATCTAATTAATTGTAATTTGTTAGGTAATTAAGGAATTAATTACTTATTGTAATTAATTTGGATTGTGATTTAATTAAGTTAATTAATTTAGTTTAATTAAATTAAATAAATCATTTGATGATTTTAAGAGTGTAATTACTTAATGTAATTAATGGAGCAGGATTACTCAGTAAAGTGATAAAGATAATTACTGGAATGTAATTAGTAATTTGGATAATTACTTTTGTAATTAATTAAGGAATTAATTAATGATTAATTATTGGTTAATTAATTTATAAATAAGTAATTAAGATAGTTAATTACTTAATTGGATATTAATCAAGGTGATTTATAATTAGATTAATTTCTAAATGTAATTAATTTAAATTAAGTAATTTATTTAAATATTAAAGATCATTAATTAATATTAATGATGTAATTAAGGATTGTTTGATTAAGTAATAATTAAATAAGTGATTAATTAATTATGAAATTAATTAAGGACAAATATAATTAATTATAATTAATTAATAAATGGGTAATTAAAGGTTAATTACTTATGATTAAGGTTAACTAAATTATGAAATTAATTAAGGATTAATTACTTATTGTAATTAGTGAACGATTAAACACAGATGTTTCATCAAGTTAAATACTTAGTGGGTAATTAATTAACTGAGTTGATTAATTAATGAATGTTAAGCAGGATTTAAATATGGTAATTAATTTAATTTATTTTAAATCAATTAGAGATGATTGTAATTAATTTAATTCATTTTAAATTAATTATAGTTGTTGGTTAGTAAATCATTGCTTATGGATGTTATTGGTTGAATGGATGTGATCTTAGTAATGAGATGAGTCGTATCTATATGATATGAATGATTGGTTAAGTATGATAATTTGTGATGGATTGTTTGGGGGTGATGATTATCTGTTTATGGGTGATACAGATTATCTGTTTATGTTATGAATGTGATTATCTATTGTAGTATATAGTTTATCTATCTATGTGAATTAGATAACAATGAAATAAGTTAATTGTTTAAAACCCTTAAGTACAACTTGGACATTAAAATGGAATTTGGTTTCGATGAGACCGGGATCAGGTTTCCATATTTGGATATCCGAAAACCACATCGATTCCAATTAAACGTTAGGTCGTTAATCCAAGTGGAGCAAGTGAAGACTCGAGGTGTAAGGGCTATACGTCAGTATAACTCTGTGGTTGATTCCGTAATGAGTTTGACGGAATAGTACTTATAGATTCGAGATGGAGATTTAGAGTACAAGGGTTATCGTCGTTAACTCTGAGGGTGATTCCAAAACGAGTGTAACGAGATAATGCCTTCGGTTTCGTTCGAACCCGGAACGAACTTGTATGGATTGAATGCTTTCAGAACATCATCGGGTGGACGATGAGCATTCTAAGATAATGTGTCCTCTAAAGGTAATCGTAGCCCCAAGCCTCATCAACCGGGAATGGCTAAAACAGGGGAGGTGCAGCAAGGCTTCGTGGGTAGCACCCACTGGAGAGCAAGATTGATCCCTGTCTAGAGGTCCCTTTTTATTCGGCTTAGTGGGCAGTTGTTAGTGCGCACCAACTACGGGGTTGTCTTGTTTGAAACTATTCAGTAAGGAATGGGTCCGGCCTTGTGTTGCAGGGGAGTTAGGGTGGCTCCTCGGTACGTTGATCTAGGCCACGTACTGTGACGGGCGGTACCCCAGTAGCCCTGCCATTGATGGAATCCATAATCCAATAAATGCCTGTACGGTTTTGATTGTGCCCAACTATGTTGGAACGTGAGATGTAAGCATTCCAGCTATTTCTATATTTTATTTTGAAAACCCTAGACACTATTATAATATCACAGCATTTCCTATCAAATGTTTTGGTTAGCGTAAGGTAAAAACTTTTCCATGTTTATGTGTGGGAAGTCTTACGTGATACCTTTTGTTTTCAAATGATTTTCTAAAGTTAAGCAACTTTTATCCCCGTTTACTCACACCAGACCCCTGTCTGACCTGAGTGTTTATTTTCTGTTTTATTAAACTCTTGGGTACTCGTATTACGTATGAGTAGTCAAGTGTTTCAGGATTGCTTTGACGAGTTCTGGAGGAGATAATGGAGCAGGAGGCTTCAGCGTGTAGATATATGTAGTGGTTCCGCTGTGTTTGAGTTGTGTCTGTTTCTCTGATGTATTTAAATTGTAATTGCTAGACAGATGTTTATAACTGTCTAGTTTGTGTTGTATTAGCAGTTTAACTCTGATGTATATGATACTATGTAAAGTTTTATGTGATATATTATAATTTATTCGATTCCGTTTTGAGATTCTGATGTTGTCTGTTCTTTCTTTCCTTTCTTCTCTCTTTTCTATCCCTTTCTTTCTTCTTAACGATGCAACTTTCTGGAGTGTGGAAGTTGGGTCGTTACAACGTGGTATCAGAGCATTAGGTTGAGTGAATACCTAGGCTCTATAGTGGTGTTTTCTTGAGAGAGAGTATTTGTAATTTTTAATATATATATTATTTATTTCTGCCTATTTGATTGGGTTACCTGTTCAGGTCTTCCAATATAAGTAATAAAGGTAGATAGGGCAGTGGTGTGTGTAACACAACTACCAATGATTGGAGTTTGAGTGTTTGTGGTTGGAAGTGATCTGCTTAGGGCAGTATTGGGTATCTTGAGTAGTTTTGCAGTTTGGTGAGAAAGATTTCACTAATCTCTGAAGGAAATCTTTTTAAGATTTGGAGTTTATTTTGGATTGTAAGTTTGGTTGCACTCATGTGAGTTGTTTTTCTTGAGTTTGGATCAGTTGGGAGTTCTGAAGCCTACATTGGTATTTTGGTAACCTTAGGAAGGAGTTCTGTCTATATTTGAGTTTGAAGCTCAGTTTGGCAGAGTGTTTTGAGCTTGGTTTAGGAGCGAGTTTCCTGAGAGATATCTGTCTATCTGGAATGCCTTATTGTGAAGAGGCTGGTGTAGCTTTGAGGTTTGATGAGCTTTTGGATAAGGAAGTTTTGGCAGCAGTAGCAGCAGTGGGTGACTTGTTCTTTGATGGTTCATAAATCTCTGTGATACTTCTGTCAGTAGTCCGGGCAGATGGTGGAGCTTGTCCATTTCTTCTGGAAGCTCAGCTGGGTGTGATGTCAGTGGTTAGAGGTGGACCACTAGTTTCTTCTTTTGAAGGCTTTAGCTGTTCTGATTTTTGAAGTGAAAACGATTTCTTGGGATCTGAACTAGGTGGAATCGCAATAGTGACTTGTGACGGTTCGAAAGTTCTCTAAGTGATCTCTATTTGGATTGAAGCATCTTTAGAGGATGTTTAAGATATCGAAGTGGTATTTTCTGGATATCTTCAAAGGAATTAAGATTGGAATCCGTATCGAGAGATTGAGTTCTGTATCGACTTGGTTCTTGGAGCTGTACCGATGGTTCAGCATTGCAGGAGATTCTTTGAGTGTGATCTGTTTAAGTTGGCAGGATTTATCGGATCTGGTTTCTGGCTGAATTTTTGCTCTGGTATTTATGACTGAATCGGATAGGTCACTGAGATTTTATGGAATTTGATGAACAATGTTCCGGGATAAGTTGATCAAGTTTATACTTGTGTTCATCAACAGCATTCTCGAATCAGAGTTGCGCAGTGGAAGCATGGTGGCAGCTATTCCAGAATAGGAGCACCCGATTCTTTGGGAATTTGAGTTTTGTCTTGGATCAAAGGATTTCTACAGGAAATTTATTTTGGATCTGGAAACTTGATTGTTTTGTATCTGTTTGTTCCAGATAGAGTAGTTTGTCTGAAGACTCCTGATATCTGTAGTAGAGTTTGTGTGGTAGATTTTGATTGATCTAGGAGTTGAGGGCAGCCCGGGATCGATATGAGAGATTTGTGGATAAGAGCTTGGGTCTTTCTGTTTTCTCTTGAGGATTAAGTGTTTGATCTACAGGATTGAATTTCCAGTTCGGATGGCTGGAATTTGTTTTGTTTTTCACGTATCTCTGAGGGAGTACGTGTATGGTTTATCTCTGGTTTTAGAATCAGTAGTTCTGAGGGGTTTGGGAGTTGATCAGGACTTGTCTGTAGTCCTGAGTTCTGTTTAGATTTGTAGATCTAGATATATAGGAGCTCTAAATCTGAGTGGTGTGGCTAATTTAGATTTTATAGGGCGAGTGTCCCGGTGTTGTACCTGGGAAACTCTAGGGAATCTTATCCAGAATTTTGTCTGGATAATTAGAATTGTTTGTTTGAATTGGTTGCTATGGTTGCTAGTCTTTGGTTGATAATATATGTTTGTTTTTTTAAAAAAAAATTTAAAATCTGTATGGGATTATTAAATTACCTTTGCTTTTAAATTTCGGCGACGAAATACTTTTAAGGGGGGAGGAATGTGATGTCCCGGAAATTTAGGCAATAATTATTTAATAATTTCTTTTATAATTGTTTTAAAATGTGAAATATTGTTTTAATAATTCAATTCAAACTAGAATTCTCTTTTGAAAATTTTGATTATTTAGTTTGATTAATGATATTGTTTTCAAAGTTAAAAATATTTAAGTAATAAATTTATCTTTCTATGCTGTTTTAAAAATATTTTATTTATAATGTATAAATGTTTATACATTGTAAATAGAGCATTTTGGTTTTAATTTTAATTTTTATTTAATAAAGGATATTTTCTAATTTTTATATGAATGAATAATTTGTAAATTGATTAATTTGATTTAAATTATATCGTAAACTTTTCAAAAAGTTTGTTTTAAAATAAAAATCTTTCTTATATCTTTATAGAAGAGTAAATGAGTATTTATTTTGTTAATAAGAATAAAATTAGTTTAATTTTATTTTATAATAAAATTTTGATTTTTTTTATTTTAAAATTGTTTTTTTCCTTTGAAATAAGATTTAGTTCATTTTTGTTAAAGTATAACATTGATAAATTTAATTCAACACTTCTTTTCTTTTGAAATTTAGTTTCATAAAGAATGTTATTTTAAAAATAATTAAACAAGCATTTAAATGTAAGAGTATAGTTTTATAAAAAGTTTATATGTTTTTATTTAAAAACTAATGTTAATAAAACATTTGTAACTTGCTAAAACAAATTAGAAATAGTTTAAGATAATTCAAATACATTTATAAATTTAAAATTTGCTTTTAAACATTGATATATACATATGTTAGTCATTTAAACTATTACGTAGACACTTGTAAAACAATTAGCATAATAAGTTAACATGTGGCAATTGTTTTAAATCACATAATTTAAACTATATTGATAAGAGAATGTCACAAATGCATTTGATAAAAACATTTTTTTCTTCAAATTGAAAACCTGAAAATAAAATTTCAGTAAATCAAAACCCTTCAAAACAAAGCATGTTAAAATCTGCAAACCTATCAACTACAAATCTGCAATTCAATTTCTTCATAACAAATCATATCCAGAAAACCAATCCGTAAAACAAATCAATTGCTGCAAACAAACAACTTCAATCAAATCTGCAAAATGAAGATCTGTTCAACTTCAAATCTGTGCAAATAAAATGGATCTGCATACAACAAATCTGCAATATAAAATCTGAGCTATTAGTATGGGTCTGCATGCATCATCAACAACAACTGGCAAGCAATTTCTGTAATCTAAATGAAGCCAAGATCAACATGCATTTCTGGAAATTGGATCTGCATCTATTTGCTCTGCATCTTCAATTTAAAAAGGTGAGTAAACTTTTAATTTTAAAAACAGTTTTGTTTTAAAATAAATTCACATGCAAGTATTAGAACTCATGTTCAAAGCAAAACTGTCATTAAAAATATATATATAAACTGCTATGGATGAAACTGCAGTGATTCATTTTGTTTGAGGAAAATAACTTCACAAATGGAAAAGCTTAAATAACCCGTTGCATGTGAATTGATAGTAATAAGTAAGCTTGTATGATTGAATTGTGATGAATGTTCTGTGTATACATATATAACTGTGTATATATATGATGCTATGGCCAGGAATCTGCATAACTGTTTGTTTGTAAAACTAAGATTTAAAAAAAAATGTTGTGATGGTTGCCTGTTGATGATTGTTATATGTGAGTATATATGAATATGTATATAATATGTAGCTGTAGATCTAATTTGCTTGTAAAACTAAGATTTTCTTTTATAATTTTTTTTTCTTCTCTGGAAGTGATCATTTCAGTTAGAAATGTTTGAGAAACAATATTATTTGTTGAGTATAAATTCAAGTTTATAAGTTATATTCAAGATGAAAAAAAAATCTGTGTTTCTGGTATAAGTAAATACAGTATTGGTTTTTAAAAAAAAATATAATAATAACAAGAGTATCAACATCATTAACTGTTTAAAACAAGATTTTAACATGAATATGTTAGAAATCAGAAAGTATTAGCAAGTTTCATTTCTAGTTGACTGTGTGGATTAGCACTTCTGTTTAAGCAGAAATAGGGAAATTTGAAATATTTGTTGAGCTAGAAAATTTTAGGTATTAAGATACTTCCTGTAGGTGAAGTATTGATCTAAGTATGTTAGGGGATTTTGGTGATGAAGGATCAGCGAGTCAGGTGATATGGATGGGGTATTTCCAGGTTTTCAAAACTCTGGTATTAAGGGTTGCAGTGTTGAATTTTGAGGGTCTGCACCTTTTCTCTGTTGCATCGAGTAGGAGGGAAATTCGGGAGGTTGCAGAGGGGTTGTAGGTGAGTCATTAGCCGGAGTTGTAAGTGGTCTGGTGATTGGTGATGTGATTGCTAGATGATGACAGGTTTGAAGGGTTGAACTCAGGTGAACTTCTGGATTGTGTGCAGGGTATTTTGACTCAGGGGGTTACTCGGGTATTCTTGTTATTGACTCGGAGTAGATGGGTTAGGAACTCGAAGTAAATACTATGGTTTCTCGGGTAAGTTGGTTCCAGGGATATAACCAGAGAGATTTTGCAGTTTTGAATTTTAATGATCATATTTTAAAATTTCAACTTGATTCAAGTATAAATTAAAACTGAATTTAAATGAAGTTTTGATTCAAGTTTTTAAAAATGAAACTTTAAAATTTCAACAAAGTTTTAAATTCTGTTAAATCAAGATTATAAAACTATTTCAGGATTTAATCCTGCAGTTTGTAGTTTTAAATGAAATTCATTTTTTTTTAAATTGCAACTTGATTCAAATATGAGTTGAAACTAAATTCTAGTGTAGTTGAAATTCAAAAATTTTAAAAATGAAAATCTTAACTTTAAACAAGATTTAAATATGGGTTTAATTCAAGATTTTAAAACTGTTTCAGGTTATCTTTTAAAACCAGAGTTTGAATTTAAACAGTTTTTATATGTTTTAAATTTTTGAACAGATTTGAATGTTTTAAGTAAGTTTTAAACTCGGTTTGAAATCAATTTAAAAATTGTTTCCAGGTTTCTTTGAAACACAGTTTTAATTTCAAAACAGTTTTTAAATTTAAAATGAATAAACATATTCAAATGTTTACAAGGTGAATTTGAAGATGAAATTTGGTTTCAAGTGAGTTTTAAACTTAGAAGAATTATATCTTTTAATATTTGAAGAATGAAGTGTTAATTTAAATTTGGAAATTGAAATAATCAATCAAGTTACAAAACTCAATTTATTTTAATCAAGTAAATTATGTAAATTTTTCTCTTATATCTAAGCAATGAATGTTGTTTAAACATTCATTTAATTTTATTTTATTTTATGGTTTATAATTATTTTTGGAATTAATGTTTAAATAATTAAACATTTGAATCTTTAATAAATTGGAAATTGAATTTAGTTTTTTAGAAATGTATTGTTTTAATACATTTTGAATTTAAATGAGTCATTTGATAAGTAATCTAAATTATTTTGGAGAATAATTAAGATAATTAAGGATGTACTAAATTATTTGATTTTAAAGTTAATGGTTTAGATTTATTTTTAGTTAGAAATGATTTATTAATCTAATTTAAATTTTCTTAAGTATATAATTAATGAAATGTTAATTAATAAATGGTGACAATTATCTAAGGATAATTTAGTAATCAATTAAGGAAATTAATTTTGATAATTAACTAGATGAATTAATTGAATCTAATTAATTGTAATTTGTTAGGTAATTAAGGAATTAATTACTTATTGTAATTAATTTGGATTGTGATTTAATTAGGTTAATTAATTTAGTTTAATTAAATTAAATAAATCATTTGATGATTTTAGGAGTGTAATTACTTAATGTAATTAATGGAGCAGGATTACTCAGTAAAGTGATAAAGATAATTACTGGAATGTAATTAGTAATTTGGATAATTACTTTTGTAATTAATTAAGGAATTAATTAATGATTAATTATTGGTTAATTAATTTATAAATAAGTAATTAAGATAGTTAATTACTTAATTGGATATTAATCAAGGTGATTTATAATTAGATTAATTTCTAAATGTAATTAATTTAAATTAAGTAATTTATTTAAATATTAAAGATCATTAATTAATATTAATGATGTAATTAAGGATTGTTTGATTAAGTAATAATTAAATAAGTGATTAATTAATTATGAAATTAATTAAGGACAAATATAATTAATTATAATTAATTAATAAATGGGTAATTAAAGGTTAATTACTTATGATTAAGGTTAACTAAATTATGAAATTAATTAAGGATTAATTACTTATTGTAATTAGTGAACGATTAAACACATATGTTTCATCAAGTTAAATACTTAGTGGGTAATTAATTAACTGAGTTAATTAATTAATGAATGTTAAGCAGGATTTAAATATGGTAATTAATTTAATTTATTTTAAATCAATTAGAGATGATTGTAATTAATTTAATTCATTTTAAATTATTTTAAACTAATCATTGCTTATGGATGTTATTGGTTGAATGGATGTGATCTCAGTAATGAGATGAGTCGTATCTATATGATATGAATGATTGGTTAAGTATGATAATTTGTGATGGATTGTTTGGTGGTGATGATTATCTGTTTATGGGTGATACAGATTATCTGTTTACGTTATGAATGTGATTATCTATTGTAATATATAGTTTATCTATCTATGTGAATTAGATAACAATGAAATAAGTTAATTGTTTAAAACCCTTAAATACAACTTGGACATTAAAATGGCGTTTGGTTTCGATGAGACCGGGATCGGGTTTCCATATTTGTATATCCGAAAACCACATCGATTCCAATTAAACGTTAGGTCGTTAATCAAAGTGGAGCAAGTGAAGACTCGAGGTGTAAGGGCTATACGTCAGTATAACTCTGTGGGTGATTCCGTAATGAGTTTGACGGAATAGTACTTATAGATTCGAGATGGAGATTTAGAGTACAAGGGTTATCGTCGTTAACTCTGAGGGTGATTCCAAAACGAGTGTAACGAGATAATGCCTTCGGTTTCGTTCGAACCCGGAACGAACTTGTATGGATTGAATGCTTTCAGAACATCGTCAGGTGGACGATGAGCATTCTAAGATAATGTGTCCTCTAAAGGTAATCGTAGCCCCAAGCCTCATCAACCGGGAATGGCTAAAACAGGGAAGGTGCAGCAAGGCTTCGTGGGTAGCACCTACTTGAGAGCAAGGCTGATCCCTGTCTAGAGGTCCCTTTTTATTCGGCTTAGTGGGCAGTTGTTAGTGCGCACCAGCTGCAGGGTTGTCTTGTTCGGAACTATTCAGTAAGGAATGGGTCCGGCCTTGTGTTGCAGGGGAGTTAGTGTGGCTCCTCGGTACGTTGATCTAGGCCACGTACTGTGATGGGCGGTACCCCAGTAGCCCTGCCATTGATGGAATTCATAATCCAATAAGTGTCTGTACGGTTTTGATTGTGCCCAACTATGGTGGAACGTGAGATGTAAGCATTCCAGCTATTTCTATATTTTATTTTGAAAACCCTAGACACTATTATAATATCACAGGATTTCCTATTAAATGTTTTGGTTAGCGTAAGGTAAAAACTTTTCCATGTTTATGTGTGGGAAGTTTTACGTGATACCTTTTGTTTTCAAAGGATTTTCTAAAGTTAAGCAACTTTTATCCCCGTTTACTCACACCAGACCCCTGTCTGACCTGAGTGTTTATTTTCTGTTTTATTAAACTCTTTGGTACTCATATTACGTATGAGTAGTCAAGTGTTTAAGGATTGCTTTGACGAGTTCTGGAGGAGATAATGGAGCAGGAGGCTTCAGCGTGTAGTTATATGTAGTGGTTCCGCTGTGTTTGAGTTGGGTCTGTTTCTCTGATGTATTTAAATTGTAATTGCTAGACAGATGTTTATAACTGTCTAGTTTGTGTTGTATTAGCAGTTTAACTCTGATGTATATGATACTATGTAAAGTTTTATGTGATATATTATAATTTATTCGATTCCGCTGTGAGATTCTGATGTTGTCTGTTCTTTCCTTTCTTTTCTCTTTTCTATCCCTTTCTTTCTTCTTAACGATGCAACTTTCTGGAGTGTGGAAGTTGGGTCGTTACAATACTATTATTACTGTTTAATTATTAAAGCATAATGAATTATGATATCATGCTATTAATTTTAACTGTATTTTTTTTGTTCATGTAGACAAGCTTTACGGAACAACGACAAAAACTCCTAGAGAAAACTGGTCGAGAGCAGCTGAAGACGGACGAGGAGGGCGTCATTTTTTATTCAGTCATGGATCCACCTTCATAGAACAGGCGCTACAACTATGGCAATCAAGTGGTAATGAATAATATATTAAGATAAAGCAATTTATAATTTTTTAGTTCTAAAGAACTTTACATCGCTTTAGTTTCAGTAATAAGTTTATAGCTATAACAATTAACATATTATGTTGTAGCTTTGATAGTAAGATTATAGACTAAATTAAATAAGTATTGCAGGCTAGCGGACAGAGGAGATCCAGCCAAACGGCCAGATCTAAGATCTAGCCAAACGGCCAGATCTAAGATCAATGTAGCAGAGATCGAAGAGTTGAGAGGTAGGGTGATGCAGCTGGAAGAGCAAAAAACCATCGCCAAGCCATTGAGATGACACAACTGCTGGACCAGCGCATTGTTGAATACATGCAGCAGTATGACGACCGCTTTCCATCTTCAGTTGGTTTTGAAGGTTTTGGAGGTGATTAACCGGAGTGATAGGTATGTTTATTTGTTTTGCGTCATTTTTTAGTCCTTTTTTATGATACATTGAGTTGGTGGAGTAGGATTTGAAATGTTGTGTATATTGTTTGATGATTCGTTTGGTAGTAGTAATTTTGACCTTTGAGAGCAGATGGTGAGGAGTTTATAACGGATTGATGCATGTATTATACAATAAGATGTACGTAAATTATATTAGCGAAGTGTTGGGTTGATTTTATATGAATTATGCTTGATTTATTTCATTATGTGATTTGATTATGTTTGTATGATTTGATTTCATATTGAATATCTGAATTGGATATATGCTTGTGTGGTGGAATATGTTGTGTTTATGGATTGTGGATGAAAGGCAAAAATGCAGCAAAAAAAATGAAAAACAGGTTCAGGAATTCCGACGGCTTCCAAACGGCCTACAGCTCGAAAATTTCCGACGGCTTCCGATGGCTAGCGATGGACAGGGAACAATGGATTCCGACGGTTGCCGACGGGTTTCGGCACCCACCGTCATCGTCCATGTGTCTTCCGAAGACCATCGGCTTGCCGTCTGTAGTCGTCGAAAATGCAGGGATGGGATTTGTTGGAAGCCGTCGAAAATCCTATTCAGCGATAGAATTTTTTCCGTCCGTTATTTCCAACGGCCACCGATGGCTTTCGACAGCCCTTGATGGTTTTGAGAAGTCGGAAATTGTTCTGTTTCTTGTAGTGTTTTATTGAAAGCAAGTCAACTTGTATTTATCACAAATATCGCACTTCGGGAACGTGATGAATACAAGGGGGTTAATTTCGTTAAGCGGGCCATGTAATCTAAGCATATATAACGTATGTTCATATGTAAAGCTTTACACTCTGATAGTCGAATAGTCCACTTTAAAACAACATGACCCTTTAAAATTATCGAACGTTGTTTTGGAGAGACCGGGATCGGATAGCAGTTGTTACCCGAGAGCTACTTCGAACCAACATAAGAGTTCGAGTTGGAAATAGTGAAGCCAAGGTCCAAGGTGAAGGCCTTGAAGTGTAAGGGCTATTTGCTACTAATTCTGAGGGTGATTCCAGAATGGATGTACTGAAAATAGTGCATTCGATTGGTTCATCTCCTTAACAACTTGTATGGATGAGTGGTGACATTGTGTCAACAACTGAAAGGAAATGTTATCACTCCAAGTGGCAATGTTATAGTAAAGGTAAACATAGCCTTAGGCCTCATCAACTGAAAATGACCAAAACATGGAAGATACAACAAGACTAACTGGGTCACTCCCATTATGGTATGTTCACTCCCATCTAGATATCTACACATGTATGCTTCGGTACGGTTGTTGATTGCAACTGAGGGGTGATCATATTCGATACTATCCAACAAATGGTAAGTTGGTCTTGTGTTGGCAGGGGTCGATATGTTCGACCTCGATACACAAATCTAGAGGTGTACTGTGACGGACAGTACCCCAGTAGTCTGGTTATTGTGTGGAATCAATTCCCAATAAGTGTCTTCGGTCTTGATTGTATAACTATTATGTTGGAATTTAATTAATTTATTATTTACTTTAAAACCCTAGACATTATGGTAATATCACTAGATTTCTATATAAACTGTTTTGGTCATCGTAAGTTAAAAAGCCGTCTGTGTTTATGTGCGGCGTGATCTTACAAGATACCTTTGATTTTCAAAGCTTTTATAAAGGTAAAAACTTGTTTTGAGTTTACTCACACCAGACCCATGCCTAAGCAGGAGTTTTTTTTATTTTCTTAGGTACTCAAATTTGTATGAGTAGCCAAGTGATCAAGATTTCTTACGGAAGCATTTTGGAGGAATTGAAGCAGGTGGCTTCACCGTTAGCTAATTATTTCCATTTCCGCTGTGTATTTATCTATGATCTGTGTATTATGTATGAGCAAGTAGTTATGACTCTCTAGTTGAAAGTCGTAACGTAATGACTCTGGTGTATTATTATTATAAAAATGACTATGTAATATCCTATATTATCTATTATATATTGTTCTGATTCATGCTGAGATTCTGTGATTGTGTAGTTTCTTCTTACTTTTTTTCTTCTACCCTTAATTACTCATCTTCGGAGTAAGGAAGGCGGTTCATTACAAAAGGTGTCAACCAAACCATACGTTGTCTCCATGGAAGGATGTGTGAATGGATCCAAGATTTCAAAACTAAATTTACGAATCATTATAGTACATTATAGAGATGATGAAAAAACATAGGAGCAAGCGTAATAATATATATAAAAAAGAGGGAGAAATGAAAAAAAAATTAGAAGTACGAAGAGAGAAAGTTGCCTATTATTTGAAGGAGATGAGAAGAAACATACTCGTAGTATGGAAAGATAAAAATGCATATTATTTTGGATTTGTTGGTATTTTATTTTGTAAGTCTATAATAAGGCTAACCTTCTCAACAGTCGGTTTGATCATTATAAGCATTTAATTATCAATCATTCTCCAAAGTATTTACTTTATTTTTTTGTTTCGAAGTGTACAATCATTTTTATCGAATATATTATCATTATGTGCTTTATTGAAATTAACTAAATATTGCAACAAAATCATTTTTGAAATTACACAACCGAGTGATTGATTCCCCCAAATAGTTCTAGTAGTATAATACATTTTAATCGCCTTAATAAAATAATACTAGAATAATACATTTTAATTGCCTTAATAAAATAATGTAGCTTGGTAACCCTATTAAATTAATCCAATAGTAATATTAATTTTACTTCCAAATTTCACTTTAAAATTTAGGTACCATTCACAGTAAAAATTTACCTTATTTCTATTTATATGGTGTTAGACGCGTCTAACGAGTCTGAAGTGGGAATGGATGAAGAACAAATTTATCTCAGTGGACAAGTCATTGGGACTTACATGTTGGCGTTAGATGCATTGACGCCAACAAATCATTTTCAGTCGAATCCCTATTTAGCCTATTAATATCATCTATACATCATTCCCCTTAAGCAATCTTTCTATTTTCTATCATATTCAATTGCCCATACAAAATCAAATGACGATGTAAACGATGCAAACTTTCAACATATTATAGTAGCTTTCTTGCATAAAATAACGAAAGTTAGAAGTTGATGCGTACATTCTGTTATTAATAATGAAAATTCCATAAATGATATTTTCACTGTGTGTTTTTGAAATTCCGAAAATATCCTACATAGTATCTCTTCATGATCACTCGTTAATGGAATTCTATTATCGTTGTGAGGCCTCCATTATCATCTTCTTTACGTCTAGCAGTAAACAGAATTTCGTTATTAATTTACATCTGACAACACCAACAAGATTGGTTGAAATTAAGGTGTCGATACCATAAATTTTTTTGCAATTATATCACACGTTCTTGTTAAATTTTATTAAATAAAAAGAAACTAAAATACACTTGGTTATTAGATTCACATAGGTCTAGTTTATACCAGTCATCATAATTGTGTATACATATATATATGTTGAATTAATCCGGATATCTTTAAACACTTATATGTCCAAATTTTTGTATATGTATTATTGTTAAGTAATGTATTAATCCAGCTTTATATTGGCCATGACAGAAAACGCATTCTACATAATCGAAATACATCTTTCAAAGTATTTGCTCAAACGCCTGGCTAGTGGTCACGCGGAACTCTTGCTTAGCAGTTAGCGCACTGTAAAAAAAACACCCTCAAACAGCAAGTTCTAAAGCTGAGTAAACTGATCTATCCATTCATTAACACAAAACATAAAATGACACCGATATCTACGGCTTTTAACAGGCTGCAGAATTTCGTCCTATGGATTCTGCATCTGTATGCAGGATGTTAAATATATAAAGTTTGCAGCGTAAATACAAAATCTGATTTGATAGTAGGCATTAAGAAATTTCTAGGAATTTAAACGTTGGGTTAGATATGTGCAGACTACAAAGTATAATAATTCTCTTTGAGGCTATTCAACCTTAGACCAGACGCATATTTTAAGCGAACATGGTTGCAGTTTATATGTACAAAGAAAAAATATTTGAATAATTATCAGAAAAAAACAAATGTTTAAAATGTTAGGAAATATCATGAAGTACAACAAACAGCGTGGTAGAGAACATAACATCAGCTCGTGTGGGCACTGTAACCTGAGCCAGAGGTGTCCTGTCAACTATATACATCTATATATAGGCCATAAGTAAAAAGCAAATATAGGGGCTTCTTTTCATGACATGTTTGTATTTGTGCGTGAAAGAACAAATAATTTCGCATCATGACATGGTCGTAAATGGGGCATTATATGGTGTCCTCTCAGCATGAATTTGGGTCTGTAGCTAGGTTGGTAAGAATACATAATGCCACGTACATGCCTGTGATTATTCAATTAGGGTTGTCTTTTTTCCTTGAAACTCAACATCACGTTCCAAGGCAAATATGCTTGAAGCTGCATATCATTCTTTATGATTTTTCTTTGGCCGGTTCTTGCTTTAAACATTTGGAACCGAACAATAAAAACAATTCATATAAGTTGTTTAAAACTGATTGAGAATCGGTAAGTAAAGATTCACTAGGACGTTGTTGTGCTATGGACGGACCACTATCTTAAAAGCGAAATTTGACACAACCATGGTTCAACCGTTAATTATGGTTCATTCTTTAGGGTTAACACAATGATCCTTCATATTTAAGGCACTCAAGATTAAGAGATTAGAAGAATTGCAGAAATCATTGCTTAATAAACTTACATTTAAAAGATAATTTATTTTGGAGAAATTTATCCTTGAGAGAACGAAAGACCGTTGCATTATCTAGCTATAATTTGGCTCGATTTGCCCAAATGGTGATAGTGAGCCTTTAAAAACTAATAAGTTTATAGTGGCCAGGAGAAAACTATATTACTGTATGGATTTGGCAGACATATGAATGTGCAACCCTTAGACCCAATTGAATACGAAACTATTCATTTTAACCCAATTTGTATGATATTATGTTATATTCCAACAATTGCGATTACAAATGGATGTTATGTTTGACATTTGAGTGCAAGATAATGATGAGAAGAAACACGTTTCACTCAATGGTGTTGTTTCCTTATGTATTTGTTTTGATTGGGAAAATATTAATCGCATTAGACATTTTGTATAAGTCAAAGTTTTCGATTTCTCTTTAAACTCTCGGTTACTTATTTAACTTTGTCGAAATTAGGGTTTTCAGTTATGACAAATAAAGCTTCCGGCGACATGCGGGAGGGAAGCTAATATCAGTTTTAGTTTATATGTGCGATGTGTAGTATAACTTCTTTTATTATTGTATGTAAAGAAGGATATTGCAGTCGTCGGTAGTTATGATTCTAATGATTCCAATAGGTGTTGTTATATATCACTCCTGGAATTATAATTCTAATTATTAGATTTTATCTGAATGTGAACATGGGATTATCTATCCCAAGTAGCCTGTCTTGTCATCACATAGCCTACCCAGCTCCTCTGTCGCATCTTGATCCTTAGCTCCATTCACCTCAGCAAACTTAGGCATTAAGCAATTGGCTTGCTCATGGTGGTCCATATACAATCTGGCGTCAAGACAGCCCATCAAGACCATCTCCAAAGTTAGTCGCCACAATCAAGACGACATCAGTAACAAACTCATGCGCCATGACCAGCTCGAGAATGACCTATCTCTAGCTCGGCATTACCGCAACATGTTCCATCATAACACAACCAGCTTGGCAGGTCCTTTCCACCTTAGTCCTTAGAAGCATTTAACTTCATTCAAGTGTCACCTACATCCCTGCCTGAGTCACTAGTCCACCTTGCTACATAGACGTACAAAGGTAAACGACAAGCCGTATAGCCAACTATACTATGTACTGTAGCAAAGAGGTCAAAAACATACCTGCTACTGGAGCAAGCCGTTAGCATTTATGTGCATTAGATGTAAAGACTAGGCCTAGTACAGAAGGACAATTGGCTTGCCTCTCAGCCACGCATTCTTTTCTGCTTTTATAGTTATCTCACATCAACCAATGCGACCAGATCAATGGTCAAGCATGCTTCTTGCCTATTTTACTATGCAATCTCAGCTATTCGTCATCCATTTAAACTATTATAAATACCCCATGCATTACCATTTCAAAGAGGTTGAAGATTATTAGAATTATGGTAATTATTTCATTTCTAGAGCTTTGCACAACAAATCAAAGCCCTAAGCCCTTAAGATTAGCTAATTTTTAGTCTTAAGTGATTTGTTTTTTTATTAATCTCCTGTAATTCCTTTTAATTTTAAATGAGAAATATACTAAGAGATATTCATAATGGACGCAGACAAGCTTGTCGAATCACTCTATGTTTAGTGTCATTTACCTTGCATTGCTTGTTTTCATCTTCATTTTACATTTTAAAGCCTAATGATTAGCATGTAACCTTTGCTTCCACAATGCATTAGACTAATTTTGAGGATAGATAAATCTGTACTTAACATTTTGGTGCTAGAATCAGAGTCTCCCTCTAAAGATCTCCTCTTTCTTCATTTTTATTTTCCATAAACATTTAGTATGACTTGTTGCCATACCTAGTTCATGAGATTGAAGGTAACAACTCCAATGAGCATGGAACTAAAAAAAATACCATCACTAGTGTTGCCTTCCCTATTCCCGGGAACAGAAATGATATGCGGCATACTATGTTGCAATAATTAACAAACGTAGGTACTTTGGTAATAGAAGTGCAGAGTCTGAGGAAGAAGGTTGGATGCCCAAGATACAGTAAACTATGCCCACCGACTCCACCTACAGTCGACCTTTATTGACCCGCCTATTCACCAAGCTATTCCTCTCGTGCCTATGACCTCATGAATACTGCTGAGGCCCAAGATAGAGTGGGGCCTGAAATCCCACTCATAGATATCTTTCTCATACAAAGAGGTATGCTACAAGCATGCCAAGTTATGTTGATATTTATCTAGATGTAGGCCAGCCAAAAGAGCCAAGACATCGATGTTCGCCTTCAATGGAACAACCATTTGCATTTGATCGTTTGTGGACATCTACTTTTGAACGTCTCAATAATGGTGCTTCGATCGTCGACTTGGAGCATAGGGCTTCCACGATACACTCTAGATTTCATATGGGTGTGACCAGGATTAGGCAAGGGAAGGAGTAACAACCCTCTTCGAAATGTGCTAAATTTTTGACCTAGTAAAAGCCCATCGAACCTTAGTTCCATTCCAAAGCTAATTGTTGGTTGGTAAAATTGATATTAGAAACAATATATAGAGCTATCAATATATGCTTTCAGAATCTCACAGCGGAATTGATGAAATATAATTGCAAAAATAAGTGCCCGTATCAGAAAAACCAAATCTCAAAAACGCAATATCCCAAAATATCCGTAATACAATATCTCAAAATAGAATATTAATATATAAGAATCTAGGAACAGCTGAATACATTAAAAACATACATAAATTACTAAACTGCCACAAAGCTTCACCACCACCTTCATCACCTCCATCAGCATCATTCCTCCTAACACGTGGGTTATAATACGGAGGAAGTCAAAACAGCAATGTTTGGTGAATGAAAATCTTAAGTCTTACCATAATATTATTTTGGACAATATCATTTAGATAAGTAATATGTCTTACGCATCCTATATTTTTTCTACTAAGTATGCCTCCACTGTAAGCCAAAGGCTTTTCCAGTTCAACTCCACAACGTACCTTTAAGTGTAGGCATGTAGCCCTTTCCAATCCAACTTTAAACTCTTACGTAGGCATGATGCAACTACCGTCAACCATGGCCTAACGATGTGGGAGAAAGCAAATGAGCCACGTAATACCTCTTTATTGGGAATTAGATAGATTTTGACGATTTAAACCCTATGTCCTAGGAAGATCTCTGTTATTTAATACCTAAACCCAAGATGGATCCCTCTCTGGTACTACCTAACAACGTCAAAAAAAAATTTAGAAATATTTTCCAACTATTTCTAAAATTTCAACTAAAAAACATTTTAAACAAAAAAGTGTATTTTCTAATTTTTGAAATGCCACGTGTATAACATAACAAAAGTCAACGGGTTAGCAAATATGAATTTTACTATGCAACATAAGTGACAGTAAGTAAAATATAGTTAGTGACAAGGGATATAACAACCCGTTGCTTAGTAGCTATTAATTAACATTGAAATAATAAAAATTAATGAGGTAAAAAGGATTCGAATAAGTTAATACGAAGTTAAAGAAATGATTTAGGAATTTAATGGAAAATAATTTATTAAAATGATAAGAATTTAATTTGGAAAGAACATCGACTTAATAATTTATTTGGTTGCTTTGAAATGTGAAGTTATGAATTAATCATTTGAAACAAATCGATAAAGCAAAATCTTTTAGTGGATGATGTTTGAAATAAATGTGTTGAAATTAACTTAGATGATAAAAAGGATTTTATCATGTTAGAAAAGTTTGAAATTTATTTAAAAATGATTTTTAAATGAAAAGAAATAAATTAGTATAATTAGTAAAATGAAGCACGTCCCTACACAAGCTCAAACCCAATATGGGTTCATGTAAATGATAAAGGCCAGTAAAGTGTTGATATTATTTACATTAAAACAATGATAAGAACATAAATATTTAGGTATGAAGTAAGCCCAATTAGTTGGCCCAAAATAAGAAAATAAATAAAATTGTTTCATGAGAATGGTTTAGAGTTTTCCAACACTAGAGGTTTTACCCACCTCTATAAATATAATCCAACCCCCTCATTTCATTATCTAAAAATTTGAACTTCCTACCAAAACTCCATCGCCTTAAAATTTGAAATAAATTCATATTAAATCTCAATAATTCATACAATCAATTACAAAATTCTTGACAATAATCTACACCAACCAATCAGGTGAAGCACGAGAGAATCAAGGAAGTAGTAGAAGCTAAAATTATCCACAATTGAAGGTGAGTTCTCCTACTAACAACTATGGTTGAATTGATTTGGTAATCATAAGTCAATGATAAAGTTACACATTAGAAGCATAGTGATGTCACATTCATTTATGAGAATTGTGTTTCATCATTATAATCGTTTCTGTATGGTTATCGTATTGTAAAAGTATGAGAGAATAACACAAACAATGTAGGATCGATTTCACCCTAGAGGGGGTGTGAATAGGGTGATGCTGTTAATTATAAAAATTAATTGCAGAAGCTTATAAAATTATTTCAACACAGATATATCAAAATTATAGAAGCACAGATAATAGCAGAATAATAAATGCAGAAATAGAATGACACAAAATTTACCCAGCTTCGGCAAAACCTTGCCTACATGATGCCCCTAAGGTTTCTACTAGAAATTAAGTAGTCACATGCTTACACACATAAACTCACGACATCCTCTACTGAATAACTTAACTCTACGCTCAAAACTCTACCACAACTCAGCCACTGAGTTGCGAATTCTCAAATTATGCCACGTAGTTTGTCCCCTAGTCACACGACTAGTAATTACAACGTCTAAAAGAGAAATACAAATTAAAAAACAATTTAAAAACAAAAGAAACTAAACCCTAATTTAAAACCCTAAATTAAATCTCAATTAATAAAACAAGCCCGACCCAATTTAAAAAACAAAAGAGCTCCTCTTTTCTTTTTATTATGTCAGCCTTATTTCTTTGTTCTGTAAAACGGCGGCTCGTTGCTTCTTCCTTGTTCGATTAAAATTAGGGCTTTGGACAAATTTGAAGATGCCGACTTTAATTAGATCGATTGCTTAATCGAAATAGATCTTTTCCAGTTTGTTGCTTTCGTTGATTGTTTGGCTCTTTGAATTGTCTTTGGCTACTTCAATTCGATCAAGTTCGAATTTGATTCTGGTATGTAATTTACTTCTTTTGCTTTACTGGTTTTGGCTTACTTGAACTTGATGGATTTTAAACTGCCAATGATGAATGGAATTCGTAGAAGTCGAATTCCTATATTCACGTTCGTCTGATAGTTGTTTGATTTTGTCAATACTGTGCTTCGGCCATTCGATCTTCATTTGGATGCTTGAGATTAATTACTGACTTTTTCAATTTACTTGAATAACATGGTGTTGATTTTGAACTATTCGTTTTTCTTGGTCATCATGGTTTCGATTCTGGTTTGACGATGTTGATTTTGTTTGTGACTTAGGCTTGATATTGTAATAATGTTTGACCTCGGCTCTGACTCGTTTAATTTGAAATTCCTGATGCAAGCTTTCTTTCTTTGGCTTGTACCTGGCTTGACATGGATTTGTTCGACTTTGCTTATTTGAAATAATTCCCAGACTTTGGCATGTCTGTTCTTTTTTCTGTTTGGCATTGGCTCCTGCTGCTCTATGATAAGTAGCTGTATCGATGAATTCTATATACACCATTGACTGTGATTGTATTCACTTGATTGCTGAACTGCCTTTGTATTTCTTCAAGCCTTGGCTTTGATCATTTGTGTTAGACTATGCATTTCCTTTGTGTACTTACTTCGGCCATTATATCATTGACCTATAGCTTGAATATCATGACCGCACTGCATGTTGTACCCATTATTGCTTGGATATTGAACTGCTTCATGCTTCACTGTCTTGTTCAAACTTGATACTTTCATTTGCACTTGGTCACTGTGTTTTACTGTTGCATTCCTGTATATACTTCGAGTCGTGGTAGTAGTGACTTGAACTTTTAGCCTTTGGTTTGATGTACTTCATTGAGTTTGACATGAAATGGTTCATCACTGTTTTATGTAATGTTGCATTCCTGTATACGCTGTTCTTTGTGATGGCACCGAGTTGTTTGGTCGACACTTGCAGTATACTTGCTTATGTTGGTTCATTTATTTCATTGTGTCATGTCATCTTGTAACCGTGTCATTTTGCTTTGAGGTAATTTGCATTTTTTAACTTGGTAGCCTCGAGCTCTGCCATCACTGCAACCATATGTATGCCTCCGGTCTTTGATGTTGAGACTGTGCCATTGTTTCTGTACATTCATGTTGTCCAGTGTTTTCATTTGTGTTGGGCACTGATGTGAACTGTGCTTGAATCTGCAGTTATATTTGCAGTTTGCATTCACTTGTGTACATTAGTTTATGTGCAGCTCTATCCCATGCTTATGGTTCTATTGATGATGCTATGCACTGTATATACATGTGCCATTTTATTTTCTTCTCTGGTCTTGACCATTTTCATGAACTTGCACCTGTGTTGAATCCAGCTTTGGAGCTCGGGTTTGACCTTGTGCTGATATTGTGACATTATTTTTATTGCACTTGAGTTGAACCCGACGTTTTGGGTTTGACCTGTGCTCACCTATCCCTGTATTCTATCAAGTGTATATATCGGTGTGCATGGCTTTGTGGCATATACAGTGATACACTGTGTATGTCACAAGCGGTTCGTGTATGATGAATTCAAAATTAAATGATGACGAACAACCCAAATAACCGAGGCAAGAATTATTTTCAACATCCACATTTTATTTTGTACTGCAAAAATATTTCCTTTTCAATATTACTGCGTCAATATTTATTTTTGCAGATTGCTCAGATGCTGGATTCAATTTGGAGTGAAGTTAAAGATAAAATATGAGTTGAGTGAATGAGTGATATGTAGTGAGGTCAAATGTAAATGTGAATTGTGATGTAATCAAAATTGTACTGTAATTGATATTGTATATATATAGTGAGAGCTTGAAATTTGTACTATTCAAAAATTATAATCAACATTTGTTTGAATACAATTTGTGTTTGAATTCAATTTCTATTTTATTTATTTTATTCAGCAAATTTTTATTTAATCTATGAAAAATAAAATAGTACATTAACAACCACTACGCCATAAATGGCCTTCTGCAACACAAAAAAAAATGTTGGGTCAGGCTCAAAAAATGTTGCCATAGGTCTATGGCAACACTTTTCAGGTGATGCAATTTTTGCCGTTGCCTTAGACCTCAAAGGCAACATTTTGACTGTCTAAGGCAACATAAGTAATATTGTTGCAATAGAACCCTATTTGGGTCTATAGCAACATCCATAGGTGTCTGTAGCAACATTCCAAAATGTTGCTATAGATATTAACTTTCTGAATTTGTGGGGCCCACAATGTAGAGCATATTTGATTTTTTAATAGAAATAAATATTTATTTAATAAAATGCTATTGCACAGAATTTGATATTCAAACAGTAATTTATTTAAATAAATATTTTATTTCAACATTTGAAATAGTACAAATTCCTGACTCCACTATTTTACAATTCAATGATATATAACACTGATATTCACATATACAGATATTCCTCACTACATCACTCAGTTCACTCATTACATATGCAGTTTCAATTTATACAGACACCGACACTGACAAATATATGACGAGCCGAGTGCCGAGCCGAAGGCGAGCCGAGTAGCGGGTCCAGTCTTCAAGCTCATGCACATTTGATTTGACTCTGTCTTCAAGCTTGTATCTAGCTGTCCAGTCTTCAATACCTGTCACATATAATTCAAAAGCAGTAATCTGGAAAATAATATTTAACTCGAACAGAAAATGAAAATATTTTTGTTATATTATTTGCCTCAGGTATTTGGGTTGTTTCTTTTCATATTTTTTTCTGACAGGGACCAAATATTTGCACGGACAACCTGTGAATGCACAAGTCAGCTGTTCACAAGTGCATAAGCCAAACATGAATGCAACACATGGATACAAGACAGTATGGAAGACGGCAAGCAACAGTTCAGGCAAAAATGCACAAAGGAGAAGCCAAGTGCACAAAGTAGTACTCAACACAGCAAGCGACATAACATGACCAAGAAATGCATGTACATGGATGAACATACATGCATCATAAGGCTTGGTACAAGAAACTACTCAAGTGCAACTACTCAAGTGCAAGTTCATACTCAAGTGCAGCCAGATATGTAGACAAGCCAAAAAAAATGGACACGGCACAAGGTCAAACCCGAGTCATCGATTGGATTCAACTCAGGGCCAAGCAACCAACAAAACAAACAAGAACCAGGTTCAGCAAAATGTAGACAAGCTAGTGCAAGAAACACAACAGTACACATAGGCAGCCCATCAAGCAAAAACAGTGAATGCATCATGCATGTACAAGAGAAACATAGGCAGTAATATGATATACAGAGGACTTGGAGCATTAGTTCATGTTAAAGAACAAGGTTAGCATGGTACCGTTCAGTCCAGACCAAGCAAAACCAACAAAGCTCAACACACATATGTTTGTATATATCATGGAAATCAAAACTCAATGTTCAGATTAGTCAACAATTTAATAAAACCAAAGATCACTTTCAAAGTTCTGATTTTCAAAAATGCAGAAGTTTTCAAGTGAAGTAGTTTTCAAGAGGACAGCAGAATACAAATACTTCAAGTTCTGGTTTAACAAATGCAGCAAGGTACAAAGGTATGTGAACAAGTTTAACAAAGGTTCAAGTTCTGGTTTAACAAATGCAGCAGAAAGGAGCTAACATGCTCAGTTCAAAAAAAAAAACAAGCCAGTGAACCAAAATCCAACATACCAAATAATATCACATCGCAATTCATCATCGGCAAAGCAAAATCAAGCCAGTGGACCAAAATCCAACATACCAATACATCATCGCAATCCAACATACCAGATTTCTCAAAGTCCAACAGAAAGATTAAACTCGAGGTTATAGGAAATAAAGCCTATAAATAACTCCCAATTCATCATCGGCAAAAGCGTGCGAGCGTAACCAAAATTGAGAATAATCAAGTAAACTAGAAGGCTGAAAACATACCAAATAATATCACATCACACCCAACGACGAAGTCAAAGCAATTCGAGCAATCAATCAAGGAGAACGAAGGAGCAAGCTACCAGGAACATTTCTTATACTAGATTCGATCAATCAGAGCATCAAAGCAACTGGAATCGCGTGCTCTAGTTATCACAGAGAGGAACGAGAAAGAAAAATCGCGTGCCCTAATTTTCACACAGAGAGGAATGAGAAAGAAAAGTAAAGCGGGAATTGGAAATTGGTAAGGTGTGAATCGACGGTTGAGATTTCATTTTAAATGGTGGTGTGGATCGCTGAGGTGTAATTTTTTTTTAATTTTTTTAATTAGAATATATCTATGGCAACACTATATAAAAATGTTGCATCGTGTTACACTTGTTTAGCTAGAGCAACACATTTTTATGGCTAAGGCAACACCAAAAATACAACGTTGCAGCAGGACCAAAATTTTATAGCCGTCGCAACATTTTAGCTAGCAACACCTTGCAAAAATGTTGCAGAAGGTCGTCTATGGCGTAGTGAAATACATTTAAACGAACATACACATGTTTATTATCATCAAACAAAAATCATATAATTGCATATTCAACAATCTCCCCTTTTTGATGATAACAAACATATATTTAAGATTTTGAATATGTTAAATGTATTTGATCATTGATATACTCTAATTGCTCCCCCTATTTAAATGCTTCCTCTCTACACAAAGCTCCCCCTTCATATATGCATACAATTAAAAATATGCAAATGAGCCTAGATGCAAATAGAAAATATTTGACCTTTACTTGATTTTATTTGACAAAATCTTAACTTTTCTCTCCCCCTTTTGTTATCAGCAAAAGATTAATAGTGTTAGAGAAAGTAGAGATAAAGTGATAGATATTAATCCAACATTAAAACTCAATTGAATATAAATATTAAAATTCAATAAAAAATTAAACAAAAATCATAAATACTTTGTTAGGCGCATATTCCACTTTTAGAATGATGAAAATGATGTCATCATATAAAACCATATAGTTATGTCTATTTGTGGTATATTTATATCAGGAATTTGAATATCTACCAACCATGCATAACCATTAGGACTTTTAAATGAGATTAGTAGTATTCCTATTTTATTTTAAAAAAAATGAATTCAAGTATTTTCTAACCACGCATAACCGTAAGGACTTTTAAATGGGATTAGAATCAACTTGTTTATTTAAAAATCAATTTTGATATGCGTTCCATACAGGCATAATCGTGAGGACTTTTAAATGAGCATGGAAGCACATAATAAATTTCAAGTAATTCATCCATGCATAACCGTGAGGACTTTTAAATGAGAGTGAATACTTTGGATTTTATTTTAATTTATTTTATTATTTTTATTTTTATTATTTTGTTATTTTATTTTAAAAAAAAATGTAAAATGAAAAACGAATGATTCCTGTACATATTGACAAACTATATTGAATTTTGATGAGTAATGGTCATTAGAAATATGACAGAGATAGAGATGGTGATGGAATTTTTACCAAAAAATGTTTTATAACTCTTGTTTAAATTTCTAAAGAAATTTACTAATTATACCGTCTTGAGTCATAATATATGATAAATATCAACACTCATCGCTTTTTCAACCACTATTTATCTTTTCGATAATTATTAGGGAGTCAGATTAGTCCAAATAGTCATTTAAAATCAAATTCAAAAATAATTATAAAATGAATTTTTCAAAATGACTGGTCTGTAAACATGGTCAAAAATGATTTTCTCGAAGGGGTTATATGAGAAAAATTTCTGCTATTTGAAAATTATTTGAAATGAAAAATATGTAGATATTTTCTTTGAAAAACGATGCAGTTACGAAATGTCTCAACAAAAATCACGTTCAACTAGTAATTTTTCTATCAACTAGATTACCAGTGTAATCTGCATCTGAATTTCTCTTTCACTCAAAATTATCGTTAATTGAATTTGATAGACCAGACCATGAAGTGTGTAACAAAATATTTCAAAATTAATTTTAACAGCTTTTTAAATGATATTCTCTTGAATTTCAATTGAAGCCGCGTAAATAATCAGAAACTGTGAATATAGAGTTAGCCGTATTATAAGCAAATGTATTATCATCCAACAAAACACTATTATTAATCCAAACTAATATATATGAAGTAATTCAAAGGCTCTAGAGATTTTTATAGTGTTTTTGGCATAAGAATACAATTGGCCAACAATTTTAAATAAATCAAAATCAAAATCATCATTTTTTCATTATCACATTATTGGCTGATTTTAACTCTGATTACAGTGCAGATTATCACATTTAATATATCGTTCAAATAAATATACCATTACCTGGTTTACCTTTACGATATTTTTTGTTGTTATCCATTGTGATTCTGTCACCTTTATAGTAGGCTAAGGAACTTTGCTTTGTCGCTCGTTGTGTCCTTGGAACAACCAGAATCCAAGTAACACTATTGTTGTTCCTTAGCCTGCCACCACACCTACACGATGAAAGATTTTTGTGACCAATTTTTTTTATAGGTCCATGATTGTTAGTGGCAGAATATTTTGAAAGGTAATTTTGTGAAGACCCATAATTATTTATATATATTCCTTTTGGCACCCAGATCTGTTTAACTTTAAGAGATTTTATATTTGTGCCTTTTGGAACCCAAATTGGAATGGTTTTTACGTGTTTGGGTCTATACCAACAACTATTTTGAGTGTGTCCAAATTTACTACAAATTGTGCACATTGAATTTACTTGATTAATCTCATTTCTAACATTTTTAGATTGATTATACCCAAATCCTTGTCTAACTGTATTAACAGTTTGTTTTTCTAATAGCATATTCAATGGTTTTTCACTTTTTGAAAATTTATCTAAAGTCGTTGACAGTTGTTGGACTTGTGTTTTGAGAGATTCATTTTCGTTCAATAATTGTGTGCACTTTTTAATAGAGTTCTCTCTCCTAGTACTTTCACCCTCTTTCAAAATCAGAATTTCATTTTCAAGTGATTTTATATTAATTTCTGATTTTTTAATTTCTTTTTCAAACAATGGACACTTGTCACACTTAGGGCACTTATTTTGATAGTTTTTAACTAATTGTTCAAGTTTTTCATTTAGTTCAATCAAACTATCTCTTTGTGATTCAATTTTAGCATATTTCTCCCTAAACCGTTCAAAAAAGCCATCTACTTCGTGAAAATATATAAGTAATTCTGAGTGAGTGAGTTTTGATACCTTGCTTGGCTCGTCATCGTCGCTATCGGTTATATTTCCTTGGAGGCACATATCTGCTTTCTCACGCTCACTGCTAGTACTTTGATTATCTTCATCACTTGTATTCCACGTGGCTGCAAAATTTCTCCTTTTTGGTTTCTTTTCAAAATCGCGTCAATTTTGAGGACAATTGGGCTTAATGTGTCCGGGTTGGTTGCACTTGTGACAAATGATTTTCCGTTCTTCTGAGTAGTCTAGTGCTTTGGTTATTCTGCTTTCCAATTTTTGATTTCAAGCTGGATTTCTGTATCTGCGATTCCACTTTTTGAATTTCTTCATTAGTAGTGTCATCTCTGCTGCTCCATCATCATCGTCGTTATCACCACTTTCGGTTGTTTCTTTGAGAGCTACTGATTTCTTTCGAGTATCTCCTCCTTTATGCTCTTCCTTGAATTTCATATCTAGCTCATAAGTGGTGAGATTTCCGATGAGTTCTTCAACTTTAATCTGTTTTAAATCTTTTGATTCTTGAATGACAGTCACTTTTGCTTCAAATCTTTGTAGAAGGACTTTGAGGATATTTCGGACTATTTCCAATTCCGTGTATGATTTTCCGAGAGCTTTTGATTTGTATACGATATTGGAAAGTCATCCATACATCTCTTTGACATTTTTTCCTTCGCCATTGTGAAGTTCTCGTATTCGCTGCTTTGCATGGCAAGGCGAGATTCTTTGACTTGAGATGTCCATTCGTGAGTCACTTCAAGTGTGTGCCATATTTTCTACGCAGTTAGACAATGTGAGACACGATTAAATTCAAATTGATCCAATGAACAGATAATAGAATTCATAGCTTTAGCATCAGCATTTTGTAATTTATTTTCTAGTTCTGTCCATTGATCCTTCGGTTTCTCTATTTCCTGATTATCTACAATTATAGTTGGTGCTCTATAACCTGTCTCAACAATATTCCAAGCGTCAATGGTTTTCATAAAAATTTTCATTCTATTTTTTCAGTAGGCGTATTCACCATTGAACATTGGTGGTCTAACTATGGACTATCCCTCAATAAAAGCATTATTAATAGAAGCCATTTTAAAAATTCAAATTTTTAAAACAAAGATTGGTTTTTGAAAAATGAATTTTTTTAAAACAGAAGTTGACTTCTATTCCTATTTCCGATACCACTTGTAGGATCGATTTCACCCAAGAGGGGGGTGAATAGGGTGATGCTGTTAATTATAAAAATTAATTGTGGAAGCTTATAAAATTGTTTCAACACAAATATATCAAAATTATAGCAGCACAGATAATAGCAGAATAATAAATGCAGAAATAGAACGACACAGAATTTACCCAGCTTCGGCAAAACCCTGCCTACATGCTGCCCCCAAGGTTTCTACTAGAAATTAAGTAGTCACACACTTACACACGTAAACTCGCAACACCCGCTACTGACTAACCTAACTCTACGCTCAAAACCCTGCCACAACTCAGCCACCGAGTTGCGAATTCTCAAACGACACCACGTAATTTGTCCCCTAGTCACACGACTAGTAATTACAACGTTTAAAAGAGAAATACAAATTAAAAAACAATTTAAAAACAAAAGAAACTAAACCCTAATTTAAAACCCTAAATTAAATCTCAATTAATAAAACAAGCCAGGACCAATTTAAAAAATAGAAGAGCTCCCGTTTTCTTTTTATTATATCGGTCGTATTTCTTTGTTCTGTAAAACGACGGCTCGTTGCTTCTTCCTTTTCGATCAAAATTAGGGCTTTGGACAAATTTGAAGATGCCGACTTTAATTAGATCGATTGCTTAATCGAAATAGATGTTTTCCAATTCATTGCTTTCGATGATTGTTTGGCTATTTGAATTGTCTTCGGCTACTTCAATTTGATCAAGCTCGAATTTGATTCTGGTATGTAATTTACTCCTTTTGTTTTACTGGTTTTGGCTTACTTGAACTTGATGGATTTTAAACTTCCGATGATGAAAGGGATTTATAGAAGTCGAATTCCTATATTTACATTCGTTTGATAGTTGTTTGATTTTGTCAATACTATGCTTCGGCCATTCGATCTTCATTTGGATGCTTGAGATTAATTATTGACTTTTTCAATTTACTTGAATAACAGGGTGTTGATTTTGAACTGTTCGTTTTTTCTTAGTCATCACGGTTTCGATTCTGGTTTGACGATGTTGATTTCATTTGTGACTTCGGGTTGATATTGTGATAATGTTTGACTTCAGCTCTGACTCATTTAATTTGAAATTCCTGATGCAAACTTTCTTTCTTTGGCTTGTACCTTGCTTGACACGGATTTGTTCGACTTTGTTTATTTAAAATAACTCCTGGACTTTGGCATGTCTGTTCTTTTCTCTGTTTGGCATTGGCTCCTGCTGCTCCATGATAAGTAGTTGTATCGATGAATTCTACGTACACCATTGACTGTAATTGTGCTCACTTGATTGCTGAACTTCCATTGTATTGCTTCAAGCCTTGGCTTTGATCATTTGTGTTAGACTATGCATTTCCTTTGTGTACTTACCTCGGCCATTATATCTTTGACGGCCTGCATCTTGAATATCATGACTACACTGCATGTTGTACCTGTTATTGCTTGGATATTGAACTGCTTCATGTTTCACTGTCTTGTTCAAACTTGATACTTTCATTTGCACTTAGTCACTGTGTTTTACTGTTGCATTCCTGTATATGTGTCGAGTCATGGTAGCAGTGACTTGAACTTTTAGCCTTTGGTTTGATGTACTTCATTGAGTTTGACATGAAATGGTTCATCACTTTTTTATGTAATGTTGTATTCCTGTATATGCTGTTCTTTGTGATGGCACTGAGTTGTTTGGTCGACACTTGCAGTTCACTTGCTTATGCTGGTTCATATATTTCATCATGTCATGTCATCTTGTAACTATGTCATTTTGCTTTGAGGTAATTTGCATTTTTTAACTTGGTAGCCTCGAGCTCTGCCTTCACTGCAACCATAGATATGCCTCCGGTCTTTGATGTTGAGACTGTGCCATTGTTTCTGTACATTCATGTTGTCCGGTCTTTTCATTTTTGTTGGGCATTGATGTGAAGTGTGCTTGAATCTGCAGTTATATTTGCAGTTTGCATTCACTTGTGTACATTTGTTTGAGTGCGGCTTTGTCCCATGCTTATGGTTCTATTGATGATGCTATGCATTGTGTATGTGCCATTTTATTTTCTTCTCTGGTCTTGACCATTTTCATGAACTTGCACCTGTGTCAAATCCATCTTTGGAGCTCGGGTTTGACCTTGGGTTGATATTGTGACATTATTTTTATTGCACTTGAGTTGAACCCGACGTTTTGGGTTTGACCTGTGCTCACCTGTCCCTGTAATTCTATCAAGTGTATATATCAGTGTGCATGGCCTTTTGGCATATACAATGGTACACTGTGTATGTCACAAGCTGTTCGTGTATGATGAATTCAAAATTAAATGATGACGAACAACCCAATAATTGAGGCAAATATTATTTTCAACATCCACATTTTATTTTATACTGCAAAAATATTTCCTTTTCAATATTACTGCGTCAATATTTATTTTTGCAGATTGCTCAGATGCTGGATTCAATTTGCAGTGAAGTTGAAGATAAAATATGAGTTGAGTGAATGAGTGATATGTAGTGAGGTCAAATGTAAATGTGAATCGTGATGTAATCAAAATTGTACTGTAATTGAAATTGTATATATATAGTGAGAGCTTGAAATTTGTACTATTCAAAAATTGTAATAAACATTTGTTTGAATAAAATTTCTGTTTGAATTCAAATACTGTGTTATTTATTTTATTCAGCAAATATTTATTTAATCTATGAAAAATAAAATAGTACATTAACAAATACATTTAAACGAACATACATGTGTTTATTATCATCAAACAAAAATCGTATAATCGCATATTCAACAAACAAGAGTGCAACACCTAGAAGAATCAAAGTATACAGGACATGAAAATTATTTCCGACTTTCAGTTTTTCAGTCTACTGAGGTAGGGGATCGTCGATTGAGGCCTAATTTAGCTGACTAAACATAGGTTTCAGTCAACTAAATTAGTACAAAATTCTATCCTGAAATCAACACTCCATTTTAGTTAACCCCTTTATGGTTTTAGTCGACTGAGGTGATGTTTTTGTTGACCAAACCAGTATATTTTTTCTTCTGAAATATATTTTTGTACATTTTATATTATTCAGTTTAATAAATTATTGATATTCATTTTATATTATGTTAAGAACTACTTGAAGAGCAATTTAAGATGTTTAGTAAATTTGCTAAATATACATACATACATACATACATATATATATATATACATATATATATATATATATATATGTCTCTCTTTGTGTGCTAATATAACTTAGTGTGTATATGTATATATAAATTTTCATTTTATAAACTATAATAGTTTCCAAAAATATATTTATACTTCTTATAACTATAATAACTCTATAACTTATATATATATACATACATTTCAAATATATATACATAATTGTGCATGTGATTTTCATTTCTGTGTGACGAGAAACTTAAATAAATGGATTAGTGAGACTGTCTGGTATGGGACTTCCGGTAACATTTTTCGAGTATTCAATGGACTTGTTACATAGATATATCTAGTATGAATCGAGTGTAGTTTATGAGCATTGAATAATTATTCGAATAACATGTGGTGGTATGGGATGCTATTATGTTATTGATTTGATTATTCATTGTAAGTAAATGTAATTCAAATAGGGATTACTCTTATGTGTGATAATACTCATAGTGGTGAGTATATTATAGTCATATGTTGACCTATACAGAGAGTCATTCATTAGCATATGATTGAGATGTGTGACGGCTATTGGATAAGAGTACGATGTATCTGACCACGTTTTGTCCAATTTCCTTTATGTCTTGGGAGTAAACCAAATTATCCAATATCCACCCTAGTGGGTTGGCTGTAGGGTTGTGTCCCAAATCCGTGACACCCATATAATATTAGCAGTTACGTTGTGCTTGTTTTCGTGCCACATAAGCCAATAGTCAGTTACAATTGGGGTAAATGTTGATTCATGATCGAAGAGTTCTTGCATCGTCGAGAACATTGGTAGATAATTGTCACAATACCACAAGGGAGGCAATTGTAACCAATGACTGTAAAAGCTGTGTTAGATGGACACTCGTGTGGCTCTTGGACAAGCAGACGTGATGTTAGTCTCTTGTTTGGTTCCAATGTGTGTGTGGTGGATAAGAATATATTATTTATATTACATGATGAGTTTGGCTATATAAGAGATCTTGTGTCTAAAGTATAGTCTGTCCACGTTATATCCATACTTTTCTAATGATGTAATATTTTAAAGATAGCCTTTGTTTATTGATTGTGGGATAGATTGTGGTTAACTTATCCTTGTGATTTGTATGATATTATTTATTGTATGAATGATTTGATGGGCTATCTCACTTTATATCCTGATTTATGTGATATTTTCATTATATACTGGATGTTATTATTGTCCTTATATCATTTGATGTTAAGATCAAACATAGTCTGACTCGTGTGTTATTTATAATACTGGTTAGTGTAACGACCCTATTTTTGAGTAAAATTATTTAAGATATTTAATTAGTTAAATAAAATAAAATAATTTAATGATTAGGGGATTGAGATTTGTAATAATAGGAGGTAGCCGTGCTAAGTTAAAACAAATGAACCAAAAGAAATTAAAATGAATTAAGTTAGGGTAGGTAAACAAGGGCATTATAGGAATAAGTAATACACTTATACCCTAAACCTTCATACCATTCGTTCCATACGTTCATTTCGATATTCACAAAACTAAAACCAAATTAGAGGCCGACCACTATTAAAGAAGAAAAGAGGGGAAGATAAGCTAAATCAAGGGGAAGAAGCTAATTAACTTGAATACAAGATCAAATCTCATCTCCTTAACATCAAAGAAAAGATGAATGAAGACTACATCTCATATTTTTGATTGATTTCGATTTTAGAATAAATACAAAAGTATTTACAAATGTTTTTCCATGTTTTGAATGATAAATGGATACACACACACACACACACACACACACACATATATATATGCTTGTTGATGATTTAAGCTATTCATTATGCGTTTTATGATGAGAATTGATTTAGAAAACCTATTTTATAACATCCAAATGACTTGCGAATTTATTCTGAGGTCGGATGTATTATTTTGGAAATGGATTTCAAGTTTCAAAATTTTCCGAATTATTGTGGATTTATTATGAATTTTCTAGCAAAGAAAATGTTATTTTGGGTTTAATATTATCTACTGCCAAGATATAATGGCTTTAAGTCTAAAATTGAAATATGATAGAAAACATATTAAAAGAGATTTTTTGGAATTTTTCAAGAATTTTCCTAACTGTTCTTTTTAAGTATATAAAATTATTTAAGGTATGAGAGTTAAATGTTTTCTATGTTTAAAATAGGAGAAGGGGCATATTGCAAATGTTTTAATTAAATAAGTCTGAATTCCACAGCACTTTTAGAAAAGCTTTTACAAAAGAAACTGGCAACCAATTACATTTTGAAAAATAAGCAAGTTAGTTGGAAAAGAAATTACTTTACAAGGAAATAAAGCATTTTGTAAGTATTTGTTGTTTCGTTTCAGTTGGAAGCTAACTTCCAACCATATTCCTCTACCTCCATCTAGCTCGAAACCGTTACACAGGGTATCATAGACTTAGTACGTAGTGGATTGGAAATAAGCGAAAGGCATAGAATCGAAATAGGGGTTCCAAAGGAGTCGAAACAATGTTTTGGCTTTTGGAAAGAAATGCGCTTGCTTGCTTTTGAATGGGATGGCGTTCGACTTAATTGATTTAAAGATAAATTTTTTGACTTAAGTTGTCGCCTTTGTTTTTAAATTGGCTTTCGACGGTGACGAAACCATGTTGTCGCTATTCAATCTTTCGACCCAAGTGAGGTCGTTGCCTTTAAACATGGTTTCGGAAGGACGCTTTTGATTTTATTAATGAAGCCACTCTCCAATGATTTCGAAAGGGATCGTGTTAAATCCATTTAATTTCTTTACTTACGAAAATGTTTTCGAAAGAGGGCTTTCGACGTAGATGTTTTATGATCCTTAGTTCTGTTGAAAGATAAACCCACAGGTTTTGACTTAAATAGTATTAATGGTTTTGAAACTATGTTCCACAAGCTTTTACTTGAACCCAATGCTTTCGAAAGGTTTGTCTTAAGTGGCCTAGTTTAATGCTTTCGAAAGGTAACTAATATAGGTTTTGAAGGGGAGGTTCCCCTGTATTTTCGAAAGGTATAAACTATGGTTTCGAAGGGGAGGTTACCCAATGGTTTCAAAAGGTATTTAAAGAATTTTAAATGGAAGGTTTCCAATTCTTTTGAAAGGCAAATTATATGTTTTGATAAGGAGATATCTAAGGTTTCAAAGCTTTCGAAAGAAAGGGTTTTCAAAGTTTTCGAAAGGACTGTGCTAAATGGTTTCAAAGGTATGTTTTGGCCTTTCGAACTAAGGTTGTAAAGTAAAGTAATTTACTTATATCAAATGGGGTACTTTCAATGATTTCGAAAGGGGTATTTTTAATGATTTCAAAAGGGGTACTTTCAATGGTTTCAAAAGGGTTGTTTATAGGTTTTAAACAAAGGCTACAAATGAATTGCTTTTTCAAATATAGCCTAAGTGTTTTTTAACTTAAAAAGGGTTTTAATTTTTTTGGTTGGATGGGAAATCCTTAGTGTATTTCATCAACATTATTTTGGGTAAAGTATATATAACATGGCAAATAACTTAGAGTAAAGAAAAGAGTATATTTTCCTTGCATATGTATGATTTAAAGGTTTAAATCATTTTGAAAAGCTTTTCAAGGAAAAAAAAGGGTAGTTAACCTTAAGAAAAAAGACTCAGATATTAGAAGATTAGATGAGACTGATGTAGGGTCACGCCCTATATATTAGCTTTAGCCCCAAGCTAATTTTAGTCCAAAATTCTAATGTGTAGGGCTTAGTAATAGTTAGACTTAAAATGGTGGTTACACGCAGAAAGGAATATATGTACAGAGAAGAAAAAGTTTATTGGAGAGCCTGGAAAACCATTAGGATCAAGAGACCCTTGGAGAAGTAAGTTAGGGACAGACCATTCAGAAGACTTATCCAACATTTGTTAAATCATATTTATTATTTTGTCTGGTTGGCCTGAGTCAGCCAAAGGTTAGTAGTTAGCCAAATAAAAATACATTTGTTTTGGACAGCTGGTCTAGTAATTACTTGTTTTTAGCATGTATGATATATTGCTATTTTGATACAATCAGTTTGATAAACAGTTTGGTTGTAGGATTATGATTTGCAAAAGGATATGTTTTAAAGAGATACTAGTGATGGAAAACATGCTTCGTTATGCGGCGTGATCCCACTTAATATCATATAATTGAGATGTAAAGTATTATTCTCACCATGCTTTATGTCTGACTCAAAGTTTATGTTTTCCCCGTAAACTCTCAGGTGCTCAAAACCAATTTTAGTAGATTGAGAGTTGAAGGTTTTCAAGTTTTAGTAGGTGTATGAATAAAGCTTCTGAAGACGTGCAGGAGGCAGTTCTAGAGATATAATGACATTTTTTTTAAAACCACAATCCGCAATTTAAAAAATAAAACTTTGCGGTTTTATCATTTCAAACCACAATCCCGAATGAAATGTAAAATGTATGCTAACTTGCAGTTTAATGATATCAAATAAAACATCCATTCAACAACACATCCATCATCCAGTCACAAACATCAAGCAATATCAACCAATAACAAAATATGTTTGGGAATATACAACAGGTAATAATTGGCAGTTTAATTCAAATTATATTTATCAACTATAAATCTAACAGTTTATTTTCAGTGATAATTGACATAACTGTTAACTAGCAGTTCTTATGCAAACAATAATTTCTAACAGCCAATTAATACGCAATAAATACATTAAATTAACAGTTAAATTCAATAAATGCAATTCAGCAGATATGAATGAAATAAGCATGCCAAATACTCATAAATAAATTCTATTCATTTCTAAAATTAATTTAACAAACATAAAAGCTTCTAGTAGTTGTGAGTGAGTTAAAACACTCATCTTTTGAATTTAAATCGAATGTAAATCCGATTTAAACCCAAAATTTGACGGTCTCTAAATTTATCCAAACCAGCGTCATCAGATCCGGAATTTAATTACGATCCTAACAAAAGAAATTTCGTGTGAAACGGAGTTCGTATGTGAAAGTTATCACAATTAAACGATTTGCAATTGAAATAAAAAAAATTAAAAATAAACAAAACAAAAATAAAATACCGTGCCACATCCACCTTCCCTCGTTAAAAACGCATATGCTTCTTCTTGATTTCAAGCTTTGTTCCATAATTTTTCTTTTATTTCGATTTACTTTAATTTTCCTCCTTATTATATGAATGTATGTATTTTTAAAAGGTTTGGAAAAGAAAAAAAAAATATTTGAAAAAGAAGATTTGAAAAAGAAAAGGATTAAAATAAGAACTGAAAATGGAAGAGAAGATCTAGATTTGAAAAGAGAGAAGAAGTATGAAATAGAAGAAAACTTGAAGAAGAATATTTGAAGAGGAAGGAAAAAATTAGAATGAGATATAATAAGGAGATTTGAAGAAGAAAAGAAGGAGAAGGAGATTTGAATGGAGGCTAGGGTTTCATTTGCATCATTTCGTATTTATAAGGTTAGAGTTAGGTTTAGGGACAAATAGATTTGAAAGGAGAGGCTGCTATTAATTAGAAATAAAGTGAATATGAACACTTGGTATTGAAATATAGCAAATATGAACAGTCCTTTTTTTTTTTAAAGTAGCAGGTATTAAAAAGAGGTATTTATTAATTAGAAAGAAAATGAATATGGAGGGACAAAAAATAAATGACACGTTTCGTTAGTTTGATTCTAAATTAATTAAGTGCTAGATACAGAAAAATTTGAATACATCATATATATATATTCATACTTTAACTGTGTGACAAAATTGCTAAACATACATCAAGTACGATTAATTGGTGACAATATATAGGAATAATCAACAATAAATGTGGATGAAATCACATAAGGATCTAATAGGGAAGGAGATAAAAGTAACAACGTTGATTAATTCCACTTCCCACTTTAGCCAATCCAATTACAAAATTTAAAATTTTATAAAATTTCTCTCCTTTGATTTCTTAAACAATTTTAATAACTAACAACAAGTTCTATGTTAATTCAATCATTAATCATTTCGCCAATTACCAAATTAAATTTCAATTATTCGCAATAAATCAAATTATAAATTTTTCATTCCAATAAATAAAATAAATCTTGATTTTTTTTTCTTCCATCCTTATTAATTCCACAACTTGTTCAATTTGAAAATCATTATCATATTTTCCAAATGTTACCTTAATTTAACACTTATGTAACGTATTATTAGATTCGTTGCAAGATTTCAATTTCAATCCCCATTTCTTAATATACTCAAATTCTGGACATTTTTATTTCCTTACCCATAAGTGTAACATTTATTGCCAATTCCATCCAAATTTAACAGGTAACCCTTAACAATGTTTTCAATCCAAAGGTTATACTTAAGTTTACCTTGTATTCTACAACTTATCATACTATGAAGAAAATTCACATTATTCCCCAATATTACCTTAATTCATATTAACTTAACATTAAATTTATTCTTCATTCTATTATTAACCTATTAGTATTAAATAGATGAAATTAACATTGGTTTTACACTCTATTACGTAGATATCCTTAAATTTTATCTAAGTTTATATTTACATAATATTCCAACATTAAATTTCATCCAATTTTTTTTCTTCCTTTTTATTTTAATTAAATCCAATTTCCCTAAAGTTACATTCAAACAAGTAAATTTTGATTTCCAATCAATCATTATACTATAACATTCTTAACATTTTTTCATTACACTACTAAATTCTACCTTGATAAGTTTACGCTTCTGTTGCTTTACTTTCACACTTCCGTTAAAATATAAATTAATTCTAAAGTAACGTTTATTGTTGACCCCGCCATTTTAATTACTCATATTTAGATGAACGTTATTTCAAATAAGTTCATTGACTCATTTAAATTAGGTAGTTTATAGTAGTTGTTATCCCACCCTTACAATTATTTCCTAC
This sequence comes from Allium cepa, assembly GCA_030765085.1. Classification (NCBI taxonomy): domain Eukaryota; kingdom Viridiplantae; phylum Streptophyta; class Magnoliopsida; order Asparagales; family Amaryllidaceae; genus Allium; species Allium cepa. The sequence goes on from CM060944.1 coordinate 127,680,050, forward strand.
TAACGTGCTACCAACTCCTTTAATTAAAATTTGAATTCCAAACCTTATTTAATATACTAAGTAAGATAAATAACATATATAGATTGCTACCAACTTTCCTTTTCTTGCATCTATGTGTTTATTACTTGACACACCAGTAAATATTACATATACACAAAATTCCGTTATCACTTGCCTAACAAGGTTATTATCACTTAAGATCTCACTGCATCCACATTTTCATTTCCTAGTTTCTTTACTTTATTCTACATAATTTATTACAAATGGGATTTTCTTTGGTTTTCATCTTATCTGTATTTAACGTTTCTCAATCACCAATTATTTCACTTTAACTGCGGCAAATTGGCGGATAAATTGAATAAATTCCCAAAATTTAAAATAACAAGAAACAAGAATAGGTAACATACAATAGTCGTTAAATCTAAATTCTAGTCACCTAAATAGGCTTTTATTACTTGCAAATAAATATTACTATTTATTTTCATAGTACCAATCTCAATAATCATCCCATTTAATTTGCTTAGGCCATTTATAGTCCACTATACATATCTACATAAATGGGCAATTTATTCAATTCATTAAGTGTCAATTCTATTAAGCCCTGTTTATATCTTATGCATTCTTCTATTACTTTACAAAAGGGAATAACTTTTAAACTCATACACTTAATAACAAAACCGTTATAAATCCAATAAACTTCCAAATCCAAGTTTGTACACATTTTACACAACTATTATGATTTCTCACAAGCGTTGAATTTATTAAATGACCATTTATTATAATTTAATTCCCTTAATTGAATCAAATGCTTATTATTATATATATTCTTTTCATTCTACCATTCCTTCCCATTTTATATTCATTAACGTATTTACACATCTCTATCTTTCAAATATAAATAACCAAAATGATTACAAACACTGTTTCTATCAATTTTCATAAGTTTGTTCAAAACTATTCTTTTGTTTACATAAAATAAATTTTATGTTTCTATTAGTTTTCATTTCCTTTCACTACAGGCATAAATTATTACTATCTACACTAATTACATCTTTGTATTAATGAACACCATTTAAGTTAATATTTATACTAACATTCACAAATTCAACATTTATTTGTTTCTTCAAAATTACTTTAAATCAAGTTGTGAAAATTTACATTATCCACATCTATTATCATAAAATTTTATAGTTACACTAAATTGCAACCACTATACCAAATTTCTACATTTATTCTTAACCAAATTAGAAATTATATTAATTCATTTTATTAAATATCATAAATTTAACGGGTCGTTACAATCTCCCCCACTCAAAACTTTTCGTCCCCGAAAAGGAAAAAGAAGGGAGGAGTAAGATTTACAGTGCATCTTATTTCAAATATTAACTTATAAACAATATTTTACTGGATTAATTTCCTTTAATGAAATATACTTGTTTTATAATCATTATATCCTTTAATACTTGAATTATTAAAGTTGGAAAAATACTTTCACAAAATTCTAAGTCCAAAATTTACGAAAATTTTTGGCAGAGTCCTTTGTACGGAGGGACTCTGGAGAAAATATAATATCCAAATATACAATATATTACATATATATCCAAAATAAAATATCCCAACACGGGAAAATATATAAAATAGCACTTTATACGTAATCCGGAAACGTACCTATTTGTCGGACACTATACGTTTTTTTATTTTGGAACCAAAAGCAGTAGCAGTTGCTTCCATCACCTGTATTCACTTATATAGTCTAAAAGTTAAATATTTATATTACAGTGAAATGTTTGGGTAGATTCAATCATTCATATCCAATCAAATGCAACAACCATAAATTTTAACAAACAGCACATGCCACCAACAGACAACCATTCAATCAAACAATCAATTTGTTGTTCGGGTTCAAATTCTGAAATTGTACGGAATGAAGAATAACTATCAATTGCATCCGTTACTCAACAGTCTTAGATGGAACAAAGATAGATTATTTGTTCATCCCTTAACGCCAAAATTTCTTACCCAACCAACATACATCAACCAAACAATCCAAACCAACACCAAAATAGTTTATTTACATTTATTTCATACTTCAGTGGTTTGATTTTCTTCCCTTCCCTTCATTTATCAGGGATTTCTTTGTTCTTACAAGTTTTATTTTCCAATTATCACCAAATTTATTATATTTGTATTTCCTTTTTATTACTTAAGTTTATAAAATAATTCTCATTAATAACAACAAATATTTTGAATATCTTCCTTTCTTTACTCTTTACTTGTAAGGTTTCCCTTAAATTCTTAATCTGCTAACATTCATTCTTATAAGTGGAAGTTTTTATCTATCTATTAACTATGGATTACAGTCATTTAAATTCTTCCTACTTTCCATTATATTAGAATAGGGAAGATTAAAACATACTTAAGTCAATCACTACAAGAAAAATGATTTTTAACAGCTTATAATTACAGCGTTTTAAGACAATATGCTGTATATTTACACCACAAAACTTAAAATTATATAAAACAGCTAGTTAAAACGCTGTATATTTCTTTTCCCCGCCAACTTTTCGTTTCCCTCCATTTGGCCGCCACGCAACCTATTTCTCAGAAGAAGAAAAATAAACAACTCCTTTATCGCTCCATCCCCAAATCGCTTCCATTATCCCAAATCGCTCCCACCATCCCAATCGCCTTCGCTTGGTTCAACATTTTCTATCACCTCATCAAGCCATTGCCGTTCATCTCCTTCAACCGCATCAAACAACTGCCGCCCCAATCTCCTCCAATTTCATCTAGTAGCTGCAACAACGATGAGAAGACAACAAATGCATGCGGTATTTTCTACTCCTCCTGAGATTTCACTTTCTTGCTTTATTTCACTTTTATATACTTGCGGTATTTTTTTATTCATCTATGGCCATGATTCATTTTTCCTGGCGTTGCTATTGTTTTCTACACATAGCTTGCAAGTTTATTCATATGTAGTATTTAACAAAATAGCAATATATTCAGTACAGTTTTATACATCTTAAACTTAGGTATATACAAAAAATTGCATAATAATTGTGTTATATTCAATATAGTTTTAGACCCTTGAAACTTAGATAATTATTGAGTCTGAATTAAGAGGATTGTAACTTTGAACCTTTGATTTGTTAACAGATGTTATATATGTCACGCTATTCAGGAGTCCTCTATAGTGTTTAATTTATGATTTGAATTACATTGAAAATGATCATTTAAAAAAAAAATCAAGAAATGGGATTTTTACTAGAGCTGTGGTAAATGCAGATCCAAAACTACCATGACATTTGCAGTTTTTGATTTGAAAGAAGATGTCAAAGAAACTGTTGTTTCAAATTAAGAATATTGAGTGCCATCTTTTGACTATTTTATTAGTTTTGGAGGTTTTGACCTCTCCAAATCTCGTAGGGAATAGATTGTTTTATCAAAATAAGTGTTCCAATCTTCGTAACAACTATGGTGGAATAATATTTTTGATGTCTTTATTTTTATACAGAAACGAATGTCTTTATTTATATAAAGAAGTGAGGTTATGGGTACTAAATATCTATAACAGATGGAATAATGTGTGAGATATCAGAAATTTACGGAATCGCGCAACTCAGATGAATTTTTATTAGCTTCATAAATGTGTCTGCTCATGAAAAGATACAACTCATAAACTTATCCATTGATTGAAGCACATAATTCCAGTTTCTTTCTCTTTTGGCAAGATACTGATGATATATAAAGTATAAACCGAATTTTTTTAGCGGTTTATTCACTGGATTAGAGGTGTAATGGTGCATGTTTCCTTGTAAATCTTTAGTTCAAGGTTCACTTCCATAATTCTAATAATCAGTAATTTATATTTCATCACTAATCGCTGTTGCTAAATTTGGAAGGATCTCTGCCATGCAGAACCAAAGTTGCTGACCTCCCTTTGGACCCTGTTTCTGCCTGATACTGATGTACTGTTGCCTAGGTACACACATTTTCTATTGAGATTTCATTTGTAATGTATTTTTATTCTGTGATTCCAAAATATTCGTGTTTCACAGGAAATATCAGGTGACCATAATGACTTGTTTACTTTTTGATCTTGTAATGAAGGTAACTTCCTTTTGCACTTCTCTTCCTTATTCTGTGTATATTTATGATGCACCGGAAAAAAATGACTAACTACCAGAACTTTGTTTGCACTTGGTGCCCGGTGTTAAAATTCAACTGCAATACCTTACTGTTATCAAATCCTGTACTCTGGCATCCGAAGATGCTGTCAAACATATAAAATATTGATAGGGTTTGTTAGTTTCTTTGAGTTTATGTGCTATCTAGTAATCAGTATTTGACTTTTAGACTCCTTACCATCCCTTCCTTATAATTTAGTTTAATAGTTCAATTTGTGCTTCCATTGATTTACTCTCTTCACACACACACACGCGCGCGTGTTAATCCTGTTGTTTATCATATTTTTTTCCTCTTTACAATGTTCTTCATATATGGTTTCACTAAAGGTACGGCTGGCATCTGCGTCCACATTAGCTTCAATGTTGGATGGCCATTCATCAACCTTCATGCAAGTAGCTGAGCATAGAGGATCTGCAAAACTTTGCTCTTTCACAACTTTATCAAGCTCACTTGGTCAAATTTTGATGCAGTTGCATACTGGTAAAGTCATAAACTATGCAATGATTTAGCTGTAGGTCCAAATTGCATGCTAAGTTCTTCAATTCGGATAACTAACACAAAGCTGTCTGTTTTCCAAGTTGCAGCACTATACCCTAGTTCATTTCTGTTCTATTTCATGCAGGTGGATGAAGTAGGTTTTAATATTCATGGATTTTCCTTTCAAATGTGAATTCAAACATGCTTAAATCATGAAAATATACTTATCATGCCATCGTGGTCATTTCTATCATTTCTATTTCTCATTAACGTGTTCTCAAATGCACATTTCTTGTCTAAGTCGGAATCTAAATGTTCCTAGTTGGTGATTTTATCTTAGTTCCTTAATTTTGTTGGAGTTGGGATAATCAATGCTAGATTAAAACCATTATTAATTATTCGCAGCTAATAATTATGCTTTAGGGCAAGGACCAGTCGGTGCCTTCATGTTATCAACCTTTAGAAGCATTTTCACCAGTTTCGGCAAAGTCTCTAATCTCTTTAGAAACCGATCCATTTCACAGACTCACCAGTGATTTTATCTTTTAAATCATATTTACAATAAGTCAATCTAAAGTTGTCTAACTCTAAATTTTTACCATCGCCGATGTTGGATGTGCTAATATAAAAGCATAAAGATATTAATCAAATAAAATCTGAAGCTGAGATTGTAATGTATGATGTTTAGGTAGTTCTGTTAGAACTACATTATTTCTGATTCTTCTAGGTATTTCAAATTGCAGGTATTTTATACTTAATACAACATGAAACAAGCGGCGAGTTACTTGGATCATTGTTTAAAGTCCTTGTGCTTCTGATATGTGCTACCCCGTATGTCTCTTTCTTTATGCTACTGATATACTATTCTTTTACAGTTGTACTTAATTTATTGACGACAGTTATTATTCCACTCTATAAACAGATATGCTCGAATGCCGGAGAACTTATTGCCCACTTTGATTGGACAACTTTGTACACGAATAAGAGAGGACCTAGTATATAAAATGGAACATAGTGGAGTTTTGGTTAGTTTTATTAATGTTCAGTTTTGTAATAGTTATGGCACAATAACATAATTTCATATAACAGGGAAATGCTCTTAGTTGCCTGGGGGCAGCACTTTCTGTATCACCTTCATCACCACACGTCTTAAAAATGCTTGAAGATCAATGGTCAAGAGGTTAGTTTCTTGGGCTGGACGTGGTAATTTAGCTAGCCATGAATTTTTTATCCCTCCGAATCATGTGATGTTTTCATGCTAAGAGAAATATACGAATACACTATAATAGTAGGAACTAAAGACGAGCTAATGTAATATAATAGATAAAACATGAACATGTGATAAGATAAAATAATGTACGTTGTTGTTACATAAAGTAAGGGGCTGTGTATTACAAAATGATCATAAGCTGATCATTCTAAGCTATTGATTGTGTTAGAGGACACAGTCTATTACCTCAAACAAGCACAAAGCAACGCATGTTCCACGCATGCAAGAAAAATAATTATTAGATCATATTAGAACAGTATGCTCATTAACTGATGCTCATTAACTGGAAGGTTGTAACATTATGTCTGTAACATTGTCTGTGCTCATTAACTGATGCACTATTTGGAACAGTATGCACAATTTGTCCACTTATTATGCAGCAGCAAATAAGGCAGTATATGTTCCAGAGCCTTTAGATGTTGGGCGATTATTGTAAGTGTAGATCATATTAGATGAAGATAAAATTACATTATCAATAGCTGTGCCAATAAATCCTTGTCCTCTTCTTTGTTCCCTGTTCGCATACATCCAGTAATTTAATTTTGGCAATCAGATATAATTTTTATTTATTTATGCAGACAACTTTTGCTTATGCAGCTGCAGGACTAGGAAGCTATGCACAATTTAAAACTGAGCTATGCACTATTTAAAAATTGAGCTATGCACAATTTAAAAATTAAGCTCGGCTCAGTTTTAACAAACTGAGCTTAGCTACCATATGTATATAGAGACTCGTTAATATGTAAGTCCATTAATATCCAAGTCCATTTGCTAGTTCTTTCCTTTCCTTTTCTTTCTTTCTTTTTATTTTCTTCCATAGTTTTTTCTCTCATCAAACTTTGATCACCAGCAATTTTTTGCTACATGATTTTTTTACCGTTACAGTAAATCAGCACACTAGCTGGGAATCTAACTCCAAGCTATTTTGAATGGGAAGTGTTATTCGCTATGGCCATTGTTGGATTAGGGCTGCTTCTATTTGCCTTGCTTATTGGAAATATGCAGAATTTTCTTCTTGCTCTTAGAAGAAGGTGAGTTTGCTCAAAAAAATTTGGATTCAAACATATCACACAGTATAGCTGATAAAAATGAGGACACGTGCTTATATTTGTTGCAGCTGCTAAGATCATATGAAGAATCAAAATTTGAATAATGTCTTTCGATGCTTGTTTATAGTATATAATGATGATGGATACCAGTTTAGTCTAAATCAACATTTGATCACAAGCATTGTTTTAGTGCGACTGCAAATATTTTATGGATCTAAACTTGAAATTTTAATTATGCAATTTTACTCATTGATCGGTATTTTTATTTGAGCTGGTAAAACTGCATTGTTTCATATCTTAAAATATTTTACATTCTAAGATGAAGTTGGGAAAAAAGAAAAATCTAAATCATTAATTTTTTTATTTGAGCTCGTTACATAATTCATATATCCAAAATCATTGTAAAATGTAAAAGAAATAAATGAAAAATATCACTAAACTATGCAAGAATATATCTGTCCATGTTATTTTAGAATCAACAATACCAAACATGGATTTATTTCAAAAAATTTCTTTCAGGAAATACATCACTTGAATCAATAGGAGAATTGACATCCTTTTTAATATAATCGAAGTCCTATCATGATATTACAATGTATAATGTTAACGTACATCACTACATAACTTTAATACTAATACAGTTCAATTTTATTTTTAACTGAAGAAATCAAATTATAGGAACAAGGTCATCACAGTTCACGCCAAATATGTATCAACAAAGTGATCATACTAACGCAAAGAAACATTGACATACACATACTAAGTAACATATTTAATGACAAGAATTCAAGCTTTATTGTAATAAAATCATCAAGTTTGTTTCATATCTAAGTCTATTGTGATGAAACTATGCAAGAACAAAATCAATATCAGCCTTGCATATAATAATTACTGTAAAATATATGCACAACAATACTTGAAATAATGACTGAACAATTAACAAACTACAGTGATAAATTACAGCTCTAGGCGCAGCAGCTAAATGAGCTGGTAAAAGCTGGAATAAATGAAACAGAAACCAACTTACCAGTTTGATATCCACATCTCACTAGTCTAGACATTAATGCCTGAAGCAAGACAAAAATACCAAATTGAATAAGGAATCGGTTATAATGATTTTTTGCTAAAATCAAGAACAAAATCGCAGACCAATCTTCTATTATGAGAAATAACACTAAAATTTCTGCAGTTTTACCAGCCCAACCCACAGCATAATAATAATAATAGTAATAGAACCGAACTCAAGAACAAAACTAAAAAGGCTAAGTTGTTTAGATCGTTGGAAATTATGTGTTTGTCAAATCATGTACAACTTGATTGACAAAGTAAGTAAATATATCCGACCTTGTAAACCATTACGAATATCACTGCTAATTTTTTATTTGATAATCATAATTTGCATGTTTATCCAATTAATGAAATAGATTAGCTTATCACTCTTTAATAATTCTTATATATGAAATCCAATCAGTTAATGTTTGTAACATAAAGAGACCGATGAGATGTACAAGTAAATAATAATTGTGAATTTTGGTAGTCTGCTAATTTTTTTCTTTTATATGAAATCCAATCACTGCTATTTTTTTTTCTTGAATCAGTTTGGTGGTGAAGCAAGGGCATGTAGATGGTAGGCAGTTGGTTTGGTAGTCTGTCGATAGCAGAGGGTATGGTTTGGTTGTGGGATGTTTTGTTAGGGGCAGTATGAAAGCTGTGGTGGAGATTTGGTTATGGTGAAGTTTGATATTTGCAGTGGCGATTGGGGTTGCGGACACAGTGTGCAGAGAGCTGTGGTGCTGCAGAGTTGAAGTCAGTTGTTTGATACTATTGCAGTTCAGGTAGCTAGGTGTAGCAGTTGACAGTAAGGATGATGTTGAAGTAATTGTAGTGTTGAAGTGATGGTTTGCTGTAATGTTGCAAGGTAGTTTATTGAAGAGTATGCGGCAAGTAAAGTTGAAGTATATGTGGTGGATGAAGTTACTGAATGAAGAGGTGAGGCTGCAGTGAGTGTTCGGGAAGGAAGTAAGACGTGTCTTTGTTTAACAGAATTTGTGACAACTTGGTTTACTTTGTTATTTTTGTTTATGGATATTATTGAAACTTGGTTTATGGATGTCTTTTGTTTATTAATATTGTCTTAACTAGTTTATGTAACCAATTAATAGTTATTAGAACCTGTTATATATGCTAGTTGCTTGAATATGCTTAAAATATAGTTTTGGAATATTCAAAAATAGAGTGGAATATTAAAGCTGTTATATAAATAGAAGACAGCGTTTGATTAATGCTGTCAATGAAGAAACAACAGCATTTAATTCGTGCTGTAATTATCTTGAAATTGTAAATAACAGCGTTTTTTACATGCTGTCGAAAATAGTTGATGATTCAATAACAGCGTTTTTTACATGCTGTCGAAAATAGTTGATGATTCAATAACATGTTGTAAAAACATTATTGACAGCTCGTAATAAACGCTGTCAAAGAGATGTTTCAACAGCGTTTATAGAAAAGCTGTTGTAAGTTCTGTATATACGACAGCATGTCGTTATACAGCGTTTGAACTAACGTTGTTGTATCATATTACAGCGTTTATCAAACGCTGTTAAAAGCCTTTTGTGGTGTAGTGAATAATCATACAATCAATTCTTATTTTGAATTTCATTTTATATACTTAGGTTCATATCATCTATTAATAATTCTTAACCCTTTTTCAGTAAAATTTCAATGATAACCTAAGTTTATACCATTAAATTCTTATTATAACAGTAATTTATTGAATACTTCATTTTTCTAAATTCCTACTTGTAAAATATTCAATTCCAGTTTCTCATTTAACACTTCAACTTTTATATTTGGGTAAGTTATTTATGTTAAGGAAATTGCAATTGAACTTATACAAGTTTAATCTCCATTCTTTTAATTAAATTTAATGTTTATCCATATTACTCTTTGTCTCATATGTATGCAAATTCCTCTTTATAGCTTTGCAATTATTCTCTTATTTCAATTAGAGGTTTCAATTCATTTATTACTTAACTTTTATTTCACTAACAAATTTTAAACAATTAATTAACGGAAAAATTAAGAATTAAATACCGGGTTAAATTTCAATTTATTTTCAAATAATAGATAAATAAGTTCTTACAACTCAATATCTCTAATTATAGTTAGAACAATTAAAAGAAAATTTTTTTTTTAGAAAATTTCAAATAAATCTGTAGTAGAATTCACTACAGTAGCCTTTCCCCTTCGAAACTCGAAATGAAAGTCGATGATGCGGCCGTCATCACCGAATTTATTTTCCAGCGACAGAGAGGAAAGTACATAATTTAATTTCTCCCAAAATCTTCTTTTTAAAACAATTCTTCCAAATTATACGAAATATTTATATAAGAAAATACTTATAACCCAAATCATTATATTTCATAAATTCTTTGAAAACAAATTTGGAAAAATCCCGGACTTAAGTTCTAAAATCTCCAATTTGATTTATTATAATTTCAACTTAGCTTCAGTTATTATAAATATTTTATTTCCTAACACCCAATCTATAGCAACCAAATATATATATATATCTTTATAAAAATATTTTTATATATAGAAAATATAATAGGCAAAATTCTTTCATTCACCTATATTAAAACAAATATTACGTCGGTCTGTCCTATTAAGTGTTTAGAAATCCCTATTGATGGCATAGCGTCCCATGCATCAACCAGAATTTATAAATACAAAGCGGAACAGATTAACACAATATTAAAATCTTTTATTAATACTAACAAGTACGCTCTCTCATATATATACACTCAGCGACTCCCATAGGGTATTTACTACCCTATTAACAAAGAGTCAAACCCCACAAAGCCAAGGTTTATCGCTAAACCAAAGCTCTGATACCAGACGTAACGTCCACTCCTTTCGCACACTTTAAACCGACACTTGTCCCAATTCAAAGCATACGCAAGGGCGGATTGTTATGGGGTAAATAAGAAAAATAGAGAAGAAATAAAACGAAAATAGAATCTCACAGCGGAAGGATAAAATATAATAACAAATATACAGTTTCATAAACAGTTTACAAAAGCTTGATTCTTCTTTTACAATAAATATCAGAGTTACACATACCAATACAAGCAATGCAGCGGAATAGAAAGAGTGTGGTGCAATACTATATGTAAAATAATACTGATTCTTCGTCTTCGTCCTCCAATGCTAAAATCTGCTATCCTGAAACGCTCGGACTGACCCAAGCGAATTTGAAAAGACAAAAACACTCGAGTCAGATTAGAAAATCTTATGTGAGTTAAATAAACAGAAATAAATATGAGTACAGTAACTCAAGAGATTCTCGGGATTTACATCTCCTAAGGATCCGTTAAACTATTTACTATGTAGTATATTGCGCTATTATAATAGTGTCTATTTATAAAATAAACTTACTTTTAAATAGCGTTAAGGCTTTACATTTTCCACCTTAACACGTAAAATGCCAATAGTCTATACAGTACCGTAATACCTCCTGATCGGGAAGCTACCAGAGGATACTCCATAGGTACGACACAAATAGAAACTCGTAGTAAAGACTCGATATGGTAGGTGACACGGCACAACTAGGCAATGCCAGGGTAGATATACCAATTGCTATCCAGGCTGGTGGAAACGCGTAGCCGCAGTTACCGCCCACCTCGGACTAACTCCCCAAAATCAAAATATAGAAGTGGCCACTGAATCAAATCCAAGTCAAAGTATAATATCGAAGAGGTGCGTCCGATCAGAGGAATGACCTCATTGGCCTGAGAATCGCTCCTGTTTTAGCCACCTTATGCCAACTCACGGGAGTTGGGCCCACGTATTTACCTTACAGGAAACGTCGCCACCACCTACTTCATTCTGGAATCTCCACCGCGTACACGGTTAGTCAAAGTGGTTTTCGGTATCGACAGAGAGTATGTCCATATCCGATCCCGGTCTCTTTGCCAACCAATCGTTATTATAACACCGCGGGTATTTAAAAACAGTTTATACTTTAAAACCAGAATATAATCCCTTTCAAAACCGTAATATTACGATATCATTTCTTCTTTAAAAACACAAACAATTTATTTTCATATTATTTTATAAAAGCCCAAATCAATGATATCGTTTCCCAAATAAAATTTTCCTTTCCAAAAATTATGTCACTTTTTATTATTTAATATCCCATGTAACCAATATTTTGTTTGTAACTTTCAACATAATTTTTCGAAAATCCATAGTATTTTAAAACCATTATTTTCAAAACTAAATGGTTTGGATATTCAACGGTATGCGAATTAAAAAGGTTTAACTTTACTGTTGCTTTATAAAGAATAAATTACATGGCTTTCCAAATATTTCTTGTTTTAAAGTTAAACCAAAATCCAAAATATTACTTCAAGTCCCAAAACCATTTCAATTTTATATATATTTATATCCATTTTTGAGCATTAATATTTCAACTAAAGTTGGATTTTTATCCTTTCAAAATCAATATTCTATTAATTAATCTTGACCATTCACATAAAATCCATAATTAATAAGACTTCAATTTCTAGTAATATATATATATATATATATATATATATAGAATTTTTCCACTTCAAATTATACTAGAATATCCATTTCTATTTATTTTGGGGAAATCCAATTACAAATATCATATCTTAAAGTTTCCAACTTTACATTTAAACATAGGATATAAATTTACCAAACTCCATTTTCTAAATTTCTTCCATTTTCAATAAAGAAATTTATATTCCTTTTAATTTCAAAATTTCAACTTCATAGGTATATAAATATGGAATAAAATATTTATACAATATAAATTTAAGATTTATAGACCGTATTCAATCCAAACCATAGAAATCACATTAAAATAGTTATATATAGACCGCGGTGCCTGTATATAATTTTCTATCCTATGGTCAAGTGATACGGATATTTATCGTTTCAATCCGCAATTTAAAAAATAAAACTTTGCGGTTTTATCATTTCAAACCACAATCCCGAATGAAATGTAAAATGTATGCTAACTTGCAGTTTAATGATATCAAATAAAACATCCATTCAACAACACATCCATCATCCAGTCACAAACATCAAGCAATATCAACCAATAACAAAATATGTTTGGGAATATACAACAGGTAATAATTGGCAGTTTAATTCAAATTATATTTATCAACTATAAATCTAACAGTTTATTTTCAGTGATAATTGACATAACTGTTAACTAGCAGTTCTTATGCAAACAATAATTTCTAACAGCCAATTAATACGCAATAAATACATTAAATTAACAGTTAAATTCAATAAATGCAATTCAGCAGATATGAATGAAATAAGCATGCCAAATACTCATAAATAAATTCTATTCATTTCTAAAATTAATTTAACAAACATAAAAGCTTCTAGTAGTTGTGAGTGAGTTAAAACACTCACCTTTTGAATTTAAATCGAATGTAAATCCGATTTAAACCCAAAATTTGACGGTCTCTAAATTTATCCAAACCAGCGTCATCAGATCCGGAATTTAATTACGATCCTAACAAAAGAAATTTCATGTGAAACGGAGTTCGTATGTGAAAGTTATCACAATTAAACGATTTGCAATTGAAATAAAAAAAATTAAAAATAAACAAAACAAAAATAAAATACCGTGCCACATCCACCATCCCTCGTGAAAAACGCATATGCTTCTTCTTGATTTCAAGCTTTGTTCCATAATTTTTCTTTTATTTCGATTTACTTTAATTTTCCTCCTTATTATATGAATGTATGTATTTTTAAAAGGTTTGGAAAAGAAAAAAAAATTTGAAAAAGAAGATTTGAAAAAGAAAAGGATTAAAATAAGAACTGAAAATGGAAGAGAAGATCTAGATTTGAAAAGAGAGAAGAAGTATGAAATAGAAGAAAACTTGAAGAAGAATATTTGAAGAGGAAGGAAAAAATTAGAATGAGATATAATAAGGAGATTTGAAGAAGAAAAGAAGGAGAAGGAGATTTGAATGGAGGCTAGGGTTTCATTTGCATCATTTCGTATTTATAAGGTTAGAGTTAGGTTTAGGGACAAATAGATTTGAAAGGAGAGGCTGCTATTAATTAGAAATAAAGTGAATATGAACACTTGGTATTGAAATATAGCAAATATGAACAGTCCTTTTTTTTTTTTTTAAAGTAGCAGGTATTAAAAAGAGGTATTTATTAATTAGAAAGAAAATGAATATGGAGGGACAAAAAATAAATGACACGTTTCGTTAGTTTGATTCTAAATTAATTAAGTGCTAGATACAGAAAAATTTGAATACATCATATATATATATTCATACTTTAACTGTGTGACAAAATTGCTAAACATACATCAAGTACGATTAATTGGTGACAATATATAGGAATAATCAACAATAAATGTGGATGAAATCACATAAGGATCTAATAGGGAAGGAGATAAAAGTAACAACGTTGATTAATTCCACTTCCCACTTTAGCCAATCCAATTACAAAATTTAAAATTTTATAAAATTTCTCTCCTTTGATTTCTTAAACAATTTTAATAACTAACAACAAGTTCTATGTTAATTCAATCATTAATCATTTCGCCAATTACCAAATTAAATTTCAATTATTCGCAATAAATCAAATTATAAATTTTTCATTCCAATAAATAAAATAAATCTTGATTTTTTTTTCTTCCATCCTTATTAATTCCACAACTTGTTCAATTTGAAAATCATTATCATATTTTCCAAATGTTACCTTAATTTAACACTTATGTAACGTATTATTAGATTCGTTGCAAGATTTCAATTTCAATCCCCATTTCTTAATATACTTAAATTCTGGACATTTTTATTTCCTTACCCATAAGTGTAACATTTATTGCCAATTCCATCCAAATTTAACAGGTAACCCTTAACAATGTTTTCAATCCAAAGGTTATACTTAAGTTTACCTTGTATTCTACAACTTATCATATTATGAAGAAAATTCACATTATTCCCCAATATTACCTTAATTCATATTAACTTAACATTAAATTTACTCTTCATTCTATTATTAACCTATTAGTATTTAATAGATGAAATTAACATTGGTTTTACACTCTATTACGTAGATATCCTTAAATTTTATCTAAGTTTATATTTACATAATATTCCAACATTAAATTTCATCCAATTTTTTTTCTTCCTTTTTATTTTAATTAAATCCAATTTCCCTAAAGTTACATTCAAACAAGCAAATTTTGATTTCCAATCAATCATTATACTATAACATTCTTAACATTTTTTCATTACACTACTAAATTCTATCTTGATAAGTTTACGCTTCTGTTGCTTTACTTTCACACTTCCGTTAAAATATAAATTAATTCTAAAGTAATGTTTATTGTTGACCCCGCCATTTTAATTACTCATATTTAGATGAACGTTATTTCAAATAAGTTCATTGACTCATTTAAATTAGGTAGTTTATAGTAGTTGTTATCCCACCCTTACAATTATTTCCTACTAACGTGCTACCAACTCCTTTAATTAAAATTTGAATTCCAAACCTTATTTAATATACTAAGTAAGATAAATAACATATATAGATTGCTACCAACTTTCCTTTTCTTGCATCTATGTGTTTATTACTTGACACACCAGTAAATATTACATATACACAAAATTCCGTTATCACTTGCCTAACAAGGTTATTATCACTTAAGATCTCACTGCATCCACATTTTCACATTTTCATTTCCTAGTTTCTTTACTTTATTCTACATAATTTATTACAAATGGGATTTTCTTTGGTTTTCATCTTATCTGTATTTAACGTTTCTCAATCACCAATTATTTCACTTTAACTGCGGTAAATTGGCGGATAAATTGAATAAATTCCCAAAATCTAAAATAACAAGAAACAAGAATAGGTAACATACAATAGTCGTTAAATCTAAATTCTAGTCACCTAAATAGGCTTTTATTACTTGCAAATAAATATTACTATTTATTTTCATAGTACCAATCTCAATAATCATCCCATTTAATTTGCTTAGGCCATTTATAGTCCACTATACATATCTACATAAATGAGCAATTTATTCAATTCATTAAGTGTCAATTCTATTAAGCCCTGTTTATATCTTATGCATTCTTCTATTACTTTACAAAAGGGAATAACTTTTAAACTCATACACTTAATAACAAAACCGTTATAAATCCAATAAACTTCCAAATCCAAGTTTGTACACATTTTACACAACTATTATGATTTCTCACAAGCGTTGAATTTATTAAATGACCATTTATTATAATTTAATTCCCTTAATTGAATCAAATGCTTATTATTATATATATTCTTTTCATTCTACCATTCCTTCCCATTTTATATTCATTAACGTATTTACACATCTCTATCTTTCAAATATAAATAACCAAAATGATTACAAACACTGTTTCTATCAATTTTCATAAGTTTGTTCAAAACTATTCTTTTGTTTACATAAAATAAATTTTATGTTTCTATTAGTTTTCTTTTCCTTTCACTACAGGCATAAATTATTACTATCTACACTAATTACATCTTTGTATTAATGAACACCATTTAAGTTAATATTTATACTAACATTCACAAATTCAACATTTATTTGTTTCTTCAAAATTACTTTAAATCAAGTTGTGAAAATTTACATTATCCACATCTATTATCATAAAATTTTATAGTTACACTAAATTGCAACCACTATACCAAATTTCTACATTTATTCTTAACCAAATTAGAAATTATATTAATTCATTTTATTAAATATCATAAATTTAACGGGTCGTTACAGCTGTGGTGCCATAATTTTGGTGCCCTCACCTCCATCCTACTGCCTTCATGTAATTCACGTGCAGTTTGTAGTTTCTGTCTTGTATCACTTGTGTCACTTGAAGTTGCACTTGATAGGCCCAGGTCCATTCTTTCTTGAGCCTGTTGTGCTGTGCATTGAGCATTGTTTTGTTTTCTAGTCTTCATTGTTGTTTCGGCCGTTGCATGCTTTGTTCATGCACCTTGTGTTACTGTCCAATTTCTTTTAGTGTTTGCTGATGCATTTGTGTCATTTGGTTGATAACCCACGGCTTGACTTGACTTTGGTGCAGTGTGCATATATGGTTATTTATAACCATTTCACTTTGAGGCTGTGTCACTGATGTCGGCTTGCCTTATTCATTTCTCAGTCGAACTTTGGTTCATTTTACAGTGTCATCCCCCATGTAATTTGCAGTTGCATTTCTGGTCAATATTTGCACCTGTGTCATTGATGTTGGTTTGCATTATTTTGTTCATTTGGATTCAACAATCTTGTTGAGTTCACTTGAAATCCCCGTATGCATGTCATATGGGTTTACTTTGTGGTACACTGTACTGCATTTCTGAGTTAGTTATTATCATTTTCTACATATTTATATATGTGGCCTTGTACCACTTGATGGCATTTGGATTGATTTTTGAATTACACTTGAGTTGAATCCGGTGACTCGGGTTTGATCTTGTGTTTGCTTGTGAATTTTCATTGGGTATATCATTACTGTTGTGGCAAGGCAGTGCACGCAAGCATGAACTACAGCCACACGGTATTCATTGGGCACGTCATCACTGTAGTGGCAAGGCAGTGCACGCAAGCATGAACTGCAGCCACACGGTGCTGCTTTCATTGTTATTTCTTTTGCTTTTGATTTATGGATCTATTTCGTATTCCATATGTAGTAGTGGCGAGGCAGTATACGCGTGCGTATACTGCAGCCCTACTCGTGTTGACCTTTTAATTGATGTTCCAATTGTTTTGAATTGGTTCGCGTTATATTTACCGTTATCCGATTTCTTATTTAAGAATCAGATAGGTAAATTTATTTCTGTGACTGTCGTCTATTCATTATTTAATTATTATTGCTTCTGTGCACTAATAACTGAGTTTGAATTAGACTGACCCGAGTATTATTTTCTTTTGAATTTAATACTCGGGTCAGACCGAGTATTTACAGGTTGTAGATTTTTAGCTTCAGGTTGCTGCTTGAGCTATGAAGACTTTTCATATCTTTTGGAGTTGTCGTGTCATAGTATAGGTTGATATGTATTCATGTATATTAGTCGATAATGTACTTGTATATATGTAACTTCCTGAGTCGACTGTTGTAGTTGTATCACATGTACCATGTCAAATGTATCGTAACTGGCATCAGTTATTATATATATATATGAGACTTTCTGTTTCATCTGTGTTCCGCATTTATATTATCTGTGTTATTATTTTATATTTTGTCCTAGACTATTATAGCCACTATGTAGTAGCTTTGAGTTTGCATCGGCATGTCAGATTTCCTCCTGAAATGAAATGCACGTTTTTACTATCTGGCATATCGGTGCTCGCCCAAAGCAATTACACGGATGGTCGCTCCTCAACAGCCTTATTCTCCGTGCTAGTCGACAGCACTACACCGTAGTGTTCTTGGCTAGCGTGGGTATAGAGGTGGGGCGTCACAGCTTGGTATCAGGGCCTGGGGTTTAGGACGAATATAAAACATAACTAGATGGAACATGTGCTACAATTATTTGTCGATGTTTTGTCTCACATCTTTATCTAAGATCATCTTTGATTGTTAGGTATGAATTCCTAACGCTTATTTATGAGCATTGTTGATATTCTCTGTCGCACTTGCTCATTTGAGTTTACACTTCTAAGTATCATTGTGTATATGCTCTACCAAGTTGCATATTGCTGCAACTCGTACCCACTTCGATTAGAACTCGCATTGTTTATTCGAACTGTTGTATATATGCATTCTTGTCTCTGATTCGTGTACTTAATGCAGTCTCCATGCAATTGGGTTTTGGGTATCAATTTTTGAGACAAATTGCATTTCAATTGTCGACTCTGTCTGTTTATCCATGGTTTGTTGGTTTTCATGTGCCTCTCTCTGATAGTTTTAAAATTTCTTTGGTATAAAAGAAATTGTCTTGGACTTTGCCTTGTCGATATCGACATTGACTTGACTTTTACTTTTGCTAAAGTCATTCAAGCATTTATGCTCGTTCTGCTTTGTTTTTCCAATTGTTGATCGATTCTTCTTTTCGGATTAGTTGTTATCACTTTTGTCGACTTTGATAGCTTCTATTTTAGGAATTTTTGGGTATTCCTACTTTGATGGATTGGAATCGTATTCTTCGGATTCTATTCACGTCTTCGTATGTGAATTCTTGTTATTGATTGTTTCTACAATCATTTTTGTGACGTGTCACTTTAAAAAAATATAAAGGTTTTAATACTAGTAGTAAATATCAAAACTCTTTTATCAAAATGTTTTCAACTCTATTTTCAATATCAAACTCTTTTCCTAAACCGTTTTTTTTTCAATCTAGTAGTATATACAAGCCTTTACCTCACTCGGATGAGAAATCTAATTAAACGGCTTAGTAAAACAAGTGGTATGAAACGCTTGCGTTTGCTTCGTCGGTTAATTCTTGGACTTATTCGATTGAACCTCTTGTGACAATTTTATTAGTGAAGATTTACAGTTTGTTCGTAAATATTTAAGTTAAGCAAGTGGTTATGGGACATGAAGCTAAACTTTTATATTCACTAACTTAGTGTAATTGACACTTCTCGTTGATCATGATGATCATTCTTATGATTTAGACTAGTAATTGTGCGATGTCTCTTTTTGGTTAGGCTAGACACCACTTGTGTGATTCCATTTACACATACCTTTTCGGTTAGCCTAGACACCACTTGTGTGATTCCACTCACACATACTTTTCTTTTGTTTGCGAGGTTAGACTAGACACCACTTGTATGATTCCACTCACACATACCTTTTTGATTTTTGGTTAGTCTAGACCTCAATCTGTGTGATTCCGACTCACACATGTGGGGTAGCGCCCCACGGTCTTCGGGCCATTAGTGTGTCAAAATTAATGGCTTGCAACCATGAGATAGCGTCTCGTTATGCGTTGCACGTATTGATGATTTTTCATGCTCGCGTGCAGGTGAGATTCCGTGCTCCCGTTCTCGCTTTGCGTTGCACGTGTTGGTGATTTTCATGCTCACGTGTAGGTGAGATTCCGTGCTCCCGTTCTCGCTATGCGTTGCACGTGTTGGTGATTATCATGCTCACGTGTAGGTGAGATTCCGTGCTCCCGTTCTCGCTTTGCATTGCAAGTGTTGGTGAGTTTTCATGCTCGCATGTAGGTGAGTTTTCGTGCTCCCGTTCTCGTTATGCGTTGCACGTGCTGATGAATTTTCATGCTCGCATGTAGGTGAGTTTTCGTGCTCCCGTTCTCGCTTTGCGTTACATGTGTTGATGAGTTTTCATGCTCGCGTGTAGGTGAGTTTTCGTGCTCCCGTTCTCGTTATGCGTTACATGTGTTGATGAGTTTTCATGCTCGCGTGTAGGTGAGTTTTCATACTCTCCGTTCGAGTTTTCATACTCCGTTCGAGTTTTCATACTCTCCTTCGAGTTTTCATACTCCGTTCGAGTTTTCATACTCTCCTTCGAGTTTTCATACTCCGTTCGAGTTTTCATACTCTCCTTCGAGTTTTCATATTCCGTTCGAGTTTTCATACTCCGTTCGAGTTTTCATACTCTCCTTCGAGTTTTCATACTCCGTTCGAGTTTTCATACTCTCCTTCGAGTTTTCATACTCCGTTCGAGTTTCCATACTCCCGTTCGAGTTTTCATACTCTCATCTTGTGATTTTCTGGATTTCTTGTGTAGTCTTCTGGAATTTGTGCTTCACCAATTTTTGTGATTTCTATTGATAAGTTTTATCAATTCTTGTGCATTGGTGAATTCGTGTGTTATTGACTTGTTATGAATACAAGTCTAGGGTATGATACCCCTTTCCATCTTTGAGAAGATTCTTGTGATATTGATTATCTCTTATCAGTTGATCTCCTGTTGATCATTATTTACATACTTATAGTCGTATGTCAGTATGGATATTTCATATTTATGCCATACCTCTTATTGGTTGATCTCCTGTTGACCATTATTTACATACTTATAGTAGTATGTCATTATGGATATTTTATGTTATACCATATCTTTTATTCTATGACATACTCCCGCTGGAGTTTTCATACTCCCTTTTGAGTTTTCATACTCATTTTGTATTTTCTGATTATCGCTTGTGATAATCAGATATTTGAGGTTTAATTACCGTTTGGGATAATTAAATATTTGTGATTTGAAATTTTCGATTATCGTTTTTTTGATAATCTTGTTGATTTGAAATTTGATTATCGTTTGTGATAATTGAATATTACTGATAATTGCATTTATTCAGTTTATTTCATCCATTTTTAGAAGATGATTTTGTGCTTGTATTGCCCATCGAGTGCTTTAAGAATTCTGATCGATGCGCTTGATCAACGTTATCGATAGGAATCTCCTAGACGCTTTGATGAGACAATCAGACACAATAAATTAAGTTATAAAATGTAAATTTTTCTGAAAAGATAATTACATAAAGTAAATTGTAAATTTCGAAAGCTTTAGCTTTTCGGGTAAGAATATTATTTAAAACAACTCTTTTTCGATACTTCTATCCTTGTAATTCCCGAGGGAACCAAGACTTTATCGTTTGTACCAATGCTAATCGTGTTGGTTTGCATACCATTCTCTTGTAGAAGAGAACGTGCTGTCTCTTGTGTTTCTAAATCATTAATGCCTATTGAGACTAGATATGCTACTCATGATCTAGTGCTCTTGGCTATTGATTTCGTTCTTCAAAATTTGGCACCATTATTTTTGGGTGAGAAATTTGTTCTCTACCCTGATCATGAATCTTGGGAATATTTATTTTCTCATAAGGAACTTAATTTACGTCAACCACGTTGACTCAAGTTCCCTATATCTTATGATCTTGATATTCTTTACACTCCCGGAGGGGGGAAATCTTGTTACCGATGCACTTGTCGTAGGCAACAAGTGGTTGTTTCTTTGATGATGTCCGGATGGAATCATCTTTTTTACCAAGTTCATCAGACGTTTCGATGTACTGCGTTTTATTGAGCTTCGTCTCATTCCTTTTATGGACTTACGTCTGACGTTCTTTTATGTTGATCGGTTCATTGGACGTACCGTTTTATACTACGTCGGCGTTCCGAATTAATGAAGCTTTGATTCATCTGGCGTATCGTTATTATACTACGCTGTTGTTCCAAATTATTCGTGTTTCACCTATGATAGGTGTTGTGCGTTTCAGTCGGTCGGGGAAGTTAGTGCCTCGAAATATTGGGCCATTTCCTATCACTGAACGTATTGGTTTCTTGGCTTATCGCCTCTTATTACCGGCTCAATTTTCTGTTATTCATGACGTGTTTCACGCGTCCTTCCTTCTACGGAAATGCCTTAGGGATTCCGATTTTATTCTTGAGCCCGGTATTATTGAAGAAATTGAAGTTTCACCAGATTTGACTTTGAGCAACATTCTATTCACATCAATGTTTCGGGGGTTCAGCACCTTCGAAATAAAGATGTTCTTCTCGTGAAAGTTCAGTGGTTCTCAAATCCTATGAATTTCACTTTGGAATCCAGAGAATTCATCGAGCAAACACGATCAGGCTTTCTCTTTCATGCTCTATATGGTGAACTTTCTATTTCAAATTTCTTCATCTTGTGATGATATGCTTTTATGGTTGTTACCTTTTGTCCATTCATCTCTTATGATTGCGAGGACGCAATTTCTTTAAGGATGGGAGTCTGTAACAACCCGATAATTGCATCAATTAATAATCGACATTTAGACGATAAATATTGTTGCAAGATTCCATTTGGGGTTTTTAAATTTGAACTAAAATTCTTTTATAAATTGTTAAAAGAAATTCTGGGCTTTGAAATTAAATAGTGGTCCATGTTTTTATATTGGGCCGTGTTAATTCTCAAAGCATAAAACCCGATCCCCCTTTATCCATTTTTCATTCGTTCACCAACCCTAAGCAAATCACGAAAATAATGGCGGTCGTTCCTTTTGTTCTCTTCGATAATTAGGGCGTTTCAAAGTCAGGGGCGTCGTCTTCAATTCAATCGAGTTCATCTTTGATGGAGCATGGAGCCTTCGCACGTCTTCAGCAGCTAGGGCTTCGGCAATCGATCCCCCAATTCGAACGGCAACTTCAAAATTGGTCGAGCCATCTTCACTTTCATAGCAAAAGTGAGTAATTTACATTACTCACTTCTAATTCGAAACTGATTGACTTTGTATGCTTAATTTGTTTTCGTGGTTGTTTCGACTTCGATTTGATATTTGTTCGTGTTGATGCTTTTTTGCCCTGAGTTGATTTTAGGTCTGCTTTTGATTTTGGCTTGACTTGTTCGACTCTTTGATCTGGTTTGGTTCGATTTCTTGTTATTTCGGGTTTGCACTTGCATAGCACTGAACTTTGTTTTGAATTCTGTCTGTCTTTACCTTGTTTACCACCAGTGTTCATTCATGAGTATAACTGGTTCGATTTGTTCGATCATTGACTTACATTCACCCAGATGCTGTTGACTTCACTTGAGTATATTGTAGCCTGGTCCTCATTTTATGTTGTTATCGCCTCGTGCTCTGTTAGTTGCTGGCCTTTGTTGTTGCTTCGGCAATGTGCTTTGTTTTTGGTTGTGATGCTTGCATTATCCAGTTACCTGTATTTGATTACTGGTGCCTCATTTGATTCAAAATGCATTCACTTGCCTACCCATTCATCACATAGTTTCTGTATTGAGTTTAGAACAGAGTAGTTGATTGATGTACACCCCTGTGTACATTTCTCTGTGCACATTGAATTTGCTGTATTTATGAGTAGTTACTGTTTTGGTCATAACTTCATTTAAGGCCCAGTTAAAACCATTTGATAGTTGCCAGTTTGCGTAGTTGGAATTATATCGCCTTTGTTAGTGCTCGAGTTTGATACATTGCATTAATGCCTTGTATTCATTTGCATTTGGCCCATTGTATTTAATTGGTTGTGTGCTGTGGTGCCATAATTTTGGTGCCCTCACCTCCATCCTACTGCCTTCATGTAATTCACGTGCAGTTTGTAGTTTCTGTCTTGTATCACTTGTGTCACTTGAAGTTGCACTTGATAGGCCCAAGTCCATTCTTTCTTGAGCCTGTTGTGCTGTGCATTGAGCATTGTTTTGTTTTCTAGTCTTCATTGTTGTTTCGGCCGTTGCATGCTTTGTTCATGCACCTTGTGTTACTGTCCAATTTCTTTTAGTGTTTGCTGATGCATTTGTGTCATTTGGTTGATAACCCACGGCTTGACTTGACTTTGCTGCAGTGTGCATATATGGTTATTTATAACCATTTCACTTTGAGGCTGTGTCACTGATGTCGGCTTGCCTTATTCATTTCGCAGTCGAACTTTGGTTCATTTTACAGTGTCATCCCCCATGTAATTTGCAGTTGCATTTCTGGTCAATATTTGCACCTGTGTCACTGATGTTGGTTTGCATTATTTTGTTCATTTGGATTCAACAATCTTGTTGAGTTCACTTGAAATCCCCGTATGCATGTCATATGGGTTTACTTTGTGGTACACTGTACTGCATTTCTGAGTTAGTTATTGTCATTTTCTACATATTTATATATGTGGCCTTGTACCACTTGATGGCATTTGGATTGATTTTTGAATTACACTTGAGTTGAATCCGGTGACTCGGGTTTGATCTTGTGTTTGCTTGTGAATTTTCATTGGGTATATCATTACTGTTGTGGCAAGGCAGTGCACGCAAGCGTGAACTGCAGCCACACGGTATTCATTGGGCACGTCATCATTGTAGTGGCAAGGCAGTGCACGCAAGCGTGAACTGCAGCCACACGGTACTGCTTTCATTGTTATTTCTTTTGCTTTTGATTTATGGATCTATTTCGTATTCCATATGTAGTAGTGGCGAGGCAGTATACGCGTGCGTATACTGCAGCCCTACTCGTGTTGACCTTTTAATTGATGTTCCAATTGTTTTGAATTGGTTCGCGTTATATTTACCGTTATCTGATTTCTTATTTAAGAATCGGATAGGTAAATTTATTTCTGTGACTGTCGTCTATTCATTATTTAATTATTATTGCTTATGTGCACTAATAACTGAGTTTGAATTAGACTGACCCGAGTATTATTTTCTTTTGAATTTAATACTCGGGTCAGACCGAGTATTTACAGGTTGTAGATTTTTAGCTTCAGGTTGCTGCTTGAGCTATGAAGACTTTTCATATCTTTTGGAGTTGTCGTGTCATAGTATAGGTTGATATGTATTCATGTATATTAGTCGATAATGTACTTGTATATATGTAACTTCCTGAGTCGACTGTTGTAGTTGTATCACATGTACCATGTCAAATGTATCGTAACTGGCATCAGTTATTATATATATATATGAGACTTTCTGTTTCATTTGTGTTCCGCATTTATATTATCTGTGTTATTATTTTATATTTTGTCCTAGACTATTATAGCCACTATGTAGTAGCTTTGAGTTTGCATCGGCATGTCGGATTTCCTCCTGAAATGAAATGCACGTTTTTACTATCTGGCATATCGGTGCTCGCCCAAAGTAATTACACGGATGGTCGCTCCTCAACAGCCTTATTCTCCGTGCTAGTCGACAGCACTACACCGTAGTGTTCTTGGCTAGCGTGGGTATAGAGATGGGGCGTCACATTTTCGTTCTTGGGGTATACATGTTTGTTGCTTTGTACCGAGATCGGGTATACCTAGTATTATTGATATATGAGACATGTAACGGTGTTGGTCCAAGGGAGTATCTACATGTGTACCCCTTATTTCATCATTCTTTTTATTATCAAACAGTTTTACTTGTTAATACTCTTGGATAGTAAGGGTATAGAGGTACAGGTGTTACAAAATGGTATCAGGCCAGATTAGAACAATATAAATCATTTAGAGACACGAGTCAATGGCCTACGTGGACTTAGGAGACCTTGTCCCTTGGAGTATCGGGTAGTTGAACTAAGTATTAACTAGGTACATACGGTGATTACTAGGTGTAGTCATTTAGGGTGCATATTTATTATTTGTGATTTTTATATATATTATGTATTAATACCTTTGAATATTCTTAAATTATATCTTACATCTATGCAGTAGTGAGATATGGATGGACCACGTTGAGGTCGAGGAGAACTAGGTCAGTCTTATAGTACTGGACCAGGTGGAGTTTACATGACCACGAAGCAACTCATGGAGCTGGTGAGGAGCATCCATAAGTCAAGTGCTTCCATTACTCTAAATCTACCCACTCCACTTTTTGATTTTGCAAGATTATGGAATCATTATGCTAGATTTAGATGCAAGACCTTCAAAGGAACTAAAGGAGTTATTGGTGTTCAAGCCTGGTCGAAAATGTGTAAGCGCATTTTCACACATATGGGCATCTCGGACCAGTAGAAGGTCCAAATCGCTTCCAGCCAACTTTGGAGAGGGCTCCTGATTGGTACAGCTTACTAGTGGTCGAGACTGATGAATCGAAGATGACTTTGGAGGATTTCAAAGGACATTTGAGAGAAAGTTCCTTTCGAAAGTAGAGAAATTATCTGTGGCATCGAAATTCATTGATTTGATGTAGCATACCATGTCCATGGCGAGTATGTTGCAGAATTCCAAGCTTTGTCTAAGAATGGGAAGGAACAAATTAATACACTCCTAAAGAAAAATCAGAAGTTTGTATATAGCCTAAGGAAATCTCTGAGGAAGCTCCTCCTTCATTTGGAAACCACTTTTAACAAGCTTGTAGGTGCAACATTAAGGCACAAAGAAGAAGAGAAAGGAAATAGTGAAGGCAAAGAGGAGAAGTGAAAAGTAGCTGTTGGTCAGAAGCGTAGATTTCCTTTCAAAAAGGAAAAGTATATATTTCAAGGTATGAAGTAGGTGCGAATTGGCAATCCTGAATCAAGGGTTTGAGGCAGTGTTGCTATCAAGTGTTTTAATTATTGGGAGAAAGATCATTACCCGAGGGAGTATATCAAACCACGCTCCTTTTCATTTCCAAAGAAGTGCAAGGTCTGCGATAAGGAGGGACACCTTAGTTATGCCTGTCCAACAGCTGAGAAGAAGACAGGGAAACTCAATGCTCTTGAGACGATTGGGAGTACCGCTCATGGAAAAGGGAAGATGCCTGCAGTCCTTGAAGGTATGATTCTATTTAAAGATCTACCTACTAGGGTTATGTTGGATACAGGTGCGTCATAATCATTCATTTCGAAAGAATTAGTAGATAAGTTTAATCTAGATATGGTTTATCTAGCCACATCTTTGAGGATTGTGAATCATATTAGAGGATATGCGACCCTCGGAATGTTGTATAAAGACAATGAATTGCTTTTGTTTGGTTATTCTTTCTATGGGACTTAGAACTATACTCAAGAGGCATGATCGGTACAAGGCACATCCTTTATGTCCTAAAAGAGTTGTGACTCTAAGCCATCCCGATTTGAAGGTGAGAATTTATATAACCCTTGGAAGCATTAGTAAATATTCAAGAGGATCCTTGTTTGCTATTGAAGCTCGAGATGAAGATGATATCGCTTGGATGCCAATTGTTAAGGAATGCCTTTATCTTTGAACCGATTAAAGATTTACCACTTAAACGAACAATATAGTTTCAAATAGACCAAGTTCCTCTAGCTCAACTAGTAAGCCGACCTTCAATTAGAATGTCAGTAAAAAAGAATGAGAAACTTAAGAAGTAGCTGACAGAACTAGGGCACAAGCTTTTTATTAGATCGAACATTTCACCCTAGGGACCTCAGTAGTATTTGTAAACAAGGCAGACGATTCTCTCAAGTTGTGTATTGGTTATAGGAAGCTTAATGACTTAACCATTAAGAATAAATATTCACTTCCTAGGATCAACGATATGTTCGATCGGCTGAATGGAGCCAAGATATTTTCATGGTTTGATTTAGCTACCAGATTCCAAAAACTCGGGATTGCTAAAGACATCATCTCACTGACACCTTTCAGAGCTTGATATGACTCGTACGAATGGTTGGTGATGCCATTTGGTCTGATGAACACTCCATCTTATTTCGTAGGCTTAATGAATAGAGTCTTCAGAGAATATTTGGATAATTTCAGCTTGGTATTCATTGATGACATTATATTTTATTCTATGTATGAGTAGGTGCATGAGAAATATATTAGGACAATAATGGATATCCTAAGGCAGAATAAATTGAAAGAAAAGTCCTCTAAATGCCATTTCAGGCAGAGGAAAGTGAAATTTCTTGGCCATATTTTTTGTGAAGTGGGGATCTCAGTAGACTCAGTTAAGGCTGAAGTGATATAGAATTGGAACGGGCTAGGGATAATTTCATATATCAAAAGTTTCTTGGGATTAGCCGGTCACTATTGGTGGTTCATCAAGGACTTCTTAAAGATAGTACAACCATTGACCAACCTTACCAAAAAAGCAGTAACGTTTATATAAATGAACAAGTGTGAGGAAGTTTATTGGAAAGTCAAGAGCTGCTTATGAATGCACCTGTGCTGATTATACCTGAAGGCAACCGGGATTTGGAAGTTTATACTGATTCTTGCGGCTTAGGCTTGGGTGTAGTATTGATGCAAATGGGAAGAGTCATGGCATATGCATAAAGCAGTTAAGACCCAATGAAGTTAGATATGCTACACACCACTTGGAGTTAGCAGTTATAGTGTTTGCGTTAAAGATATGATAAAACTACTTGGAGAAAGATTTTTACTATACATATATAAAAATTGTTGAAGTATTTGTTTTCTCAAAAAGACCTGAATATGAGACATCAATGATGGTTGGAATTTCCGGCAGCATATGATTTCAAGATCTAGTGTACATTGGAAAAGGGAAATCATGTTGCAGATGCATTGAGTCATAAACACCAAGCTGTGGTCTCTAATGAGAGCTAAGTGTAAAGATCTCGAGACATTGTTTATGTGCGAGGTTCGTGATAGTCACTCCATTGCTATTTCTGATATTGTGATAACTAGCCTAGTCATGAAGTCATCTCTGATAGATAGGATCATTGAAACACATAAAAATGATCCGACTTCACAAACCTATATTCAGAGATTGGATTTGGGAGATGAAAACGAAGATTTGGCTACTTACTCTTTTAACTCTTAGAAATGCTTATGGAGATGGAACATAAAAGTAGTTCGAGATGTCGATAAACTTTGCAGAGAAGTATTGGATGGTAGCCATACATCACGATATACCATACAGCCAGGTGATAGTAAAATGTATATGGATATAAAGAGATTCTACCGCTGGAAAGGTAAGCAACATGATATTGGTAAATTCGTGAAGGAATGTGTCACCTGTCAACTAGTGAAAGCGAAACATCAAATACTCAGTGGTCTTTTGCAGCCATTGAAAATTCCCCAATGGAAATGGGATCAGGTATGAGTGGATTAGTAATCAAATATTCACTTGTTTATCCCATTGAAATAGTTTTAATCCCTTGAGAATTTAGGTGTCGATGGATTTTATGGATAGTTTACCACAATTTAGAAGTGTATATGACAGTATATGGGGGAGAGTAAATCAGTTGACTAAATCAGCGCACTGTATTGTAGTAAGTTGATTCGAATCACGTCACATTTAGCCAAATTGTACATGAAAGAGGTAGCGAGACTATGTTGCGTTCCTAGCTCTATTGTATGCGACTATGGTCCTTTGTATACTAGTCGATTTTGAACAAACTTCCAAGAGGCACTGGGGCCAAAGTTGAATTTTAGTGTAGCATACCATTCGCAAACAGATGGGACGATGAAGCGAGTGAATCAAGTACTTGAAGATTTGCTTTGTGTCTATGTTTTTTTATTTCGGTAGAAGTTGGGAATATCATCTCTATCTTATCGAGTTTGCTTAAAATAACACTTCCAATCCAATATTTGCATGGTATCATTCGGGGCATTATATGGAAGGATGTGTCGATCACTGTCATGTTGGTTGGAGACAAGTTTGCTTTGAGTCCAGATTCATTAGAGAAACAATGGAGAAGATTGAGCAGATTAGGAAAAAAAATAAAGGAATCCCAGGATCGATAAAAATCTTATGTTGATCATAGATGTAGGCAATCAAAGTTTGCAGTTGGAGATTTTCTCTATCGACGATATCTCCACTGAAAGATGTGACGAGTTTCAAAAGATCGGCAAAATTAATACCTTTTTATGTGGGTCCATACCCAAACATTGACGTGTTGGACAAATGGCATATGCGGTAGCATTTCCTGATAACTTCTCCGGGATTCACAGTTTTTTCACATGCCACTGCTGAGGAAGTGTTTAAGGGGCACAAAGATAGTTTTTGAACCTAGAGACATTTGAAAGAATGAAATATCTCCTGACTAGACTTATATACAATATCCAATTCATATAATCGACTCGAAAGTCCGGCAGATTAGGAGTATAAAGGTCTCATTAGTGAAGATGCAATGGTCTGACAACCCGTCAGTTTGTGCCTGGGAGACCGAGGAGCAGAAGATACAGACTTATCCTAAGTTATCTACAAATACAAATAAATCAAGTATGTAATTCTTTTCTTATCTATTATCTATTAATTAATGGTGTAGAGAGCTAGGTCTGACTAGCTAGTTATAGATTTTCCTTAACTAGGAATTGCGAGAATGCAACTTTCTTAAGAGGAGAGTCTATAATAACCCTTTGTTGAGAAGCTACTAATTAGCAATAAAATGATAATAATTAATGAGCTAAGTTGGATTTGAATAAATTAATATTAGGTTAAAGAAATGATTTGGAATTTAATGGAAAATATTTTTTTAAATGATAAGAATTTAAATCATTCGAAATAAATTGATAAAATAAAATCTTATAATAGATGACGTTTGAAATAAACGTGTTGAGATTAATTTAGATAATAGAAAGGATTTTATAATGTTGGAAGAGTTTGAAATTTATTTAAAAACGATTTATAAATGAAAAGGAAAGAAATTTATATAATTAGTAAAATAAAGTCGTCACTACATCCAAACCCAATATGGTTTCATGTAAATGATGGAGGCTAGTAAAGTATTGATATTGTTTACATGAAAACAAGAATAAGAAAAGAAATATTTAGGAATGCAGTAAGCCTAATTAGTTGACCCAAAATAGAAAATAAAAAAATTATTTAATGAGAATGGGTTCTAGAGTTTTCCAACTTTAAAAATTTTACCCACCTCTAAAATATAACCCAACCCTCTCATTTCATATATATGAAAATTTGAACTTTCCACCAAAACTCCATCAATTCAAAATATGAAATAAATTCATATTAAATCTCGATAATTCATACAATTAAACATAAGATTTGTGACAATCATCTACACCAACCAATCAAGTGAAGCACAAGATGATCGACTAAGTTGAATTGAAGAATTCTTGTAGAGAAGGCAAGAAGAGTGAACCAAGAAAGGAGTAGAAGCTAGAATTATCCTCAATTCAAGGTAAGTTCTCCTGCTTATAATTATGTTTGAACTTATTAAGAGATCATAAGTCAATGATCAAGTTACACATTGGAAGTATATTGATCGCACATTTATGTATGAGAATTGTGCTTCATTGTTATAATTGTTTACGTATGATTATAGTATAGTAGAATATGAGAGAATAATGCAAACAAGAGTGCAATGCGTAGAAGAATCAAAAAGTTGAAGACATGAAAGTCATTTCTGACTTTCAGTAATTCTGTCAACTAACGTAGGAGATCGGTCAACTAAGCCCTAATTCAATCAACTAAGCATAGGTTTCAGTCAACTAATTTTGTACAAAATTCCATTCCAAATGCAACATTCCATTTCAATTCATCCTTTATGGTTTTAGTCGACTTTGATAAGTCGAATGAGGTGATGTTTTAATCGATCGAACCTGTAAATTTTCTTCTAAAATACTACTTTTGTATATTTTATTATTCATTTGTATTTAATAAATGATTATTGATATTCATTTTATATTATATTAAGTACTATTATAAAGCAATTTTATGATGTTTTATAATTTGTTTAAATACATACATACATATATATTTGTCATCGTAACTTAATGTGTATACTTATATAGAAATCTTTCGTTTTCTACAGTAGTTCTAAAAATACATTTATAATTCTTACAACTGTAATATCTCTAAAAATTATATACATAGATACATACATGCATTTTAAATATATATATAATTCTATTGACTATTATATATGTGATTTTTATTTCATCTAACGAGAAATTTGAACAAACGGATTAGTGATACCATTTGGTATATGACTTTTAGCAATACATTTCTAGTTATTCATCGGGACTTATTACATAAAGATATCCAGTGTGGATCAAGTGTAGTTTATGAGCATTGAATAATTATTCGAATGACTTGTAGCAGTGTTGGACGTCGTTATGTTATTTGCTTGATTATTCATTATAAATGCCATTCAAAGGGGGATTACTCTTGTATGCGATGACACTCACAGTGATGGGTGTATTATAGCCATATTTTAATTGATATGTAGTGTCGTTCATCGGCATATGATTAGGATGTGTAAGGCTATTGGATATGAGTACTATGTGTCTAATCACCATTTTTCAGCTCCCTTTATCTCTCGGGAGTGAACTAGATTGACGCGTATTCACCCTAATAGCCTAATTGTGAGGTCACGCCCCGAAATCATGACACCCTTATATTATTAGCAGTTGCTGTATGGTTGCCCCTATGTCACATAGGCCAACCATCAATTACCATAGAGGGATATGTCGAGTCATGACCAAAGAGTTCTTGCATTGTCGAGCACATTGGTGGATCATTGTCACGATACAGAAGGGGAAAGGTAATGGTAACCAATGATTGTAGGGGTTATGTCAAACAGACACACGTGTGGTCCTGAAGCAAGCAGACATGCTGTCAGTCTCTCATCTAGTTTTCAACGTGTGTGTGATGGATCATCATATACTATTTATATTCCATGATGAGTTTGGATATACTAGAGATCTTATGCCTAAAGTGTAGCTAGTCACCGTTATATCGTACTTTTCCGGTGATCTAATATTTTGGAGATAGCCTTTGTTTATTGATTATGTGTTGGATTATTGTTGACTTATCCTTGTAATTCACATGATGCTATTTATTGTATGGATGATTTGATTGGCTATCTTACTTTATATCTGATTTGTATGATATTTTCATTGTATACTGGATATTGTTATTGTCATTATATCATTTAATGTTATATTCAAACATGGTCTAACCTGTTTGTTATTTATAATACCTGAATCAGTCCGTGAGATTTTAGGTGTAGATACTCAGTGAAAGTCGAGCGGGATATGGAATTTTTAGAGGCTAGTAGAAGAGATGAGATGACGCATTCCCTACTCATTTTGCGGCCTCATTGTATTTAGTATGTATATTTGGTGATTTATGATGTGTTGGGCTAGTGACTATCATTTTGTAGCCCAATGACTCTATGTTCTCTAATATTAATATCATTTGTGATTGTGTATTGTTCGTCCTGAAGGTCTATGTGATTATTGCTTTGTTGCGAGAGCAGGTACATCTATGGTAAGTATTATTGATATATGAGACATGCATCGGTATTTGTCCAATGGAGTATTTACATGTGTATCCCATATCAGCTCATTCTCCATATTATCCAATAGTATTTCTTGTTAATACTCATGGATAGTAGGGTATAGAGGTTGGGGTGTTGCAAGGGAAAAAGTTGTTTTAGCTTTAGGAATTCTATTTCAATACCTTATCGACAGATGAATAAAACATGGTTTGAAATAACTCCGTTTTAAGATTTTAAAAGCGATTTTTCTTAAGGGGACTGTACATGGAAAAGTTGGAAAAGAATTAAGTGCAAAAAAGAAGGTTTCAAAGCACAGTGGAATGGGTATACAAGAGAAAGACAGATATGTAGAATTCTCCATCTATACTCTTTTTCCGACCTAAGAATATAGGTTTAGAAAACCAGACTTTTAAAGTTTTAGATGTTAGAAAATTGTGTGTTAGGATATTGGATGGTAGGAACTGGATGCAAAATTGGTTTAACCATGCTTCTATTTATAGAAGTGTAGAAAAATTTGTGTGTAAAAACAAATATTTTAATTTTCAAAACTCGTGCACATATAGAACAACTAGTATATATAGGTTGTTTATACTATATTTCAAAATTATTATGAATAATGCATTCATATTGGAGGCATAATTTAGTATTATTCAACATTCATATCATTTGTGTTGATACGCCACGTAGTTATATACGATTGGCTGTATAAATGGTTGCACACTAATTGGTTGGATAGCTTAGATTGGTTGTGCGCTATATTACATGATTCAGTCCTTGAGAAATTTCAAGGACTAAATTCTTTTAAAGGGGAAGAATGTAACATTCTACAAATTGAATGATAATTAATTTAAAAGAGTTAACAAATAATTATTAATTTCCAAAAATATAATTTTTGTAAATGTCAGAATTTGGCTATGGAACTTGTACCATTGTGTTCTTTGTGATTTTCTGACCAATTTTCATATATAAAGTTTTATAAGTTCAAACAAAAAAGTTATTAACGTTTGAAGTTTTCAGATCAAAAACTTTCAAAACCAATTAAAGAAGTAAATGTTAATAAATTAACAATAAAATGGGCATTAAATATAAATGTTAACGTTATAGGAAATGGATATGGTAAATCTAATTAAATCGGCATTGAAAAGAAACCAAATAATAATTTATATTGGCGATGGTAATGAATATTAACGATTAAAAATAAAGGAGCAATAAGTATTATAAGCTTAGCATTTAAGCAATCGTTAAATATAAATGCAAATCAATATCATTCAATAATATTAAATCTAATTAAGAAAGCGGGAAGGAAAATAAATAAATTGAATGCAGAAGGAAATAAATGAGAACTAATTAAAGTTAAAACGAACATTTAAATAAGAATGTTAACATTGAGGGAAAGAAAATAAGGAAATACATATTTCTGATTTAAGTTAAATTGACAGTGCACTAATAATTGTTGTAACAATCCAGAATTTCAGACACATCGTATTTAAATATCTAGATTATTTAAATATTTGAATCTTGGATTAAACATGGTTAAATTGATTTAATAACCTTGTTAACTCGCTTTTAAGTAATAACTAATGATGGTTAACTTGTTTAGAAAAATGTTAATAAAAGTAAATACTTTGAAAAAAAATCGATATTATGATCGAAAATCGTTTTATCGAGAAACAGCTTTTTACTCGACAGAAGTTATTCAATTTTTTTACATACACTAAAACACTTAGGAAATCATTAACGTGGTATAAAATTATTATTTCATTTATGAAAAATATAATATTGATGATGTATTGGGTAGATATTTTTGTGTAAGGTTAAAAGGGCAATTTGCTAAGAAAAATGAGGTCTAAAGTACAAAAGCATGCAAGACACATGGGGGATTTTTTGGCTGGCAAATGAGGCTAAAGGAGAGGGTTTACATAAGTTGACATTTCATAAAAATCAAAAGCTTCAAAATAAATAAAATATCAAAAATGATGGAAGTGGAATATCACTCCTCAACTTTGTTTTTCACTAATCTTTCTATAATTAGTTAAAATCTCTTCCAAATTTCACTAAAATTTTACCAACACCTTAGGAAACATGGATCTAAAGCCAAAGTGGAAGGAAGTTGAAGAAAAGGCGGGGTCTTCGTTTGGCCGTGAGCCTTAGGAAGGAGGGAAAGGAGTTGCTTTGTGATGTTGGAGCAAAAGGCGGTGTCTTTATGCTTTTGGGTAATGGTAGGAAATTGTAATTTGTTAATATATGTTTGATCTTATTGTTGGCTTAGATTTGGGTGAGTAATCTCACTATATTATATGTATATATTGTCTACGTATGTATATATTTATATATGTGTGTGCGCGTGTGCAAATATTAAGTTAAAGTAACAATAATTAATTAATGTTATAAACTTTGGACCCTCTTTCTTTAAGAGCAAATGACAAATTTATATTGCATAAAATCACACCTATTACCTTCTATAGCATGTGTCGTGTCGTTGATTGATGTTTAAATAGTTGTTTGGATTGTGTGTTGAATTGAAGTATGTTTGAAAGTGTTTGATGCGAGAATAGTCACTATAATTGCACTTTGATATCCCTTAACTTAAACTTGTGTAATGAAAGATTGATGATCTTAACTTAGTATAACTTATTTTGATTGTTCTCTACACTTATTTTGGTTTATGACATAGTAAAGAAATAGTTTGGACAGTTGTAGAACTTACAAAACAAAATTATGAAAGTTAGAAGCAAAAAAGTCATTATGGATGCACTTTGAAAACCTATCTACAAGTATTTTTAGTGTATTTATACGAGTATAAGTTTGGAAAAGTAAGTTAAGTAAAGGAATAAACAAAGTATTGGATCATAACACTTATGTCATAATAAATGGTTTTGAAAAGTTAATTAAAAGTATATTTCTCAGTTTAACAAGTGTAGATATACTTAGATCTTTAAAAGTGTTTTTTGATAAGCATAAGTAAAATGGTTTTGGGTTTGTAGTGACAATGTTTGAGTAACATTAGTATTAAACCTTTTTGAATAGATATGTGAAAGTACTTGGATCCTAAAAATATATATTTTGAAGGAAATTATAAGTATGGAGCATTTTGGAAAAAGATAGAAAAGGTAAAGGCTTAAAGTAAAAAAATCTTATTAATGACATGCAAATATAAATATACCATTTGAGATAAGTATATGAATGCTTTTTGAAATATTAAAAGAGTACAATTATACAATATTATCAATAAACGAATTTTAGTAGACAAAAGAAGTTTATGCTAACAATGGAGGCTTTAATTAATAAAAGTACTAATTAAATAAAAATGGGATTAGAACTCTCTTATGTAACTCAGCCGTACTTTGTGTGATTTGGTTGTGCATTTTTTTTATTCATTTATCAAAAACATTTAGTCATGTACTTGGCACTAAAAGCCGATGAAGTAGAGTTGTCTATCTGTGAGAGTCAAGAATGAAGTGTCTAGGCAAGGGTTTGATGCAACCAGTGCTCTAACTTACTTGGCTTCACTCTTGACCGAGGGATAGTGTAAGTTGAAAAGATTGGAAATGTGATAGGTATATGATACTTAGTTTCTATATTTGATTATCTATTTTGTACCTGATAGTCAATTATCGAACTTCACTAAATTAATTGAGGAAGTATCTAAAAGCTTTACAGTTTCATGCAATTTGAGAACTCCTGAGGAGGAGCATTGATATGAAATATCTCTAGCTTTAAGAACTTATACATATGACATCCCATAGAGAGGACTCCTCCTTTTATATTTTTCTCTTACTTCTAAAAGAACCAGAATGGAGTTGACCGGAAATTTATTGAATTTAGTTTTGATGAGATGGGGATCGATAAGTTCTTACTTATCGAATACCTATTTAAAACTGATATATAAATTCTATGTTTTGGAAGCGGTTGTGAAGAGGAATGCTATAGAGTTGAACTGTCTATCCTATGGTTAAGTCCTAGGGAGAGGTCGGTGGTAGCATTCATCGGAGGACCTATGTGGGAATCCAATTTGATATCATGATGTGTTCGAACTAATGGAATCAATTTGGAGATTCGTGTTCTATTCGAGTGATGAAGACTTGTGTGAGAGATGGAAAACATAATCTTGACATCGAAAATTGTAGAAAACATATTAGGATGCATATCGATAGGGTATTATCAACTCCTTATCTAGAGTATGCTTATCAGTGTGACATGCACGAGTTGATGATAATTGAGATCACGTGTTTTAGATGTGGACTGCCTATATTTACTTATGGTATATTCTCTTTAGATATATACGATGCTTAGAGGTAGCTTCTAACCCTTATGCATGGAGATCCACTTTAGTTTATTGAAGGCATGTCCATGAAAAATCCATATGCGAACGTACTTTAGCTGTTTTGATTGTACCCTCAATATTGTCGTGGTGTGATCAACGTAAGCATTATAGCTATTTTCTTTTTTACTTTCTTCACTATAGATGTTATCAATTAAATCACCTTATGTACTTATTAGATGGTGGTTCTTTTAAGGGGATAGCCATTACAGCTTTCCATGTGGTCTTAAAAGTATTGTTATATGTCGGCCGCATATTTCTTGAGTTTCTCATACCAAACTTAGGTTTCAAACATGGATTTTGTTTTTCCTAAATCCCTCATATGCTTTCGAGTAGTTTGAAAAGTAAAGGTTTCGTTGGTGTTCATTGGAGCTCGAGAAGACGAGCTAAATGTTTCACCTACCGTAGTACTCTTATTTCTACTGTATTACTATTATGTGTAAATCAATCTTTGTGAGGACAGGTTGTAATAACTGTCTCGGCCGATGATAGTATCTAGAATTGTAACACCGGAAGGCTATGTATCTTAGAGGATAGCTTTTATGTCCTTTGATATTATAAGTTATCGTTTCGGTGTGAGATTTTGATATTGTGTTCCTTCTTTCTTATTCTGTTTCCTTTTCTTTTTATTTTACTGTAATAATCTGTCTTTCCAATACTTGGAGCTCGGCACATGAATACCGTAGATGCATTGGTGTCGACATTTGGGGGATGAAAAGGTGGGTCGTTACATCTGGTATCAAAGCTGAAGGTTAAATAAGATCTTTGGCTTTGGTTGGGTCTGATTCTTTAAGAGATATGGTAATGGAATGCCCTAGCATAAGTTGAGTGTACTATACATAAGAGAGCATATTTGTATTTGTCATAAACCTATACCTTAAAGGTAATCCCAACTACGAAAATTAAAGATCTTATATAAGTAATTTATATAAGTATGAATTATTAAAGAGTAGTTCAATTAATGTAGGGATTACTGATGTTCATTCATTACCCCTCATTAATTTGCTTAGCCATGCTCGACTAGTTTATGAGCATTGCTATCCTTTGCGGAATGATTTGACATGCTCGGCCAATTTATGAGCATTATTATCATTTCTAGAAGTACTAGCTTAATATTGCTCAGCTAGTTTGCGATCATTGTAACCATTTGTTGATTGACTAGTCATGCTTGGCCAGTTTGTGAGAATTGACTATTGGTTGTTGATTTTTTTTTTGCTCAAGCATTTTAACTATTTCACTACATAGGTTGGGTAGATAGTATTTGTAGATTCATTGAAATGAACATCTTATGAACTGAGTTTCACAGTTTGACTATAAGGCATTCGACGATAACGTTGGGCTAAAAGTTAAATTTAGTAAAAGATGTTTTCTATAATCTAAAGAAAAGATAAGATATTTTGTAAATATACATTTGTAAAATGATTTATATAAGAAGGTGATTTATATAAGTGCGGTTTATAAAATATAGTTTATGAACAAAAAATATTTAAACGGATATTTCAAGAACTTAAATCCAAGTTTATTTGAAAATGTTTCTCAAGATTTTGGAGAAAAATATTA
This sequence comes from Allium cepa, assembly GCA_030765085.1. NCBI lineage: Eukaryota > Viridiplantae > Streptophyta > Magnoliopsida > Asparagales > Amaryllidaceae > Allium > Allium cepa. The sequence continues at coordinate 127,719,492 of CM060944.1, forward strand.
ATAGTATTATTTGAAAGTAAATATTTGATAAATTAGGTTATGAAATTGAAATCATTATACTTAGTAATAGTCTACGAAATATATGACATCACTTTGAAAATGATTTTGGTTAAGTCCCAATAAGATTTGGATGTACTGAACTCACTTCCTTTGCTTGAAAATAATTCCAGTGATGACTGCAGCATCATCGGCGTTCTTTTTTGAGTATCAATGCAGGGGATGCTGTAATAGCAGTTTGCGATGAAATTTTCTTAGTAAAACAAATTTTGATTATAATCCCAAAGTATGATTTGATATACAAAAGATATATGTATATATTAGCATTTCAATTAGTTTGGAAAAAATCCGGTGTTTGTTTTAAAGTATTCTTTAAAGAAATTTACTATAGATATATAGTAGTTTAATAAAGATTTGAAATAAACTATCTATATGGAAAAATTTAATATGTATGCTATGTTGGGTGCCCAAGTAGTAGTGACATAACCCAAATAATTGTGAAACATTTTCATGTTTTCCCTTTTTGGGTAAAGTGTATTTTATAAATAAATGAAACTTGTTAAGTTATTTTATGAACACATGTATCTTATGCATTAGGACAGTATGGTATGTGCAAGTTATTTTGAATAGTCGAAAACTTCCAAATTAATGTAGAACTTGAAGCTAAGTGTTTTTTGAAAATATAAAGTTGAGTTTTTGTAACTATTGAATTGAGAAGGTAGTAATTTAAAAAAAGTTTTAAATTTAATGTACTTGGTAAGTAATTTTTTTTTTGATGTTTTATATATTCTCTTAGGGTATAGTAGAGTATTATATGGGTAATAAAGGGAAGTAAGTTTTTATGAATTTTTTGTAAATGATGTTACGAAATGTTGATAAACTTAAGGTTATGTTTCTATGAATGATTCATAAACGATTTTAGTATTAAAGAGATATAATTTTGGATAAATGGATGTGATAAAAAGTAATTGATGTAGTTAAAAAACCTATAAAATAAATACATAAGTTGCAAGTAGATCATTTTATCCGCATGACTGTTCTTGATCTCGTATTCAAGTACATGGTTTTGAGATCATTCATATCGGCCTGAACAAGGATTTTTCACTTGATTATTGATGGTGAATACTGGATACAAATTTTTAATATGATCCTGAAGTTTTCTATCATAATATATGGTTATGTAAGAAAGGCGGAAGTTCCAAATCAAGGAACCTGATCGAAATCTGCACTAGAGAGGTCGAATTATCTATACTAGTTTGGAAGTGAAATTATATGTTTGGGAATATGATCAGATTAGATATTGCATACGAATGATACATGTACATCGTACGAGCTTTAGTATATGCATATTATGTACCGTAAGCTTATGGAGTGTTTAGGTGATGGATCCTCAATTTGTTATGAGGTAGCATGAATAATCGTCTAAGTAATAACCTAAGGCTGTTGAGTGTAAGGTACGCTTATTAGGTTATTATCATCCTTATGTGATGAGATGGTTTCTAAACCTGGCCAAACTATAAGCTATGTTTTCTAATGATTATAATACTATTAAGTATTGATGCGTGATTGTTTCTTTGGTTGCTAGTGTTGGAATTTTGAGGACAAAATATTTTAAGTAGGAAAGAATGCAACGACCCAGAATTTTGGACACTTCTATTTAAATATATGAATTATTTAAATATTTTAAATCATGGACAAAATGTAATTAAATTTATTAATAACATTATAACTCCCTTTTAAGTAATAACTAATGCTGGTAAACTTTTTGAGAAAAATGTTTACAAAAATAAACACTTTGAAGAAATATCAATAATGTGACCGAAAATCGTTTTATCGTTAAACTACTTCTTACTCGATAGAAGTAGTTTAATTTTTTTCATAAACTAAAACACTTAGGAAATCATTAATATGAAATAATTTTTTTCCAATTATGAAAAATAAAATATAGATGATGTCATGCATGATGTATTGGATAAATATTTATGCATGACGGTAAAGGGTAATTTGCTAGTAAGCTGAGGTGCAAGACACATGGAGGGATCTTTTGGCAGGCCAAAGGGGCTAAAGGAGATGGTTTACATATGTTAAAACATCAAAAACGTCAAAATCTTCAAATGAAATAAAAGATCAAAAATGGTGGAAGTGGATTAGCACAAATCTACTTTGTTTTCTCTAATTAGTTCAAATCTCTTCCAAACTTCACCAAGCTTTCATCAACAGCTTAGAACATCTTAGGAAGCATGGATCTAAAGCTAAAATGGAGGAAGTTTAAGAAAATGAGGGTCTAATTTTGGCCAATAGCATTAGGAAGGAGAGGGAAGAGTTGCTTTGTGATTTTGAAGCCAAAGGTGGTCCGTTTATACTTTGGGTGATGGTAGGAAGTGCTTCTTTGTTCTTGTCTATTTGAACTTATTATAGGCTTGGATTTGGGATAGTTATCTCACTATTTTTTTTGTATATATTGTGTGTGTATATGTGTGTGCAAATATAAAGTTAAAGTGACATTAACTAATTAAAGTTATAAACTTTGGACCTTCTTGCTTTTGAAAGAAAATGACAACTGTATGTTGTTTAACATCACTCCTACTCAAGGTTTTAAATCTCACTCGTCTCGGCCAAGATCTCGTTTTCAAGCCTGGGAGATTAGAATTAGGCTATTTTGTTTGAACCTCTTCTGACCCAAATCTTGGACGATATTTCAGCATCATGCCTGGTATCTCGGACGAGATTTAACAGCGAGATATCGACCGAGTTGTTGAATTTGGAAAAAATCAATTACCTTAATTTAAGCCTTCTTAAATGTACTTTTTTTAACCCTTATTTCTTATATAAATCTCATTTAATCTTCGTCTCCTATTTTACAGCCATGATGAATGTAAGAAGATGATAAAATCTACATCGATTATGGTAAGTATGTCACTTTATGATTTTCATTTAGGTTTCTGATCCAAATTAATTTACATCCGATTTCATTTTTCTTTTTTTGATACTTCCTTGAGTTTTTTTTCCTAACCCTATTTATTTGCAGCTATAAATTTTGGGTTTGACTTATTTAACTTTATGTTCCAAATGGATTCCCAATTTGATTTCATTTAGGTTTTGCTACTATATTTTTTTTCCTCAAGGATAATTTTGAAGCAGTAAAGGAATTCTCTTTCATCTATTAATTTCATTTGATGATTATGTGTTCATTCGTACATCATTTTTTTTGCTTTTCTTATAATATTACTAAATATTTGAAAATGGTTTATACTATTATGCTATTTTCTACGTTTGTTTGAAATATCTATGCTATTAGTTGCTTAACGAGATTTTGTTTGCTAATAATTCGATACTATAATCTGACATAGAATATCTTAATTCAACTTATGGACTTTTGTATTTGAAGTTATAAAATTAATATTTCCCTTGTAGCACTATAAATATAAAAGGTAGAAATGAGACATTATATTGTGTAGGAAAGTTAAGTGAATGATCAAATAAAGTAAATGTGCATATGTTATGGTTTGTTTCTTATCTACTTTATCTCATATGATATTATATTGAACAATATTCATGAAATCTAATTATTTATTTATTTTACATGATAAAGTGGTATTTTTCCATACTAAATTATTAATGATAAGTGTGTGATATATTCAAGGTAAGTGCATAGTGTTTTCCTTAAGGTAGTGACTAGTATTAAAAAATTAGGTGTATGAAATAAAAAATTTGACATGAAATATACTCCGAGATAACTTCAAAATGAATATTAGAAACCGAGATGTAAATCCGAGATGGATGATAGAGATGCACTCATCTCGTTCGAGATCTCACCCGATAAGAGATAAGGTTTCTAAATTCTTTGAGACGGACGTGACCAAAATCTGAGATATAAACGTTGCTCCTATTACATTCTACAATAACTGGTATGCGGCTATATCTTGATGTTTAAATGGTTATTTGGATTGTGTGTTGAATTGTAGTATGTTTAAAAGTGTTTGAAGCGACAATAGTCGGTATAAGTGCACTTAAATATCCCTTAACTTAATCTTATGTAAATTGAAGATTTATAATCCTAACTCAGTATGACTTGTCTTTTTTGTTCTCTACACATATTTTGGTGTATGAGATAGTGAGGAAATGGTTTGAAAAGTTATAGAATGTGTAAGTTAGAAGTTAAAAGGTCGCTATGGATGCACTTTGAAAATTCCTTGTGTTCAGCGATTTTTGAAGTCAACTTTTGAAGGCACCCTATAGGCTTCTTTGCATTGTTAATAATATAAGAGTAATTATTAATAGAAAAATATGGAAGTTCAAATCATTCATTTACTTGTGAAACAAAGTTGAAAAAGATTATAGCGAGAAGAAGGTCATTATATGAGCACTTCAAAATGCCTTGTTTTTGAGGATTTTTCTAATTAATTTGAAAGACGTCCCTAAGGGTTTCCTTCATATTTAATAACAATTATATGTGCGATTATTAGTGGAAAAAAAATTGGAGTTTAATAGGTTTTTAACTGGTCAAAAAATGGCTAAAGTTGGAGTAAAAAGGGTTGCTACACGAACACTTCAGTAAATAACTTGTTTTTGGGAATTTTTGTAAATAAATTGGTAGATATCCTTAGTTCTTTCATTCCATTGGTTTAAAGTACCCTAAGGGTAGTCCTTGCTTTAGAATCTTCAAGTCTTAAATCAATTTTTTAAATGGTGAAAACTTGTCGTGAAGTTCATGCTTTTCTATATTGTTCTTTATATAAGACTATTAACAGCATTTATAAATGTTGTAGTAAGTAGCTTAAGGTTTTAAGTGTCTAAAAATGATATTTAAATTTGGTATTTTTTCGTAACATTTTCAGAGATTTTTTCTAAAATATTTTTTAGTATTTTAAAGTTGTTTTGAAGTTTAAATATATTTTTAGTAATTATTTATGTATTTTTAAAATAAAGAAGTTTTATAATATAAAATATGTTTTTTTTTTCTTTTTATTGTAGGAAGAATAAAGTACTATTATTTTGCACAAACTAGTTGGTTTTATATTAGCCGTACTACTTTGGAACTTTAATAGGTGTGAGGCACAAACGCTTCAGCAGCTATCATCGGTTATTGTAGTGGATCGACTACTTTAACTCACACAAGAGAACATCATTCTAACAACTTAATAACATCACCACACAGGGTGAAACAACTCACATAAGAGAACATCATTCTAACAACTTAACAACATCACCACATAGGTGAAACAACTCACAAGAGAAGTCTCGGATACAAACTTCACTCGAACACCATGTAGGGTGTAAAATATATGGTAAAAGCTACACAAGGTAGTCCCACAATAGCTGCACAAGGCAGATTCATACAACTCTCAAAACATACTTTTTTATTTATTTTCATAAAATTATTAATAAGTTATTTTCAAGTATTATTTTACACGCACACGTATATATAAAGCCAATTTATAAGTAATTTTAATGTGTGTGGGTGTGTGTGTTTCGAAAAGTAAGTTAAGATTTTATAAAGGAATAAAAGAAATTTTGGATTATAATACTTGTGTTGTAATAAATGGTTTGGGAAAGTTAATTAAAAGTATATTACTTCGTTTAACAAGTGTAGGCATACTTAAATCTTTAAAAAGAATGTTTCATAGATAAGTATAAGTGAAAATGTTTTTTTGTTTGGAATAACAATGTTTGAGTAACATTAATCTTAAACTCTTTTAAATAGATTTGTGAAAGTACTAGATCCTTAAAGTGGATATTTGAAAAAAAATATAAGTATGGAATCTTTTGGAAAAAGAAAGAATAAGTAAAGGTTTAAAGTAAGAATTCTTTTTAATGATTTCTAAATATACTTATACCATTTGAGATAAGTATATGAATACATTTTGAAGTATTGAAAGAGCACAAATGAATGATAGTTATCAATAAAGGAATTTTATTAGATAAAGGTGGTTTTTACTAATAAACGATATTTTAATTAATAAAAGTATTAACTAAATGATAAAGGGGTTAAAAGTTGTTTACGTGATTAATCGTGCTTTATGTGATTATGCTTTCTGTGTTTACTCATTTATGGAAAGCATTTAGTTGTGTACTTAGCAGTAAATGCCGACGAACTAGACTTCTCTATCAGTGAGAGTCAATAATGAGGTGTCTAGGTAAGGCTTTGATGCCACCAGTGCACTAACTTACCTAGCTTCACTCTTGACTGAGGTATAGTCTAAGTTGAAAAGATGGATAGCATGATAAGTATACGAGAATGGGTTTCTATGTACGATCATCTATTTTGAACTTGATAAAAGATTAATCAACTATCAAACTTAGCCAAATTAACTTGGAAAGTGTCTAAAAGCTTCATAGTTTCACACGATTTGAGAACCCTACGGAGGAGCGTTTGTATGAACGTCTCAAGCTTTAAGAACTTATATATACGAGTTCCCATGGAGAGGACTCCTCTTTATATATCATTCTAAGAACCGAAATTGAGTTAACTAGAAATTCATCAATTTAGTTTTGATGAGACCGAGATCAGCAAGTGCTTTGCTTATCGAATACCACTTCAAAACTGATATAGGAGTTTTATGTCTTGAAAGCAATTGTGAAGTGGAATTCTAAAGAGTTGAACTATCTATCCTAGGGTTAGATCCAAGGGAGAGGTCAGTGTTAGCATTCATCGGAGGACTTATACAGGAATTAATATAGAGTTTCATGATCTGTTCGAGATGCTGAAATCCATTTGGGGGTTCATGTTCTATTTAAGTGATGAAGATTTTTTGGAGAGATTCCGAACATAACCTTCACGTCAAAAATGGCAGAAAATAGAGTAAGATGCATAGTATAGGGTTTAGCTAACTCATGATAGGGTATTGTCAACTCCATATCTAGAGTATGCTTATCGATGTAGTGCGTAGGAATTGATGATATTTGGGATCACGTGTTTTAGACATGGATCGGCTATGTTTATCTTATGGTATATTCCATCTAAGGATATACAACGCTTGGAGGTAGCTTCTGACCCTTATGCATGGAGATCTGCTTTAGTTTACTAGGGGCGTTTCCATGGAAAATCCATATGTAAACGTACCTAAGTGGTTTTAGTTGTACCTTCAATATTGTTGTGGTGTGATCAATGTAGGCATCGTAGCTAGTTTTTGATACATATTCTTCATGTTAAACATTATCTATTATATCACTTTATGTACTTATTAGATGGTGGTTCTTCTAAGGGGATATGCGACGACCCGAATTTCGGCCCTCGAAAATCGACATCCATACTTCACCCACATTTGAATGTCGCAGATTCGAACGTTGAAATCCAAATTGTCGAAGCTTATAACACAGTAAGTATAATAAACACATCGGAAGAAAGACGAATATATCATTTGTATCAATGTATTGTACCAAAAATTGTATATCAATGATATATTCATCTTTCTTCCGCTGTGTTTGTTATATTTAATGTGTTATAAGCTCCGGAAATTCGAATTTCGACATTCGAATCTGCGGCATTCGAATATGGGTGAAGTACGGATGTCGATTTTCGAGGGTCAAAATTTGGGTCGTCATAGGATAACCGTTACGGCATTCCATGTGGTCTCAAAAGTACTGTTATATGTCGACCATATATTTTTTGAGTTTCTCATGCCAAACTTATATCTAACACGTGGGTTTTTTTCCTTTAATTCCTTGTGTTCACTTTCGAGTAGTTTTTAATAGACAGGTTTTTGTAAATGTTTATTGGAACTTGAGGAGACAAGATGGATGTTTCACCTACTGTAGTATTCTAATTTCCACTGTATTAATACACACACACACGCACATCAGCATTTGTGAGGATAAGTTGTTATAATTATCCAGCTAATGATAGTATCTTTAATTGTAACTTTGAAATGCAATGTACCTTGGTGGATAACTCGTACTACCTTTTGATATTATATGCTCTCGTTCCACTGAGAGATCCTGATATTATATTCCTTCTTTCTTATTATGTTTCCTTTTTCCTTTTATTTTAACTTAACAATTTGTCTTCTGACACTTGGATGCTTGGTACAAGAATACCGTGGATACATTATTTTTGGCATTTGGGGGTCGAAAACGTTGGTCATTTCATTTACTCTAAGTAGCGTTAAATTAACTTTAACGTTAATATCGAATGGAACAAAATCTATCACATAGGAAAGAAATGGAACAACAAAAATACAAAATAATAAATTAACATATAAAGGCGATCAATTGACCTCCTTATTGAGAACAGTTTACTGTTAGCGGTCAACCAGTGGAAATAAAGCGGTTGACTAGTGGTAGGCGGCGATAGGTAATAAAGTTAGGCCTAACGGTCTGGATTTTATAAATTATAATCTAACAGATGGAATTGATTCGTGTTCCTAGAACTAGAGATCTAACCTCTCACCTTTCTTCTTATACTTTCTGAATCAAAGAGCAAAGCTCTGCTATTTTCTTTCCTCAATAAATTCTAAAAAGTATAGAAACTATAAAATAGTATTAAATATGTGTGTGTTTGTGTGGAGAATAATGTAAAATAAAAGAGAAGAAGAATAATGGGTGAAACTTTCAAACTACATTTAATTCAAATCTTTTTTTAGAACTATAATTTTAATAAATATGTATACGCCTTAGTACATATTTTGGTAAAAGGAAACAGGGTCAAATAAGAAGAATGGATTTAGATCTGGAGATTTGGAAGCTTAAAGGTGAGTGAGAAATCATATATTTTTATAAAATATTGGATTTATATCATTGTAAGACAGTTCTTTGTATGATCGAATATAATTTTGGAGTTGTAGGCTTAAATATATCCCTGTAAGGAATTTGAAAATTATGCCTATATATTCTATGAATTTTTAACTTTGATTAAAAACTACATTTACTTGAATCTGAAAAGTAAGCGTGAAAGTATTCCTTGAATTCATAACATTGTATAATAATTCCAGGTTTGTTGGTTGAATGATATTTGTCAGCGAATACGAATTTGAAGTTATTACAATTTTGATTGAGATTTATGTAGCGTTTTAATGCAGTGGAATGAAATGTATTGCAATGTAAATTTCAATAAATTATCCATTTTTATAAATATGAATAAAAGTGTATCGTTTGAATTAACAAGGAATATCAAAAGGAAAGAGTTGTATAACATAGATATTTTGTACTGCCTATTTCAACAATAAGAGAAAAGATAATTACTTGTAATTTGAAACATAGCATAAGTCGTTTTCAGACAATTTATGAAAATTATCATGTTAACGTTTTCTTCTTGGAAGATGTAATTCCAATGCATTAAAATGCAGAAATTCCTAACTATGAATAAAAGAACTGTAAGTATAGATGATAAAAAGAAATTAATTATAAATCTAACATATGCGAAAAGGACAAGCTTGAAATTAAACAAGAAGGGAAGAAATGTAGGCATTACAATGAAATGAGTAATTAAGAAACTTTAGTAATCAAAGGAAGATAGTAGTAGTTGAAAAGGAACAGTAAAATATATCTAATCATATAAGGGGAAGTAAGCAGTAAAAGATATTTAATCTGTCAAATTAGAAGTAAGAAGTAATTGACATTAAATCGACATTAATGAAACAAAAAACAAGTTTTGTAAAATAACTGAATACCACTTTTGAACAAGAGGCATAGTAATTCAATAAAATATATGTAGTCTCAAATATGCATTTACGGTGGGTGTAAATTATTTAACTTAACCAATAAGGTAAAGCAATTAAAAATGACGTAGTTATCAACATTGTAGGAATGTGAGCTATGTAGTGTTACACAGCAGTAGTCTGTCCACCACAAAGGGCTACCACCAATTGTGTATATATTATACTGATGTGGAACGTATCCAGCTGCAGGACCCATGAAATTATACGTTCGTGTATAAGTGAAGGAAATATACTAAAGTAGAATGGTTCACCCCAGTCGAAGTATCAAAGGGCCAAGTAGAGTCTACTTCAATCTTTTAGGGGATACGTGTTTAGTAATAAAATAGGCATTTCCTTGATTGCATAAGTCAATCTAAATAGGATGGTGAATGTTGTCTTGATAGTGTGATAGTGAGGTTGGTACCATATATGTGAGGAGTATGATCTGTTTCCATAGGTTAAGATCGTCATTGGTTCTAAGCAGTCAGCGAAAAGACAAGGGTTATGTCTAAATGAGCTAAATGTCCTACTAGTGTAGACAACGTTTAAGACATGCACCGCCTCACGGTTGTTTGTTAGTTTATTTATTTTAGGAGGTAAGGCTACATAATCTTTTAATGGAAGTCTTTCAAAATGTGATAGAATATAGTTGTAATGTCATTATTAAGCAAGATGGGAGTTCCTTGGTATGCACATTAGTGAGGACATGATACAACCTTAACAATGGATCTTGACGAGGTGCTATGTTATGGATGCTAGCGGGGAAGGTATCCTGGTCCAAAGTGGAATTATGATACTTATATATACACCTTTACACACACACATATGTTTATAGTTATCTTATACCTCGAATAGATGGGGTGTATCACACATGTACATGAAGTCAAGATGACTAAGTTATAAAAAGTAGACAAAACATGTAATGGAAAGCAATTGGTGTAAACTACTGTTATGTATAAAGTATGTAATTAACCAGTCACCAGAATGTTGTTCTGTTCCCCTCCTCATTACAACCCATAGGATAGACTTAGTGGGACATGTATCGGTACAAGGCGGGAATGGTGAAAGGTCAGATTTCCTTATGCCTGCTAGACACTAACAAGGTCACTTGATACTAGTGGTATCAGTCTTGATTAGTAATTATAAGTTTTATCATACTTTACTTTTAACGACCTGCCTTTTTGGATGTTTTTAGCAAACACAAATGCCAAACTCAAACCATTCAAAATGGTAGATTGTTACTGGGGTAAATTGGAAAAAAGAAAGTAATAAAAAAACAGAATCTCACAGCGGAATGATAAAATATAATAATCAAATAACAATTCATGAAGCTGTTTTATAAGTACATTTGACCATTCTTTTACAACACAAAATCAGAGTTACAAAAACAGGAAGAAATAAATAATGAATATAGCAGAACAACATGATGCAGTGGAATATATTAAATAATACAAGTATAAATCTTCGTCTTCTTCCTTCAGAAATAAGGTCTTCAACGCTGAAATGCTCAGGCTAATCCGAGCGAATTGAAAAGACAAAACACTCGGGTCAAAACTAGAAGATCTTTTGTAAGTTTAAGTCAACAGTAAATATGAGTGTGACGGCGTCAGAGATGTTTATGATGTTTGACATCTCCTATCCATTGTCGAACATGAGTGCAATAACTTGAGATGTTCGAGATTCTTATCTCCTAAGGAACCGTTAAACTATCTACTATGTAGTACAATATGCTATTATAATATGTCTACAGTAAAGTAAAAATATTAAAATAGCATTAAGGAATTACCCATATCCCCCTTAATACATTTTATATATTCGCATAGTCTGTACAGTACCGTACACTCCTCCATAAACTTGAGGTTTACACAGAGGGCACCTCATAGGTATGGTACAAAAAATTCATAGTTCTCTATGGCATATGGAAACGGCACTCGAGGCAATGCTAAGGTAGATATACCAATTGCATATCCGGACTGGTGGTAACGCATAGCAGCTACTACCGTCCACCTTGGAACACACTCCCATAATCAAAATCAAGGGGTGGCCACCAAATCAATCATAAAGCAACAAATATGGTATCGAAGAAATATGTCCGATAGAAGGAATGATCTCACTTGGCCCAGAGTGGCTCCTGTTTTAGGCACATCTAAGATGACTCACGAGAGTCAGGGTCATGTCATACCTTATACGGAAATCATTCGCCAAACCACCCTACTTCATTTCTGGAACCTCAACCACGCATACAGTTGTTAAAGTATTTCTCGATATTGGCAGAGAGTATGACAATATCCGATCCAGGTCTCTTTAACAACCAACCGCTTATTACATACCAGATGGTTCTTTCATATTTCCAAAATCATTTCATATGGATATCAAAATATCATATTCAATTCAAACCATATCGCTTTCAAAATCATATTCACTTTCAAATATCATATTTTCAAAATATTTTAAAACCCTCATTTCAAAACTTCATATTCAAATCAAATATGTAATTTATTTCTCAACTTAGGTTATAATATCATGCAACCATATTCACTATAAAATCAAGGATTTAAAATATAAACACATCTTCTGTATTTAGTTTGAAATTTAGAAAGAAAGTTTAGATAGTTATAAATAGTAAAAATACACTAAAATAATTTAAAGATAGATTTAAAATAGTTTTAAATTCATTTAAGGTAGTTGAATAGATTTAAAATAAATTAAATATAATTAAAATAGATTAAATAGCTTTAAAATAGATTAATTAGATTTAAGTTAAATTAAATGGTTAAATTAGTTTAAAATAAATTAAATTGGTTTAAAATAAATTAAATTGGTTTAAATAAGGTTAAAATAATTTATATAGTTAATATAGGTTAAATTAGTTTAATAATTTTGAAATCCTAATAGTTAGAAATTTTAAATAAATATTTTTAAAACAGCTTATATTACATATGAAGTTGGAATTTATATAAATTTAACTACTTATTTTATTTCAACATATTTGGACCATTTCACATTTCTAAATCACACAACCCAATTTAAATCTTTCAATTCAAATTCTCAATAAAATTATTAAATTTTATATTGATTTCAATCCGTGTTTGAATATTAATTTAAATTAGTCCAATTTCAATACATTACCAAGTTATATTTCAAACAACTCAAATAACTCAATTCTGATAAATTTCACTTATATTCCAAAAACAACTTTGAAATTTTTAATTAAATTCTTTTAACAATTTCTTTAAACCAATTCCAATTTTAACATAAAACTGGAATTTCGATAGTAATTCAATTTATATAAATCAAAATTTATTTCAAAAATCATTTAATAGGATTCAAAAAATTATGGATTTAAAATCACTTAATTTAACCAATCCATTGTCCGTATATAATTCTCTATCCTAGGGTCAAGTGATACGGATATTTATCATTTCAATCCGCAATTAAATTTTTTATGGTTATATATCTTTTCAAACCTCAATCCTGAATTAATATTAAAAGAACCATAAAATCGCTCGGGTCTATCATTTCAACCCATAACGATTTTTTCCTAATTTATAGATCATTTAGGTATATATCTTTTAACTTGCAATATTATAATAGTATAAATATAACAATCAAATCGTCTAGTATCTACAATCAACATCCATCACAGCATCATCCAAATCAACAAATAAACACCAATAGATATGTAACGTCCCGCCTTTTCGCACGCTTTAAATCGACACACTTGCTAATTCAAACCATACGGAAGGGCGGATTGCTATGGGGTAAATAAGAAAAACAAGAAAGAAATAAAAGAAAACAGAATCTCGCAGCGGAAGGATAAAATATAATAATAAAATATAGAGTTTATAAATCTGTTTACAAAACATTTATATAATACATATCAGAGTTACACATACCAATAACAATGCAGCGGAACAGTGTGTAGTGCACTAGTATAAATAATAATAATATACATCTCCGTCTTCGTCCTCCAGAGCTAAATCTTCAAATCCTGAAACGCTCGGACTGACCCGAGCGAATTGAAAAGACAAAACACTCGAGTCAGAACTAAAAGATCTTATGTAAGTTAAATTAACAGAAATAAATATGAGTGCAGTAACTCAAGAGATGCTCGGCATTTACATCTCCTAAGGATCCGTTAAACTATTTACTATATAGTATATTGCGCTATTATAATAGTGTCTATTTGTAAAATAAACTTACTTTTAAATAGTATTAAGGCTTTACATTTTCCACCTTAACACAGTTATATATTCCCATAGTCTATACAGTACCGTAATCTCCCCCGTACTGGGCGTCGTCAGAGGGCACTCCATAGGTATGGTACAAAACCAAAATCGTATAAGGCGCGCTAGGATAGGTGACACGGCACAACTAGGCAATGCCAGGGTAGATATACCAATTACGCTTCCGGGCCGATGGAAACGCGCAGCGCGCAGCTGCCGCCCACCTCGAACAAACTCCCCACATCAAAGAAATCAAAAGTGAAGGTGGCCACCGAAAAATCCAAAGTCAGAGTATAGTATCGAAGGGAAGTGTCCGATCAGAGGTGCTACCTCATTAACCCGTCAATCGCTCCTGTTTTAGCCACCTTATGCCAACTCACGGGAGTTGGGTCCACATATTTACCTTTAAGGGAAACGCCGCCACCAACCTACTTTATTCTGGAATCTCCACCGCGTGCACGGTTGTTAAAGTGGTTTTCGGAGTTGGCAGAGAGTATGACAACTTCCGATCCCGGTCTCTTTAACAACCAATCGTTATTATAACACCGCGGTCTTTTCAAATAGTTTATACTTTAAAACCAGAATAAAATATCCATTTTAAACCTATATAAATACGATATCATTTATATTTTTAAAACCCCAAATCAATACGATATCATTTATTTTCCAATATATATTCCTTCCAAAATCATAAGGTTTCCAAAGTAAAATATTTAGAAATCAAACTCTTGAACATAATATTTCCAAATTATACTACCTTGAAAAACATAGCTTTGAAACAAATATCCATCTCTTAAATGGTTAAATATTAAACTACTTTTATAAAACAAAATAGCTTCTTTAGATTTCACAAATCAATTTCAAATATCGATTTACACTTCCAAATACCATTTCAATTCTTATGTTTCAAGGCTTTAAATATTTCACCATTTCAAAAAAAACAACTCATTTGGCAAATCCATATGTATCAAATTCAATTACTTCTTATTTAGACTTGAAATGTTTACTTAATGAATTCAATATAATTTAAGTAAAACCTTTAACTTCACATAACTGGATAATCTTTCAATTTATTAAACTTGATATATTCATTTAAATCACTCTACACAAAAATCAAGTTATAAAAATCATACCCTTTAAAAATTAATAACCTTTTTATTTAATTCCAAATTTTACTCAATATTCATCTTCCCACCTTATTCTCATTTAAGTCAATAAAACTCCAGAACTTAAATTTTAAATAAATGCTTAATCGTATTTGATCTTAAAAATCAAACTTTATTTTATACTTCAAAACAATTTCATGCAAAGCTTAAAAAAAACGAAAATTACTATATATATATATATATAAATAACCAAATCAATATCCCATAAACCATATATATAGCTTTACAATCACCATGAAAATCCCTTCAAAAGTAATTATATATATATATATATATATATATATATACATATATATATATATACCGCGGTGCCTGTATAAAATTTTCTACCCTATGGTCAAGTGATACGGATGTTTATCATTTCAATCCGCAATTTAAAAATAAAAATGCGGTTGTATATCATTTCAAACCGCAATCCCGAATGAATGAAATGCATAGCAACTTGCAATTAATAAAATTAATCATCCATTCATCCATCAAATCATACATCCATTTATCACAGTCATCATCTAATTTCAAACAATCATCAATACATAACAGGTGATAAATAATGGTATCAATTATCAGTTTATACTCAAAATTAATTTAATAACTGTCAATTGGCAGTTTATATGCAAAAATAAACGTAAATTTAACTGGTAGTTAATATGAAATAAAAAAATTTAACATAACTGACTGGCAGTTAATATGCAATTAAATAAATTCTAACTGTCAAATTTATGCAATAAATAAAATTAATTAACAGTTATATTAAATGAATGCGATTTATCAGAGATAATGAATAAAACATGCCAGACAGTCATAAATAAATTTCTACTCATATCTAAAATTAATTTAACAAACACAAGAAATTTTAGAAGTTGTGAGTGGGTTAAAACACTCACCTTTTGAATTTAAATCGAATTTAAATCCGATTTAAACCCAAAAATTCGACGGTCTCAGAATTTGTCCAAACCAACGTCAACAGATCTGAAATTTAATTTCGATCCTGACAAAAAAAATCTCTCGTGAAACGGAGCTCGTATGCGAGAGTTACAGCGATAATTGAGTTGGACTTAAATTTTAAATTTTTAGAATAGGAGAACACATTTTACCCTTGCCGACGTGTCATCATACCTCTCTCTCCAGTAACACACCTACAGTAAACGCGTCCATCCTCCCATCACGCGCCTCATCCAGAAAATGAACCCATATGCACGCACTTTGACCGACGATCTCTCCTTCTACGCGCCGCCATCAACTATGGCGCCTTCACCTTCGAGCAACCCAACGCTGGCCGCACCTTCCCTAGTAGTCGCGTTCGCCATTAACCAGCAGCCGCCACTGAATTCTAAAACCCTAATCAAATTTTGCACTCAATCGAACCGTTGATTCTCAACATAACACATATAGATGAACTCCTCTGGTCAATCTCTACCAAACCCAGAAACCGTTTCCCGATCCGACGACTTCTTGCGACGGCGTGATGTACGGCCGAAACTAATTTGAAATTTTCTGGACGAACAACGGCTCTAATCAAAAAACGAACAGTACCAGCAGATTATGCTCTTCGAGAACTATGACATATAATTTTTGTGAATTTTTCTGGAGACTTTGAATTTTGACTTTTGATTTGGATTGAAACTGGATCTAGGGTTTTGCAACCATTGGAAAGAAGGAGTTGAGGGAAATGAACGCACAGAGAAAAGAAGATAGATGGAGGCTAGGGTTTATAATTTGGTTTATATAGATAGGCTAGAAAATAGAGTGGATGGATCCGATAAACAAACGAGCTGAATGATAATTGGCCCAAAAAGCCCGTTTCGTCCCCGGAACGAAATTAGGTAAACCCATATATCCAAATAGGTATTTTAAAATATTCTGAACGCGATGGAAAAAGTTTCACGTCCAAATTCGATCGTATGAAGAAGTTATGCTGAAATCAATATTTTCAAATTGATTTCAACTGATTTCAGTTTCGATTCCAAGGCGTTTCGAGTCCGTACGATCAAACGACAAGTCTGATCGCTACGAAACTTGAAACCCTACAATAATTCACCGATACGGATCCGATGAAACTTGTTTCGTCGAAATCCGAGTTAGTGACCAAAATGACTATTTTTATATTAATTAAATAAATTCAAAATAAATAAATTAATAATTAGTCAATTAAATCAAATTTCCCATTTCACTTCGATAATTGGCGATTCTTATCATCATAATTTTCCAAATCATCTTTACTAACTTAAACAAAATTTAACTGTCAAACTAAAATCTATAAATTCTCAAATTTCATTAAATTCACCAATTATACATTAAATTTCCAAAATTAATTAAATTTACTTTCCATATACTACCTAAATTTATTTAACGTAATATTTATATGTTAAACCTTCATTTATATTCGGTTAAACCTATTATTGTACATTACTTCAATATAATGACAAACTTACCTTTGCACCGTTTCATTTACCCAACTGCCATTTTATAAATACACTTAACAATAGATTCATACTCCATTACATAAATGCATATCTTTTTTTTCTAAATTAAAATTTTCGTAACTTCAAACATTTAATACATTTAATTCCAATTACTCCCTTCATTAAATTTTGGATTCAAATCAATTTATAAAGTTTTACCTCCATTCTTTATATACACTAACCATAATTTAATAAAGGATTTCCCTAAATTTATTTAAACGTAACATTTATTTCAATGATTTACCAATTTAATTGAATGGACTGAATATACATATATCTCATAATAATTGTTGTCAAAACTCTAAATTCCACATTTATAAGTTTGTTGTTTACATCGTATTGGTTTTTATTCAAACATTACTTATTATATATTAAATAAATCCAATATTTAAGTTATTTTACATTTATTACCAAGTACACCTTTACCTTATTCCAACAAATTGGAATTTCATTCAATTAATACACAAATCAATTTCTACTCACCCTTTATTTCCAACCCACAAATTGCAATCCATTATATTAATATAACAGTCACTTTCCATAAATCAATCCTTTATTCCTTTGATAAATGTAATACTTGCCTTAATTTACTTATTCAACTTTATATCAAATGCACAATTTCCACTATTACTATTAATTGCAATATATAATTTAATTTGTAAATTTTAATTACCCTTGACACATCAAATTTCAACATTCTCTTTCATATGAATAAATAAGATTTCTGTTTCTTCCTAAATTTAAATTAGAAATCCTATTAAATACACAAATTAAATTATCGAAATTTACGGGTCGTTACACTCTCCCCCACTCAAAACTTTTCGTCCTCGAAAAGGAAAGAAGGTAAAAGAAGAATTAAATAACAATACATCTTAATCAAAATATTTAACTTATAAACAATTAAATTTACAAAATTAATTACTTTAAATAAGATATCCTAATTTATAACCATTTAATCCTTTATATTTAAATTATTAAAGCTTGGAAAACATTTTCAAAATATTTCTAAGATACTGCATTTTCTTATAAAATCCAAAGGGTTACAATTTTATATAAAGTAAAATATTTAAGTGGTTTCAATCACTAACAACAAATTAATACAACAACCATCAATTTTAACAACAGCATACACAACAAATTCAAAGCAACCA
Source organism: Allium cepa (assembly GCA_030765085.1). Classification (NCBI taxonomy): domain Eukaryota; kingdom Viridiplantae; phylum Streptophyta; class Magnoliopsida; order Asparagales; family Amaryllidaceae; genus Allium; species Allium cepa. The sequence continues at coordinate 127,738,129 of CM060944.1, forward strand.
TACAATCAAACAAACAAATAGTTGTTTGGGTTCAAAACTTTTAAATTGTACGGAATGAAGAATAAACCATCAAGTGCATCATTTACTCAACAGTCTTAGATTAAACACAATGGATTATTCATCCATCCAACAAAATTAAAGTTTCCTTACCCAACAACTACAAACCACGCCAAACAACAATTTCAGCAATAGATTTAGTCTATTCTTATTTATTCCATTCATACATTTGTTGTTTGATTCTTTTCATTCATATAACGGTTTATCTTTTTATTTTCGTATATTTCTTCCAATTATTTTTATTTTATTTCTTTCAATTTTTGTTTAGAAATTAAATTCAACCCTTTTTCTTAAGTTTACAATTTCCCTTTATTATTACACTCATTTATTTTCACTTACTAATTACTATTATTCATTCATTTATTATTGCATGACCTCTTTTATTTACACTTTAATTACTTAAGTTTATAATCATCTATTTGTCATACTTACCTTTTATTATATTTTACTTGGTAAAATTTCAATTATAACTTAAGTTTATAACATTAAATTCTCATTTAACAACAATTTCATTGAATACTTTTACTACTTGTATAATATTCTATTACAATCTCTTATTAAACATTTCAACTTTTAATATTTGGTAAGTTATATATATATATATGTTATTTAAGGATGTAATTGAAAGTTATGCAAAAATTTTCACAATTCTTTTAATTAATTAATGGTTCAATAATTATATCTTTGTTTTATAAGTTGCATATTTCAAATTACCTTCAATTCCTTTTATTCTATTTTTTTTAATTATAGCAACATTTTAATTACACTTAAATTTATAACCTTATAACATCAATTCTTATAAATAAAGAATTTCATTAATTCATTTACTAAGGTTTACAATCATTTATATACATTACTTTTCTCCTTATTATTAAATTTTTACTTTAATTAAAGGTTCCAATTATTAATTACTAACCTTTCATTTCACTACAATAATTGAAACAATTTATTAACAGAAATTTAAGAATATAGATACCGGGTTAAATTTCAAATTATTTTAAAATAACAGATAAATATATTCTTACACTTATATCTCAATTTATATTTAAAACAATTCAAAATATATATAAATATATTTTTTCAAAAAAAGAATCGGTAGTAAAACTACTACAGTGGCCTTTCCCCCTCGAAACTCGAAAATGAATGTCGATGATGCGCGCACTCATCACCGAAATTATTTTCCAGCAACAGAGAGGAAAGTACAAAACTTATTTTCTCCAAAATCTCCTTTAAACAAATCTTCCGAATTATATTGAAATATTTATCTAAGAAAATACTTATAAACAATATTATTATATTCCAAAATTCATTCGAAAGAAATTTCAAAACCCTGGATCTTAAGTCCTAAATTTCCAAATTTCATTGATTTTATTTTTCAATCTTATTTCTATTATTAATTATACACTTTATTACCAAACAACCAATCTATTACAGCCAAATATAGATATTATTTTGAAAAATTATTTTATAGAAAATATAATAGGTAAAATTATTTCATTCACCAATATTAAAACAATATTATGTCGGTCTGTCCTATTAAGTGTTTAGAAATCCCTATTGATGTCATAGCGTCCCATGCACCAACCAGAATTTATAAATACGAAACGGAACAGATTAACACAATATAAAAACCTTTTTATAACACTAACAAATACGCTCTCTCATATATATACACTCAGCGACTCCCATAGGTATTACTACCCTATTAGTAAAGAGTCAAACCCCACAAAGCTAAGGTTTATCGCTAAACCAAAGCTCTGATACCAGATGTAACGTCCCGCCTTTTCGCACGCTTTAAATCGATACACTTGCCAATTCAAACCATACGGAAGGGCGGATTGTTATTGATATGTGTAACTCTGATATGTATTATATAAATGTTTTGTAAACAGATTTATAAACTGTATATTTTATTATTATATTTTATCCTTCCGCTGCGAGATTCTGTTTTCTTTTATTTCTTTCTTGTTTTTCTTATAAATAAAGAATTTCATTAATTCATTTACTAAGGTTTACAATCATTTATATACATTACTTTTCTCCTTATTATTAAATTTTTACTTTAATTAAAGGTTCCAATTATTAATTACTAACCTTTCATTTCACTACAATAATTGAAATAATTTATTAATAGAAATTTAAGAATTTAGATACCGGGTTAAATTTCAAATTATTTTAAAATAACAGATAAATATATTCTTACACTTATATCTCAATTTATATTTAAAACAATTCAAAATATATATAAATATTTTTTTTCAAAAAAAAAGAATCGGTAGTAAAACTACTACAGTGGCATTTCCCCCTCGAAACTCGAAAATGAATGTCGATGATGCGCGCACTCATCACCGAAATTATTTTCCAGCGACAGAGAGGAAAGTACAAAACTTATTTTCTCCAAAATCTCCTTTAAACAAATCTCCCGAATTATATTGAAATATTTATCTAAGAAAATACTTATAAACAATATTATTATATTCCAAAATTTATTCGAAAGAAATTTCAAAACCCCGGATCTTAAGTCCTAAATTTCCAAATTTCATTAATTTTATTTTTCAACCTTATTTCTATTATTAATTATACACTTTATTACCTAACAACCAATCTATTACAGCCAAATATAGATATTATTTTGAAAAATTATTTTATAGAAAATATAATAGGTAAAATTATTTCATTCACCAATATTAAAACAATATTATGTCGGTCTGTCCTATTAAGTGTTTAGAAATCCCTATTGATGTCATAGCGTCCCATGCACCAACCAGAATTTATAAATACGAAACGGAACAGATTAACACAATATAAAAACCTTTTTATAACACTAACAAATACGCTCTCTCATATATATACACTCAGCGACTCCCATAGGGTATTACTACCCTATTAGTAAAGAGTAAAACCCCATAAAGCTAAGGTTTATCGCTAAACCAAAGCTCTGATACCAGATGTAACGTCCCGCCTTTTCGCACGCTTTAAATCGACACACTTGCCAATTCAAACCATACGGAAGGGAGGATTGTTATTGGTATGTGTAACTCTGATATGTATTATATAAATATTTTGTAAACAGATTTATAAACTGTATATTTTATTATTATATTTTATCCTTCCGCTGCGAGATTCTGTTTTCTTTTATTTCTTTCTTGTTTTTCTTATAAATAAAGAATTTCATTAATTCATTTACTAAGGTTTACAATCATTTATATACATTACTTTTCTCCTTATTATTAAATTTTTACTTTAATTAAAGGTTCCAATTATTAATTACTAACCTTTCATTTCACTACAATAATTGAAACAATTTATTAACAGAAATTTAAGAATTTAGATACCGGGTTAAATTTCAAATTATTTTAAAATAACAGATAAATATATTCTTACACTTATATCTCAATTTATATTTAAAACAATTCAAAATATATATAAATATTTTTTTTCAAAAAAAGAATCGGTAGTAAAACTACTACAGTGGCCTTTCCCCCTCGAAACTCGAAAATGAATGTCGATGATGCGTGCACTCATCACCGAAATTATTTTCCAGCGACAGAGAGGAAAGTACGAAACTTATTTTCTCCAAAATCTCCTTTAAACAAATCTTCCGAATTATATTGAAATATTTATCTAAGAAAATACTTATAAACAATATTATTACATTCCAAAATTTATTCGAAAGAAATTTCAAAACCCCGGATCTTAAGTCCTAAATTTCCAAATTTCATTGATTTTATTTCTCAATCTTATTTCTATTATTAATTATACACTTTATTACCTAACAACCAATCTATTACAGCCAAATATAGATATTATTTTGAAAAATTATTTTATAGAAAATATAATAGGTAAAATTATTTCATTCACCAATATTAAAACAATATTATGTCGGTCTGTCCTATTAAGTGTTTAGAAATCCCTATTGATGTCATAGCGTCCCATGCACCAACCAGAATTTATAAATACGAAACGGAACAAATTAACAAAATATAAAAACCATTTTATAACACTAACAAATACGCTCTCTCATATATATACACTCAGCGACTCCCATAGGGTATTACTACCCTATTAGTAAAGAGTCAAACCCCACAAAGCTAAGGTTTATCGCTAAACCAAAGCTCTGATACCAGATGTAACGTCCCGCCTTTTCGCACGCTTTAAATCGACACACTTGTCAATTCAAACCATACGGAAGGGCGGATTGTTATTGGTATGTGTAACTCTGATATGTATTATATAAATGTTTTGTAAACAGATTTATAAACTGTATATTTTATTATTATATTTTATCCTTCCGCTGCGAGATTCTGTTTTCTTTTATTTCTTTCTTCTTTTTCTTATAAATAAAGAATTTCATTAATTCACTTACTAAGGTTTACAATCATTTAATACATTACTTTTCTCCTTATTATTAAATTTTTACTTTAATTAAAGGTTCCAATTATTAATTACTAACCTTTCATTTCACTACAATAATTGAAACAATTTATTAACAGAAATTTAAGAATTTAGATACCGGGTTAAATTTCAAATTATTTTAAAATAACAGATAAATATATTCTTACACTTATATCTCAATTTATATTTAAAACAATTCAAAATATATATAAATATTTTTTTTCAAAAAAAAGAATCGGTAGTAAAACTACTACAGTGGCCTTTCCCCCTCGAAACTCGAAAATGAATGTCGATGATGCGTGCACTCATCAGCGAAATTATTTTCCAACGACAGAGAGGAAAGTACAAAACTTATTTTCTCCAAAATCTCCTTTAAACAAATCTTCCGAATTATATTGAAATATTTATCTAAGAAAATACTTATAAACAATATTATTATATTCCAAAATTTATTCGAAAGAAATTTCAAAACCCCGGATCTGAAGTCCTAAATTTCTAAATTTCATTGATTTTATTTTTCAATCTTATTTCTATTATTAATTATACACTTTATTACCTAACAACCAATCTATTACATCCAAATATAGATATTATTTTGAAAAATTATTTTATAGAAACTATAATAGGTAAAATTATTTCATTCACCAATACTAAAACAATATTATGTTGGTCTGTCCTATTAAGTGTTTAGAAATCCCTATTGATGTCATAGCGTCCCATACACCAACCAGAATTTATAAATACGAAACGGAACAGATTAACACAATATAAAAACCTTTTCATAACACTAACAAATACGCTCTCTCATATATATACACTCAGCGACTCTCATAGCGTATTGCTACCCTATTAGTAAAGAGTCAAACCCCACAAAGCTAAGGTTTATCGCTAAACCAAAGCTCTGATACCAGATGTAACGTCCCGCCTTTTCACACGCTTTAAATCGACACACTTGCCAATTCAAACCATACGGAAGGGCGGATTGTTATGGGGTAAATAAGAAAAAGAAGAAAGAAATAAAAGAAAACAGAATCTCGCAGCCGAAGGATAAAATATAATAATAAAATATACAGTTTATAAATCTGTTTACAAAACATTTATATAATACATATCAGAGTTGCACATACCAATAACAATGCAGCGGAACAGTGTGTAGTGCACTAGTATAAATAATAATAATATACATCTCCGTCTTCGTCCTCCAGAGCTAAATCTTCAAATCCTGAAACGCTCGGACTGACCCGAGCGAATTGAAAAGACAAAACACTCGATTCAGAACTAAAAGATCTTATGTAAGTTAAATTAACAGAAATAAATATGAGTGCAGTAACTCAAGAGATGCTCGGCATTTACATCTCCTAAGGATCCGTTAAACTATTTACTATATACTATATTGCGCTATTATAATAGTGTCTATTTGTAAAATAAACTTACTTTTAAATAGCATTAAGGCTTTACATTTTCCACCTTAACACAGTTATATATTCCCATAGTCTATACAGTACCGTAATCTCCCCCTTACTGGGCGTCGTCAGAGGGCACTCCATAGGTATGGTACAAAACCAAAATCGTATAAGGCGCGCAAGGGTAGGTGACACGGCACAACTAGGCAATGCCAGGGTAGATATACCAATTACGCTTCCGGGCCGATGGAAACGCGCAGTGCGCAGCTGCCGCCCACCTCGAACAAACTCCCCACATCAAAGAAATCAAAAGTGAAGGTGGCCACCGGAAAATCCAAAGTCAGAGTATAGTATCGAAGGGAAGTGTCCGATCAGAGGTGCTACCTCATTAACCCGTCAATCGCTCCTGTTTTAGCCACCTTATGCCAACTCACGGGAATTGGGTCCACGTATTTACCTTTAAAGGAAACGCCGCCACCAACCTACTTCATTCTGGAATCTCCACCGCGTACACGGTTGTTAAAGTGGTTTTCGGAGTTGGCAGAGAGTATGACAACTTCCGATCCCGGTCTCTTTAACAACCAATCGTTATTATAACACCGCGGTCTTTTCAAATAGTTTATACTTTAAAACCAGAATAAAATATCCATTTTAAACCCATATAAATACGATATCATTTATATTTTTAAAACCCCAAATCAATACGATATCATTTATTTTCCAATATATATTCCTTCCAAAATCATAAGGTTTCCAAAGTAAAATATTTAGAAATCAAACTCTTGAACATAATATTTCCAAATTATACTACCTTGAAAAACATAGCTTTGAAACAAATATCCATCTCTTAAATGGTTAAACATTAAACTACTTTTATAAAACAAAATAGCTTCTTTAGATTTCACAAATCAATTTCAAATATCGATTTACACTTCCAAATACCATTTCAATTCTTATGTTTCAAGGCTTTAAATATTTCACCATTTCAAAAAAAACAACTCATATGGCAAATACATATGTATCAAATTCAATTACTTATTTAGACTTGAAATGTTTGCTTAATGAATTCAATATAATTTAAGTAAAACCTTTAACTTCACATAACTGGATAATCTTTCAATTTATTAAACTTGATATATTCATTTAAATCACTCTACACAAAAATCAAGTTATAAAAATCATACCCTTTAAAAATTAATAACCTTTTTATTTAATTCCAAATTTTACTCAATATTCATCTTCCGACCTTATTCTCATTTAAGTCAATAAAACTCCAGAACTTAAATTTTAAATAAATGCTTAATCGTATTTGATCTTAAAAATCAAACTTTATTTTATACTTCAAAACAATTTCATACAAAGCATAAAAAACGAAAATTACTATATATATATATATAAATAACCAAATCAATATCCCATAAACCATATATATAGCTTTACAACACCATGAAAATCACTTCAAAAGTAATTTTATATATATATATATATATATATATATATATATATATATATATATATATACCGCGGTGCCTGTATAAAATTTTCTACCCTATGGTCAAGTGATACAGATGTTTATCATTTCAATCCGCAATTTAAAAATAAAAATGCGGTTGTATATCATTTCAAACCGCAATCCCGAATGAATGAAATGCATAACAACTTGCAATTAATAAAATTAATCATCCATTCATCCATCAAATCATACATCCATTTATCACAGTCATCATCTAATTTCAAACAATCATCAATACATAACAGGTGATAAATAATGGTATCAATTATCAGTTTATACTCAAAATTTATTTAATAACTGTCAATTGGCAGTTTATATGCAAAAATAAACGTAAATTTAACTGGCAGTTAATATGAAATAAAAAAATTTAACATAACTATGACTGGTAGTTAATATGCAATTAAATAAATTCTAACTGTCAAATTTATGCAATAAATAAAATTAATTAACAGTTATATTAAATGAATGCGATTTATCAGAGACAATGAATAAAACATGCCAAACAGTCATAAATAAATTTCTACTCATATCTAAAATTAATTTAACAAACACAAGAAATTTTAGAAGTTGTGAGTGGGTTAAAACACTCACCTTTTGAATTTAAATCGAATTTAAATCCGATTTAAACCCAAAAATTCGACGGTCTCAGAATTTGTCCAAACCAGCGTCAACAAATCCGAAATTTAATTACGATCCTGACAAAAAAAATCTCTCGTGAAACGGAGCTCGTATGCGAGAGTTACAGCGATAATTGAGTTGGACTTAAATTTTAAATTTTTAGAATAGGAGAACACATTTTACCCTTGCTGACGTGTCATCATACCTCTCACTCCAGTAACACACCTAAAGTAAACGCGTCCATCCTCCCATCACGCGCCTCATCCAGAAAATGAACCCATACGCACACACTTTGACCGATGATCTCTCCTTCTACGCGCCGCCATCAACTATGGCGCCTTCACCCCGAGCAACCCAACGCTGGCCGCACCTTCCCTAGTAGTCGCGTTCACCATTAACCAGCAGCCGCCACTGAATTCTAAAACCCTAATCAAATTTTGCACTCAATCGAACCGTTGATTCTCGACATAACACATATAGATGAACTCCTCTGGTCAATCTCTACCAAACCCAGAAACCGTTTCCCGATCCGACGACTTCTTGCGACGGCGTGATGTACGGCCGAAACTAATTTGAAATTTTCTAGACGAACAACGGCTCTAATCGAAAAACGAACAGTACCAACAGATTAAGCTCTTCGAGAACTATGACATATAATTTTTGTGAATTTTTCTTGAGACTTTGAATTTTGACTTTTGATTTGGATTGAAACTGGATCTAGGGTTTTGCAACCATTGGAAAGAAGGAGTTGAGGGAAATGAACGCACAGAGAAAAGAAGATAAATGGAGGCTAGAGTTTATAATTTGGTTTATATAGATAGGCTAGAAAATAGAGTGGATGGATCCGATAAACAAACGTGCTGAATGATAATTGGCCCAAAAAGCCCGTTTCGACCCCGGAACGAAATTAGGTAAACCCATATATCCAAATAGGTATTTTAAAATATTCTGAACGCGATGGAAAAAGTTTCACGTCCAAATTCGATCGTATGAAGAAGTTATGTTGAAATCAATATTTTCAAATTGATTTCAATTGATTTCAGTTTCGATTCCAAAGCGTTTCGAGTCCGTACGATCAAACGACAAGTCTGATCGCTACGAAACTTGAAACCCTACAATAATTCACCGATACGGATCCGATGAAACTTGTTTCGTCGAAATCCGAGATAGTGACCAAAATGACTATTTTTATATTAATTAAATAAATTCAAAATAAATAAATTAATAATTAGTCAATTAAATCAAATTTCCCATTTCACTTCGATAATTGGCGATTCTTATCATCATAATTTTCCAAATCATCTTTACTAACTTAAACAAAATTTAACTGTCAAACTAAAATCTATAAATTCTCAAATTTCATTAAATTCACCAATTATACATTAAATTTCCAAAATTAATTAAATTTACTTTCCATATACTACCTAAATTTATTTAACGTAATATTTATATGTTAAACCTTCATTTATATTCGGTTAAACCTATTATTGTACATTACTTCAATATAATGACAAACTTACCTTTGCACCGTTTCATTTACCCAACTGCCATTTTATAAATACACTTAACAATAGATTCATACTCCATTACATAAATGCATATCTTTTTTTTCTAAATTAAAATTTTCGTAACTTCAAACATTTAATACATTTAATTCCAATTACTCCCTTCATTAAATTTTGGATTCAAATCAATTTATAAAGTTTTACCTCCATTCTTTATATACACTAACCATAATTTAATAAAGGATTTCCCTAAATTTATTTAAACGTAACATTTATTTCAATGATTTACCAATTTAATTGAATGGACTGAATATACATATATCTCATAATAATTGTTGTCAAAACTCTAAATTCCACATTTATAAGTTTGTTGTTTACATCGTATTGGTTTTTATTCAAACATTACTTATTATATATTAAATAAATCCAATATTTAAGTTATTTTACATTTATTACCAAGTACACCTTTACCTTATTCCAACAAATTGGAATTTCATTCAATTAATACACAAATCAATTTCTACTCACCCTTTATTTCCAACCCACAAATTGCAATCCATTATATTAATATAACAGTCACTTTCCATAAATCAATCCTTTATTCCTTTGATAAATGTAATACTTGCCTTAATTTACTTATTCAACTTTATATCAAATGCACAATTTCCACTATTACTATTAATTGCAATATATAATTTAATTTGTAAATTTTAATTACCCTTGACACATCAAATTTCAACATTCTCTTTCATATGAATAAATAAGGTTTTTGTTTCTTCCTAAATTTAAATAGAAATCCTATTAAATACACAAATTAAATTATCGAAATTTACGGGTCGTTACAAGATAACTGGTAATAAATAACAGGCATTAAATTAACAATTTAAATTCAATACTAAATTAAGCAATGATCAAATGCATTGAAAGTAAAATTTGACTAGATGACGATTTTGAACATGCCAACTGCAAACAACTAATTTCTAATCACATCATAAATTAAATTTAACTAACATAAGAAATTTTAGAAGTTGCGAGTGGGTTAAAACACTCACATTTGATTTTAAATCGAATTAAAATTCAATTTAAGGTCCAAATTCAAACAATCTTAGAATTCGTCCAATCCAGCGTCGGAATGACAGTAATTTCGATATGATCCCAACAAAACAACAGCGTGTGACCTCGTATGTAAAAATTATGGTGATTAGAACATTTGGAAAATAGAAATAATAAAAAAACAAAAAGAAGAATTTACCCCACACGTCCACGTCATCATCCTCAATAGCTAACCCTAACCTAAAACTTGCGATCGAGGTCATGCTACCACTTCATCACTGCACAACGCCACCAAAGCACGTCGCGGCCATGCAGGCGCCACACAAACGAAGCGCCGTCCTCCCCCATGCCTGCCCGACCACCAACGATCCCCCCAACATCATCGATAGGCACAAAATCCACTCGGACGCCGCAACAAACCTTTGACCTAACCGAATTATTGTTCCCTATGCAACCGTTGATTCGCTGTGCCAACAACACGGATGTGCTCCACTCGACACTCTCTTCAAAATCGTACCATTTATTTGACGATCGGTCAACGATGATCGAGACACGATGTATGGATGAGATTAAATCAACTATTTCTGGACAAATGATGATCCGATTCAAGAAATAAACCATTGCAGCGAATTACGCTCATCAAGAGCTTCGAATTTATATATAATTTGATAAGGTTTGGAGGGAATTGATTTTGAAGTTGAATTTTGAATTCAAATTGAATTGGGAAATTTAGGCTTTTCAGCCATTAGAAAGAAGAGCGACGGAAATTTCTGTACGTACTGTAATGAGGAATAAGAAATAACTAGGGTTTATAGTAGGATATTTATAGGCAGATCAGAAATGAGAATGAATGGACAAGATTGATTTACAAATTGAATGATATACGACCCGAAAAGCCCGTTCCATCTCCGGAACAAAAATAGGTCATCTCTTATACCAAAACAGATGTTTTAAATAATTTTAAACTCAATGGAACAGGTTTCAAGTCTTAATTATGAAGTAGTTGCTTTAAAATCAGCTTATTTCAAATTGATTTTAATTAAATTGATTTCTACGCGTTTCAAGTCCGTACAATCAAACGACAAGCCTGATCGCTACGAAACTTGAAATCTTACAACAATTCACCGTTATGGATTCGACGAAACTTATTTCATCGAAATCCGAGACAGTTGCCAAAATGGCTATTTTCATGTTAATTAAATAATTTAATATTAATTTAATTTTATTACTTCTTATATTCAAATTAATTAACCAACCATTCGTATCATTTTTTATTACACAAACTTCTACAATAATTTGAAACAAATTTACATATCGATTCAACGTCAATTTTTTCACCAAATTATAGTGTTCAATTGCAACTGTAATTAAATCCAATTAATTAAAACTAAATTTCAATAAAAATTTTTACTTTGATTTCAGTCTTTTATTCAATAAACTATTGATCTAATAACATAGTTAACATCGTTTTATATTTTATTACATTAATATTATCAAAATTTCCCCTTTTTGTACTAACTACTTTATTTCAAATATGTTGAATTTTGTCAATTTCACATGTTAATTAAAATTCAAAATCCCAAATTGATTTACTTATCTTGATTTCACTATTTTATTAAGTCAATTATTACATTATGAATATAATTATCATGGTTTATACCTTATTACACTAATATTCTCCAATTTCATCTTTACTTAAATTAACATAATATTTAATTATATTTAATTGAAATAAATCCAATTATTATAATTCAAATTCCAATAATTTGTTTGACTTGATTTCAAGGCTTTCTATTCAATCCTTGATTGCTCTATGCATACATTTTGCATTGGTTTCTATCTAATTACATTAATATTCTACAGTCATTATCTTAATCCTATTTCAACGCTATATTTAATTTCATTTATTGCGATTGATTTCCAATTAAATTTAATAGACTAAATAAATATGTAACATATAATAATTGGCACCATTGACTTTTAATCACATTTATAGGTTTATTATTTCCAAACAAATGTTACTATTGCTTACATAACACTAATTTTATTCAATTATCATTAATTACATACAAATCCATTAATTAATTCAATATTTACATTTTTTTTCTTATACTCAATTTATAGCCAAGTATAACATTTAAAATTTTCTCAATTAATTGAACATCCATTAAAATTATCAATAACTAACTTAGCTTAATATTGCTACAATTCATTCTAGTTATTGTTTTCATTAATAAATCATTATTTCTCCAAATCTTAAATCATAGAATCTTATTAAATTGACTATTTTTAATCACGAAAATTACGGGTCGTTACACTCTCCCCTACTCAAAACTTTTCGTCCCCGAAAAGGAAAAAGAAGGGAAAAGAAGGAATTAAGAAATCAATATATCTTATTCAAAATATTAAATTTATAAAAACTAAATTTACAAAATTATATAATTTTAGAAAATATCAATATATAATAATTAAATCCATTATATTCAAGTTAACAAAAGTTTGGAAAACATTTCGCAAAATTTCTTTGTCCGATATTCACGGAAAATTTCAACAGAGTCTCCTTTGTACATAGAGGTCTGGGAGAAATAGTAATATCAATATTAACAATATATATCAAATATTTCAAAATAAGATATCCCAAATATGGGAAAATAGTATAATATCGTTATAAACCGTAATCCGGAAATGTACCTATTTGTCGGGCATACAACGCTTAATTTATGAAACCAAAAGCAGTAGCAATTGCTTCCATAACCTGTATTTCACATATGTACTCCAAAGAAGTTAATAATCATATAAAAGTGGAGTGTTTAAGTCGTTTCAATTAATAGCAACAATCAATATAATATAACAACAATCACTTGCAACCAAAAGCATATAGTCATCACATGAGATCAATGAAATCAACCATCCATTCACAGCAAGCAAAACTAATAGTTTTGCTCGAGTTTAGACACTTTTAAATTGTATAGAAAGACAAACAAACTATTAAGTATACTATACACTCAACATTCTTAGATAAAACTCAACAGAATATTCATACATCAAAACAATTAGAAGTATTGTAACGATCCGTGTAAATTCGATGTTTAAAATGAATTTAATCAATAGGATTTTTAATTTAAATTTAGAAGGAAATAGAAATCTTATTTATTTATATGAAAGAGAATGCTGAAATTAGATGTATTAAGGGTAATTAAAAATTTACAAATTGAATTATATATTGTAGTAAATTGTAATAGTGGAAATTGTTGCATTTGGATATAAGGTTAGAAATAAGTAAATAAAGGCAAGTATTGAATTCATCAATGAAAATAAATTTTTATTTAGTACAATCCCTTTTTATTATCTATTGTAAGGTGTTAATTAATGGAAAGGTGAAAATTAGAAGATAGATTCAAATTGTATGTTGGATGATAAATTGCAATAATTAAAGCTAGTAACTAAAGGATTTAATGGAATACCAATTTATTCATAAAGTGAATATAAGTGGATGTAACAAATTGAATAGGAAATACTAATTATGCATAAAGTGAAGGAATGGAACCAAAATGGAAAAATTAATTGGATTTAGAATCTTAATTTGTATGTGTGCATATATTTATGATGGAGAATAAAAGGGTAAAATAATAATATACAAGTATATTAAACGTTATACTAGTGGGTTACTAGTAAATTCCCTCATTACCAATAAAGATGCCTTGATGATAATTAATGACATAACGGAAAAGAGTAAATGTATTCATTTGAATATTAATTCGAATTGGATAGGGGTTTTAAGTAACAATGTTAATGCAAGGTAATTAATGATAAATTTAAGTAAATAATAATGAATAGTGATTAATTCAAAATTTGTAACATATATTATAAATTACCTGCTTATTTGTTAATAAGATTAGAATTTGAAATAAGTGATAATACAATAAATGAATGTTACACAAATTGAAACTGAAATATGTTCAAATGTTGAGAAATTATAGGGTCGTAATTATTATAAGCGTTACTTTAAAAATTTATGTTTAATTGTGAAATTAATACAAGATAGTAATTTGGGTAATAAAAGGTATAAAACTAAGAGATATACTGCAGAGAATATTTAGTTGTAATTAATATATTTGACATATATAATAAGTGATGATTTAATAAAAACCAATACGTTGTAAACAACAAACTTATAAATGTGGGATTTAGAGTTTGACAACAATTATTATGAGCTATATATATATATATATATATATATATATATTTAGTTCATTCAATTTAATTTGTAAATCATTGAAATAAATGTTACGTTTAAATAAATTTAGGTAATAATGGGGAATAACGTAAATAAATTCTTCATTAAATGATGGTTAGTGTATATAAAGAATGGAGATAAAGCTTTATAAATTGATTTGAATCTAAATTTAATGAAAGGATAAATTGGAATTAAATGGATTAAATGTTTGAAGTTTACGTAAACTTTAATTTAGATGAAAGGGTAGACATTTATGTAATAGAGTATGAATCTATTATTAAGTTTATTTATAAAATGGCAGTTGGATAAATGAAAGGGTGCAAAAGTAAGCTTGTCAGTATATTGAAGTAATGTATGATAATAGGTTTAATTGAACTAAATGAAAATTTAACATCTAAATATTACGTTAATAGGAAGTAATTATTCTACTTATCATTTCATTCATTTAGCCCATTTTGAAACTTAACCAACAGAAATTAATGTAATTGAAAATTTTCAATTAATAGGAGATAGAATACTAATTGTAATAGGTGTAATTAAAAGCAGCTTATGTTTTGTGAAATATAAGAAAAGTTTTGATTCAATGAAAAAATATATTTACATCAATAAAATGAATGTTTCATCTGTGAATGTAGGTTTAATTTAATTTAAATAAAAAATAGAAAGATTGATTTTATAGAAAGAAATATATGTTTATTTGAACTGTGTTTAGCTTACAGACTGATTACAAGAATAGGAAAATAATCTATTTATTACTCTTGTGTATAAACAATTTTTTTATGCATTTTAGTTATCTGTTTTAAAATTTAACCTTGTAAGTGATTGCAATTAATGTAGTTCAAATATTTCAACTAAAAGGAAAGAAAACGGTGATTTCAATTAATAGATTTAATAAAAAACGCGCGTTCTGTGGTAAACAAAAAGGGTGTTTCAATGGTAATAAGAGATCATTTTGGGAAAAACAAATCAAATGTTTTCATTTTTAAGGTAAGTATAAAAAATTATTACGCATAGACAAAAACCCAAATGCGTAGAAATTCGAATATTACTTGAGTTAATGAAGTAATTTTGGTGTGTTTAGGGTTAACAAAATTTATTAAGTAAACAATTGTTTTGAAATTTGAATTCTAAAAGTTTGTTTACAGTATAAAGTTAGTCCATTCATTCCCTTTCTAATTAATAATTGCCTTTTTTTAATACCTGCTGCTTTTAAAAAGGCTGTTCATATTTACTATATTTCAAAACCAAGTTTGTTCATATTTACTTTATTTCTTTCCATTCATTTTCCAACTTCATTTTTATGAAACGTCATTTCATTTATTTCTAATTAATAGCGGTCTCTCTTTTCTAATATCTTTGATCCTAAACCTAATTCTAACCTTATAAATAAGATATGACGCAAATGAAACCACAGCCTCCATTCTAATCTTCTTCTTTTTTCCTTTTTTTTCTTTTCTCTTCAAATCTCCTTATTATCTCTCATTTTAATTTTTCCTTCCTCTTCAAATATTCTTCTTCTTCAAAATTTTCATCTATTTCAAACTTTCTTCTGTTAGGAACTGAGTTGATGATGTTTTGATGACAACAACCTTATATAGTTATTATACTTTACTTTATAAAATATATACTAACATTTCCATATAGATATATATATATATATATATATATATGTATATATATATATGTATATGTATATAGGAAGTATATGTAGGTATCATCGAAGACTGATCAGTATAAAGACTCAAGCATCAAAATGAAGATTAGAGATTCAAGATTGAAGACTCTAGAGAATCAAGATTTCAAGATCTCAAGATAAGTGTCTAGTATTTTGTTAAAACTTCATAATAGCACTCTCATCTTTCTTCTAATTTTCTTTTGGGATGGAACCCAATTTCTATCGAAACCAATGGCTTACAAATCCATGACAAGTAGCTTACAAACCTACGACAAGTGGCTTACAAATCCACGAAAATCAAAATCATTTAAACTACTTTGTACAAGTTCTCGAGTCCTATGGAGGAGCTCTGTAGGAAGGTTCTTGCAATTTCAGTTTGAATAGATTTTTCAAAATGTTTTTAAATCTATTTTCAAAATGTTTTAGCTTTCAAAATCATGTTTTCAAAAAGATTTTCAAACTTTTTTTTAGCCTTGAAATATTCCTCTATTCTGATTTTAAAAACTTCTATTTTTAAAAACATCAAAACTTATTCTGATTTTAAATATTACTTATATAATTGACGGTCTATATCAATTATATACATATATGTAAAATAATGTTTTATATTCATTCTCTAGCTCAAAATATTGTTTAAACACTTTACTTTGCTTCAGTGAAGTTTCAACTTGTTTTAAATTCAATTGTCTTTACAAAACAACATCTCTATAATTTTGAACTGAGGGATGTCGACATATGGTGATACCCCATGTCGACATGGTGACAGTTGGATTCAAAATTCAATTTTCAAAAGAAGTGTCCATTCGTTCAAAAACCTTTCGCCAATGATTGTGACTGTTGTGCATCTATATAAAGGCTTCCAAAACGAATTTTTTTAACAACTACTTTCTTATTTTCTTCACTCTTTCTTCTCCACCATTCCATATCCATAAAACTTCATATTTTCAAGATCGTGCCATCATTCTGCCAAATTCTCAATAGGAAATCATTTAGATACTCTCTCTATTTGATTCTCCATCATTCTACTAAAGATCAAAGTGCTATTCAGATTTATATGATCAATTTGTATTCAAAAAGTCCATAGAGTCTATCCATTCAAAAGGATTGTTATTAAGAAGTATTAGGGTGATCTTGTGTCCCGTAAAAGAGAGTTTACCCCAGACTCGGAGATAGGAGGGTTCCTCAAGGCCTTAGAAATTGAGGGTTGTAATTTGGATATTGGCTTATAGAATCTCTACAAGGATATTGCCTTGGTGCAGGACTAGATGTAGGAGGATTCCGAACCAGTATAAAATCCGGTGTGTTCTTTCCTTTTACTTGCTTTACTTTACTATTTGCATTTGTTATATGTTCTGTGATCATTCTGTGTTAGAATTCTATTTAGATTTGTGTTGAAAGTTTTAATTTAGTCATATAGTTCATATATTCTTTAAAACACTATTCACCCCCCTCTAGTGTTATTTCTGCATTAAGATCCTTAATCCGCATCCCCAACAATTGGTATCAGAGCACTGGTTTTCATTATTTTCATAATCTGAAATTTTGAAAAGTTTTAATGGCACAATATACTAATAATGTCACTCCTGTCACCACTACTTCTGTCAACACAAGCACTAACACTAGTTCATTTGTAGAAGGTCAGTCTACTGTCAGACCACCACTTTTTAATGGCAGTAATTATGCATATTGGGCATGTAGGATGAAAATTTATTTACAATCCATAAGTTTAGATACTTGGAATATGACACAAATTGAATATGTTGAACCAACTACTAATTTTTCCCAGTGGACTACTGAGAAAAAGACGGTTGCACAAAACAATTCTAAGACTATGAATATACTATTTTGTTCACTAGATAGGAATGAGTTTAATAGAGTCTCTGTTTGTAAGTCTGCATTTGAAATCTGGAAAACTTTGCAAGTAACTCATGAAGGAACAAGCAAAGTTAAACAGACAAAAATTTCCATATTAACTAACCGGTTTCAATTGTTTAAAATGCATGAAAATGAGTCCATTTCCGACATGTATTGTCGATTTCAAGATATTGTACATTCATTGATTGCTTTAGGAAAGGGTTTCTCAAAAGAAGATCAAGTCAGAAAAATACTCAATTCACTCACTCCAGAATGGGATCAAAAGACACTTACTATTGAAGAGGCAAATGATGTTAGTCAAATTAAGATCGAAGAGTTAATTGGTAATCTAATGTCTTATGAAGTTCAGCTACAAGGGAGAAAATAATCTAAGGCAACGGAAAAGAAATCGATCGCATTCAAAGCAACAACTGGAGATTCAGAACAAGATAGTGATGAAGAAATTGCTTTCATGACCAGAAATTTCAGAAAGTTTCTGAAGTATAGAAAGATGAATAACTTTAAAAGAAATGATCAAAGGAATTCCAGAAATACTTCGGAGAACAACAACAACAACAACAACAACAACAATGGTGATAGATGCTACAACTGCAACAAAACAAGGCACTACAAGATAGATTGTCCATATCCAGACAAACAGACATTTCAACCAAACAACGAGCAACCAAGGAAAAGAAAGAAAGCATATGCAGCAACTCTTGACGATTCAGATTCATCCAGTGATGATGAGAAGAAAACTGATAATTCAAATATGTGCTTCACTGCTATTCTCGAATCGAAAGACGATCGGAGTTTGGATCTAAAAATAGGTACACATTTATTTTAATTTTATTGGATGCTTGTTTATTTTGATTTTGTTTGAAATTCCTTGAATTTTTAAATTCAAAATCACCCTTTGAAATTTGAATTTTTAAATTCAAAATAATATTATTTTAATATTATTATATTTAATATTATTACTGGAATTATATATAGATATAGAATATAGATTAGTTTTCTTCAGATTTTAGGAATTTCTTAGATTTTAGGAATAGATACCTCTTTTCAAATTCAACAGGCACATGTCGACATGCCAGGATACCCCATATCGACATGTCTCTCAGAAATTTGATTTCAAAATTTGAATTCAAACTTTTGAATTTCCCTCCACCTTTTCACTTACTTCAAAATTCTGAAAAGATACCTCTTGACCAGAGAACATGACTTTAGAGAATCTATTTAATATACTTCTCTTATCATCTCTTTTCACTTTATTCTCATAATTCAAACTTTCTTCATTATCTTCTACTTCTCTCAAACACTCATCAATGGCTTCCTCAAGTACCCTATCAACTATGAGGCTGACCAAATCCATCAAAAATGATCTTTTTACTAACCCGGAGGCTATCAAAGCTTACATAAATTATGTAAACTATGGTAAAGTGAATACGGGAAAATTTGCTATTTTTGATGATTTTCCTTCTTATGAAATCGATCAACTTTTTGAAGAAAACTCCATTCTTAGCTTGATTGATAACAAGCAAATTGATTTCGTTTGTTATCCAAACCTTGTCAAAATGTTTTATGCAAACCTAAACCGTGAATTTTATAATGGAAATGAAGATCAAATTTGGAGTAGTGTTAAAGGAACACTTATTGTTTTGGATTCCGATATTTTGGGTACTATTTTGGGTTGCAAATCTACCGGTATGAATCTCTCGCAATTTCAAATCAATGAAACCGATCGAGAGACTTTTCATCACATTTTTGAAAGCGATGACCACATGAATTTTAAGAATCGCTTTTTCCGCTCAAAAGCAAGAATTGTCAACCTTCTTATTCAACACACCATTATTCCTAGGTCGGGAAACTACAATAATCCCACCTCAAAAGTGTGTAAAGCTCCTTTCGCTATATTTGAAAAATATGATATTAATTGGGCACAAACTATTTTGGATGAGTTAAGACCCAAAAATTTTACTATGGGAGAAAACACTCTTTACCCTGTAATTTATCTTACTCGGATTTTCAATTATTTTGGTGTGGATGTTAAAAAGGAAGAGTTTGTAAGTAGGAAAGTGTTCAATCATGGGAACATTTCCCTTATGAAAATCCCACTTATGTTTCAACCATATGAAACACTTACCGAAAAGGAAGAGAGACTTGCTCATGAAGAGATGGAAGAAGAGGGAGAAGAAGAGGAAGAAGAAGGGGAAGGAATGGAAATTGAAGAAGAAGAGGAAGATGAAGAAACCTCTTTGGAACGTATAGAGTATCCACATACACCCGCCAATCCGTCCAACAAAACCATACTCAAGAACCAAAAGATACTTGCTCAAAACCAAAAAGTTCTTAAGAGATCTTTTAGCAAGAAAATGGATAAAATCTCTACCAAGATCGACAAGTTCTTTGGGAAGATAGGCAGGAAACTTGGTTTGTCCTCATCATCATCTTCATCAAACTAATCCTAGCCATTATCTCTCTAGTTATCGTTTGTCTATCTTTGTATTTTCTATTTTTTTGGTTAATATTATGTAATGTTAACTAATATAAGTAATGCTATCTTATTCTCTGTTTTCCATCTTTATATATCTCTAAGAGTTATTTATTTTAAGTTTATATAGGTCCACTAGTATAAAAATAAACTTAGAAATCAAAAATAACTCAACTTGATCATTCTGTCTAGACCATGTCGACATGCCCCATCCCCCCATGTCGACATATAACAGTCAGAAAGTAGTTATAATTTCTAACTTCAAATTCTTGTAACTACCAAGTGACAATTCATTTTGAACGGCCAATAACTCCTATAAATACCTATTTCTTCCAGAAAATCTTCTCTACCTCCATTTCTATTCATCTCCTCTCATACTTCAACTTATTTCTTAAATTATGGCTTCTCCAATCAAGAATTTAAGTGAAAATCTTGAAGAAACTCTTACTTCTTTCAAGAATATTCTTTCTTTTATACTTAGAAATCAAAGGCACTTATAATTAAGCCAAATGCAAATGATCAAAGAGCAAGAGAAACAATTCGACGCACTTCGTTGGATGATCTCAAGCCTTAGCAAAGACGAACCCGAAGCAAATCCACCAGTCACTCTCGACAAAGATAATTGGGATGTTATCAAAACTGATCCTATCTTTGGAGAAGATGGATGGGTGGAAGTCCCAAGGAATGTCTGATCATTATGTTTGTTTGTTTGATTGATTTGATTTGATTTGATTTAAATTTGATTAGGATTTGATTGAATTGTTTATTTAAGTTTGATTTGGATTTGGTTTGTATATAACTTCATATACTATACATGATTGGTTTGCTATGTATGATATTTATTTGATTGTCAAGTTACACTTATGTATATGCTCACACACTTGATCACCTACACGTTCATTTTACACTTTTATTCTATATATACTTGATTATCTTAGAACAGGTAAATCTTTTTTGCTGATGTCAAAGGGGGAGAAAATTATAAAATATATGTGCTTGGTGTAAGGGGGAGTCATGGAATAAAGGGGAGTTGTAGTTTTAAGAAGAAGTCACGGAGTAAGGGGGAGTTATGAAGAGTTATGGTATGGTAAGAATATTTTATAAATAAAGGTTGTCATCATCAAAAGGGGGAGATTGTTAGGAACTGAGTTGATGATGTTTTGATGACAACAACCTTATATAGTTATTAGACTTTACTTTATAAAATATATACTAACATTTCCATATATATATATATATATGTATGTATATAGGAAGTATATGCAGGTATCATCGAAGACTGATCAATATAAAGACTCAAGAATCAAAATGAAGATTAGAGATTCAAGATTGAAGACTCTAGAGAATCAAGATTTCAAGATCTCAAGATAAGTGTCTAGTATTTTGTTAAAACTTCATAATAGCACTCTCATCTTTCTTATAATTTTCTTTTGGGATGGAACCCAATTTCTATCGAAACCAGTGGCTTACAAACCCACGACAAGTAGCTTACAAACCTACGACAAGTGGCTTACAAACCCACGAAAATCAAAATCATTTAAACTACTTTGTACAAGTTCTCAAGTCCTATGGAGGAGCTCTGTAGGAAGGTTCTTGCAATTTCAGTTTGAATAGATTTTTCAAAATGTTTTTAAATCTGTTTTCAAAATGTTTTAGCTTTCAAAATCATGTTTTCAAAAAGGTTTTCAAACTTTGTTTTAGCCTTGAAATATTCCTCTATTCTGATTTTAAAAACTTCTATTTTTAAAAACATCAAAACTTATTCTGATTTTAAATATTACTTGTATAATTGATGGTCTATTTCAATTATATACATATATTTAAAATAATGTTTTACATTCATTCTCTATCTCAAAATATTGTTTAAACACTTTACTTTATTTCAGAGAAGTTTCAACTTGTTTTAAATTCAATTGATTTTACAAAACAACATCTCTATAATTTTGAACTGAGGGATGTCGACATATGGGGATACCCCATGTCGACATGGTGATAGTTGGATTCAAAATTCAATTTTCAAAAGAAGTGTCCATTCGTTCAAAAACCTTTCGCCAATGATTATGACTGTTGTGCATCTATATAAAGGCTTCCAAAACGAATTTTTGTAACAACCACTTTCTTATTTTCTTCACTCTTTCTTCTCCACCATTCCATATCCATAAAACTTCATATTTTCAAGATCGTGCCATCATTCTGCCAAATTCTCAATAGGAAATCGTTTAGATACTCTCTCTATTTGATTCTCCATCATTCTACTAAAGATCAAAGTGCTATTCAGAGTTATATGATCAATTTGTATTCAAAAAGTCCATAGATTCTATCCATTCAAAAGGATTGTTATTAAGAAGTATTAGGGTGATCTTGTGTCTCGTAAATCAAGAGAGTTTACCCCAGACTCGGAGATAGGAGGGTTCCTCAAAGCCTTAGAAATTGAGGGTTGTAATTTGGATATTGGCTTATAAAATCTGTACAAGGATATTGCCTTGGTCCAGGACTGGATGTAGGAGGATTCCGAACCAGTATAAAATCCGGTGTGTTCTTTCCTTTTATTTGCTTTACTTTACTACTTGCATTTGTTATATGTTATGTGATCATTCTGTGTTAGAATTCTGTTTAGATTTGTGTTGAAAGTTTTAATTTAGTCATATAGTTCATATATTCTTTAAAACACTATTCACCCCCCCTCTAGTGTTATTTCTGCCTTAAGATCCCTAATCCGCATCCCCAACATCTTCTTTCTTTTCAAATCTAGATCTTCTCTTTCATTTTCAGTTCTTATTTTAATCATTTTCTTTTTCAATTCTTCTTTTACAAATCTTTTTTTTCTTTCAACCTTTTAAAAATACATACATTCATATAATAAGGAGAAAAATTAAAGTAAATCGAAATAAAAGAAAATTTACGGAGCAAAGCTAGCAATCAAGAAGAAGCATATACGAGGGAAGAGTGGATGTGGCACGGTATTTTATTTTTGTTTTGTTTATTTTTAATTTCTATTGCAAATCGTTTAATTATGATAACTTTCGCATACGAACACCGTTTCACGCGCGATTTTTTTTGTTAGGATCGTAATTAAATTCTGGATTTTTTAACGCTAGTTTGAATGAATTTGGAGACCGTCAAATTTTTGGGTTTAAATCGGATTTAAATTCGATTTAAATCCAAAAGGTGAGTATTTTAACCCACTCACAACTTCTAGAATTTCTTATGTTTGTTAATTTGACTTAAGATATGAGTAACAAAAATTATTTATGATTGTTTAGCATGTTTTATTCATCATCTCAGTTAATTCGCATTTATTTAATTTAACTGTTAATTTATTTTATTTATTGCATATAGATTGACAGTTAAATTTATTTATTTGCATATAAACTGCTAGTTTAACAGTTATTGAATTTATTATTGAATATAAACTGTTGGTTAATACATGTTATTTACTACCTGTATAATTTATATGCTCTATATCGATGATTGTTTAAATTGGATGATGATTGCAAATAATGGTTGACGATTGATATTTGGATGAATGGATGCTACATTTATATTGTATAAACTTCAAGTCATCATGCATTTTCATTTCATTCGGGATTGCGGTTTGAAATGATATACAACCGCATTTTTTATTTTAAATTGCGGATTGAAATGATAAACATCCGTATAACTTGACCATAGGGTAGAAAATTTTATACAGGCACCGCGGTAAATATATAAAATTATTTTTGAAATATTTTACTATGGTTTTGTAAAGCTATATATATATATGGTTTATGGGATATTGATTTGGTTATTTATATATATATATATATATATAGTAAATTTTCGGTTTTTAAGCTTTGTATAAATTTGATTTGAAATATAAAATAAAGTTTGATTTTTAAGATCAAATACGATTAAGCCTTTATTTAAAATCTAATTTCTGGAGTTTTTATGACTTAAATGAGAATAAGATTTGGAAGATGAATATTAAATTAAATTGAAATTTAATAAAAATTAATTTTTTTAAAGGATATGATTTTTATAACTTGATTTTTTTTGTAAAGTGATTTAAATGAATATCAGGTTGATTTAAATGAATATATCAAGTTTAATAAATTGAAAGATTTTCCAATTATGTGAAGTTAAAGGTTTTACTTAAATTAATTGAATTCAGTAAGTAAACATTTCAAGTCTAAATAATAAGTAATTAAATTTGATATATATGGGTTTGTCAAATGAGTTTGTTTTTGAAATGGTGAAATATTTAAAGCTTTGAAACATAAGAATTAAAAATGGTATTTGGAAGTTTAAATCGATATTTGGAATTGATTTGTGAAATGTAAAGAAGCTATTTTGTTTTATAAAGGAAATTTAATATTTAACCATTTGAGAGATGGAAATTTGTTTCAAAGTTATGATTTTCAAGGTAGTATAATTTGGAAATATTATATTCCATAGTTTTGATTTCTAAATATTTTACTTTGAAAACCCTATGAGTTTGGAAAGAATATATATTGGAAAATAAAATGATATTATATGGGTTTGGGCCTAAATGATATCGTATTGATTTGGGGTTTTAAAAATATAAACGATATCGTATTTATATGGGTTTAAAATGGATATTTTATTCTGATTTTAAAGTATGATTATTTTAAATGACTGCGGTGTAATAATAACGTTTGGTTGTTGAAGAGACCGGGATCGGAAGTTGTCATACTCTCTGCCAACTCCGAAAACCACTTTAACAACCGTGTACGCAGTGGAGATTCCAGAATGAAGTAGGTTGGTGGAGGCGTTTCCTGCAAGGTAAATACGTGGACCCGACTCCCGTGAGTTGGCATAAGGTGGCTAAAACAGGAGCGATTCTCGGGCCAATGAGGTCATTCCTCTAATCGGACACTCCTCTTCGATATTATACTTTGACTTTGGATTGATTCATTGGCCACTTTTACTTTGATTTTTGGGGGAGTTTGTTCTAGGTGGGCTGTAGCTGCGGCTACGCGTTTCCATCAGCCCGGATAGCAATTGGTATATCTACCCTGGCATTGCCTAGTTGTGCCGTGTCACCTACCATACCGAGCCTTTACTACGAGTTTCTATTTGTGTCGTACCTATGGAGTGTCTTCTCGTAGTCTCCCGATTAGGAGATATGCATGCACTGTATAGACTATTGGCACTATTACGTGTTAAGGTGGAAAATGTAAAGCCTTAACGCTATTTTAAAGTAAGTTTATTTTACAATTAGACACTATTATAATAGCGCAATATACTACATAATAAATAGTTTAACGGATCGTTAGGAGATGTAAATCCCGAGCATCTCTTGAGTTACTGTACTCATATTTATTTCTGTTAATTTAACTCACATAAGATCTTTAGTTCTGACTCGAGTGTTTTTGTCTTTTCAAATTCGCTCGGGTCAGTCCCAGCGTTTCAGGATTTGAAGATTTAGCTCTGGAGGACGAAGACGAAGATCCGTATTATTATTATTTATATTATTGCACTTCACTCATACTATTCCGCTGCATTGTTATATGGTATGTGCACTCTGATATGTATTGTATAAATATAATCAAAGGTTTTGTAAAATAGCTTCATGAACTGTATATTTTGATTATTATATTTTATCCTTCCGCTGTGAGATTCTGTTTAGTTTTTTTCTTCTCTGTTTTTCTTATTTATCCCATAACAATCCGCCCTTACGTATGGTTTGAATTGGCACGTGTGTCTGTTTAAATCGTGCGAAAAGGAGGGATGTTACATCTGGTATCAAAGCTTTGGTTTAGCGATAAACCTTAGCTTTGTGGGGTCTGACTCTTTACTAATAGGGTAGTAATACCCTATTGGAGTCGCTGAGTGTATATATACGAGAGAGCGTATTTGTTAGTGTTATAAAAGGTTTTAATATTGTGTTAATCTGTTCCGTTTTTTATTTATAAATTCTGGTTGGTGCATGGGACGCTATGACATCAATAGGGATTTCTAAACACTTAATAGGACAGACCGACATAATATTTGTTTTATATAGGTGAATGAAATAATTTTGCCTGTTATATTTTCTATATATAAAATAAATTTTTCAAAAGATATCTATATTTGGCTTTAATAGATTGGTTGTTAGGTAGTAATATAATAATAATAGAAATAAGATTGAAAAATAGGATAAATAAAATTTGGAAATTTAGAACTTAAGTTCCGGGTTTTGAAATTTATTCGAATAAATTTTGGAATATAATAATATTGTTTATAAGTATTTTTTGATATAAATATTTCAATATAATTCTAAAGAATTGTTTTAAATAAGATTTTGGAGAAAATAAGTTTTTTACTTTCCTCTCTGTCGCCGGAAAATAATTTCGGTAATGACGGCCGCATCATCGACTTTCATTTTCGAGTTTAGAAGGGGAAATGCCACTGTAGTAGTTTTACTGCAGATTGATTTTGGAAAATATATAAAATTTTGAATTGTTTTAAATATAATTAGGGATATATAAGTTGTTAGAATATATTTATCTATTATTTTAAAATAATTTGAAATTTAACCCGGTATTAAATTCTTTGATTTCCATTAATTAATTGTTTCAATTATTGTAGTGAATTGAAACGTAGATAATTAATAAATTGAAACCTCTAAAGGAAATAAGAGATTTAATGATAGGTTATAAATGGTATTAAATGGAATTTGAAATTTATAAACTAGGAAATAAAGAATATTATTAGTGAACTTTAAATTAATCATTAGTAATGAGAAAACTTGTATAACTTTCAAGTACATTCTTTAAAAACATATATAACTTACCAAATATTAAAAGTTGAAATGTTCGATAGGAAATGTAATGAGAATTACAAGTAAAAATAGGCAATGAAAGTATTCAATGAATTTTCTATTATAAATGAGAATTTAATGTTATAAACTTAAGCTATAATTGAAATTTTACTATAAGTGAATATAATTGAGGGTAAGTAATTCAAATAGATGAATATCAACTTAAGTAAATAAAATCAAAATGCTAAGAAATTAAATGGGACATGAATACTATTGAAAAAAATGTAAGTAAATGAGGGCATGCAATAAATGAAGGAATAATTATAATGAAATTAAAAGTTTATCAGAAATAAATGTAAATTATAAAAGAAAAATTTATGTGGTATGAATAAAAAGAGAAATCAAACAACTAAAGTATGAAATAAATTGATAATAAGTTAATTTGATTTGTTGGTTTGAATTGTTGTTATTTGAATTATGGTGGTTTGGGTAAGATACTTTAAAATTGGGATTGGATGAAAGAATAATCTATTTAGTTTTATCTAAGGCTGTTGAGTAAATGATGCGCTAGTAGTTATTCTTCATTCCGTATAATTTTAAAGGTTTTGAACCCGAACAACTATTTGTTTGTTTGGTTGAATGGTTGCTTTGAATTGGTTGTGTATGCTATTTGTCGAATTGATGGTTGTTGTGCTGATTTGTTGTTAGTAATTGAAACCACTTAAATAGTTCACTTTGTACAAATTGTTAACCCTTTTAGATTTTATAAGTGGAATGCAGGTTATGGAAGCAATTGCTACTGCTTTTGGTTCCATAAATTGAGCGTAAATTTGCCTGACAAATAGGTACGTTTCCGGATTATGGGTTTGTAGCGATATTTTATATATTTTCCCGTGTTGAGATATACTATTTTGGATATTATATATGATATAATTGTTATATTTTGATATTATATTTTCTCCCGAGCTCTCCGTACAAAGGAGACTCTGCCAAAAAAAAATTTCGTAAATTTTTGACTTAGAAATTATTTTGAAAATGTTTTCCAAACTTTATTTATTTAAGTATAAAAAGTTATAATGATTATTAAACGGGTATATTTTATTTAAGGTAATAAATTTAGTAAATTATTGTTTATAAGTTAAATATTTTGAATAAGATATATTGTATTTAATTCTTCTTTTTCCTTCTTTTCCTTTTCGAGGATGAAAAGTTTTGAGTGTGGGAGAGTGTAACGATCCGTGTAAATTCGATGTTTAAAATGAATTTAATCAATAGGATTTTTAATTTAAATTTAGAAGGAAATATAAATCTTATTTATTTATATGAAAGAGAATGCTGAAATTAGATGTATCAAGGGTAATTAAAAATTTACAAATTGAATTATATATTGAAGTAAATTGGAATAGTGGAAATTATTGCATTTGGATATAAGATTAGAAATAAGTAAATAAAGGCAAGTATTGAATTCATCAATGAAAATAAATTTTTATTTAGTACAATCCCTTTTTATTATCTATTGTAAGCTGTTAATTAATGGAAAGGTGAAAATTAGAAAATAGATTCAAATTGTATGTTGGATAATAAATTGCAATAATTAAAGCTAGTAATTAATGGATTTAATGGAATACAAATTTATTCATAGTGAATATAAGTGGATGTAACAAATTGAATAGGAAATATTTATTATGCATAAAGTGAAGGAATGGAACCTAGATGGAAAAATTAATTGGATTTAGAATCTTAATTTGTATGTGTACATATATTTATGATGGAGAATAAAAGGTTAAATAATAATATACAAGTATATTAAACGTTATATTAGTGGGTTACTAGTAAATTCCCTCATTACCAATAAAGATGCCTTGATGATAATTAATGGCATAACGGAAAAGAGTAAATGTATTCATTTGAAAATTAATTCAAATTGGATAGGGGTTTTAAGTAACAATGTTAATGCAAGGTAATTAATGATAAATTTAAGTAAATAATAATGAATAGTGATTAATTCAAAATTTGTAACACATATTATAAATTACCTGCTTATTTGTTAATAAGATTAGAATTTGAAATAAGTGATAATACAATAAATGAATGTTGCACAAATTGAAACTTAAATAACGTTCGTTTAAATGTTGAGAAATTATAGGGTCGTAATTATTATAAGCATTACTTTAAAAATTTATGTTTAATTGTGAAATTAATATAAGATAGTAATTTGGGTAATAAAAGGTATAAAACTAAGAGATATATTGCGGTGAATATTTAGTTGTAATGAATATATTTGACATATATAATAAGTGATGATTTAATAAAAACCAATACGCTGTAAACAACAAACTTATAAATGTGGGATTTAGAGTTTGACAACAATTATTATGAGCTATATATATATATATATATATATATATATATATTTAGTTCATTCAGTTTAATTTGTAAATCATTGAAATAAATGTTACGTTTAAATAAATTTAGGTAATAATGGGGAACAACGTAAATAAATTCTTCATTAAATGATGGTTAGTGTATATAAAGAATGGAGATAAAGCTTTATAAATTGATTTGAATCTAAATTTATTGAAAGGATAAATTGGAATTAAATGGATTAAATGTTTGAAGTTTACGTAAATTTTAATTTAGATGAAAGGGTAGACATTTATGTAATAGAGTATGAATCTATTATTAAGTTTATTTATAAAATGGCAGTTGGATAAATGAAAGGGTGCAAAAGTAAGCTTGTCAGTATATTGAAGTAATGTATGATAATAGGTTTAATTGAAATAAATGAAAATTTAACATCTAAATATTACGTTAATGGGATGTAATTGTTCTACTTATCATTTCATTCATTTAGCCCATTTTGAAACTTAATCAACAGAAATTAATGTAATTGAAAATTTTCAATTAATAGGAGATAGAATACTAATTGTAATAGGTGCAATTAAAAGCAGCTTATGTTTTGTGAAATATAAGGAAAGTTTTGATTCAATGAAAAAAAAACATTTACATCAATAAAATGAATGTTTCATCTGTGAATGTAGGTTTAATTTAATTTAAATAAAAAATAGAAAGATTGATTTTATAGAAAGAAATATATGTTTATTTGAACTGTTGTTTAGCTTACAGACTGATTACAAGAATAGGAAAATAATCCATTTATTACTCTTGTGTATAAAAAAAATTTCTATTTTTTTTTTATGCATTTTAGTTATCTGTTTTAAAATTTAACCTTGTAAGTGATTGCAATTAATGTAGTTCAAATATTTCAATTTAAAGGAAAGAAAACGGTGATTTCAATTAATAGATTTAATATAAAAAAAGACGCGCGTTCTGTGGTAAACAAAAAGGGTGTTTCAATGGTAATAAGAGATCATTTTGGGAAAAACAAATCAAATGTTTTCATTTTTAAGGTAAGTATAAAAAATTATTATGCATAGACAAAAACCCAAATGCGTAGAAATTCGAATATTACTTGAGTTATGAAGTAATTTTGGTGTGTTTAGGGTTAACAAAATTTATTAAGTAAACAATTGTTTTGAAATTTGAATTCTAAAAGTTTATTTACAATATAGAGTTAGTCCATTCATTCCCTTTCTAATTAATAATTGCCTCTTTTTAATACCTGCTACTTTTAAAAAGGCTGTTCATATTTACTATATTTCAAAACCAAGTTTGTTCATATTTACTTTATTTCTTTCCATTCATTTTCCAACTTTATTTTTCTGAAACATCATTTCATTTATTTCTAATTAATAGCGGACTCTCTTTTCAAATATTTTTGATCCTAAACCTAATTCTAACCTTATAAATAAGATATGACGCAAATGAAACCACAGCCTCCATTCTAATCTTCTTCTTTTTCCTTTTCTTTTCTCTTCAAATCTCCTTATTATCTCTCATTTTAATTTTTCCTTCCTCTTCAAATATTCTTCTTCTCCAAAATTTTCTTCTATTTCAAACTTTCTTCTTTCTTTTCAAATCTAGATCTTCTCTTTCATTTTCAGTTCTTCTTTTAATCATTTACTTTTTCAATTCTTCTTTTTCAAATCTTTTTTTTTTCTTTCAACCTTTTAAAAATACATACATTCATATAATAAGGAGGAAAATTAAAGTAAATCGAAATAAAAGAAAAATTACGGAATAAAGCTAGCAATCAAGAAGAAGCATACACGAGGGAAGAGTGGATGTGGCACAGTATTTTATTTTTGTTTTGTTTATTTTTAATTTCTATTGCAAATCGTTTAATTATGATAACTTTCACATACGAACTTCGTTTCACGCGCGATTTTTTTGTTAGGATCGTAATTAAATTTCGGATCTGCTGACGCTGGTTTGAATGAATTTGAAGACCGTTAAATTTTTGGGTTTAAATTGGATTTAAATGCGATTTAAATTCAAAAGGTGAGTGTTTTAACCCAGTCACAACTTCTAGAATTTCTTATGTTTGTTAATTTGACTTAAGATATGAGTAAAAAAAATTATTTATGATTGTTTAGCATGTTTTATTCATCATCTCAGTTAATTCGCATTTATTTAATTTAACTGCTAATTTATTTTATTTATTGCATATATATTGACAGGTAAATTTATTTATTTGCATATAAACTGTTAGTTTAACAGTTATTGAATTTATTATTGAATATAAATTGTTGGTTAATACATGTTATTTATTACCTGTATAATTTATATGCTCTATATTGATGATTGTTTAAATTGGATGATGATTGCAAATAATGGTTGATGATTGATATTTGGATGAATGGATGCTACATTTATATTGTATAAACTTCAAGTCATCATGCATTTTCATTTCATTCGGGATTGCGGTTTGAAATGATATACAACCGCATTTTTTATTTTAAATTGCGGATTGAAATGATAAACATCCGTATCACTTGACCATAGGGTAAAAAATTTTATACAGGCACCGCGGTAAATATATAAAATTATTTTTGAAATATTTTACTACGGTTTTGTAAAGCTATATATATATATGGTTTATGGGATATTAATTTGGTTATTTATATATATATATATATATATATATATAGTAAATTTTCGGTTTTTAAGCTTTGTATAAACTTGATTTGAAGTATAAAATAAAGTTTGATTTTTAAGTTCAAATACGATTAAGCCTTTATTTGAAATCTAATTTCTGGAGTTTTTATGACTTAAATGAGAATAAGATTTGGTAGATGAATATTAAGTTAAATTGAAATTTAATAAAAATTAAAATTTTTAAAGGATATGATTTTTGTAACTTGATTTTTTTTGTAAAGTGATTTAAATGAATATCAGGTTGATTTAAATGAAAATATCAAGTTTAATAAATTGAAAGATTTTCTAATTATGTGAAGTTAAAGGTTTTACTTAAATTATATTGAATTCATTTAGTAAACATTTCAAGTCTAAATAATAAGTAATTGAAATTGATATATATATAGGTTTGTCAAATGAGTTTGTTTTTGAAATGGTGAAATATTTAAAGCTTTGAAACATAAGAATTAAAATTGGCATTTGGAAATTTAAATCGATATTTGGAATTGATTTGTGAAATGTAAAGAAGCTACTTTGTTTTATAAAGGAAATTTAATATTTAACCATTTGAGAGATGGAAATTTGTTTCAAAGTTATGATTTTCAAGGTGGTATAATTTGGAAATATTATATTCCAGAGTTTTGATTTCTAAATATTTTACTTTGAAAACCCTATGAGTTTGGAAAGAATATATATTGGAAAATAAAATGACATTATACGGGTTTGGGCCTAAATGATATCATATTGATTTGGGGTTTTAAAAATATAAACGATATCGTATTTATAGGGGTTTAAAATGGATATTTTATTCTGGTTTTAAAGTATAATTATTTTAAATGACGGGGTGTTATAATAACGTTTGGTTGTTGAAGAGACCGGGATCGGAAGTTGTCATACTCTCTGCCAACTCCGAAAACCACTTTAACAACCGTGTACGCGATGGAGATTCCAGAATGAAGTAGGTTGGTGGAGGCGTTTCCTGCAAGGTAAATACGTGGACCCGACTCCCGTGAGTTGGCATAAGGTGGCTAAAACAGGAGCGATTCTCGGGCCAATGAGGTCATTCCTCTGATTGGACACTCCTCTTCGATACTATACTTTGACTTTGGATTGATTCAGTGGCCACTTTTACTTTGATTTTTGTGGGAGTTTGTTCGAGGTGGGCGGTAGCTGCGGCTACGCGTTTCCATCAGCCCGGATAGCAATTGGTATATCTACCCTGGCATTGCCTAGTTGTGCCGTGTCACCTACCATACCGAGCCTTTACTACGAGTTTCTATTTGTGTCGTACCTATGGAGTGTCTTCTCGTAGTCTCCCGATCAGGAGATATGCATGCACTGTATAGACTATTGGCACTATTACGTGTTAAGGTGGAAAATGTAAAGCCTTAACGCTATTTTAAAGTAAGTTTATTTTACAATTAGACACTATTATAATAGCGCAATATACTACATAATAAATAGTTTAACGGATCGCTAGGAGATGTAAATCCCGAGCATCTCTTGAGTTACTGTACTTATATTTATTTCTGTTAATTTAACTCACATAAGATCTGTAGTTATGACTCGAGTGTTTTTGTCTTTTCAAATTCGCTCGGGTTAGTCCCAGCGTTCCAGGATTTGAAGATTTAGCTCTGGAGGACGAAGACGAAGATCCGTATTATTATTATTTATGTTATTGCACTTCGCTCATACTATTCCGCTGCATTGTTATATGGTATGTGCACTCTGATATGTATTGTATAAATATAATCAAAGGTTTTGTAAAACAGCTTCATGAACTGTATATTTTGATTATATTATTTTATCCTTCCACTGTGAGATTCTGTTTAGTTTTTTTCTTCTCTGTTTTTCTTATTTATCCCATAACAATCCGCCCTTACGTATGGTTTGAATTGGCACGTGTGTTTGTTTAAATCGTGCGAAAAGGCGGGATGTTACAAGTATTCTATCCCGAAAAACCCATAAACCAAAACAAAAATAATGGCTTCAAGCATTAATCAAGTTCGTTCTTATTAATTTCATTTTATATTATTTATCTTTCTTTAGTTTCATTCACACAATAATTATCTCATTCATTCACATTCGTATATTTGCGTATGTTCTTTTCATTTTCTTACATATGTTACTCATATATAATTTATTAAACATATGTAAATCAATTGTTAAAGTACTATATTGATTTCTTTGTAAATGAATTCATATTCATTCATTCAGTGTTTATTTTCATTCATTACTTACAAAAATTCATTTTTTTTAAATTTGTCCATTTTCCACTTATTCATATAATGCAAATTTCTTTTTATTAATGTACATTCATTTCTTACAATAAGTATTTCTATTAGAATGTTTAAAATAATCAATGAATCCATTATTTAAGTATTTCATACATTTTATTGTATTTTAGTTCACATTTGTTAATTTATGTACTTGATTTCCATTAGATAATCATATTTATTTGTGCATAAGTTCATACTGACGTTTCTTACTTTTTAATTTACATTAATTTCCCTATGTAATGTCATTGAATGTTAAATCTATTTTTTTTTTGAATTTTCAACTTTCCTGAAGTTATAACCATTTAATTTAATACGGTATTCATTTCAATATTTAATTTAATTATAATTAGCTTCAAACATTAACTTAAGTTCAAAATCTTTTACTTACGGTACTCACCTTTCTATTGCATTTTATGAGTAGCATTTCAATTATAGCTTAAGTTTATAACGATTATAATATTAAAATTCTTATTTATAACAGTAATTACATTGAACATTTTCATTTATTTAAGTTTTACTTGTATAATATTATATTACATATTTCTATTAACATTTCCACTCTTAATATTTTAGCAAGTTATATATATATATATATGTATGTATGTATGTCTTTTAGAATGCAAAAAAGAAGTTATAAAAGTTTTCATATTTATCTTAAACAAAAATGTTTGATAATTACATTTTTTATTTTAATTTCCATTTTATTTTATGTTCACAAAATTTCAGTTTCTTATCCATTTAATAAATCATTTAACTCTAATTTCTTATTTTACATTTTTGAGGTATCCAATTTTTAATATATTTAAGATTCCATTCATCACAATAATTTCAATTTCAAATTTATAGAAACTTAAGAACTAAATAATCGGATTTCATTTCAATTATTTTAAAATAATATATATAATCGTATCTTTGTATATATCAAATCATACTTGGAATTAAAAATTAAGGTTAATTTATCAAAACAATTGTGCAGTAAAATAACTACACGGTCTTCCCACTTTGAAACTCGAAAATGAACGTCGATGATGCTTGCACTTATTACTTAAATTATTTTCTAACGACAGAGGGGGGAGTGCAAACATATTTCTTTCCAAAATTTCTTTAAATCATTTTCTTCAAATTATATTGAAATTTTTATAACTAAAATACTTCCAAATAATACTAATATTATATTTCAAAATCCTTCGAAAGAAATTTTCAAAAATCCCAAAACTTAAGTTCTAAATTTCCAATTTGCATTCATTTTACTTGTAAATTTTATTTTACTAAATGTATTTACGAACTTGACTACCTAACAAACAAATATATTACAACTAACCATATCATTTATAAAATTTATAATTTTATATACAAAATATATAATAGGCAAAATTATTTCATTTACCTATATTTCAGAACATTATTGTATCGGGATGCCCTATTAAGTGTTTAAAAATCCCTATCGATATCATAGCGTCCTATGCACCAACCAGAATTTATAAATACAAAGGGAACAAATTAAAACAATACAAAAAGCTTTATAACACTAACAAATACCCTCTCTCATATATATACACTTAGTGACTCATTCTATGGTATTACTCCCTATTAAATATGGGTACGACCCCACAAAGCTAAGGTTATCGCTCAACCAAAACTCTGATACCAACCGTAACGACCTGCCTTTTTAGACGTTTTAAGTAGACACAAATGGCAAACTCAAAGGGGTAAATAAGAAAAGAGAAAGAAATAAAACAAAAATAGAATCTCACAGCAGAATGATAAAACATAATAATCAAATAACAGTCATGAAGCTGTTTTATAAATACATTTGATTATTCTTTTACAACACAAAATCAGAGTTACAGAAATAGGAGGAAATAAATAATAAATGCAGAAGAACAACATGATGCAGCTGAATATATTAAATAATACTAGTACAAATCTTCGTCTTCGTCCTCCAGAAATAAGGTCATCAACCTTGAAATGCTCAAGTTGACCCAAGCGAATTAAAAAGACAAAACAATCGAGTTAGAACTAAAAGATCTTATGTAAGTTTAAGTCAACGATAAATATGAGTGTGAGGGCGTCAGAGATGTTTATGGGGTTTGACATCTCCTA
The DNA here is from genome assembly GCA_030765085.1 of Allium cepa. Classification (NCBI taxonomy): domain Eukaryota; kingdom Viridiplantae; phylum Streptophyta; class Magnoliopsida; order Asparagales; family Amaryllidaceae; genus Allium; species Allium cepa. The sequence goes on from CM060944.1 coordinate 127,775,094, forward strand.
TCCAGTGTCTAACGTGAGTGCAATAACTTAAGAGATGTTCGGGATTCACATCTCCTAAGGATTCGTTAAACTATCTACTATGTAATACAATACACTATTATAATATGTCTACAGTAAAGCAAGCATATTAAAATAGCATTAAGGCGTCACACATACCCCCTTTAACACATTTTATATATTCGCATAGTCTATATAGTACCGTACGCTCCTCTGTAAACTGGAGGTTGACACAGAGGGCATTCCATAGGTATGGTACAAAACAAACTCATAGAAGGTGCTCTAGGGCATGTGAACGCGCATTCGAGGCAATGCCAGCGTAGATATACCAATTGCGCTTCCGGACTGGTGGTAAGCATAGCCGCTACTACCGTCCGTGTCGAAACACACTCTCATAATCAATATCAAGGGGTGGCCACCAAATTAATCATAACGCAACAGATATGGTATCGAAGAAAAGTGTTCGATAGGGGGAATGACATCACTTGGCCCGGTGTGGCTCCTACTTTAGTCACATCTAAGTTGACTCACGGGAGTCAGGGTCATGTCATACCTCATACGGAAATCGTTCGCCAAACCATCCTATTTCATTTCTGTAATCTCCACCACGTACACATTTTTTAAAGTGGTTCTCGGTATTGGCAGAAGGTATGAAAATATCCAATCTCGGTCTCTTAACAACCAACGGCTTATTACACATCGGATGGTTCTTTTACATTTCCAAAATCATTTCATATGGATATCAAAATATCATATTGAATTCAAACCATATCGCTTTCGAAATCATATTCACTTTCCAAAGTCATATTTTCAAAATATTTTAAAACCCTCATTTCAATACTTCATATTCAAATCAAATATGTAATTTAAATCCCAACTTAGATTATAATATCATGTAACCATATTCACTTTAAAATCAAGGATTTAAAATATAAACACATCTATTGTATTTAGTTTGAAATTAAGAAAGATAGTTTAGATAGTTATAAATAGTTTTAAATAGTTAAAATACTCTAAAATAATTTAAATATAGATTTAAAATAGTTTTAACTTGATTTAAGATAGTTGAATAGATTTAAAATAGTGCAAATACAATTAAATTGATTAAATAGCTTTAAAATAGACTAATTAGATTTAAATTAAATTAAATGGTTAAATTAGTTCAAAATAAATTAAATTGGTTTAACATAGGTTAAAATAATTTATATAGTTAATATAGGTTAAAATAGTTTAATAATTTTGAAATGTTAATAATTAGAAATTTTTAATAATATATTTTTAAAACAGTTTATATTAAATATGAATTTGGAATTTATATAAATTTAACTATTTATTTTATTTCAACATATCTCGACCATTTTACATTTCCAAATCATAAAACCCAATTTAAATCTCTCAATTCAAACTTTCAATAAAATTATTAAATTTTATATTAACTTCAATTTGTGTTTGATTATCAATTTAAATTATTATGATTTCAACACATTACCAAATTATATTTCAAATAACTCAAATAACTCACTTCCGATAAATTTCACTTATATTCTAAATTCAACTTTGAAATTTTCAATTAAATTCTTTGAACAATTTCTTAAAACCAATTCCATTTTTAACATAAAACTTGAATTTCGATAATAATTCAATTTACATAAATCAAAATTTATTTCTAAAATTATTTAAGAGGATTCAAAAAATTAAGGATTTAAAATAATTTAATTTAACCAATCCGTTGTCCGTATATAATTTTGAACCCTATGGACAAGTGATATGAATATTTATCATTTCAATCTGTATTTTAAAATTTTACGGTTATATATCATTTCAAACCGCAATCCCAAATTAATATAACGAAATCCGTAACATGGCTCAGGTCTATCATTTCAACCTATAAACATTTTTTCCTAATCTATAGATCATTCGGGTATATAACATTTAACTTGCAATATTATAACAATATAAAATACAACAATCCAATCATCCAATATCAACAATCAACATCCATCATAACATCATCCAAATCAACCAATAAACACCAATAGATAACTAGTAATAAATAACAGGCATTAAATAAATAATTTAAATTCAATACTAAATTAAATGTTGATTAAATGTAGTAAAAGTCAAATTTAACTAGAACGGTGATTTTAAACATGCTAACAACAATAAACTAATTTCTAATCACATCATAAATTAAATTTAACTAACATAAGAAATTTTAGAAGTTGTGAGTGTGTTCAAACACTAACCTTTGAATTTAAATCGAATTAAAATTCAATTTAAGGCCCAAATTTAAACAGTCTTAGAATTCGTCCAAACTAGCATCAAAATGACAGAAATTTTGATACGATCCCAAGAAATAAACTGTACGTGAATCGGACCTCGTACATAAAGGTTATGGTGATTAGAACATTTAGAAAATAGAAAAAAAAAGAAGAATTTACCCCACGCGTCCACGTCATCATCCTCAACAGCTAACCCTAACCTAAAGCGTGCGTTCAAGATTACGCTGCCACTTCGACACTACACACCGCCGCCAAAGCACGTCTCAGCCACGCAGGCGCCACCCAAACGAAGCGCTGTCCTCCCCAATGCCTCCCCGACCATTGGTAATCACCCAAACGTCGTCGATCGGCAAGAAATCCACTCGGCTGCCACCATAAACCTTTGACCAAATCGAATTATTGCACCCCATCCAACCGTTGATTCGCCATGCCACCAACACGGATGTGCTCCACTTGACACTCTCTTTAAAATCGTACCATTTATTTGACGATCGGTCGACGATGATCGAGACACGATGTATGGCCGAGATTAAATCAACTATTTCTGGACAATTAAAGATCCGATTCAAGAAACGAATCATTGCGGTGATTTACGCCCATCGAGAGCTTCAAATTGATATATAATTTAATAGGGTTTGGAGGGATTTGATTTTGAAGTTGAATTTTGAATTGAAACTGAATTAGGTAATTTAGGGTTTTCAGCCATTGAGAAAGAGGAGCGACATAAACTTCTGTACATACTGTAATGAGGAATAAGATAGCTAGGGTTTATAGCAGACTATCTATAGCCAGATCAGAAATGAAAATGAATGGACAAGATTGATTTACCAATTGAACGATACACGACCCGAAAAGCCCGTTCTGTCCCCGGAACGAAAATGGGTCATCCCTTATATCAAAATAGACGTTTTCATAATTTTAAACTCAAAGGAACACGTTTCAAGTTCTAATTCCATAATATGAAAATGTTTCTTTAAATTCATCTTATTTCAAATTAATTTTAATTAAATTGACATGTGTGCTTGCCAGAATCCATCTTAGGGGTTCCGAGATTAGTCTAATGTATTTTTGTTTTTGTTACCTGCCAGACGTGTTGGCAGCTCCTTATCTGTGACATATATATATATATTCACATGTGTGCTCTCCTCTACACGTGGAGGATCACACATTTCCCTCAATTTTTTTAAGTAAATTGATTTCAACGTGTTTCGAGTCTGCACGATCAAACAACAAGTTCGATCGCTATGAAACTTAAAACCTTACAATAATTCACCATTGTGGATCCGATGAAACTTGTTTCGTCGAAATCCGAGATAGTTTTCAAAATGGCTATTTTCACGTTAATTAAATAATTTAATATTAATTTTATTTTATTACTTCTTATATTCAAATTAATTAACCAACCATTCGTATCAATTTTGATTACATGAACTTTTACAATAATTTAAAACAAATTTACATCTCGATCCAATGTCAGTTATTTCCACAAATTACAGTTCAGTTCCAACTTCCAATTAATTAAAATTAAATTTCAATAAATTGTTTTACTTTGATTTCTATTTTTTATTCAATCAACTGTTAATCTAATAACATAGTTAACATCGTTTTATATTTTATTACATTAATATTTTCAAGTTTTCGCCTTTTATTTGTACTAACTATTATATTTCAAATATATTGAATTTTGTCAATTTCACACGTTAATTAAAATTTAAAATCCCAAATTGATTTACTTACCTTGATTTCACTATTTTATTAAATCAAGTGTTACATTATGAATATAATTATCATGGTTTATACCTTACTACACTAATATTCTCCAATTTCATCTTTATTTACATTAACATAATATTTAATTACATTTAATTGAAATAAATCCAATTATTATAATTCAAATTTCAATAATTTGATTGACTTGATTTCAATGCTTTCTATTCAATCCTTGATTGCTCTATGCATATTTTACATTGGTTTCTATCTAATTACATTAATATTCTATGGTCATTATCTAATTCCATTTTTAACGCTATATTTAATTTCATTTATTGCGATTAATTTCCAATTAAATTTAATAGACTAAATAAATGTGTAACATATAATAATTGACACCATTGACTTTTAATCACATTTATAGGTTTATTGTTTCCAAATAAATTTTACCATTGCTTACATAACACTGATTTATTCAATTGTCATTATTTACATACAAACCCATTAATTAATTCAATATTTACATTTGTTTTCTTACAGTCAATTTATAACCAAGTATAGCGTTTAAAATTTTCTCAATTAGTTGAACTTCCATTAAAATTGTCAATAATTAACTTCGCTTAATATTGTTACAATTCATTCTATTTATTGTTTTCATTAATAAATCATAAATTTTTATTTCTCCAAATCTTAAATCATAAAATCTTATTAAATTAAATATTTTTAATCAACGAAAATTACGAGTCGTTACATTACAATTCTAATGTGAGTTTTATCGATAGTGCTTCGATATACTTTTATTTATTTATAGGATACCAACAGTAACGATCTATATTTTGAAGGACTTGAATTTTCAATTTAGTAAATATTCGTGCCCACTGAGGTGTGGATTGTTACACTTATCTCATACAATTATTACGTATGTTCCATAAATGTCAATTTTCCATAATAAATCGTCATCATTATTATTCTAATAGGATAATCTCTAATAATATTTATTTATTTGTTCTAATTAAATCTATTACGCCTATTTTCTTTTCTCATAAATTTCATATTAAATCCTTTAACCACTTTTATTAAATGCGTTTATGTCCTCATTTAATTCATGTAACTCACAATTAACTGCTCATTTATTATCATACTAATTTTGGAGTTACTATCTTTTTTCCATCTACACCTTCTAGTCCAATACTTTAATACGCTATTAATAACTACTCATCCTAATTATAACTAATACGAATATCATCTTAAGTTACGCTACACGTATAATTTTATTTTTAATTGGTAAGCGCGGTTATACGTATGTGTATCCTATTTCTAACTACTAGTTTCTAAAGTAGAACATTTCTTTCCACGTCTTAACTAATTAGGACTATCATTCCTAAAAGAATTATCGTTATAACTTTCCATAAATTAACCAAAAGTCAGATCTTGCTTTGTCTGAAATTAGAATGAATTATTTCTTATCTTTTATTGAAATAAACAGTGCAAACTATGGAGGAGAACATACTTTGCAAATCTCATTCAGTTTTGGTATATTCCTTATTATTTTAAACGATGCACTTTTTATACATTTGTCGAATTAGATAATTTACAGAAATTACATGGAAATCACTACAACTAAATTGTATCCCGTTTACAATAGATTAAAACATATAAATTCACAATCCAAGTGAAATAGGGCAATCTAAACTAATACAACCATTTTACAACTCAACTATAAATCTGGAGTAAACTTTAAAACTTTATTAACATTCAACTTTAGCGAACTTAAAGACCAATTTTTAAATTTTCAGATTATGGTGTAATTAACATTCTCATTCCAATTATCTATCTTATAAAATATGTAGGCGATTTTTCTAGATGTACGTTTTAAGCCTACAACTCATCAGATTTTATTTAGGCATAATAATTAAATAAAATTTAACGATATAAAATTTTAATGTTATAGATAAATTATGTAATTTTCACTCACATTTGAGCTTTTCAAATCTTACAAACTCGATTCCGTCCCTTTAATTGACTCATTTTTCTTTCCAATTCAAAAAATATGTATACCAAGGTGTATACAAACTATTAGAATTATATATTTGAGAAGAGATTTGAGGTTAAGGGGAATATAGATTTATAATTATAGAAACTACCATTTTCTTTCGCAGCTTTGATTCACTTCTTCTCTTCTATTTTTGATCTTTCTCCGGTTTGTACAAATATAAAATATTTTATAATGTCTGGAAATAGTGCAGATGGGAAAATCACAGAGCTTCGCTGCTTTGCTTATAAAATACGAGAAGAGAAGTGAGGAGTTAGACCAACATTCAAAGACGCTCGAATCATTCATATCCGTTAAATTAAAATAATTAAATCAGGACTGTTTGACCAATGTTCAATTCTAGTCGCCACTTCAGGAGCAGTCCATCATTTCTAGGCGGTCGATCGTCCAAAGATGTGATGGACTGGTGAGGTTCCATATATAATATTATTTATTTTCTATTTTTTTTAAAATTATTTCGTTTCGAAAACTTTAAATACTAACAACCTATTCGTTTGAGCATTGATCGTAAAACTCCAAATTGTTAAAGTAGAAAAAGAGAGAGAATTATAATTTTAAAGGAGAATAGACAATTTTTTTTTATAACTTGTTTTTTGTCTTGTCAACAACTTGCTTTCAACACAACAAAATGACCACATATATATAGTGGTTTACAACCCTTACAAACGGACATAACCTTTTTGAACAGACACCCTTTCACTTCAATAGACATGACTTTTACTTAATAGACACGACTCTTCATTTCAATAGGCACGACTTTTCAGTGAACGGACACGACTCTTCACTGAATAGATATGACTTTTCATTTGAATAGACATGACTCTTCATTCGAATAGACATGACTCTTCACATCAGCAGACACGACTCTTAATTTTGGTTTACACCAACAATGCCTCTCCTAAACCAAAATTCCTTCGAACACCTAATGCAGCAACAATTCTTGAGAAAGCAGTCCCTCCAAGCGGCTTTGTGAAGATATCAGCAATTTGTTCTTCACTTCGACAATACTCAAGACTCACTTCTTCTTCACGAACGAGTTCTCGTAGGAAATGGAAACGTAGACGAATATGTTTTGTTCTTCCATGCAAAATAGGATCCTTTGAGACAGAGATAGTAGAACTATTGTCGCAATAAATGATCGTAGGATCTTTTTGCTTGAAGCTTAGATTTTCAAGAATTCCTCTTAGCCACAAAGTTTGACATCCTGCTAGAGATGCTGCGATGTACTCCGCTTCGGTGGTAGAAAGTGCCACAACTGGTTGTTTTTTTGAACACCAAGAAATAATTCCACTTCCAAGGTTAAATGCATAACCTGAAGTACTCCTTGAATCATCGATACTTCCACCTAGATCGTTATCCGTATATCCAACAAGCTTCACAGGCACATGAGCTTCATAGAAAATGCCATAGTCAATAGTTCCTTTAACGTATCGTAAAATTCTTTTTGCAGCTTCCCAATGGTTTGAGAAAGGCTTCTCCATGAATCTGCTAATCAAGCTTACGGCGTACATGATGTCGGGTCTTGTAGCAGTGAGATACATCAAATTTCCAACTAGGCTTCGAAAAATAGTTGGATCCACAAACTTTCCTTCACCATTTTTGCACAATTTCGAACCTGCAACACAAGGAGTTGAAACTGGATTTGCATTCATCATATTGAACTTCTCCAATACTTGAACAGCATATTTTTCTTGCGAGATAAAAATCCCACATTTTGATTGCTGAACACCTATCCCTAGAAAATGATGTAATTCTCCCAAATCCGTCATCTCGAACTCCTTCATCATTGAATTTTTGAATTCAGATAACATCTTCATATTATCTCCAGTAAAAATCAGATCATCCACGTATAAACTCACGATCATGAAACCTCCTTTTGAATGCTTCTTCATGTAAAGAGTGTGTTCAAAAGGACACCTTTCAAAGCCATTCTTTAAGAAGAAATTGTTGATACGATCATACCATGCACGGGGGGATTGCTTCAGCCCGTATAAAGCTTTCCGCAGCTTATACACCTTTTCCTCTTCGCCCCTCTTCACAAAACCAGGAGGTTGTTGAAGATAAATTTCATCTTGAAGAAAACCATTCAAGAAAGCTGATTTCACATCCATATGCAGCAGCTTCCAGCCATTTTGGACAGCAAGAGAAATCAATAATCGAATTGTATCAAGTCGAGAGACAGGAGCGAATACCTCATTGAAATCTTCCCCTTCTTTTTGCTTATACCCCTTCGCAACCAAACGTGCTTTGTACTTGTTGATAGAGCCATCAAGATTTGTTTTGGTTTTGAACACCCATTTTACACCAATGGTTGATTTGTGTGAAGGCAATGTGGTAAGCTCCCACGTACCATTTTTCTCAATAGACTTGATTTCATCCTTCATTGCATTCACCCATTTTTCTTCCTTTGATGCTTCTTCATAAGTGATTGGATCTTCTCCCGCAAAAAATGCAAAATATACATGATCCATAGTGTCAACTTCTTCGGTTGTATCATAGATTTCTCTCAAGGATCGCGTCCTTCTTTCCGCCGTTGGTGGTGAATTTTGCTCCTGCTCAACCCCATTATTTTTAGGCTGTTGTTCTTCAATACTAAGATCAGCATCAACACCTTGTTCCAAAGAAGTTTCCTCTTCAAGATTTAGAGTTTGCCATCCAGGTAATTCTGCAAAATCTGAAAAATTATAACAACCATTTTCATCAAAGCGAACATCTCTGCTGATAATCATCTTCTTCGTCTTCGGATTGTAAAGCTTGTAAGCTTTAGTCCTTTGACTATAACCAATGAAAATGCCTTTTTCAGATTTGTCGTCGAGCTTCGATCTTAAAGCATCAGGAATATGAGAGTATGCAAGACAACCAAAAGTTTTTAAATGAGCAACATTTGGTTTCTTGCCATACCAGACTTCATTTGGAGTGGAATCCTTTAAGCTCTTCGTTGGTGATCGGTTGATTAAGTAAACGGCACAAGAGACCGCTTCAGCCCAAAAACATGCAGGCAAGTTCTTATTCTTCAACATGCATCTGACCATATTCATTATTGTTCGATTTTTGAGCTCTGCGACTCCGTTTTGTTGAGGTGAGTACCTAGCAGTTAACTCATGGCGGATTCCATGATTTTGGCAGAATTCTTCAAACTGAGAGGACATATATTCTCCTCCACGGTCACTCCTTAGATTTTTTATTTGATGACCGGAATGTTTTTCAACTTGAAATTTGAACTCTTTGAAGCAAGAGAAGGCATCTGATTTTTCTTTGACACAATAAACCCAAAATTTTCTTGTGTAATCGTCAACAAATAACAAGAAATATCTGCTGCCTCCAAGCGATGGCACTTGCATTGGTCCACAGAGGTCGGTGTGAACAAGCTCCAGAGGTGATTGAGAAATCCACTTCGATTTGGATGGGAAAGATTCACGATGTTGTTTTCCCAATTGGCATTCCTCACATGCTTCGTTTATCACTTCAAGTTTAGACAGCCCTCGGACTATTTCTTTGGTAGACATTTCCTTCAAACTCCGGAAGTTTAAATGGCCAAACCTCTCATGCCATAACTTGGAAACTTCATCATTAGAAGTAGCAATCATGCACGTACTGCTTACGATGTCAAGTTTGATTGGAAATAATTTGTTGGATCCCATCACAATATTTGCCACTTGTTGGTCGTTCTTCTTCATGCTACATTGATCTCCAACGAATCGAAAATCAAATCCTTTCTTCAGCAAGTGACCGACGCTAAGAAGATTGCTACGTATGCCTGGTACATAAAGAACCTCCGACATTTTTTCAACTTTTCCAGCCTTGGTTTTGAAAGAAATTTCGCCAACACCTTGAATTTTGTATGATTTTGCATCTCCAATAGTAACCTGACCATCATCAGCTTCCACAAGACTTGAAAATAGATTTTTATTTCCAGTCATATGCCTACTTGCACCACTATCCAAGTACCATACGTTTTCAACATTTCCATCCGAAGCGATCAACAAAGATTCAGATTTTTCTGCTTCATTATGCATAAAACCAGCAACTGGCTTCTTTTCAGGATGTTTCTCCCAACAATCATTTGCTTTATGACCCGGCTTGTGACAGAAATTGCATTCAAAATATGGTTTTTTGCCTTTGTATTTGCCTCGCGCCTTGTTACTTTGGAATGATCGTTTCTCCTCCTTTGATTCTTCAAATTTTCCACTATTCCTGCTGTTACTTTTGCCATGGGATGGGCCTTGAACTTTTATGGATGTGAATTGAGATTTTAAGGCTTGATCTTGAGAAGAATTTGTTTGTTTACTTCTCATCAAGATTCTAGCCTCATGAGCTTCCAGCCTTCCTTGCAAGCCTTCAAGAGAAAGTGAAGCAATATCATTTGATTCCTCAATTGCAATCACAATATGATCGAACTTGATTGGTAGGCTCCGTAGAATTTTTTCAACGGCTCTTTGAGTCTCCACGACTTCTCCGTTTGAAGCCATCTGATTTATGATGGAAGTGAGACGAGTAAAATACTCTGAGATTTTCTCACTATCCTTCATTTCGAGCTTTTCGAATTCAGCTCGTAGTGACTGCAGGCGAACCTTTTTTACTTGATCTTGGCCAGAATACGTTGTATTCAATATTTTTCAAGCCTCCTGAGCATTTGCAACTTTTGAAATTCTCTCATAAACTTGAATTTCAAGTGTCTGGTAGATTTGGAAGAGAGCCTTCCGATCTTTCTGTTTTTTGCTTTTCAGATGATCTCTTTGGGCAACTGTGAGTTGCGTCTCATCTTCCGGCGCACCAACACCTTCTTCAACAACTGTCCACAAGTCTTGAGATTCAAGACAGAGCCTCATTAGATTGCTCCAATAATCAAACTTTTCACCGTTGAATCGAGGAACAAGGGAGACAAGATTGTTTGACATTTTTCAACCAAGCTCTGATACCAATTTGTTAAAGTAGAAAAAGAGAGAGAATTATAATTTTAGAGGAGAATAGACAATTTTTTTTTGTAACTTGTTTTTTGTCTTGTCAACAACTTGCTTTCAACACAACAAAATGACCACATATATATAGTGGTTTACAAACCTTACAAACGGACATAACCTTTTTAAACAGACACCCTTTCACTTCAATAGACATGACTTTTACTTAATAGACACGACTCTTCATTTCAATAGACACGACTTTTCAGTGAACGGACACGACTCTTCACTGAATAGATATGACTCTTCATTCGAATAGACATGACTCTTCATTCGAATAGACATGACTCTTCACATCAGCAGACACGACTCTTAATTTTGGTTTACACCAACACAAATATGAAAGTTGCTCAGAAAATCGACTCGAACGTAATTGTGCAAATTTAGTCGTCAAATTCCGATGTTTGCTCAAACTCTATTTTTAAATGTTAATAATTATTTATTAATTACCGTAAATTTTTCCTAGCGTCACAAAATGGGTGACCAAGTAGCAGAGGTCACGTTTGATCGCTTCAGTGGGACTTAGAATTTGTTTCATTGGTGGGATTTAGGCTCCATACGAACAAGGGTTGCTGATGAAGAGAGAGTTTGGTAGGTTTATGGGTATTATTATATTGTATGACTTCCGTTGCTAAGTTGTACAGATCTAACATGTCAAGTTCATCATTAAACTGGTCAACAAGGATCCTTCCTATGTTTGCTCCGAAAGTTTGGACAACAGAGCTCTCAGTTGTAGAATTTCCACTTTATAAGATTTGCTCTTTAACTGTGTGGTGGAATCGTCTACAATATATATCATGTGCACTACACTCCCAACAAGTCATATGTAAAGTGTAAATCTAATGAGCATATGACTAACATATTTTGCCTAGCATATCATTTAATTAATATATGGAATAACACAATCAAGCAGCTTAAGTACCATTACGCGTGCATTGTCTGTAGCTTCCTTTGTAACCTTTAAATAAAGGTGATAAAAGGTGGAAGTCTTAACTTGATCTGAGTTATGTTAAACAATGGATCTTTCGGCACTCGAATGTCTTGTGAATTTCAGGAGTTGAAAGGGCAAGAGATGCAATGTACAAAAAATTGCTACCATTTGTTTAGCGCATAATTTCTTTATTGACCTCAATCGCAGTCGCAGTTTTCTTCTAAGCATTCATGCAATGTTACGTGGTAAAGTATCTTCATTTGAAAAATACTTACAATTCTGCTTGATGGCCAGAAATTATAATTTTGATCCAATACATACCGGCGTAAGTCGATGTATGTATTTTTCTTATAAGCTTAAATATTATTTGCAAAAAGTACACTACAGCAAAATGGTACAAATCTTCACTATGTACATCTGACTTGGCAACATTGTCGAGTAAAAAGAAGATAAGATGAGGGAAGAAAACTTGAAAATTAGTAAAGAATCAGGTTTAATAGAGGATTATACAGAGTGGAGCTCTTGTCTTATGCATGAAGTTGGTTTTGATCCATCTAAATTGTAGTGCCCTTCTCTCTTATTTCGCTGGATGTGCTTGATGGACTATAATTCCGTTTTGTGCGTGATGCATCAGACACAACCAACGTGTCCTTCATGGTAATAGAGCAAACAAACGCTCTGAATGCATGCGTGTCAGATTTACATTAATATTTACGAGTACTTTGACACGTATGATGCATGTGCACATAAGAAATTGGTACTGTAAAACATCTTTTTTTTTTACTTACAAAATGACTTTATCATGTACATAATGTTGTATTTTTTATGCCCATACATGCACGATCCACATCTTCCTTTACATTAATATCGTTATGAAAATTTGTAGGACGGAAATTGATTTAATAATTTGGTTGGTCATTGTAAGGAGTGTAGTTGTATTCTGCACATGATTAGTGGATAGCATGGCTGTGCTCTATGTTATTAGTATTGTTAATAATAAATAGATTGTAACAAAGACTATTTGAATCTTATGTCTTGCCTGATTGGTGTTACTGTTACATACAGTCTCTCATAAATTAAACATGCAACTCACATAGCAGTATAAATAGTCATTGACTTGTCGTGCTTTGCCCATTTTGGCTGCTCAAACCATTATTTTATTTGTCCGATATAATTCAATATGTAATAATACACCTATAGACATGTATAACTACGTTGCTCCCATGACAATAGAGAAACAAAATAAACCCTTAACAAATGTAACTTAGTTTATTTTATTTTCATAACAATGATTTACAATACCAATTCCTTCTGTGCACGTGCATAGATACAATTCAAGCATCATAACTAAATGTATAACACAATAAACTATAAAATAGACAAAAAAATGGAAAGGAGAAAAGACTATTGATAAAATTTACGATAAGAATGCTGAAAAGTTCAACAGATCCAATAACAGCACAGCTCATAAACATATTTCGATAGCATGCTTGTAAGTTGTAACAACGTAATGAGCCATCCAGTATCCTTTCTTTATTTCTTCCTTTAGTTAGAAACATTGCTGACAAACACTTTTGTCCAAGTGGTTAATTGATTCGGCTTTGGTGCAGGATGTCACAAATTCGAAACTTGCTTTCGAACGTTTATTTGACATGAGATATGTTGTCCCAATGATTTGTTGTATATAAAGTATCAGTTCAAAAAAAAACATTGCTCAAAGATCTAATAACAGCACAAAGCATCCAAACTGTAGTAACAAGGTATTTGTTAGACGTAACCATTCAGATTAACTAAAAAGCTAAAAATATTAAAAACATTGTAAGTTTTTTTGGATCATTATTGATATACTAGTAAAGGTATAATCTACCACAAATATATGCATTAGTATAAATGAAAGAACATGTACAACCGTCTAATTATGCACTCTTATATCATGATAAGTTAAATTGAACAACCACTAATGGAGGAAAAATACATAACAGAGCCACACGGTAGCCTGCAACTGCTAAATACTATTGTTGTATGAGTAAACTTTTATGAGGAATTGTTGTCTTTATACGTGAATAAGAGGATAACATAGTTAAGAGGCAAAATACTGCTAGTTAATTTCTAAATACAGCTTCTTACTTTATGCAACAGATATGATAAATATTTACCAACAATTGGTGCATATTTTTTTTTTAACGATAGTACATTCAGTTCAGTGACATCTTTAAATCACCATTTACCAACGATTAGCAGTCTGGTGGAAACCTCGAGTACAAATATACCCTTATTTCATATATAAAATAATTTGATCAAGGACATTTTTGTCAATTCGAAAAAGGCTTCACTTCTTAGATATTTGCTTTATATATAAGATATATATGCTAAACAAAAAGGAGGTATCAAAATATCATAATGAAAATTAAATCCTCCCATATTTATAATTTAAATGCAAATATTTGCAGCTCTAATGCATACTTTTGTAAAATAAAAATTTACAGTGTGAACCGTTAAAGTGTAAAAAGTGTACATTCTTACAATATGCATTGAATTTTTTTTCATTTGACAAGAATATATGGTTAGAACTGCAGATATTTACGGTGTAGAATGCAAATGTTTTCGATACTAACCGCAAATATATATAGTTTCAACTGCATATTTTCATTGAAAATTTAAAAATGATGTTTTGTGAAACTTATTCTTGAAAGTCGATGGAATGGAATTTCAAATTATTATTTTTTGGCTATTTGGAAAAAATGTACATGATGTCTATTTCATTCTACATGATAGAATCTCCATATGAGAAATAATGTTCGGCCTCTAGATGGCTTTCCGTCACTCTCCCTTAGTCAGTCAATGTATTTGATTTTTCTCAATTCAATTTGATTTTTCTCCGAGGATTCGTTCATCACTCTCAAACCATTTTCCACGGGTCTATGCATTCTCCTTATCAATTTCAGCACTGCCTATGTGTATGTATAAGATTCTATACATATAATTATAATTTAATAAAAGAATCCCCTATTATTCTTCCCTATTTCATTGACCTCTTCCATCACTCCATCAATTCATTTCTTGATATTCCTTCACCATGGCCCTCCTCCTTACTTTCCTACACGCATAAAAACTTTATTCTCTGTACTCAAATCTTAAATTTCCCTCTTCACAAAATTTACTTGAATGGACTCACACATAGATCACCCAGCTATGACAACAGTGCTACAACCAGCAGTATCTCATTCAGAAACAAGCTTCCCAATAACAGCAATCACAGTTGTAGGAATCATCCTCACAGTCACCTTCCTCTTAGCCTACTACATATTCGTCATCAAATGTTGCCTGAATCTGCATGGTTCAGACATAATCCAACGGCTATCACGCTCTCGAAGGCGACTGCGTTATCGCTCAGACCACAACCATGCCTTGCCTTCTTTTCAAAACCAAGGTTTGCATGAATCTGCAATACAAGCCATCCCTATAGTCAAGTTCAAAGCGAACAGCTCATTCAATGAATGCTCAGTTTGTCTGTATGAGTTTGAAGAAGAAGAAAGGATAAGGATGCTGCCTAGCTGTTTTCATGCATTTCACATCGATTGTATCGATACTTGGCTACAAACACATTCGAATTGCCCGGTTTGTAGAGCTGCTGTCTCATGCGCTGCTCTTATTCATAACATCTGCGATGATGTTGTGATCGATGTAAGGGAAGAATGTAGCGAAAATGATAGGAAGATGAACAAGGGTTGGAGTTTAGGAGATGAATGTATTGATTCGAGAAGAAAAGGTGAAGAGTTTGGGGTTGAGCCTATTAGAAGATCCTTCTCCACGGGTTCTGTAAGTGATAGACGGCTGTATGCGACGGTACAGGAAATACTAAGGCAGAATCATCATTTTAGAGAGAAGCTTAATGGAGAAGGAAGCAGCACGGGTTTAACACGCAAAGTTTTAAAGTTAAGAAACAGCTGAGGTACATATGCATGTCTATATTGTGTTTTGCTTGTAATTGCATCTTCTTTTTTTTATCTTCTTTTTTAGTTCCTGTTTGATGTTGCTACACTATTATTTCATTCAACTACCATAAATATCCATGATTCAATTCCAATAATCTTACATTGTGACAACTACATGTACATATAGCGAATTTTTATAGGATTTGGTTGAGAAATCGTTGTAGAAGCAAAGCAAATGCAGTGCTAGTTGAAATGCAGAAGTCGACCGTACACACTTTCTCTATTTCGCAGCAATGTATAAACCGAGCTGATAATTAAATTATTAATAATATTTATTAATTTATTGTTTCGCAATCCTAAAAGCGATGTTAATAGGAAAATCCAGAAAAAGAAAATTAAAGTGGGGGAAAAGAACAAAAAATTGACGCATCACAATGAAGAAAGAAAACGTACTTGTCAAGGTCAAGTAAAAGCAATAGCCATTTTGAATACATATAAAAGAGAATACGAGGTCATTTGTGTTTTTTCTTCATTCAAGTTAATTCTCGTTTCCTAAATTGTATTTGACTCAACAAATATTTTATATTTTCTCCCCTTCAGCGTATTTATATTTCAGTCATCCGTTCTGGATGGAATCATAAACACCTTTATCTATATGTTTTAATTACTTAAACTTAGAAGTTAATCTCGGATGATTCATTTTTGACTTTCAAGCATCAGCCTCACTAAACTTAGAAGTTAAACATCTTTATCTACATGTTTTAATTCTTCTTTTCCAAAACATATAGATTCAACTCTCTCACTAAAAATTCATTTGTTTATGTATTGTAATTAATGACCAATAATTTCCTGTGGACGTCTTATTTCTTTGAGCAAACAATTCTCTCGATATGTCTCTTCGACTACTCCTGCCACAATATTCAATAGTGAACGGAGGTAAATTTCATCTCGATGTTTTCGCTACATGATTTTTTCGCTCGAATCGAATTCCTATGGACTGTAATTCACTATTGATCTTTAAGCATTAGATTTCTTTCTTCTAATTTGATGTTTTTGCCCTTTCTATTATTCTTTTTTAAGGTCGTTTACATGATTTTCCATCCATGATATTTTTTATATTTTTTCTGCATCTCTCCTTTATACCCAATTTGAGAACAACCGAGTTGAAATCATGAAATTTACCTAGTACTGTAGTTTCTTTTCATTCAGTGAAGAAATACTTGCTAAATAAGATTATAATGAAGGAGGGGAAATAGGATGTAATTAATCATTCAATGATGGCTACATGGACATTGTTTATTGTTTCAGCTACCATTTATCTAATTTCTGAAGTACTCGAGATCAATATAGTACTCACAAGTCAGAAGACTTTTATATAATTACTCTGAGATATTCTACTTTGATTAAATTCTACCTTATAGAAATCTCTTGTTTTCCATCATATGAAGAGCATTACATACACTAATCTCAAAAGATGCATCGATATCTTGATACTTTTGGACTAGGAATATTTGAAGAGTTGATGTTTGTGTTAATACCGATTCAATATTCATGGTCATTACAATCGATAAAACACTATTACTAAGGATTTTCTACTTATATATGTTTAATATTAGTTATTCAATATTTATATCACAATATAAAAAACACATATGATGGAAAACAAAACCAAAATATATTTTATTTCGATCAAGATTGTTTACGGATTTAGAATTACACATTAAATTGCACAATTGTCCCTAGGGCACACCCTTAATAATATCAATCTACCACTTGCACTTAAAGCCAATCATAGAGCATCATCCCCATGCCTTAAAACGGAATAAGACGGCACCTTATCGAATGGTTTTACAATGTTATTTTTTGTATCTACTCTCTTGATCATGATCTCTCTGTCACCAATAAACTGTCTTACCATGCCGAATTTACTTAGGATGTGTCTTGACCTCTTGTGGGCTTGCGGGTCCTGTGCAATCTGAATTCCACATAGTTGTCACAATACATGAGCATTGGACCTTCTACGCTACGAATCACAGCAAGATCGTTAAAAAACTTGTGCATCTACACTGTTTCTTTTGTGGCATCATTCGAGATAATGTACTCCACCCTTATGGTAGAATCTGTCACAACTTCCTATTTAGAGCTCTTCCAACTAATGGCCCCTCCGTTAAGAGTAAAGATAAACTTTAAGACTATCTTTCTGTTATTGTTATCAATATGAAAGCTCGAGCCTGAATAACCCTTCTTAAGAAGTTGACCGCTTTCGTAAATCAAGAACAAATCCATAATATTTCTTAAATACTTAAGGATGACTTTGACAACCGTCCAATGGTTTTATCTCGAATTAGATTGATATCAGATTACTGCACCTAATGCAAATGAAATATTTGACTTAGTATATAACATGGCATACATGATCAATTCGATTATGAATCATAAGAAATCAAACTCATGCATTGCATTTTCTCATCTGTAAATAGGGAGTCCTTCTTGGAAAGGACAACTCAATGTTGCACCGTAACATTTCTGCACTTGGAATTCTCTATGTTAAATTATCTCGGTATAGTATCTATGTACATACAATTGGACAATTCGAATACCATTTTCATTCTATCTCTATAGATATTAATCCCAGTATATAGGATGCTTTACCTAAATCCTTCATCAAGAAGTTATTATATATCCACGCTTTCATTGATTGAAAAATTTGTACGCCATTACAAACCAGTAGCAAATCAACAAAGTATAGAACTAGGAATAATACAATACCGTTTTGCTCTTTCTTCTGTATGCACGCTTCCTCTATGTTTCGACAGAAACTAAACCATTTGGTTACCTTATCAAAACATTTGTTTCAACTTCGAGATGCTTGTTTAAAATCGTAAATTAATCTAACAGTCTACAAGCCTTATCACCGCTTCCACTGACCTCGAAACCCTCTTGCGGTGACACATAAACTGTCTCTTCTAAAGCATCGTTTAGAAAATCCGTTTTGTTGTCCATCTGGCAAATTTTGTATTCAAAGTATGCGACGACCGTAAGTATAATTCGAATGGATTTAAGCATAGTGACTGACAAAAACATTTCGTCACAATTGACACCTTGAATTTGATGAAACCCTTCTGTGATCAACCTCGCTTTATTGGTTTCAACATTTCCATCAACACCAATCTTCTTCTTCAAGATCCACTTACATCCAATAGATTTTATACCTTTTGCTACATTTTCCAAATTCCAAACTTTTTTCTTGTATGTGGAATCCATCTCGAATTTCAAAGCATCAAGTCGTACGGAAGAGTCTCTACTCTTTAAGACTTGCCGGTATGTGAGGGGGTCGTTATCATGAATGACACAATCTACATTCTCGCTGCCAATGAGAGACGCGTAGCACCTCCCAGCCTTGCAAGATTCCCTACCAGACCTTCTATTACATTGTGCATTTTCCATAAGAGTCAAAATACTGTGTATGTACTCGGTCTCTATAGAGTTTTCTTAGATCTCACCCAAGTCTATTGTATTTTCACTAATTTCTAATGAGAGAAATTCCATTTATAAAAAGGTGGTGTGTTGGGAAACAAAATCTTTTTTCTCATTGGTGTGATAAAAATATATCCATGAGAATTTCTTGAACACCCTATAAACTTACACACGACCGATTTAGCCTCTAACTTACTTGGGTTTTCATTTTTACGTAAGCCGGATAACCCTTAACCTTAATATAATTAAAATATGGTTTTTCCCCAGTCCACAAATCATATGGTGTTTTAGGCGTGGACACAACCGATACATTATTCCACATATATGGCGTTATTTCCAACGCATATCCCCAAAAAAAAGAGCTAACTCGACATCACTCATCATTAACCGAACCAGGTCCAACAAGATTCGATTTATCCTACCTGAAACACAATTGCCTTATGAACTATATGAAGGAATAATTTGAGAGAGAATCACATTCTCTTATTGGTACCGTTGGAGTTTAAATCCAATGTACTCACCTCCTTTGTCTAATTGAATTTTTTTATTTTTTAATTACTTTTGTTTTCAACTTCGTTTTATATTCGACAAATTTCTCATAAACCTCCTATTTGTGTATTATAAGATACATATATCAATATCAAGAAAAAATATTGGCAAATGCAACAAAGTATAGGATACGATCTTTAGTCGTTGTAGAGCCCATCAACTCTTTCGTTGCTTCCGCTGAGTGGGTGCTTGGCTATTTTTCTTTAAGACATGACACTCAAGCATTGAATGATTTAAAATCAAACAATGGTAGAACCCCAAGTTTCTTAGCTTGTTAAGTCATTTCTTATTGATGTTGCAACGCCAAAGATAACTATCATTAACCATAGATACAAATTATTTTCAACAATAAGTGCATGATTTAAACTAAGAATATAAATATTATCAATCAATGCACCAAATCCAAACTATTTTATTTCCTATACAATTAATTGTCTTTACAAATAAAACTGCATCCGCCCATAGCCATGCATGAGATATATATTAACTTACAAATAAAGTTAGGTCAATAATATCAATTATTAAAAATTAAAATCATAACCACTTACTAATTTAACATGATGTTGTCACATTACTTTTACAGCTACGCTAGCTCCATTCGACCATTGAAATTCCATTCGTCATCTAGTGATATGCCTCTTGCTCCTAATTATCTGTAAAAAATTACTGATACGAGTTCTAAATCCATTGTTTAAAACCCAACTAGAAGCACATTGTGATGACCCAGGATTTTTAGATATTTGAAATTGAAATATTTAATTGATTTTAAATATTTGAAAGTTAGTTTAACTTGAATTTCAAATATCACTATTTATTTGGCAATTAAATTATTGAATTTAATTATTGGAAGTTGGGTAAAATATTGAAATATGCTTGTTAAAAATATTTCAAAAGCTTATAAAATTTATATTGATAGTACTGAAGATAATGAAAGCTTTAAAATTGAAATATGAAGTGTTTTGTTCAGTTTTAAAAATATATCGATTAAATCGATGTTTAAAATAGCCTTCCGAGGCACAGTCTCGGAATTCGACGAAACCAGTTCCATTGAATCTGTAATAGTGCACCATCGAATTTCAATTTTCGTAGCTATTGGAGTTGTCATGTGGCCGTACGGTAGATAAACGCGTTAAAATCTATATCAAAATTTAATATAATAACCGGGTCTAAAAAGCTATCTTCTACATACGATCGATTTAGGCCTCAAAACCTTTTCCATCATGTTCATAATAAGGGTATAACATTATAAACGCCTAGCGGCACGCCTTGATTGAAAGTCAAAATTTTGAGTGGTGATTTCGAGATGATTTAAATTTAAAATTTAAATAGTTTGACTGGTCAATTAATTTAAACATCAGAACTTTATACCCTAGCCACTTGTCCACCCTGAAAACACGTGTTTCCTTTTTTCTATTTAATTTCACAAGCGTCTCCTTCTTTCTCTAAAATCATAGCCGAGCATTGTAAAGTACAAGTCAAATTCATTTGCAAAACGAAAACCATTTTCGTTCAAAATCGAATCCACATCAGAAAAAATAATGGCCGCTGTCAATCATGGGATCCCTTTCCCCTTCCTCCCTTAATTTTGTGATGAACGAATTTGACTCGGTTAAAAAAATAGAATTTAGGGTGAGGCAAAGTAGGGAGAATCGCGACGCACTTTGCGATGGAGGGCTCGAGGAGGTGACCTGGTAAATCGAGGTGAGGGGTTGCACGAGGTCAAGTTGAGGGGGAAATCGTCTTCGATTGGGTGGCATGCGAGCTCGAGGTCGCGTTCGAGGTAGAAGCTTCTCTGTCCCTCGTAGTTGGTGCGTACGCGGTAGGTGGTGGTTGTAATCAAAGGCTGGTGGGAGTTCACAACTCGCGATTTGGGGAATTTGAGTTCGATTTGGTTAGCTAGGCCGTGGATGGCTGCGGCTTAAGGTATATGCAATTATGCTTTTATGATCCATAAAGACTAAAGAAGGAAAACAGTAAGGAAGAAGTTTATTTTGCTATTTACTGAAAATATATAAATATATATTTAGTTATAATCTGTTAAATTTTTTTCCAATGAGATATGTATATATGTAGTGAAAGAAGAAAGTAGCATAAACATAAATATGTGTGTGTGTGTGTACAATTACTCATACGTGTTTTATTATATATAAAAGAAAACAGAGAATAAATTTAAGGTTCTGGAAAAAAAATAATGATAAGAATTTTAAAAGCACTTGAAAGTTTATATAAATTAGATTTGTAGGAAATCAACATGGGTTACTTTATAATTATATATGTAGTTCATAAAGAAAATAAATATGCATGTACATATTTTTGTTTACTAGATTTATTTTAAAATAATGGATTTGGTGATTAATTTAAGTTATTTAATTTATTTTAGCTAATAAAGGTTTTTAAAAGGGAAATTATTAGTTTAAAATAAATTGTTAGTTAATTAAATTATATATCGTAATTAATTGTTCGATTAATTCAAATGTTAATAAACTGTGTAACGTTTATACAATGTCTAAAATCCTGGAGATACAAGTCGGGTTTGGATCGGATTACAAACAAATCAAAGGTGAGTCGACCTCACTCATTTGGGTTACCTTTTTAAATAGTTAAATTTAAATCATTGGATTGATTGCTTGAATTGATGATTTGTTATCAGTTTGGATGTGGTATATTATATATATATATATATATATATATATATATATATATATAGTGTGTGTGTGTGTGTATTAGAGTGATTGATTTCCTGCATTATATAGCTGATGAGACCCTGTACGCCCCGTTAATAGCGGATGATCCCTTATACTGTGATATTCCCCTCGAAGTGGGATTGGTATTTTATATTGTGCTAACATCTGTGGATGTAGGAAAAGAGGTTGGAGGGATCCACCTGGATTCCTTAAAATGTTGAATTGATTTTATATTCGGTAATGTGATTTAGGTGATAATCTGTGATGATTATATTGGGAATTAAAATTATTGAATGCTATGGCTTGGCTGAGTATATATTAGGATTTTGAGAAAATGAAAAATATATATAAAGTTTGGATTTTTTTTAAAATTTTAAGTAAAATAATTATAGTGAATTTAGGTAAATTAAAGATTGAATTCGAAAGAGTATAAAACTTTGATTTTTAAATTCTATTATATAATTTCTGAGTATGGAAATGAAGATAGAGATTTTAAATAAATGAAAATAAAAGAGTTTTGGAGACTTAATTGATATTGTCTAAAAATTTAAAGCAGTTTATTTTCAAAATTTAAGATTTAAAATGTTTGGGAAGAAATAAAAGGGTAGAATTTTGAATGACGGATGAAGTGGATATTTCAGTTTAAAATAAGATTTTAAATCATAAATATAGAAGTAAATATGGAATTAATGGGTTTTAGAATAAATTTGGGTAAGTAAAGGGACTTATTTTAAAATGGAGTTAGTTTTGAAAATCGATTTGAAAATTGATTAAGTGTTTGAAACTGGAATTAAAGGAGAATGACATCATGGAATTTATAAACGGGGTTTGTAAATTAAGTGAAATATTTATCAGAGGATAATTTGGAAGTATAAATTCAGGATGGAATTATAATGAAAATGTGATTTGTTTGAAAATAAATAGTGGTTTATTTTTAAAAGGTGGAAATGGAAAGTGTATTTCCCAGAAAAACTAAGTATATATTTTCAAAGAAAGATTTCCAAGTATTAATTAGAGGTTTTAAAGTGATTTTAAAAGAATATTTTAGAAAGAATTATAATTTAGTGGTTTTAAATTTTTTTAAAATGTAAATATTTACTAAGTTAATAATATAAGTAAATTATTTTAAAGGTTTAACTAGTATTATGATTTAAAGGATAATTATTTAATATTTATACCTTATAAATAACTTTTATTTTAAATTTAGTTTTGGCTTAAGTTTTACATGAGAAATTGTTATAAAACTTCATAACTAATATTTTAAATAAAGTGTTTAAGTAGTTTTTATTTTTAATGTTTTAAAGTATATATTTTTGGATAAAGTGATTTAAATTATTTAAAAATTTAAAGTATCAAGACTTGGTATTTTCAGTGGAGATAAAACAATTGGATGGAAATTTATTCTGCAAGAGAAAAGTGATTTGAAAACTATTTTCAAAGGGTTGAAATGTGGAAAAATGTGTTGTGAAGATATTTTTGAAATAAATAATTTGGGAAATTATCAAGGCCTGATGGTTGTTTGTGGATGTTATGTGATAGTTAAATAACCGACTATCAATATTTGCCAATGCGCTGATCGTTTCATAGAGACCGGGATCGGGATTAATTTCTCAAAATCCACTTCGATCAGGTTTGAACGTTTTCGTGAGGAAGACAAGAGCTTGGAGTCGAAGATGGAGCAGTGAAGTGCAAGGGCTAATCGCTACTAATCTTAAGGGTGATTCCAAAATGGATGCAGTAGGAGTAGTGCCTTCGGTTCCATTTGGACCCGAAACAGACTTGTATGGATGAATGCTATCAGAACATGATCAGGAGGACGATGAGCATTCTAAGTGAGACGTGTTCTAAAAAGGTAATGCATAGCCTCGAGCCTCATCAACCCGGAATGGCTAGAAAAAGGAGAGGTGCAGCAAGGCTATGTGGCTAGCAACCAATTAGGGTAAGGTCACCTCTGTCTAGATGTCCCTTTTTATTCGGCTGTGTGGACGGTTGCTGATCCCAACCATGGAGTGATCTTATTCAGACTATCCAGTAAGGGGTAGCTCCGGTCTTGTGTTGCAGGGGATCCAGATGGATCCTCGATACGGTGATCTAGGCCACGTACTATGATGGGTGGTACCCGAGTGGACCTGCCATTGATGGAAACCCAATCTCCAATAAGTGCCTTCGGACTTGTTTGTGTACCTATTATGCTGGAATTTAATGAATATAGCAATTTTGGCTATTTGAATAAGTATTTGTATAAAGACACTACTCTAATATCAGAGGATTTGACAAGAAAATCTTTGGTTATCGTAAGTTAAAAACCCGGCATGTTTATTTATGGCATGGTCTTACGAGATACCTTTGATTTTCAAGGGATTTTGAAAACTTTAACAATCCAATTGAGTGTGTTTTCTCACGCTGATTTTCTTGACTGACTCGGGTGTTATTTCACGATAATGCTCGGGTCCGACCGAGTATTATGGGATACATGATATGATGCTGTAGAGCTTAGGAGACGAGCTGGATGGAGAGACGTATCGCACGTACTTGATGTATATTCCACTGTGTAGTATAAGCTGTGTATTCAGTTGTGTGGACAAGTTATCATAACTGTCCAGCTTTTGTTGATATTGTACTCTGATGATGTATATATAAAACAATTGCAGTTTCTTTCGTATAAAAATAAGTCATTTTTCTATTATATATTGTTCCGTTGCGACTGTGAGATTCTGATGTAGTTTTTCTATTTCTTTTTCTGCCTCCTTCTTTCCCTTACGGTCTGTTTTTTCGGCATTCAATTATTCGGCATTTGATACAATGGACGTATTGATGTCGATTTTCGGGCTTCGAAAAATCGGATCGTCACAGTTGGTATCAGAGTTGAAGGTTAAGCGAGAACCTTGGCTCTGGTGGGGATTACTCGTTAGAAATAGAGTCCGTAGTACTCTAGAATGAGTTTGTGTGTATTAATAGATATGAGCGCGTATTTGTTAGTGAATATAAGTTGTTTTATATTGTGTCGACTTATCAGTTGAGTGTTTATAAATTCTAGTCAGTGCAGTCTGGACAACTGTATCGATAGGGATTTCTAAACTCTTAAACTAGGCAAACCGACACAGTATTGTTTTTAAAAATGGGTAAATGAAATTTTTTTTCCCAATTTTTTTTTGTATATAAAAGAAATAATTTTTGTAAATTATTATAGTATATGGTTGCTTGGTTGTTAGGGAATGATAATATTAAACTATTATCATTATTGTGTTGAAATTTAAAATAGGAATTGAAATCATAACGAAAGGTTAAGGATATAAATTCAGTTAACAAAATGGAATCTGAAATGTGAATTATAAATGTGATTTATAAATTGAAATAAGATGCCAGAATAATTTATGAATAAGGATTAAAAGGATTTGGAATTCAAAATTATAGAAATTAAATTCCCTTAATTTGAAAATGATTTTCAAAGGTTTCGAAGAAATAATAGTGATATTATTTGAGAAATATTTTTGAATTAGATAAGAAATATGATGAGATTTGGAATTTAAAAATATTTAGAAAATGTTTTTGAAGGGATAAAAGCACTGAACTCTTTTCGGTCACTGGAAAATAACTTCGGTGATGACTACAGCATCATCGATATTCATTTTCGAGTTTCCAGGATAGGAACTGCTGCCAAAATGTTTTAGATTAGAATTGTTTGCAAAACTGGGCTTGATTTTAAAATTCAAAGGATAATTTGATATGCAAATGAATTATGTATATAATTGATTTCAAAAATGATTTTGAAATGTTGAGTAAACGTTTAAAAGACTCTGAAATCTTATTTAAATGTTACAGAATTTAAATAAGTGGAAAACTTATGGAAGTTTACATTTTTTGAATGGAAGTGAAATGTAATTGAATCTAGTAAATAAAAGTGAATTTGAGGAAAAGTCTAAGTAGACTAATTGATTTAAGTGGTTAAGAAAATGAATTGGAATGATATTTAATTTAAATTGTGTAAAGTAAAGTGAAGTGGGAGAATTAATTCGAAGTGGACTAAAGATAGTAAAAGTTTGGAAATAAAGTCCATTGAGATTTAAAATAAACTAGTAAGTGTAACTAATTAAATGATAAATTGAATATGGGTTTCAGATACGTTGAATAAAATTCAATATTAAGTTTGACTTGGAAACAAATTAAGAATTGAAGATGAATTGAATTTGGAATGGAATTGAATTGTAGGTTAAATGAAAATAGATGTGAAAGCTTAAGTGGCAAAGTAAAAATAAATATTTAAGTGTGTAAAATATTTATATAAACTTAAGAAGAAATGGTGAAATTCTTGAGTAAAATTTGGTATTGGGAAAATATTCTAAGTTAATACTAAATAAAGGTTAAGCAAAGTTGTGAAATTGGATATTTGCGGATAAGTGAATGGAAATCAAAATAAATGTAAATAGAAAGGAAATTGATATAACTATTAATCAATTTAGATAAATACATAGGATGTACGCATATTATTTTATTCGCATAGTGATTTGATCCAAATTCGAGCACAGAATTTCGAGATAGTTATATCGATCCGTGTTGGGATTTTTCACTCGAATTTCGACAGCAAACCCTGGATATGGATTTTTGATTGATTTTGGAAATTCTCAATCATAGTAAATGGCTATGCAAGGAGAATTACGGTTTCTGATCAGAAAACCAAATTTGAGTCCGCACTAGGAAGTCGGGTGGATGATGCTAGTTCGGAAATGAAAATTGTGTGATCAAGTGAGCGATCGGATTGGATATTACATACGAATGATATGTGTACATCGTACGGACTTGAATGAAATAAATATTGAAATTTTTGTAAAGGAGTGAATAAGATGATTTTGGATTCTGTGATTGGATATTATTGCTAAGTAGGATATACGTGTATTTTAAAAGCAAGGGGAATTGATGTTTTGATTTCAGAGGATAAATTTGAATTGCCGGACAAAAAGGTATGTATTTGAATTGTCATATGAAATTTGATGATTTTCTGATCTAGCCGCTTGGCTTTTGTTTTCTTTTGAAATTTGGGGGCTGTAGAGGCATTTTGTAGTCGTATCGAGCTAGCCGCGCAAAGGAGATGTTGGCGAATTTTTTTGAAAATTTAGAGATAATTTAAAAGTTTGGTTTTAAATTTAAATTTGAATTGTTGAGTAAGTGATATTGGTGGAAATCTATAAATAAGTTTGGGAAGTTAGTAAGAGGGATAGTGTGTCTTTAATTAAAATATTTTTTAGTGAAGTTGTGGGAGCTGTTTGGTATTGGGAGGTTGTTAAAAACTATTTGGATTGGAAAAATAGTTAACGGGTTATGTACCATTCTTTTTAACAAGTAATTTCGTGGACGAAATTCTTTTAAGGGGAGGAATGTGACGACCCGAAATTTTCGGATATTTGAAATTGAAATATTTAATTAATTTTAAATATTTGAAAGTTAGTTTTACTTGAACTTCAAATATCACTATTTATTTGGCAATTAAATTATTGAATCTAATTATTGAAAGTTGGATAAAATATTGAATCTTCAGTTTTATACTTGTTAAAAATATTTCAAAAGCTTATAAAATTTATATTTGTTGTACTGAAGATAATGAAAGCTTTAAAATTGAAATTTGAAGTGTTTTGTTCAGTTTTAAAAATATATCGATTAAATCGACGTTTAAAATAGCCTTCCGAGGCACAGTCCAGAAATTTGATGAAACCGGTTCCATTGGATCCGTAATAGTGTATTATTATCGGATTTCAATTTTCGTAGCTTTTGGAGTTGTTGTGTGGTCGTACGGTAGATAAACGCGTTGAAATCTATATCGAAATTTAATATAATAAGTGGGTCCAAGAAGCTATATTCTCTATACGATCGAGTTAGGCCTTGAAACATTTTCCATCGTGTTTGTAATAGGGGTATAACGTTATAAACGCTTAGCGACACACCTCGATAGGAAGTCAAAATTTTGAGAGGTGATTTTGAGTCGATTCAAATTTAAAATTTAAATAATTTGACTGGTCAATTAATTAAACATCAGAACTTAATACCCTAGCCACTTGTCCACACTGAGAACACGTGTTTCCTTTTTTCTATTTAATTTCACACACGTCTCCTTCTTTCTCTAAAATCATAGCCGAACATTGTAAAAGTGCAAATCATATTCATTTGCAAAACGAAAACCATTTTCGTTCAAAATCGAATCCACATCAAAAAAATAATGGCCGCAGTCAATGGCGGGATCTCTTTCCCCTTGCTCCCTCATTTTGCGATGAATGAATTCTACTCAATTTAAAAAAAAAATTGGGCCGAGGCAAAGCAGGGGGAATCACGACCCACTTCGCGATGGAAGGCTCGAGGCGGCGACGTAGTAAATCGAGGTGAGGGGTTCCGTAAGGTCATGTTGAGGGGATGATCTTCTTCAATTTGGTGGCATGCGAGCTCGAGGTCGCATTCAAGGTAGAAGCTCCTCTGTCCCTCGATGGTTGGCGCGTACTTGGTAGGTGGTGGCTGCAATCAAAGGCTGGGAGGAGTTTGCAACTCGCGATTTCGAGAATTCGAGTTCGATTTGATTAGCTAGGCTGTGGATAGCTGCGGCTTAAGGTATATGCAATCCTTTTTTATGATCTATATAGATTAAAGAAGGAAAATAGTAAGGAAGAAGTTTATTTTTCTATTTACTGAAAATATGTATATTTAGTTATAATATGTTAAAAATTATTTCAGTGAGATATGTATATATGCAGTGAAAGAAGAAAGTAGTATAAACATAAATATATGTGTGTGTGTGTATATAATTACTCATACGTGATTTATTATATATAAAAGAAAATAGAGAATAAATTTAAGGTTTTGGAAAAAAAATAATAATAAGAATTTTAAAAGCATTTGAAAGTTTATATAAATTAGATTTTTAGGAAATCTACATAGGTTACTTTGTAATTATATATGTAGTTCATAAAGAAAATAAATATGCATGTACATATATTAATTTACTAGATTTATTTTAAAATAATGTATTTGGTGATTAATTTAAGTTGTTTAATTTATTTTAGCTACTAAAAGGTTTTTAAAAGGGAAATTATTAGTTTAAAATAAATTATTAGTTAATTAAATTATAAATAGTAATTAATTATTCGATCAATTCAAATGTTAATAAACCGTGTAATGTTTATACAAGGTCTAAAATCCTGGAGATACAAGTCGGCTTTGGATCAGATTGCAAACAAATCAAAGGTGAGTTAATCTCACTGATTTGGATTACCTTTAAATTTAAATAGTTAAATTTAAATTATTGGATTGATTGCTTGAATTTATGATTTATTATTAGTCTGGATGTGGTACATTATATATATATATATTGGAGTGATTGATTTCCCGCATTATATAGCGGATGAGACCCTATGCGCCCCGCATAATATCGAATGACCCTTATAACTGCGATGGATTGGTATTTTATATTGTGCTAACATTTATGGATGTAGGAAAACAGGTTAGAGGGATCCAACTAGATTCCTCAAAATGTTGAATTTATTTTATATTCAGTAATGTGGTTTAGGTGATAATCTGTGATGATTATATTGATTATATTAGGAATTGAAATTATTGAATGCTATGGCTTGGTTGAATATATTTTGGGATTTTGAGAAACTGGAAAATATATATAAAGTTCGGATTTTTTAAAGGAAATAAAAGGCGAAATTTTTAAGTAAAATAATTATAGTGAATTTAGGTAAATTAAAGATTGAACTTGGAAAAGTATAATAGTTTGATTTTTAAATTCTATTATATTAATTCCGAGTATGGAAATGAAGATAGAGATTTTAAATAAATGAAAATAAAAGAGTTTTGGAGACTTATGTTATATTGTCTAAATATTTAAAGGATTTTATTTTCAAAATTTTATTTTTAAAATGTTTGGGAAGAAATAAATGGGTAGAATTTTGAATGAAGTGATATTACAGTTTAAAATAAGTTTTAAATCATAAATATAGAAGTAAATATGGAATTAATGGGTTTTAAAATAAATTTGGGTAAGTAAAGGAATTTATTTTAAAATGGGATTAGTTTTGAAAATCGATTTGAAAACTGATTAAGTGTTTGAAACTGGAATTAATAGAGAATGAGATCATGGAATTTATAAACGGGGGTTTGTAAATTAAGAGAAATATTTATCAAAGGATAATTTGGAAGCATAAATTCAGGATGGGAATTTATAAGGAAAAGGTGATTTGTTTGAAAATAAATAGTGGTTTATTTTAAAAGGTGGAAATGAAAAGTGGATTTCCTAGAGAAATCAAGTATATATTTTCAAAGAAAGATCTCCAAGTATAAGTTAGAGGTTTTAAAGTGATTTTAAAAGAATATTTTAGAAAGAATTATAATTTAGTGGTTTTAATTTTTTTTTAAAAGTAAATATTTATAAAGTTAATTATATAAGTAAATTATTTTAAAGGTTTAACTAGTATTATGATTTAAAGGAAAATTATTTAATATTTATACCTTATAAAATAACTTTTATTTTAAATTTAGTTTTGGCTTAAGTTTTACATGAGAAATTATTATAAAATTTCATAACTAATATTTTAAATAAAGTGTTTAAGTATCTTTTATTTTTAATGTTATAAAGTACATATTTTGGGTAAAGTGATATAAATTATTTAAAAATCTAAAGTATCAGGACTTGGTGATTTTCAGTGGATATAAAACAATTGGGTGGAAATTTATTCCGTGAGAGAAAAGTAATTTGAAAACTATTTTCAAAGGGTTGAAGTGTGGAAAATGTCTTGCGAAGATATTTTTGAAATAAATAATTTAAGAAATTATTAAGGCCTGATGGTTGTTTGTGGATGTTATATGATAGTTAAATAACCGATTATCAATATTTGCCAATGCGCTGATCGTTCGAAGAGACCGGGATCAGGATTAATTTCCTGAAAACCACTTCGATCTGGTTTGAAAATTTTCGTGAGGAAGACAAGAGCTTGGAGTCGAAGATGGAGCAATGAAGTGCAAGGGCTAATCGCTACTAATCCTAAGGGTGATTCCAAAATGGATGTACTAGGAGTAGTGCTTTCGGTTTCGTCCAGACCCGGAACAGACTTGTATGGATGAATGCTATTAGAACGTCGTTAGGAGGACGATGAGAATTCTAAGTGAGATGTTTTCTAAAAAGGTAACGCATAGTCTCGAGCTTCATCAACTGGGAATGGCTAAAATAAGGGAGGTGTAGCAAGGCTAAGTGGCTAACAACCAATTAGGGTAAGGTCATCCATGTCTAGATGTCCCTTTTTATTCGGCAGTATGGGCGGTTGCTTATCCCAATTGCGACGTGATCTTGTTCGGACAATTTCGTAAAGGGTAGCTCCGGTCTTGTTTTGCAGGGGATCAGGGTAGATCCTCGGTATGGTGATCTAGATCACATACTCTGACGGGCAGTACCCCAGTAGTCCTGCCATTAATGGAAACTCAATCTCCAATAAGTTCCTTCGGACTTGTTTGTATACCTATTATGCTGGAATTTAATAAACGTAACAATTTCAGCTATTTGAATAAGTATTTGTACATAGACACAACTATAATATCAGAGGATTTGATCAGAAAATGTTTTGGTTATCGTAAGGTAAAAACTTTGCATGTTTATTTGTGGCGTGGTCTTACAAGATACCTTTGATTTTCAAGGGATTTTGAAAACTAATAATCCAATTGAATGTGTTTTCTCACGCAGGTTATCCAGACTAACTCAGGTGTTATTTCACTATAATGCTTAGGTCAGAGCGAGTATTATGGGAGACAGGATAGGATGCTATGGAGCTTAGGAGGCGAGCTGGATGGCGAGACGTATCGCACGTACTTAATGTATATTCCGCTGTGTAGTATAAGCTGTGTATTCAGTTGTGTGGACCAGTTATCATAACTACCCAGTGCCTTGTTTTTGTTGATATCATACTCTGATGATGTATGTATAAAACAATTATAGTTTCTTTTGTATAAAGATCGGTCATTTATCTATTATATATTGTTCCGCCGCAACTGTGAAATTCTGATGTTGTTTTTCTATTTCTTCTTCTACCTCCTTCTTCTTTCCCTTACATATGTTTTTTCGGCTTTCGATTATTCGGCATCTGATATAGTGGACGTATTGATGTCGATTGTCGGGCGTTGAAAAATCGGGTCGTTGCATACATATGGATAAACAATTTTTTATATGAAAAATACCTTTAGGAACAGAATCATATTACTTTTTCTTCAATATCTTCAAGTACTCTGTATGATTCCTGCTCCATTTTCCTTTCTTTGTGCTAAAGTAAGTCAACTTTCTCTTATGCTATAGAATTTTTTTTGCCGCCCTGCAACTTACATTTTCGCTTCTTTAAACCTTTCGATAAATTGCTACTGTTGACAGCAAGCATTGCACTCGATTGTTTCATGGACGTACTCTTAACGGTCCTTAACATATTAACGAGCTCAACGATAGTACACTTCATTGAATTCATATTAAAGCTCAATATGAATAGGTCAAATTTTAGAGTTAGTGACCTAAGAATTATGTTGGTCTATCGCTCAGTGTAATGCGTAGTATAGCTAACCGCTCGATATACCTAATCATATCAAGTACGTATTATTGGATCGCGGAACCTTTTCTCATCTTCTTATGAAATAGTTTACACGAGACCTCGTACTTCGCAGTATGCTATTGTTCATCGTACATCTAGGTGGTATAATATTCCATAGATATTCATTTCCTCATGTTACCGTTTGAACTCGATGTTGGACAACACATAATAATGTGCTAGTTTGCAATCATTACCGGTCCTTGTAAGCTTTAGTTTGTTCGGTAGTGGCATCTTTAAAGGGTTGGGTTAAAGGTTCATTAGCAACAATGCAACAAATCATTTCATATGTCTGTGAAATTTAACATTCCTTATCCAATATTAGTAGTTTAACTTCTTTTTTTCGATTGATAGCTTCATAGTTTCCATTTATCTATGGGAGTTCATTATAGTATATTAAATATCATTGTATTGTTCTTATACTTATTATCCAACTGAATTCAACATCTCTTGAAAAACTAAAAGAGATATAGGAATTTCATAACATCCTTCAATGGATTTTAGGATCTGTTTATTATGTTACTACGACCTTGAGGGTGTTTAATAAATCATAGTTCGTATAAAGTGTAAGTAACCCTTTACTAGTCATATGCTATGTAACTCCTAACATACTTCATAATTATGCTCCTAATCATCTTCATGACTATAAGGGTGCTCAACAGATCATGATATACATTAGACACTTTAGACCCAATTATTTTGCAATATCTTAATGAGGGCTATGTAAACCTTGAGGGTTATGAACAAAACTGCGTACCATTCTTATGTATCTATATATAATATGAACACCACCTTAGATATTCTATGCATTGATGGTACTCAACAAACATAGTTATGCAAGGTACTCTACTAATTTATAAATAATGGATAGCATTGTTATTGTTAAGTTCATAAGTTAAAATAATTTTGTAGAGTACTATCTACGATTTAAGGGAGATGAGTGTATAAAAATGATAGCTCATGATATCTAATATATTTTATATACATCCAATATATACTCCATTAAGTATCATGTGTTTTATTTATTTTGACCTCCCATTTTATTTATACATATAATCCACATATGTACATTTGACTATAGCACTTAATTTATTTAGTTATAGATATGTATGTATGGATGGCTGAATGTATGTATGTATCTCTCTTATTCATTGAACAATTAAATTAATTTATTGACATATACATACATACATATATATATATATATATGTATATATATATATACAGACACACACACAATAATTTCAAATTTATATTTTATAACCCTTTATAATATTACTTAATTAATTAATTTTAATTCGTATTACAACTTTTATAAAATCATGTAATAACTTTTTTATTTTAAACAATTCAAATCTATGATATTTATATAAGCTATCTGAATTAACCTATGACTCAAAAAGCTTTTAAGTCTTCCATAGGGATATAAACTATACTTAAGCCATTTTTATGAGCAAGGTAGGGCCCAGAAGATAGGGAGGTTTTCCACATATGGTGGTATTTAATCAGAATAACATTATCCATGGTTAAATCACTCTTTCCTAGACATCCAACTACTTTGACTTTTTAAGAGAGGAAACCTCATAGTCTTGGTTAATTTATTCACACAAGCATATTAAGAGATCTATTACCATTGTTGGATGAGATGCATTAACGACGGAGTAAAAAAAAGTCAATTTAAAAAAAATTGACTTTTATTAATTTGTGTAAGACCTTTAATTTATGCTTGCGTAAATAAATATTTGTTTATACTAAATTAAATTTTGTATTTTGATTAATAAAAGAGGTTTGACTATTCTAAACTAATTTTATTGATTAAAATAATTTTCTATTTTTAATGTTCATTATTTTAATTTAAAATTAATGGCTTATGGGGAAAATTGCCCACTTTGTCCTACGGTAAACAAGATAACTATGTGTGACTTTTAATAATATATATATATAATATATATTTAATATAACAATCTTGAGTGAACAATAAACAATTAACGATAAAAAATTCGGCCATTAAAATCATTTTGTAATTATATATATATATATATATATTGATATACATACATATATACGTATAGCCCAAATAGATATAATCAAAATTGAGTTTATTGTCATAAAAATATATAAATTAAATTTACACATATATATATCTTTAATCATTCTTAATTTTTGGCTATATATATTCAAATTTAAATTTAAAATTCAAATTAGGTACTTTTGAATCATTTAAAACAAAATAAAACGTTTTGAATTTAGCCGCTGCCAACATATACGTATATGTATAGTTTAAATGATTTTAGGCAAAAATATATCATTTGAATAATTCAAAATAAATTCAAATTTAAATCTTTTGACGAAGGAAAAAATTTAAAATTATGTTTTTTTATTTTGCCGAAAATGAATTAAATATATCTATACGAATATATTTGTAAATAAATATATATATTAATTTGTTTAAATAGTAAGTACAAAAAGGAATTTTTTTTATCCATTTAAGCTGAATATAAGATTTAGCAAAATAGATCTTGCTTGAATATAAAATAAAATATTTTTTTTTGTAATATATATCCATTTATTTATCTATTTTTTTTTTCTAAAGACATACATACATACATATATACATACATACATACATACATACATATATATATATATATATGCACACACATGTATTTACATGTATGTATATATACGAAATAGTATAAAATCAATTATATATATACATACAAACATAAATACATATATAATTAAACTTCCTTTAAATAAAAATGACCAAATATAACATATATGACTAAGTGTCATATATAAGCATGTATACAGTATATAGATTTAGATTAGAAATAAATACCTCTCACTGAATTGACCTAGTTGGGAACTTATACGTTGCATGAGTAGTCTTTGCTCTTAGAACTCCATGGCCTCCTCGTTTTGTTTGATTTGCAGCTTCAAAATGATGGCAACACTAATATAGATTTTGCCAGCAATGATTAGAGAAAAGAGAGTGCAAAAGTGTAATCAAAACAATTTGGAGGCTAGGCTACTTGTTGCCATCAACCAATACATTTCTCTCCACTAATTTCTCCAGATCTGAAGCTTGTTAAAGTCCATTGAAATGCCCCAAAGTGGATGGCCTTGGATATGATCAAGCATGGTCAAATCCTAGTTGACTCTACTTTGAATCAAGTTTTAGTCAATTAATTTTAGCTCCTAAACTGACTGAATCGATATATAACTTTTAAAAATGTTCTGATTTTAAGCTTGAAATAAATAATTAAAAACAAGAACATATTAATACAACATTTTTGTTAATTTATTATTGATTTATTTCATTTATAAATTAATTTTTACCTTGGTCAAATTCTGAAAAAACCGATACCATGGTTGTATTGACTCTCTATGTAAACTCTATCCATAGTCAATATTTAAATAATATAAAAAGTGAAGCCTTTATGAACTTTGTTGAATTACAGGATAAAGTTAAGTTCAACACCTATAGATTATTTAAAAGTAATTGTACTTTTAGTCTAATATAAGCTTATCTATAACGACAGTTTGTACATATATTCATTTTATCATCA
The DNA here is from genome assembly GCA_030765085.1 of Allium cepa. Classification (NCBI taxonomy): domain Eukaryota; kingdom Viridiplantae; phylum Streptophyta; class Magnoliopsida; order Asparagales; family Amaryllidaceae; genus Allium; species Allium cepa. The sequence goes on from CM060944.1 coordinate 127,811,843, forward strand.
TTATATCACATCGATATGCAAAGTTTGCTCTAAGGTCAAAGAACTCTATTTATTTCCTTATTAATAGTGTAGGTCAATTTCAAAGTCCTTGGTTCAATCCAATAATACTTATCGATTTACGGATTTTCTCTGGTTAATGACTATGACTTTAATTTGACTTACCAATTATGGTGATACCGAATTTCTATAACGAAGGAGATGAATCCTCTTTTGAGTAGCATTTCGCTTCATACCCAACTACAGTCGCAACATGCTTACTATGCCAAGAATTTGTCTATAATCAAAGTACAGTTTACGTACTCAAGAATGATAGCATTGTCAAGTCAAAAGATTACTATACGTTGCTACTCTAAAGTCTTCAGTTTGAATGAGTTATATAATCTATAGAAGACTCTCGTTGATTCGTTCCATGATTTTTCCATATAACTGCAAGTATGTAACACAATGGTTCCCCCAACGGTCATGACTAAATCACCATCATATGGAGAGGTTTACGGACACTGGTCCTCATATCAATATCCTTTTCTCAATACTTCTCGACATGGAACATTTATGGAGTTGGTGTTTTTGTTAATATCGCTTCAACACTCATGGTTACGAATCATTTGTAATTATTATTTATAAAACACTACTCCTAAGGATTTCCACCATATAAATGGTTAATGTTAACTATTCATTACTTATATCATAATATGAAAAATATACATAATAGAAAACTGAACTAAAAACATATTTTAATTCAAACAAGATTATTTTATAGTTAGGACTACATAACAAATTATATAATTTCTCATAGGGCAAACCCTTAATTCTATTAGGTACGCCATCACCAATAAATAGCAAATCATCAATGTATAAAACTAAGAATGTTATAGCATAAATTTTCTCTTTCTTATATATGCATGTGTTCACTAGAATTTTAGGCCAACCACGATAATGTGTTTAAGGGGTGATATAACAACGGTTATTAATACCCTAGATAAAAATTAAAAATGAAGAGATATTGTTATACTGAAAGGTAAAGAGACAAGTGTTTAGAGTGGTTCAATGAAAGATGGTCTACGTCCACTACGAGAAATATCTGATTACTTTCACTTCAATTACAACAACCTAGATTTCAAAATAATTATCGTACCAAGATACTTGAAAGCCAATGGCTTTCATTCCTTCTGAAGGGAAAATGCATGGGATATTTATAGTAGTTGAAACGGATGATGGATGGTTGAGATTGCACTATGAATCAGGAAAAAGGTATTCCTGACCATTGATCTGGTCAAACGGGCTGATGGAAGACAATTTGAAAGGTAGAAGGAATGTGCAGTTGAGATAGGAGCTATAGGGAAACCGTATAAGGCCCATGTTCTTTCTTTACGTGCATTTAGTGCATATTTACTATGGCGACATGCTGTGGGGGTACTATATGCTTTTTTAGAATTAGGCACATCGAGTGGTGCCTTTACCATTTACTTTTGCCTGCTAATGGGTAAGGATTGATGAGCCATCTGGTGTATAGCCAAAGATATAAAGAAATTAGAGAGTTGCTAAGGACCAAGCTATGGAAGACATGCCAACTCGAACGTGAAACAACGAGATGGACGGCCTAAGATTGGTCGAAGAAGGCTGTGGAGGAACCGAGCCAAAGATTATCTGGCTGATTATACCTTATCAAGTCAAGCTGGTTAGTCGCATGCCTGTAGTATTGTTAAGGAAGAGGTTGAAAGGGAGGTGGCCGACTTAATGAGATCAGTTTTGGGCCATATCAGTTAGCACATAGCTGAGAAAAATTCTTAAGTAGACGGACTAACCTGGAGCCATGCTGAGTATGGACCGACACAAGGGTGCAAGTTGTAAGTGAGGTGGGCTAGTGCGGACCTGGTCAGGTTATACGTAGGGTTTTCTTGGCTTGATGAATTGGCCGTTAAAGATACTTTAGTATGAGTCGAAAGGTTGTTAGCTTGATATGTTGCAATGTAGAGGAGCTGAAATGGACCCAACATAAGTTTGGGTCGGTAGTTGAGAAAGTCTCACTGGCTTGTTTCTAGCCTTGGCTATTTTGTAGTGGTTTGGCTTGGTTCCAAGCTAACCTGGCTTGGACAAGGCTAGGCTAAAAAGTCTTGAGCAGTTTATCTTTTTACTTATGAAAAAATTGAGTAACATTTCAGCTCTAAGTCTCTGCCATACATGGGTGCACGCTAGTCAAATCACGGAGACTCGCCAATTTACTACTCTGCCCTACATTTAATGTGCATCACATGTGGCTTTGCTATTGGCTAAGATGGTTGTGCTTCTCAGGATGTGGTAGAGATGTGTCACACTCCTACATGCTTGGTGCGGCACAACACTTAATTCCATTTTACAGTTGAGATCCTTTTTGTCTTTTTGAATATAATGGTGAGGATTGGAGGGGTAAGTTTATAAATACCCCCTTCCTTTTGCCATGAACCATAAAGATTCTACCAATTAAGTAACCCAAGAACTTACAAACTTTTCGTGGTTTTATACTGGTAAAAGCTACTAACTTCATCTTTCCCTTTCTCTCTAAGTGTTATTAAACATTTTTCAAACTTATGTTTGTTATGAAGAAGCTTTCTTAGTGCTGCTATTCTGAACGTTCATCATCATCTTGGATTGTTGTTCGAAATAGAGTTTTGATATGGATCTTGTTTTGTTGCTTGCTAGAGCTTGCACCCCTGTCATCTTTATGACATCGATCGATGATCGCTGTTATGTTAATGGTCTTGTTGGTGATGGTGAGTTTCCTTGCTATCTTACCCTGGGAGTACCGAATCTAGATTGCCTTGGATGCTTTAGTGCCTTAATAGAAAGAGTAGGGGCTGTCGCCTCTGCCTCTTATATTACAACTGAAGTCTCTGGTGTCTTTTTTGTGTCGCCGACTAGTAGCTTTTTGAGATCTCTCGCGAGATTCGATGTGAAAAGATGCAAAAGTTATAGTGCACCCCACTTCTATAACAAAATAACGGTTGGATGGAGCTAAGAGGATGGGTTTGCATTCTTCATCTGTGCATTTGAATCGTCTACGGTGTTCATGTAGGGCACCTCTTTCTCTTCGTTTTCTTCTTTTCAACTAGTTAGTGATAAAATATCTTTGTATGCCTAGCGAGGCGGGTGACATGTCCTTACTGTTTCATGATAGATGAAACATAAATTTTCTATGAAATTTGCTGACAACTTTGTTGCTCTATCTTTTATTGATTGTCGTTGTATGAATCATAAAGTAGCGTATCCCGAGTATCCAGCTTAGTCCTGTCAATATTTTTGAAATATTTCTTTATTAAGATAAATCAAATAGTAATGTGGGTTTATGAAATGGGATGAGCTCAGATGCAGACCATGTGCCGGCTAGATGCAGAATGAAGGGTAGCACCGACATGAGCAGGAGCACATGTTAGCTCATGGGTTCTCTTTCGTGATAAGAAATCATATGTAGAGTGGCGGACGGGCCCGAATCATACCGAAGCATATGAGGACTCGAATGTTCTCTTAGGTGACATGTCATCAGCCAAGTCGCCAGCCATACGTTGACTGCAGGTCCCAACACCAACTGGAGTGCATGACTGGCTCGAGAACTCTTGTATATGTGTTATATGATGATGAGATAAGTGGTAAGTGTCCCCCGTCCACTAGAACTTAGGATAATTTATTATCATAAATGAAAACTAATCTTTAGCGGTGGGCTTGACTTGTAAGCGAGCTTTGAGAAGAACGCTAGCTATTAAATCCAACCATCTTTAGATATGCAGATGGATGTCCGGTTGTTTTTGGACATGGCTGAAGGATAATAAAGGAACCTACATATTCGAATGAACCAGGAAGAGGGAAAAGGCAGACAAGGAAGTTGTTGGATGACCTGTTGATTGAGTAGGCCTCCCATTGGTAGGCCTTAACCCTTTAGGATAACATGCCCTGGCCTTGCAGTCCAGTGCCTACGAGGTGGAGGGACTGGTTTAGACCTAAACCACAATGTTGAATGGCTCTAGGACATGATCCAGCTACCTATGAGCATCAGGTAAGTTAGCTTGGATGGAAATAAGAGCGTGCCCCTTCCATGGTGCAAGAGACGCCTTTACTTGCACTAGTATGGCCACCATCACTTAATGAAGGTTGGAAGAGGATTGAATTTGTTGAGCAATTGTGGATCCAAACGTAGAATACATGCATAATTACTTTAACGTGGTTAATAGCAGTAGTGATGTGTAGGAACGAAAGGTTATCCATCGTAGCTACACATGATATTAAGACAAATTGAAATTACGATCCAAATGCTCGAAGGCATCTGTTTAGCAGCTGAACAAGGTGGTGGAACAAAATTCGTCGTCTTTACCACTAAGATCAGACATGGTGCAAAAGGTGCGTAAAGATTTTACAGAGGATAAAAACTGAAGAAAGTTGAGAGCTTTTAGGGGGCCCTCCTTCTAGTGCCAAAATGTTGATCGGAATTTAAGGCGACATTAAAAGTGTATTTGAAGAGTGATATCAGCGAAGATTAGTTACTAATACCCTAGTTAAAAATGAATAATGTAGGGATACTATAATGTTGAAAGGTAAAGAGACAAGTCTTTAGAGTGGGTTGAGCAAAATTAGTCTACGTCCACCATAAGGAATTTCTTATTACTTTCGCTTCTATTACAACAACCTAAATTGCAAGATAATGATCATACTAAGGCACATGAAAGCTAATGTTGTTCAACCTTTATGAAGGGGTAATGCATGGGGTATTTATAGCAGTTGAAATGAATGATGGATGGCAGAGATTGTGCTACGAATCTAGCAAAAAGCATGTTTGGATGTTGATCTAATCGAATGAGCTGATGGGAGATAGCAGAAAAATTAGGAATGTAAGATTGAGATGAGCGCCAATACGGAAACTGTACAAGGTGCATGTCCTTCCTTTACCATATGTTTTATTCATATGTATTATGGTGAGATGCTATGGGGTTACTATATGCTTTTTTTTCAAAATTTGGCACACTTGATTGTGCCCCTTACCATTTACTTTTACATGCTGATGTAGAAAGGATTGACGAGCTATTTGGGGGATAGCCGAACACATAAAGAAAACAAAGAGATGTTAAGGACCATGCCATAGAAGACATGTCGAGCTGGGCATGGCACGACAAGACAGATGGCTTGAGGTCGGTCAAAAGGTGCCAGGGTGAAGCCGTCAAAGATGAGTTGGATGTTGAGGACGTATAGAGTTGACCCGACAGGTCACAGGCCTGGAATGTTGTTGAGGACGAGGCTGAGCAGTAGGTGCCAGACCAGATGTGAGATAATAGGTATGGGCCACCTCGGACGAATTTTGTGCCATGCCAATTGGCACATAGCTGGGAGAGATGCTTGAGTGGATGGGCTGATTTGCAGCCATACTTAGTATGGATCGAAAAGAGAGATCTAGTCATAAGTGAGAAGGCCCGGTGTGGACTTGGTTGGGTTATACTTAGGTCTATCTTGTCTTGATGAATTGGTTGTTGAAGTCGCCTTCGGGTAAATCGAAAAAGGTTGTTGGCTTGATGTGCTACTTAATAGAATGACTGGAATAGACCCAGCTTGGGTTTGGGTTGGTAACTAAGAAAATCTGGTCGGCTTGTCTTTAGCCTTTGTTGTTTTGCGATGGATTAGCCTAGATTCGAGTTGACGTGGCCCGGACTGTGCCATGCTAAGAAGCCTTGATCGGTTTATTTTTTTTTACTTATGGAAAAATTTAGTAACAGCATGCTTCCTTTGTGTTTTGACAGAAACTAAACTATTTGATTACCTTATTAAACTATTTGTTCCAACTTCAAGATGTTAGCTATACTTTCTCTTCTAAATCAACATTTGGAAAATTGTTGTAATATCCATTTGCCAATTTTTATAGTCATAGTATGTGGTGACTCAAAAAGTAAAATCTGTGTAGATTTAAACATAGCGACTGGACAAAATATTTTTTCATAATCAATTCGTTCAGTTTGACAGAAACCTTTCGATTGACCTTGCTTTGTAGATCTCAACCTTTCCATTTGGATCGATCATTTTGTAAAGTACCATTTGCAACCGATGGGTTTTATACCTTTAGTTACATTTTCCAAAGTCCAAACTTTATTTTTGTATTTGTTACATCAAGCTATGAGGCAGAGTTTTTACTCTCTAAGGCATGTTCTCTCCATCAATGAATGACGCAATACATGTTTTTGCCATCAATGAGAAATCTATGGTATCTCTCTGGTGTGTGGGATTCCCTACCGAACCTTCTAACAGGTTGTGTATTTTTCGTCGATGTTTAAGTACTGTCTATGTATTGGGATGGAAGTTTTTAGATGTCATCCAAGTCTGCCAAACTGCCACTAATTTTTTATGAGAGAAATTCCTTTTTCAAAATGGTGGTATGTCTAGAAATAAAGGCTTTTTGTTTCTCGATATCATATAATACGTTTTCATGAGAATTTCTTAGATATCAAAAAACTTACACTAGAATGATATTGCCTCTAATTCATTGGGATTTACATTCTCAATATATACCGAACAACATCAAGCCTTAAGGTGATTAAGATGGGTTTTCTTCCTAATCCAAGACATATATGAAGTATTATGAATGGATATAAATGGTGATCTATTCAATATAAGTGTCGTTGTTTCAAGCACATATCCCTAGCACGAAAGAGATAAATCAGCATCACTCATCATCAATTGAACCATGTCCAGCAAGGTTTGATTTCTCCTTTTCAAAACATTATTGTGTCGTTGAGTATATAGAGGAGAGACTCGAGAGTGAATCCCATTATTTTTTAGGTACTCTTGGAGTTCGGATCCATTGTATTCACCCCCTCGATAAAATCAAAGATTTTTTATTTTCTTATTTCTTTGGTTTTCAATTTTGTTTTTTGTATTCAACCAATTTGTCATAGACCTCTTATTTGTGTTTTATAAGATACATATATCCATATCTAGAAAAATATTCGGTGAATACAGAAAGTATGAGGTTTCACCTTTGATCATTGTTGATATTGAACCATGTAATAACCCATCATCCATGACATCCCAATCCACATCTAGAAGTGGCACTGGCATCACGGATGCCTTCGACGTTGGATCGTTTATAAGGTAAAATATAAAATAGATCACAAAGCTTCCTATAATATTATACACATTCTGAAACTCATAGCAGAAGGCATAAAATATAATAATCAATAATACAATCCAAAACAAGTAAAATAAATAAATAAATTATAATATAAAATAAAATCCAACTGCAACATTTCTTTGTAATGGTAAAAGAAATAGTCTAATGTCTAGGAATAATTGAAATAAAATAACATATAACTAATAGATAATTAAATGCATGTCTCTGTCGCACCATTGTGCGTTTAAGCCACCATTAGTCCTCTTCAAAAAAATGGAATGATAGAGGGGTTCAGACAATATGTCTGGTTAGTGATACGCATAATATAATATATAATATTAATAAACTAGTAAAGCAACACTTATGCTTGAAAACTATATCTTAATCTGTGTCACTTGAACCAAAAAAATTAGCTAAACATGATATGATATTATAGTGATATCATATGCGAAGGTCTCACTAAAATCTATCCTAGGTAAAATCATATGCTCACGATTGACCCTAAAGTATCAACCTACTATTGCCAAATCGTAAACTAAGGACTCGGCTCCTCTAACTATGCCGTGATGCAAAATCAAATATCGAGGAGGACTCAACTCCTTGGACTATCATCTATTGAGAGCTCCCCAGACTATTGTATGTTGAGGATCCAATTCTTCGGACTATCGTATATTGAGGACTCAGCTCCATGGACTATCATATATTGCGATTAAGGTCAAATCCATGTTAGTCATACACATAATGGCCTGCGATACTTTTGGGATCAAGCCAAAACTTGCCATCGCCCTACTGTTTATGAAGATGCTAGATCAGTCTCTAACTCGTTGTCTCCATATGCTATTAGTGCAACCAAAGACCAATTTTCTCATATGTATAACGAAGCTGCCATAGTGGAACACCTCATAATGAACCTACTAAAATCAGTATTTTTGGAAAGTATCTCAAAATACAACAAGCAACATAATGAAATGTTCATCATTTCACTATGATAATGTTGCCATGAGCCGCACGTGAAACAGAGTTTGTATGAGAGAGCAAAAAGCATTTAAAGATAGAAGCAATATCATGATTATTTAATGACATAATTAATTATTATATTTTTTTAACTTTTCTGTTGTCCCACAGAACCAAGAATTTTTCGACACTGCATCTTAAAATCAAATCGACTATTTCCTTCTATCGCCCATATTGACATAATCGGAATCCTACCAATCCGTTACCCCTAGAACTCTTATGTTTAGCAATTTTTGATGCCACCCTGACTACTCCATTCGAAGCCACCACTAATAGTTTGATTCACCAAATCTGGCAAACTCCGATACCCAATGACAAATCAGACATAATTATGGCCATCTACTCGACCTTCTTTTCATATCCCTGGTCCTCGATCGTCGTATCATCGCCATTTCGCCATTGTATTAGAATGGATAATCCACGTTTGTGAAATTTTTGATGCATTTTATGATCAATCCGTACACCCGATGGACGTAAGGATGCCACAAGTAGGTTCACATTACCAAAAACTACAATTTTGAAATATAATATGTCTAAATTGGAATACTTTCTGACTTCACACTTTTTAGTTGGAGATATTAACTTTGGCTAATTACAACTGATAATAATCCACTTTGTAATTATTCAAGCCATGGCATAATTCATCTTAATTGGGTATATGTAAAAATTAATTTTAATTATGAATTTAACCATTTACAAATTGTTTAAGATCACAAGGGGTGGACTGTTACGTATTACCATTGTATACACAAATAAAATGAAACTCACTAGTCGATTAGCCGTGCATCCTCTCTGATGCAATGTGAATTCTCCTCCTACTTCATAGTCTAGAAATTCCCCACCTTTTAAACTCCAAATTTCTCGATAGCCTTGATTTATTTGCACAGCTCTCTCACTGGTGATCGAATTTATATATTAATCAGTTTGATTCATATTTGATTTTATGTGAAGTTGGAATGAGTTTTATTTGGAGATTAAATGATGGAGATTAGTAGTATGGTTTTTAGATTCAAATAGATATAGAGAATAAGATTTACATTGCTATTTATTGGTCGAAAACACTACAATTTGGACTAAAAGTTTAAAATTAATATCTTAAGAAAATGTCATTCCATTTGACCTTTTCTACTTTCTTTACTGTTTAACCAAATTTGACAAGTTATATATGTTTTCTAACCATACATGGCATTATAAATGTAATGTTATAGGCCCCAAGGCCTACTTCAAGCTTTTGTAAAAAAATTACTATTTTGCACTTTACGTATAATTACCGTTTTACCCTTTTTATTTTAATTATTTAATTTCGTAAAATTAAAATGTATTACATTCTCTCCCATTAAAAGAATTTCATCCCTGAAATTCCATGAGGCATACAATGCAACTCACTTTATAACATAAAAGATACTAAATAAAAATAGCCACATCCATCTTGCATCCATCACACAACATAAACTAAAACACAACCAAGGGTATATAATACATTTGATAGATAAAAATAGAATTATATGACGTGAGATGAGAGCAAATGCAGATAAATGAACCTCCAATATGAATGCGCATGCATTAATAACCAAAAAGTATGCAAACATCCCAGTATATGCATATATATATATTTGCATATACTAGGATATATATATATATATATATTTTAATATGTATGGGAGTCCATATATTTGTATCAAAGTTTAAGTAAATAACCACATCTATAAATACAATCATTAAACGCATATATAAAGAAAAATTAATAGCATATATATAATCATCAAACATAAATTAGAACATTTAAATACGGGTATCTATACTAGGTTGGAATGTGTGTGCACACACACACACATCTGTGCAGTTAGAGCCCAGCTATGGCCTTGAAAAATCCATGCCATAGCGCACAACGCTCTTCCACTACTACACAATTTCAATTCAGCACTACTAAATTGTAGATCTACCTTAAGCCCCTCTATTTTTCGCAACACCTGCTAAATCAAAGTTTTTTAGTACCTGATTTAGTAACATTAATATCAAAATAATGAATTAACTAGTTTTCTTTTAAACCAAATCAACAAAGTTAGGTTAAAGACGTAATTTTAAGGCATAAATGCTCAATATAAGTTCGAAACCTATTATAATCACTAAATTTAGTATACATAAATCATGACATTCTTTGCTTTTGTTATATAAGACTAAACAATATTTATTTTTCTTGCACAAATGATGTGAGAATAATAATAAATTAACTTTAAATATTTGGTTTTATATCTAAAGAAGCCTTTTGCACCTCTACTATAATATTTTGCACCTCTACCGCTAGAGCCGCTAAGCGCATTATTTGCACAGATACATATAAGTCAACTTGGCATAACTAAACTTGTATATTCCAAAAAAAGCAACCATAGAAACCAAAATAAGTCATAAGCATGCGCATACAATTAATCCTTGAATCTATCCATCCACATCTGTGTCAACCAGCTATCTAAAGCAACCATGCCAACAAATGATGACTAACGAGCCAAACCTACAAACTAACTAAAAAAGGAACTTACTGGAAGAGAGGTTGTGATGAGAAACTCAAATACTCTCCTTGAGTTCTCGGGTGCACCCATCTAAACCTTTTCCTTACTGTACATGAACTAATTTCATTTCTTCATTCCAATATCTCGTCATGTTCTAAGATGCGAATATGTTTGCAAGGTATTACATGCTCCGCCTCTCCATTCATCTCATCAAGCTAACTAGGATCTACGAAGACCGATCAAATCATCAATGTATGGATTAAAATGGGATAAAAAGAATGTGAGTGAAAACACGCCAACTATTCAAGAAGCCCACTCAAACTTTCCGACTTCCCTACTCTTTGTATAACCGGGAAAGGCCCAACAATTGGTGGCGCCAGCTTTTCCACATAACGTATCTAATAGTGAGTCCTTCGTTATACCATGCCACCTATTACAAGCTCTCTATGCAAACATATCCTATGCAATTTCCATTTCTTTGTGTATCACTAAGGTATCTACAATCATATAATGTCCAAGTATAACTTTAATTTAAATAGACTACACTATTGGGATATCTCAATCATAAACACCTAGTAACATATTCTACCACCTGGTTCTTCATCCTGGACCAGTAGAAAACCCTCTAAGTTGATTAATAGTTAGTATTCTTAGGCGAACCTCATACTCCATCACCGTTATATATATATATAAATATCATAAATGGATGACGCCCTATTTTTGGTGAACTTATTATTACTATAATGAACTCATAAACTAGGTTGTGCATGTTTCACTTATTTCACATGCGTTGAGCATAAAAAATAAGTTATTCATAAATGGTCACTATTTCAAAAAATTGAATTAATAAGATAGTTCTTTCAATCCAAATGATAGCTGAATAGAACTAATCTTGCCTCTTTATCAATTTCTTCCTAGTCACCAAATCTCGCCTTTCCTTAAAATTGCCATTGTACCTTAGTATGTACAAGTCAAGACATTTACTTCATATCTTAAAATCATAAAACACTTGATACTTCAAAAAAAAAAATGAAGTCCACATGCTTGGGAATACTTTTAACTAACATATGACTAGTGTACCATTATGTACATCGTTTACTCCAAAAACACTTTACATATAATTGCTTGATAGTTTATTCTCTAATATATAGCCCTTGTTGGCTCACTTCCAATGTATAACAGATAATGCAATCCAATATCGAATAGTTCCTTCCCCTACTACTAAAAATATTATGATGAGTTGCAAAATATCGTAGCCTCCCCAAAATCCATGAACTTCACATAGCAACATTGAAAAATGGATCGATGTCCTATCGTAATAAATGTGATGCTTAGCACCTATCACAATTAACTGCTGATATGTGATATCGATATCATGTCCAAATGATACACACCAAAGGGCTAAATCATAATAAAAATGGAAATAATTTTCCCTCTTTTAGTATTCTATTCATAACCATAACTCAATGAAAATATACTCAAGTATAACATAGATTAACAAGTAATCCGAAGCACCTACTATGAAATAACAACCAATACATGAGTGTACCATAATCCAAAACAAACACATTTATCGTAACACTAAACGATAAGTCTATATAACATCACTCTCCACAAACAAGTATAGTCATTCTCTACCGTCAACCACCTCATGAAAAAGTCTTCTATTATTCAATCTTTTAGGGATACTCTACCCTCATCTGCGCTCACATGCATCATAATGTCTTATGTGAGTATATATCAACCCTTAACATCAACATATTACCATTTGATTTTATATCTCTTTTCTATGACAAAATATTTTGGCTTGCTCTTTTCTTACTTTAACTTTTTGCAAAATCCCATCTCCCAAGTCATCTTTTGCTAAGCTCGATAACATAAACATTCAAAAAAAAATGTCACAAATGGTACTTACACCTTATTATTTGCAGAAAATTCAATTTGATACTCTACCCTTCCCACTTAAACATCGGTTGAAAAGGCCACCAAATTTCTATGCTAATTATTTCTTTAACCAAATCCTCCAACGCTTCACAAATCCATTACTTTGAACACTAGCAGATCCTTAGCACATAGGTATATAGACTATTCTACCTAGTTCACTATAATGAATTTAAACTTGTAGGCGATGTAATTCTTTTCTAACTCCAACCCTATTTTTTGATTTCAAGTGAAAATCACAACGATGTAATTCTTTTCTAACTCCAACCCTATTTTTTGATTTCAAGTGAAAATCACAATTTTCATTTTAGTTTTATATTAAAAACCATTCCAACTTCATGTTTTATAAACCTGGTAAGCTTTTAAAACTATAAAGTTCTCTACTAATTTTAATAAACTTTAGTAACGATAATAACATATTTTCTTCAAATTAAATTCTTTGAATTCTATTTAAATAAACTTTCAAATTTTTTTTACTTTAAACATTTCATGTTAAACCATTTCATCAAAAAACGTAACACAAATTTATTTTAATTTAATCATTTCATATCTATTCATAAGTCTCCTTATAAAACAATTGATGTAACTTTAATTTAATCTCTTCTCAACAATTCTTAAAAATATTTAACTCTTAAAACTTAATTATTTATAGGTTTAACGAATTAAGTATTAATTAATCAAAATATTATTATATTTGAAATAACATCAGTATTTTTTTGAAATACTCATACTTCATTTTTACAACATTATTTCACATAATTTATAACCATTTTATCATATGTAAGTAGATGTCGTTTTATTTTATAATAAGCCTATTTACAATACCTTTACATAATACCATGTAAATCCATGAGTTTTTTAAAGTTCAATTCTGGGTAATAACTATTTTCATATGAATCTTCAAATAATTTCCAAAATTATAAATCATTTATTAATACATAATTTCAAGAGTTTATATCACAAACCCTTCAATTTCCGTTTGAAAATACATACATATTAGAAAAAATACACAATTTTAAAACAATAAATTTTAACTCCTCTTTTCTTCAATTTAAATTCTATCTAAAATGGTTCGGTTTCAACACTGAAAAATAAACATGTAAAACATACCATTTCAAAATTTTCTTTTATAATTAAGAAATTTTCACAAAAGTGTAAAGAAAATATAATAATTTTTTCAAATTATGATAGAAATATTATAAAAGAAAGGACACTAGAAAAAAAAATACATTTTTACTTGTTAATTTACTTCAAAATATTCCTTTATCAAAAGAAAAGTGCACAACAAAATATAAGGGTATCAATGTGCCTTACACAAAAATCCTTTTAAAAATAGAAGCTTAAAATAAGGGGTTAATTTCAATACATTGAACAAACTTCAACTTCTATATTTTTCCTTGATATCTCAAACATTGTTATTTCTAACATTTTAAAGGAAGTTTTTAAAAAAATTTAAACACTTTAATTGGAGTAGTTCATAACTAACACTAGTCCAACTAGGTCATGCAATCTAACGAGGTTTCAAGCGCCTACGTTACGCCTTGTTAACACACACTTATTTTCTGTGGACTCAAGTGTGCTACTTTTTTCTCATTAGTCCTTAAGCACATTATTTACTCTATTTCTAGTCGATATAAGGACCCTTTACTAGCAACTATTTAAGGAATAAATTATAACTAACACGAAGGATTTATTTTTCACGATATAACTGCATTTAGTTTTAATAATTATCTAACTCATACTTGTTTACTTCTATAAGGGATAAACCCACAATCTCCCAATTGAGTCAAAACATATGGGGAGGACATATATATATATATATATATATATATATATATATAATAGAAACATACAAATATGCTCTCTAATGCGCTTTAATTTAGTAGGAATCACCTAACCTAGACTCTCATACCACACTAACAACCCGCCATCCACAACTTGTCGATCCACGTCTAGAGTGGCATTGGCATCAAGGATGCCGTTGACACATTTTTAAGTTAAAACATTAAAAAAAATATGAAGCTATCTCTAATATTCTACACTTTCTAAAAGTCAAAGTGAAATGAATAAAATATAATAACCAATAATACAATCCTAGATAAATAAAATAGATGAATAAAAAAATTAAATATCAAATAAACTCCAACTACAAGGTCTCTTTTTACTGGTGATAAAATAGTCTAATGTTTGGCAATAATAATAACAAAATAGTAGATAATAATAGATAAGCAAATGCACATCTTGGTGGAACCATCGTGCATCTATGCCACCACCAGTCCTCTCCATCGACATATAAGAATATAACAAAAAAACGATAGAGGGGGACAAACATATGTCTTGTAGGTGGTACACATCATATAAGTATATAATATTAATAAGCTAGTAAAATAACACTTAAGCTCAAAAATCATACCTTAATCCGTGTGACCTGTGCCCAATAAGTGAGCTGAACATGATAGATTCTATAGTGACATCATCTGCTAAGATCTCACTAAAACCTATTAGAATTAACCCTAGGTCAAATAATATGCCCATAATTGACCCTAAAGGCTTAACAGACTATCGCAAAATTATATATTAAGGACACAACTCCTCCAAGCATTTCATTATGCCAAATTGAATGCCGAGGACTCATCTCCTCGAACTATCATATATTGGACTTGGCTCCTCAAAGTATTGTATATTGGTGACTCAACTCCTCTAACTATCGTATATTAAGGACTCAGCTCCTCGAACTATCATATAATTGGGACTTGCCTCCTTGGACTATTGTACATTAAGGGTTCCACTCTTTGAACTATTGTATATTGAGAACTCAGCCCTCGAACTATTATATATTGATTATTAAGGTGAAGTCAATGCTAGTCATTCGCCTAATGGCAGGCGACACTATTGAGATCATGGACAAAAATCATCATCACTCTACCATTTAAGAAGCTACTGAATTAAGCTCCAATCCATTGTCGTCACATGCCATTAGTACAACAAACGACCAATATCCTTATACGTACACCAAAAGGCCCTACAAGAACCACCCGTAATGAATATACTAAAATAAGGCATTTTTCAAAAGTATCTTGAAACATAGCAAATAACATACTAAAACATTCCTTATCTCGTCACGATCACGATGCCATAAAATGCGCATGAAACGTAGGTCACATGTTAGAGATACAAACTTTTAAAGACATGAGCAAATTGTAATTATTTAATTAACTATTATATCCTTTTTTTCTTTTCTACTGTCACTGCAGTACTGAGAATTCCTTGGTATTTCATTTCAAACGCAATCGACCACTTCCTATAGCCATTGCACCGGTACAGTTGGAATCCCTCGATCCAGCCTCTATACTAAAAAACTTATGCCGAGCTATTTCTAAAGCCACCATAGCTCTGATCTTTGGCCACCTCGTTTAAAACCATTGCCCTTGATTTGATTCACCAAATCCTGAAAAATCTGACTTCTAACAAAAAATCAGGCATCAGCATGGCAATCTACTTGACATCCTCTTCATTTCCCCAATCCTCGATTATCATATTGTCACTATTTAATCATTTGATGAAAATAAATGGTCCATGTTCATTGAACTTCTGATACATTTTCAAATTAATTCGTACACCCGATCAATGAGAGAACGCCACTAGTGGGTTCATATCATTGAGAACTAGAATTTTCATATATAATATTTCTAAATCGAAACACTTTCATATTTCCCACTTTTTAATTAGAGAAAGATTAATTTCAACTAATTACAATTGCTAAAGATCCACTTTTTATCATCTAGCCATGACATACAACATCATAATTATGTGTGTGTATGTATAATCATCTTATCATTTGTAATTTGGTTTAAGATTATAAGGGGTGGATTACTATGTCTTATCAATATATATATATATATATATATATATATATATATATATATATATATATAGGAATAGGATGAATCCCAATCATCGATTAGTTGTCCTCTCTGATCCATTATGAATCCTTCGTCTTCTTCGCTGCCCAAAAATGCCTCACCTTCAAAACTCCAATTTCTCGACAGCATTGACTCTTTTGCTTAGCTCCCTCCACGGTGACCGATTTCATATATTAATTTGCTTAATTCGAATTTGATTTGATGCAAAGTTTGCTTGATCTTTTTTTGGAAATTAGATAAGGAAGATGACAGAGGTTAGTGGTAATGTGTTAGGTTAAAATAGAATTAGTGAAGAAGGTTTACATTCTTATTTATAGGTTGAAAACACTAATATTTGGGCTTAATTTTCGAAATCAATATATTTTGAAAATGCCATTGTGTTTGACTTCATTTAATTTCTAGCCGGTTTAACCAAATTCAACAAGTTATATATGTTTTCTAACTACATATTGCATTTCAAACGCAATGGGATAGTTCCTAAGGTCTAATTCCATATTTTGTAAAAATACTATTTTTCCTTAATGTAAAATTAAAATTTTACCCTTTTTAATTTAATTATCTAATTTGTAAAACTATGGGGTGTTACCGACCATGTACATCTATATGTATGAGTCCTATGAGTTCATTAACTAATTCTCTGCTCCTATTGAATGCGTACTTTGACATTTTACCTTTAAGACATGACTTAAAATTATCAAGTGATTCATAATCAAATGATGGTAGAAACCCTTAGTTTGTTATCTCATTAAACCATTTCTTACAAATATGGCATAGTCCTTACAATGCTAAAGAAAACTATCATTTACATTAGATGCATTATTATCTCCAGCTGTAAATATATGATTTAAATTAAGAACACAAATACCATTATATAAAACACCAAATTAAAATGATTAAATTCCAATAAAAATATTTATAATGTTATCTTTACAAATAAAACTATATTCTTCCTCTATCAAATGGGAGACGGATATTATTCTGGAAATAAATATATAGTTATTCAAAACTAAAGCATTTCCACTTCCTAATTTGACATGATATTTTCTCAAGCTTCTGTAGATATACTAGCTCCATTTGCAACTTGAATATTCCTACTCCCTCTAGTGGCAGCCCTCTTGCCCCTAATTTCTTATAAAGAATTATAGATATAAATTCTAGTTCTAGTATTGAAAAACCAACTTAAAGCACATACGGATAAGCAATTTTCTAGATAGATAATACCTTTAAGAGAAGATCTGATTCTTTTCCCTTTAGTTTCTTTTACTACTCTGGACAAATCCTCTTCTAATGTCCCTTCTTTGAGAAAAAGTGACAATCACCTTTCTCTTGAGGCGTTGACCCTTGCCACCCTTTGACTTACATTCTCTCTTCTTCGAACCTTTCGATGAAGAGCTACCCTTGACAATGAGCGTTGCACCTGGTTCCTTCATGTACATACACTTGGCAGTCCTTAACATATAATAGAGTTCAATGATAGTACTTCGACAAGTTAAACAAATCAAATTATGGAGCACTGACCCAAAAATCAAGTTGGTTTATAGCTCATTATCTAGACTAGTACCTAGCTCGACCAACCATTCGATGTACCCAATAATATTAACCACATGATCTTGGACCGACAAACCTTTACTCATTTTCCTATAGAATAGTTTCCATGATACGAGTAACTTGCAGTACGAGACTGCTCATAGTACAACTTTTTCTAGTGAGTGAATATTTCACAAATATTAATTTTCTCACGTTGCTTTGGAGGTTAGTGCTCATAGTGGGTGTAACGACCTGCCATTTCGTACCACTCAAATTGACAATAATCCACACATGTCGGACTTGAATGATGCAAAATAACAGATTGTAAATAAATTTGGAGCAAATGAAATCAAATACACAGAATCACAGACACAGAACAATCAGAATAACTCGCAGCGGAATATAAAAATAACATAGTAGTTCATGAAGCTATTATAACAGAGTCTCAAAACAAATGCATAATATCAGTCTGAAAAAAAATATAGAAATCCCAAATACATAGAAGTTCACTAATACATGAGGTAAACTAGAACAGCTGAAAAAGAAATAGATATATAGATAGATAGGCAGAATCTTCAGCAAAGACCAGCTCCAGAAAGAGAATCCAAAGTTGTGAATACTCAGGCTGACCCGAGCGTAAAGCAGAACACAAAACACTCGAGTCAGGACAATATATACTTATATAATGTAAACCAACTCAAGTGAACTGTAATAAGGTACAAGTAACTTAAAGGACGCCTGGGAGCGCCCATCCTCTAAGGATCCATTAAACTATTTACTATGTAGTAATATTGCGCTATTATAATAATGTCTATAGTAAAATAAACTTACTTTTAAATAGCGCTCCGGGCTACCCATATCACCCTTCACACATAATAGTCCCAGTAGTCCATCCAGTATCAGCGTATCTCCAAATCGAGAGACTACCCTAAATAATCCATGGGCTACGGGAGAAAAACAAACTCGTAGTAAGGCTCGGTATGGTAGGTAACACGGCACACAAGGCAATGCCAGGGTAGATATACCAATTACGCACAGAGGCTGGTCGTAACGCCGCAGCCGCATACGCCCACCTCAGAACACACTTCCATATCAAAATCGGAGGATGGTCATCTAATCAATCACAAGTAAGAGTATAGTATCGAAGGAATGTGTCCGACCAGAGGAGCTACCCCTTTTGGCCCGAGATCGCTCCTATTTTAGCCACCTTAAGCCAACTCACGGGAGTCAGGTCCACGTAATATACCTCGAAAACGTCGTCACCATCCTACTTCATTCTGGAAACTCCACCGCGTACACAGTTGTTAAAGTGGTTTTCGGTATCGACAGAGAGTATGTCCATATCCGATCCCGTTCTCTTTAACAACCAATCGTTGTTATAACCCGTAGTTATAATTTAAAAATCATAGTTTATACTCCAAAATAAATTAACATTTCAATTTCAAAACGTTATCAAAATAAAGATCTAATCATTTCCAAACCATTTCAACATATCAAAATATCATATCTTTCAAAATTCATTTCAAATCATTATTTGAATTCAAATCCAAATATACACATTTAAATATCCTTTTAATTCAAAGATATCATTCATTTATTATCATTTTTAATTGAAATATATCATTCATTTATTATGATTTCAAATCACCTTTTAAGTAGTTTATATTTAAATCAAAACAATTCATTTAACTATTTAAAAGTGAAGTCCTTATATTTAAAATCAAATATCCAGTTCCCAAAATTCTAGACAAATTCTGAGCTCATTTATTTAAATCAAAACCTCAAACATTCATTTCAGCCTACCGCAACACTTAACAAGTGCTACTGTAGCCCTTTATTTAGTTTCAGATTTTAATTATCTTTCTGCTATCGCAGAACTTACCAAGTGCTGCAATACCACTTAGTTATAATTTATACATAGTTCATTTGTATCAACCACAGCACTTACAAAGCGCTGTAATATCATTTACGTTAGAAATAATAGCATTTCATAATACCGTTAATTACATTTCCAATATTCAATATTATTTCACAAACAATTATCTTTTTTTTATTTCAAACATATAAAATCATATAATTTCACCTTTAAAACCATCATTTAATTTTCCTTAAATTCATGATTTTATAAGGTTAACTTTCCATTCAAAAATCAATATTTAATAATAATTCACTTATTAAATTTCAACATTCAAATTTAAATTCATTAAAACAAATTTTAACTTAATACTTGAGTTTAAATTTTCAAATATAACTTATTTTCATTTTATTTACTTAACTTCAAAATTCACTTTTAAAACAAAATTCATAAATTCCAATTTAAGTTATATTTCCAAATTTCAACTGAAATATTCATTCATTTAACATTTTAACTTTATTCAAAAATCATTAATATATATAAAATCATTTTAAATTAATTTTAATTCAAATATCATAAATTTATGATATTTCCATATTTACCTTAAATTCCATTTATAATTAAATCAAAATTCCCAAAATAATTCATATTTCAAATTTCTACTTTACCATTTATTTATTTCACTTATAAATTTTTAGAAAATCGGTAATACTTTACAAAAATCATTTTTAGTCAAGTTTAAATAAAAATATTATAATATTTACATTTCAAACAGATTTTAAAATTTTTAGAAAAATATAATTTAACTACGTGTCTGTATATAATTTTCTAGCCTAGGTAAAGTGATGCGGGTAATATATCATTTCAACCGGTAATTTACAAAGAAAACCGAGTTTTATCATTTCAAATCCGCAGTCCCAAGTAAATGAAATAATTTGAAAATCATTCAGGCCTATCATTTCAGCCCATAACGATTTTCCCCTATTCTAAAGTCCGTTCGGATATGTATCATTTCAACCCTTAGTGATTTTAATCTAAAGGGAACATGCAGTGTGATAAACTAATATAAATAATAGAAAAACATAATATAACAGTAACAGATGATATAATAGGTGTTTAAGCATGGGTGAACATCATATGATCATATCATAGCAGGTGTAACGTGGTGATGCATTTTACAGATTCAAATGGTATCAGTTTACAAATCATATATGTATAAACTGTCTGGTGAGAATAACTCACTGGTATAAGCTGGAGATGGCAATAAATGAATGCACAACTGAGATCCACAAAAGCATGATAGCATGACAAAGAATCGATTTTGAGAGAGCCAAAGATTAATTGCCTTGAACACATTCAAACAAGACAATACAAACAACATAAGTTTCAACCCAAAATACGATTAAACAATGGTAGAAATGAATGCATAAATCATCTCCAAACCACTTGCACTTGCCTTCTACAACATATGCCTCAGCCCTAGGTTGGAAAGGCATGACTAAAGCAAGGACTAGGATCTGGTTTGGGTTCATAAGAGGTCGGCCTAGCATAGGAAAACATGGTGCAAAGTTTAGTGCATGAATTACACAAGCTATAAGGCAAAACAACCATGATTCAATGCACCATTGGGCTCGGCCAAAACAAGGCCAGGCACGGCTAGGTCAGCAGTGGAGTCAAGGAAGACATGGAAGTGTGTTTCAGGTCAGCTATGGGTGGTGGAGGTGGAGTAGGTGGCGGCCAAGGGGATGGTTGAAGGTGATGGTGATGTATGGTGCTCGGCTAGGCATATAGGGTGAAGTTTGTTCAAGTTTTGGTGGAGTTTGATCAACTATAGTGCACGGCCGATGGCTTGGGGCTGGACTGGAGGAGGAGGTGGGTGGTTCATGTGGTGGAAGAGGCAGCCATGGTGAAGGAGTGGAGATGAGCCGTGCTACAAATGTGAGAAGGCAAGTAAAAGTCAACATAAACAAGTAGAAAAACAATGGAAAAGGAAATAAAATTTACCAAACTTCTTTGCTTTAGAAATGGCCGTGAATTTTGTGAGTTGAGAAGGTTTATGATATGCGTGAAAATGAATAAATGAAGTCGGCTGAAGATAGTATAAGGAACAGCCAAAAATTGAAAGCAAATGTTGGTTGAAAATTGAAAAGGTGGAATCCAAAGAGACTAAGCATACAAAAGGTTTCAAACTCTTCATGTATCCAATATTTTTTTTAAAATTTTATATAACTGAAAAATATATATACATTTTGATAAAAATACGAAAATTTATTAAATAAACAGAAATACATAAATAAATATTAAATATATATAATTAAATTAAGAAAATAACAAAGAAAATGTAAACTAGTCTTGAAAATTTGAAAATAAATGGAACAAACCTTGGAAAATTTTTATGTACTTGAAAAATATTTATAAATAAAGATAATAAAACAAAATAAAAATGATTCACAAAAATAAATAATTTTTTTAATTAAATATAATTTAAATGAAGAAAATAGCGGAAAAAAAGAAACTAGCCTTTAAAATTAAATTCAACAAGCTTTGGAAAAATTCAAACGTCACTTTAAAAATATTTAAAAGACAAAAATATATGCAACATAACATATAATACAAATTTGAATAAGATATGACAAATAAATAGATTATTTGTATAATTTAAAATAAACAATATTGTTAAATAAAACAATTTACACCCAATATTGAAAAAACATAACTTTCACAATATAACTCCGTTTTCAACGAAACAAAAAGCAGTATTATCAAAATTTAATCTATTTTCATAATAGAAGATAAAATTCAAAAATTTAAATATTTAACTTTAAAATTTAAAATTCAAAGTTTAACCATATTGACCAAAGATTCAATTTTCTGAAAAATATTCAATTTTATTCAAGTTTGGAAATATAATTCACATAATAATCAAAATTTATATTTAAATAACAAAATTTATTCATTTTAATAAATAACATAATGTTTTTAAATCAAGAAATTCAAATTAAAAGAAATAAAATATATAATAAAATAATCCTCAAATAAAGTGTTGTTACACTCTCCCCCACTCAAAACTTTTCGTCCCCGAAAAGGAATGAAGTACGGGAAATACAGAATAGAATAATTGAATGACTAAGAAAAAGAGAAAGAAAGAAAGATTTCTATTGATCGCATCAATCATGACTGGATCAATAGAAATTCCATTACTACAAACAATATGCCCAAGGAATCGGATTTCATCTTTCCAGCAATGGCATTTAGAAAATTTATTTAGCACTGTCCGAAAACAAGATTCATCAAATCAACAAAGCAAGCAAGGGCATTAGTGAAACCAAAAAGGCATGACTAACCATTTATAGAACCCATTCCCAGAGTTCCAGGAATAAGATCAATACGAAAAGAAATTTCCCGCTTAGGAGGTAGAGCAGTGACTTCACCAATATATTGGGATAGAATCTGACTACAGGAGTCAAATGAAGATCACCATTAAAGCAATGATCAGAATAGAAAGGTTGCACATGCTTACAAATCCTATGAAGGTTTGCGGAGCCCCAATTGGATTTGAAACACATAAAAGAACAGAAGCAAACTCAGGAGAAAGGAGATACTCAAACTTATCACACAAATCAACAGAAATAAGACTATGGAAAAACTCTAGTATCAAATAAAACATGAATATTATACAGAAATAAAGAAAAGTTGCACTGAAGAGTACCTTGGTCATCACTAGGAGTAGGAGCAGGTGGAGGAACTGGAGAAGATGCAGATGAGACAACAAATATACCAGAAGGCTTAATATCAGAGGAGGAGGAACAACTGCAAAAGCTAAGGTAGGACAGCTATTGGCATAGTGTCCCTTCTGATTACATCTAAAGCAAGTGATGGCAGAAAGGTTAACAGGTTGCCTATGAGAAGGAGGAGATGAAAAAGATCCCAAACCCGAATTCTTGAGCCAATTCTGCTTCTACTGTTGGAAATTAGGCTTTCTCTTCCTAGAATTGGCAGAGGAAGACCGAGATGAAGGAGTACCATTAGGAGCAGGAGCAGGAGTAGGACCCTTAGAAGTAGGGTTCTCATAATGGATAGCCATATCCATAAGCTGGGTGAAAGTGCCATGGACATGAGAAATGATACGATCATAATACTCGGGACGAGCACCATATATGAACTTCTCATTCTTCTTGAGAGGAGTGTCAATCAGGCTAGGACCGAACTTAGAAAGTTCGTTGAACTTCCTCTCATACTCAGCAAAAGACATGGTACCCTATTTGAGATCCATAAATTCATGATAAAGTTGAGATTTCCTGGCTTCGGGCATCCATTTTGCCACAAAAGCCTCTCTGGAAAGATGATAGATGAACATAGAAAAGCGCAAAAAGATAGAAAAATAAAATTCAAAGGAACACAAGAAGATACCTAAACTGTTCCCAAGTAATATCAGCTTTGACGGTGTTATCCGTGACCTGTGCAGTTAATGCGTTCGGTAGATTCAAAGCGGTGGAGGTGCAAAAAGACATCGCGAGGATACAGCGAGGATATAGCGGGATATAGCGGATGACTCTAAATTAGAATATAAAACTCGTACTTAATGTTTTTACAAATATATAAATGGTAATTAAATGAAAAATTATCATTCAATTGAATTATAAATAGTACATAAATAATTTTAGATAAAAACATGTGCGAATATACTTTAAATAAACGAAAAAATATTATATAACATAATTGAATTTGGTAGGATATTATAGTATTTTCATTTCTGAAAATATATTAAAAATTAAATCAAATAAATTAGTTTCATAATTTTATAATGTATAAAAGCAAATTTTCAATTCATTTTATTAAAAAAGATATAGCGGGAATAGCGGAATATAGCGGAAATAACGGGATATAGCTGAAATAGCGGGGATTAAAGCGAAAAGGCTATATTCTGGGGTTATATGGAAAAATCATAGCAGTAGAATTCCGCTATGAGATATAGAGGGTTTGTAGCGGGGTAATAGCGGGGCATTAACTACACATGCCATGACAAACTCCCACCAATCTAGAGCAGACTCATGCAACTGCCAAGCTGCTAACTGATGCTTCTGGGCATCAGTAATATCAAGACTAGTAAATATCCTCTCAAGACTTCGCAACCATAGCTGAGCCTCAATGATGCTCTTTGAAAAGGTGAATGGGGTTCCACCAAGTTCAGAGAATTTCTTACAAAGAACAGTGAATCTAACAGAAGCAACTGGCTAAGGAGCTGGGGCAATACCACGACCCTTACCTCTGGCATTTCCTCGATTCATCCTGAAAAATATCAAGAATGAATTTAGGACAAGATAAAGACAAGCCAAAGATAAATTAAGATAAGACAAAAGAATTCACTTGGATGAATATCCTAAAGAAAGAAAAATCTAACATGGTAGATATAAAAGGAAGGAAGTTAGAAAACATTTGAAAAATCCTTTAAAACAAGAAAATTTTTATATCAAAATAATCTTTGAAAAATCTTTTGAAAACAATTTGAAAAATCATTTTATACTTTGAAAATACGTCTCTCACAAAGAAAGTGATTCTGAGATTGATTTCACTCATTCTATGGTATTTTTACCCTATCTCTAATGAGTTTTTGCTCCTCAGGCAATGGTTTGCTAAAAACCAAAGCTCTGATACCAAATGTAACGACCTGCCATTTCGTAACATTCAAATCGACAATAATCCACACATGTCGGACTTGAATGATGCAAAATAACAGATTGTAAATAAATTTGGAGCAAGTGAAATCAAATACATAGAATCACAGATACAGAACAATCAGAATAACTCGCAGCGGAATAAAAAATAACATAGTAGTTCATGAAGCTACTATAACAGAGTCTCAAAACAAATACATAATATCAGTCTGAAAACAACATAATGGAAATCCCAAATGGATAAAATTTCACTAATACATGAGATAAACTAGAACAGCTGAAACAGAAATAGATATATAAATAGATAGGGAGAATCTCCAGCAAAGACCAGCTCTAGAAAGAGAATCCAAAGCTGTGAATACTCTGGCTGACCGAGCGTAAAGCAGAACACAAAACACTAGAGTCAGGACAATATATACTTATATAATGTAAACCAAATCAAGTGAACTGTAATAAGGTATAAGTAACTTAAAGGATGCCTGAGACCGCCCATCCTCTAAGGATCCGTTAAACTATTTACTATGTAGTAATATCGTGCTATTATAATAATGTCTACAGTAAAATAAACTTACTTCTAAATAGCGTTTTGGGCTACCTATATCACCCTTCACACATAGTAGTCCTAGTAGTCCATCCTGTATCAGTGTATCTCTAGATTGGGAGACTACCCTAAATACTCCATGGGCTACGGGAGAAAAACAAACTCATAGTAAAGGCTCGGTATGGTAGGTGACACGGCACACAAGGCAACGCCAGGGTAGATACACCAATTACGCACACGGGTTGGTGGTAACGCAGCAGCCACATACGCCCATCTTGGAACACACTCCCATATCAAAATCGGAGGTTGGCCATCTAATCAATCACAAGTAAGAGTATAGTATCATAGGAATGTGTCCGACCGGAGGAGCTTACCCCTTTTGGCCCGAGATCGCTCCTGTTTTAGCCACCTTAAGCCAACTCACGGGAGTCGGGTCCACGTAATATACCTCAAGAACGTCGTCACCATCCTACTTCATTATGGAAACTCCACCGCGTACACAGTTGTTAAAGTGGTTTTCGGTATCGACAGAGAGTATGTCCATATCCGATCCCGGTCTCTTTAACAACCAATCGTTATTATAACCCATAGTTAAAATTTAAAAATCATAGTTTATACTTCAAAATAAATTAACATTTCAAATTCAAATCTTTATCAAAATAAAGACCTAATCATTTCCAAACCATTTCAATATATCAAAATATCATATCTTTCAAAATTCATTTCAAATCATTATTTGAATTCAAATCCAAATATACACATTTAAATATCTTTTTAATTCAAAGATATCATTCATTTATTATCATTTTTAGTTCAAAGATATCATTCATTTATTATCATTTCAAATCTCCTTTTAAATACTTTATATTCAAATCAAAACAATTCATTTAAACCATTTAAAAGTTAAGTAATTATATTTAAAATCAAATATCCAGTTCCTAAAATTCTAGACAAATTTTGAGCTCATTTATTTAAATCAAAACCTCAAACATTCATTTCAGCCTACCGCAACACTTATCAAGTGCTACTGTAGCCCTTTATTTAGTTTCAGATTTTAATTATCTTTCTGCTATCGCAGCACTTACCAAGTGCTGTAATACCACTTAGTTATAATTTATACATAGTTCATTTGTATCAACCACAACACTTATGTGACGCCCCACCTCTATACCTACGCTAGCCAAGAACACTACGGTGTAATGCTGTCAACTAGCACAGAGGATAAGGCTGTTGAGGAGCGACCATCTGTATAATTGCTTTGTGCGAGTACCGATATGCCAGATAAAAATATAACTTTTCATCTCAAGAGGAAATCCGACATACCGACACAAACTCAAAGATACTACACAGTGGCTAAAATATCTTCGGAAACAAATATAGAAATAAACATAACATAAATCAGTCACAGATAATTCATATCACAAAGGCGGAAATAGATATGAATATTACACATGAAAGTGTACATCAGAGTAGTGGTCAACAAGATCCACAATATCAAAAAGAATAGATACAAGTGCTAGACAAAAGAATAAGTATACATCATAGAGTCTGTATCTCAAATGTATATAACAAAAACTACTAAACTAAAGTAGTTAACCAAAAGATCAGATGAAAGTCCGATAAGGAGCCAAGCAGAAGCACCTGTAAAATCTCAGTCTGACCCGAGTATTATTTAAGAAGAAAATAATAAACGGATCAGTCTAGCTATAAATATCAGATGAAGTGATATATAAGAAGAGGTATGACACAAACATATAATAATCACAATGCCAAGTTGTAATAAATAAGTAATTGAAAATCAACAAGAGATTAATCAATATCACAATAATCTACTCAAGATAAAAAGGAATGTCATACTCCTAATTTCATTCACCAAGCCACAATAAATGACATATATATCAATGCCCATCGTAAAAGTTGGTGAAACATATATTTCAGAAATCAACACACGAAATCCAGAAATCACAATAAAAAGGATGGCCAAGACATTGATGTAGTGCAAACGGTACATCCAATGAATCATAAAGCAAAGGCAATGATGTAGTGCAAACGGTACATCCAATGAATCAAAAGCAAAGACATCGATGTAGTACAAACGGTACATCCAATGAGTCAAAATCAAAGACATTGATGTAGTACAAACGGTACATCCAATGAATCAAAACACGTTAAAAGTACATGGGATGCCAGCCCACAAAGAATTGAGACGAAGCTCAATGAATTGAGGAACAGTCCTCCACACAGACAAAGAGACATTGCATATTTCTAGTCTAAACCACAAAGATTATCGTCATGATCAAAGAGAAGTGTCAATTACAGTAAGCTAGTAAATATATGAGCTTAGCTTCATGTCCCATAACCACTAGCTTAACTTAAATATTTACGAACAAATTGTAGATCTTCACTAGAAAATTGTCACAAGAGATTCAATCGAACAAGTCCAAGAATTAACCGACGAAGTAAACGCAAGCGTTTCATACCACTCGTTTTACTAAGTCGTTTAATTGGATTTCTCATACGAGTGAGGTAAAGGTTTGTATATACTAATAGATTGGAAAACGGTTTTATAAACGAATTTGGTATTAAAATAGTATTGAAATCGTTTGAGGAAAGAGTTTTGATATTTACTACTAGTATAGAAAACCTTTATATTTTTAAGTGACAAATCATAGAAGTGATTGTAGAAACAATCAACTCATAAAGATTCACATTCAAAGACGTGAATAAAATCCAAAGAAATCGATATCAAATCCATCAAAGTGGATATATCTAAAATTCCCAAAGAAAAGGTCATCAAAGTCGATAATAAATGACAACAACAAAAGGGAGACAACACGAATCGATTAAAGTTGGAAATTCAAACGAATTAGCAATATAGGCTAATCTGGCAAATAGTAGCAGGTCGGTCGACCGGACTCCCTGAGTCGGTCGACCGAACCAGAGGTTGGAAGTGCTCGGGGCACCAGGTCGGTCGACCGGCCCAGGGGGCTCGGTCGGCCGAAGGCTGTAACCAGCACTTCCAAACAGAGGCAGGAAGTGCCTGGACTACAGGTCGGTCGACCGGCCCAGGGGGCTCGGTCGGCCGAACCTGTAAGCTTCCACTTCCTACACTATTTCAAAAGAGGTGCAACTCTCGATCAAATTGCAATCGCACGAGTAACGGCGCTAAGGGTTTATGCCAATCGACTACCCGACCCAATATGCTCCTCGATGCATCACCAAAAACATGTTCAAACATCAAAGTTAGGATTTTTAACGAATTGAACTCAAAACACTAAAAATTGGAATATTAACAAAAGCAATCCAAATCAAAATCAAATGCACATGAATAAGCGTTAGGAATTCATACCTAACAATCGAAGAGAATTATAAGCATAGATGTGAGATTAAAAATCTCACCTTTGAACCCAAATCAATAAAGAAGAAGCTTGAAAGCAAATGGAAATCAGCCACACTTCAATCTCAACACTAGAAGCTTGAATCTAAGCTAAAAAGAGAAACATTTCCCAAAGTTAGGTTTAGGAAATTTCTGAAATCAAAGAGAGAATGAGTTGGAGAAGATGAAGAGAAAGCTTACCAATGGGTTCTCTTGAGTTTGGAGCTAGAAGATGGATTTGCTAATGGAAACTAGGGCTTAGGTTTTCCTAATTCTTTTTCTCTTCCCCCATTTTTGATGAAGCTTGAATGTATTAGGAAATTATGAAGTAATGAAGAGGAGAGGGGTTGGGACTGAATACATAAGTGGGGTTATTGGGCTTAGCCCAAACCAAAGCCCTAAGTAAAAAGTGGCAAAAATCAACTTTCTCCAAACATATCGAAGCTTATACTCAAAAAGGTCGCAATCGTCATTTTGAACTCAATGGGGATGGTCTCGAGTCTCAATTCGACTGTTTGCACAAAGTAGCTTTTCGGACCACAATCCGATGAACGGTGAAATATTTAAATAAAATATTTAAATATATAATCGATAAATATGCGGGTTGTTACAGACTCCCCTCCTGAAAGAAATTGCGTCCTCTCAATAATTAAGAAGGAAATATATAGTAACAACCGTGGAAGCATATTAACACAAAAGAAAATTTGAATCAAGAAGTCCACCATAAAGAGCACGAAGGAGTAAATCCGAAAGTTTTCGTTCGATGAATTCTCAAGATTTCACATGAGCAATCCTTAGGATTTGAGAACCATTGAACTTTTATCAAAAAGAATATCTTTATATCGAAGGCGCTCAACCTCCAAAGCAATGATGCGAATAGAATGTTGCTCAAAAGTCAAATTTGGTGAAACTTCAATCCTTCAATAACACCGGGCTCAAGAATAAAAACCGGAAACATAAAAGCATTTCCATGGTTAAAAGACGTGGAAAACGTCAAGAATAGCAGAAAGTTGAGCCGGTGCAACGGCGTAGTACAAATACGGTACGCCCGAGAAACTAGAAACTCGAATAATTTGGAACACCGACGTAGTACAAAGACGGTACGTCCAATGAACCAAAAAGCCAAGTCATTGATGTAGTGCAAATGGTACATCCAATGAATCAAAAAGCGAAGACATTGATGTAGTACAAACGGTACATCTAATGAATCAAACAGCAAAGTCATTGATGTAGTACAAATGGTACATCCAATGAATCAAAGCCACTGATGTAGTACAAACGGTACATCCAATGAATCAAAAGCAAAGACATTGATGTAGTACAAACGGTACATCCAATGAATCAAAAGCAAAGACATTGATGTAGTACAAACGGTACATCCAATGAATCAAAAGCAAAGACATTGATGTAGTACAAACGGTACATCCAATGAATCAAACAGCAAAGTCATTGATGTAGTACAAACGGTACATCCAATGAATCAAAGACACTGATGTAGTACAAACGGTACATCCAATGAATCAAAAGCAAAGACATTGATGTAGTACAAACGGTACATCCAATGAATCAAAAGCAAAGACATTGATGTAGTACAAACGGTACATCCAATGAATTCAAGCTCAAGTAATTTGGAACACCGACGCAGTACAAAAACGGTACGTCCAATGAACCGAAGCCCGAATGATTTCGGAACACCGACGTAGTACAAAAACGATACGTCCAATGAACCGAACACAATAAAAGGACATCGTACGCTAGTCCATAGAAGAAATGAGATGAAACTCAATAAAACGAAGTACACCAAAATGCCCGATGAACTTGGTAAAAAGATGATTCCATTTCGACATCATCAAAGAATCAACACCTTATTGCCTATGACAAAACATATTGGCAACACGATTTCCCCTTCGGGAATAAAAAGAATATCAAGACCATAAGATGCTAGGAACTCGAGTCAACATGCAGTTCCTTAAGGGAACATAAATATTCCAAAGATTTATGATCGAGGTAGAGAACAAATTTCTCATCCAAATATGATGATGCCAAATTCCAAAAGCAAAAACAATAGCCGAGAGCACTAGATCATAAGTGGCATATCTAGTCTCGATAAGCTATAATGATTTAGAAGCACAAGTGATAGCACGTTCTCTTTGGCAAGAGAACGGCATCCAAACCAATACGACTAGTATCGGTACAAATAGCAAAGTCTTGGTTCCCCTTCAGGAATCACAAGAACAAGAGTATCGAAAGGAAGAGTTCTTTTAGATAATCTTCTTTCTCGAAAAGCTAAAACTTTCAAAATCACAATTATTTCAATGTAAAAATATTTCTAGAAAAATTTACAATTTACAAGTCAATATATCGTGTCTGATTGTCACATCAAAGCATTTAGGAAATTCCTATCGATAACGTTGATCAAGCGCATCAACCAAAATTCTTAAAGCACTCAACGGGCAATACAATCACAAAATCATCTTTTATAGGATAAATAAATCTCTTAAAAAGTTTTAAGAATATTCTTAGTTCGTTTCAAGAATAAAATCCAGTTTTACTTATAAATAAATCTTATGAAAAAGATTTGCAAAATTTTAAATTACTATTTTCATCCAAAATCAATAAATACGAGAATGGTCTCATCGAAATATTCATAGAATATTCGATTTATAAAATGGATGAAATAAGCTGGACAAATTGAATGACATAATAAGTCATTCATAAGAATCATAACGAGTGCGGAATGCGGTAAGTGGAATGCAAACTTCCGCAACTCGTAGCAAATGAAAACCGGTGATAAGGTCAAATTGAAAAGACCTTAGCACCACTCAAAAGATTGCTTAGGAGATATTCCTAAGACAAACTCAAAAATACTGGAAAAGTTTCACAAATTATTTAGATAAGAGAAATAATACTTTCCTCACCATAAGGGCTTAAAGAATAAAATGATGCCATCAAATTGGAATCAAAATCACAAAGGAAAAACAGAAATCTGCTTAACAGATAGAAAATGTCGAAGATGAAGAGTCAACTCAGAAAATAGGATATAGGCTTCATAATGATTAAGCCAATCCTATCGTACAAATCAATTCCGGAGCCTAAGAAAAAATATCGGCTCGGAAAGAAAAATCATATAAAATAATTTTCGACATCAAATAAAAGCAAATTGAGTGTTGCAGATCTACCATCCGGATTCGCAATCCTCAAAGAAGTCATCAAGCCCAAAATATTCAAAGAAAAAGAATCGACAAGTTCTTTTAATATAAAATAGTGAGCCATATCAAAAAGAACTCAAATAAGAAGATCACGAAATAAAACAATGCCATCAAGGATTGAGTGAAAAATACCTTGACCAAGAGAAGACTTGCTAGGGGCTTGCAGCTTTCCTTCTCTCTTGTTTGGAAGCTTGGGACACGAAGATAAAAGATGGCCCGAACCTTTGCAATACCGACAAAAGAGGGGTCTCGGACACTCCCTTGCATAGTGGTTCGTGGAACCACAATTGTAGAATTGTCCACGACTAGAGGTAGGTGCTTTTGCTACCGGGGTTTCTTGCCTCCCTTTCTTATTAGAATCGGGGCCTTTGGATTTAATAGGCCTCTTCAAATTATTGTCGAAGTTCTGTTGGGCACGCACAACTTCAACATCGCCTTCATTATCGGCCTCTTCAAGACGAAGAGCGATATCAATAAGCTGATCAAATGAAACTTCAAGTTTCAGAAGTAATGGCTTCTTAAGATTCTTATTCAAGCCATAGACAAATCTCTGATTTTTCTTCAATGGGGTGTTGATGTATTCAACCCCGTATTTGGACAGAGATTCGAAAGATGCGACATAGTCTGTCACAGAAGATCCACCTTGAACAAGGTCAATAAAACGCCGTGCTAAAGTTACTTTTTCAGCCTTCGGCACAAATTTCAATTCGAATCTTTCCCGGAATTGCTCCCAAGTGAGATCCGCCTCAACGATTTCAGAAACTAAAAGCTCATACCAATCTAACGCTCTTTCTTGGAGCATGCTAGAAGCCACTTGGACTCGATGAAGGTCAATAAGATTCATGCGAGAAAAGATACGATCGCATGATTTGAGCCAAGCTTGAATTTCAATAACACTCTCGGATCCTTTGAATGGCCTTCCACCCAAATCGGTATAGTCTCTGCACAAGCGTGCAAAACCGGATCTAGGATGAGTAGGCTCTGGAATGGGTCCGGCTACTTGAGCGTTCTTTACTAAATCAAGAAGTTGCTGGGCAGACATAAATACTCCATCCTGGGGAGTAGCACTAGATTGACCGGCGCTGGGACGGCCTGGTCTAACCATTTCTCCTCTTTAAGAAAGAAAGAAAGAAGAGGGAAAAAGTTATTCTCAAGATAAATATCAAGCAATCTTGATAGATACAACAAGGAATCATAAAAGAAGATAGGATTAGACGGTACGAAGACTCGAATAAAATCCTAAAGCACGACTTCTAAGATGGACTTAGGACGATGATCCTTGTTATAATATTCCATATTGTTCCGAAGTTTGGCTCTGATACCAAGCTGTGACGCCCCACCTCTATATCCACGCTAGCCAAGAATACTACGGTGTAATGCTGTCAACTAGCACGGAGGATAAGGTTGTTGAGGAGCGACCATCTGTATAATTGCTTTATGCGAGTACCGATATGCCAGATAAAAATATAACTTTTCATCTCAAGAGGAAATCCGACATACCGACACAAACTCAAAGCTACTACACAGTGGCTAAAATATCTTCGGAAACAAATATAGAAATAAACATAACATAAATCAGTCACAGAAAATTCATATCACAAAGGCGGAAATAGATATGAATATTACACATGAAAGTGTACATCAGAGTAGTGGTCAACAAGATCCACAATATCAAAAAGAATAGATACAAGTACTAGACAAAAGAATAAGTATACATCATAGAGTCTGTATCTCAAATGTATACAACAAAAACTATTAAACTAAATTAGTTAACCAAAAGATCAGATGAAAGTCCGATATGGAGCCAAGCAGAAGCACCTGTAAAATCTCAGTCTGACCCGAGTATTATTTAAGAAGAAAATAATAAACGGATCAGTCTAGATATAAATATCAGATGAAGTGA
Source organism: Allium cepa (assembly GCA_030765085.1). Taxonomy (NCBI): domain Eukaryota; kingdom Viridiplantae; phylum Streptophyta; class Magnoliopsida; order Asparagales; family Amaryllidaceae; genus Allium; species Allium cepa. The sequence goes on from CM060944.1 coordinate 127,846,434, forward strand.
TATATAATAAGAGGTATGACACAAACATATAATAATCACAATGCCAAGCTGTGATACATAAGTAATTGAAAATCCACAAGAGATTAATCAATATCACAGTAATCTACTCAAGATAAAAAGGAATGCCATACTCCTAATTTCATTCACCAAGCCACAATAAATGACATATATATCAATGCCCATCGTAAAAGTTGGTGAAACATAAATTCCAGAAATCAACACACGAAATCCAGAAATCACAATAAAAAGGATGGCCAAGACATTGATGTAGTGCAAATGGTACATCCAATGAATCATAAAGCAAAGGCATTGATGTAGTGCAAACGGTACATCCAATGAATCAAAAGCAAAGACATCGATGTAGTACAAACGGTACATCCAATGAATCAAAAGCAAAGACATTGATGTAGTACAAACGGTACATCCAATGAATCAAAAGCAAAGACATTGATGCAGTACAAACGGTACATCCAATGAATCAAAACACGTTAAAAGTACATGGGATGCCAGCCCACAAAGAATTGAGACGAAGCTCAATGAATTGAGGAACAGTCCTCCACATAGACAAAGAGACATCGCATATTGCTAGTCTAAACCACAAAGATGATCGTCATGATCAAAGAGAAGTATCAATTACAGTAAGCTAGTAAATATATGAGCTTAGCTTCATGTCCCATAACCACTAGCTTAACTTAAATATTTACGAACAAATTGTAGATCTTCACTAGAAAATTGTCACAAGAGATTCAATCGAACAAGTCCAAGAATTAACCGACGAAGTAAACGCAAGCGTTTCATACCACTCTTTTACTAAGTCGTTTAATTGGATTTCTCATATGAGTGAGGTAAAGGTTTGTATATACTAATAGATTGGAAAACGGTTTTATAAACGAATTTGGTATTAAAATAGTATTGAAATCGTTTGAGGAAAGAGTTTTGATATTTACTACTAGTATAGAAAACCTTTATATTTTTAAGTGACAAATCATAGAAGTGATTGTAGAAACAATCAACTCATAAAGATTCACATTCAAAGACGTGAATAAAATCCAAAGAAATCGATATCAAATCCATCAAAGTGGATATATCTAAAATTCCCAAAGAAAAGGTCATCAAAGTCGATAATAAATGACAGCAATAAAAGGGAGACAACACGAATCGATTAAAGTTGGAAATTCAAACGAATTAGCAATATAGGCTAATCTGGCAAATAGTAGCAGGTCGGTCGACCGGACTCCCTGAGTCGGTCGACCGAACCAGAGGTTGGAAGTGCTCGGGGCACCAGGTCGGTTGACCGGCCCAGGGGGCTCAGTCGGCCGAAGCCTGTAACCAGCACTTCCAAACAGAGGCAGGAAGTGCCTGGACTACAGGTCGGTCGACCGGCCCAGGGGCTCGGTCGGCCGAACCTGTAAGCTTGCACTTCCTACCCTATTTCAAAAGAGGTGCAACTCTCGATCAAATTGCAATCGCACGAGCAACGGCGCTAAGGGTTTATGCCAATCGACTACCCGGCCCTATATGCTCCTCGATGCATCAACAAAAACATGTTCAAACATCAAAGTTAGGATTTTTAACGAATTGAACTCAAAACACTAAAAATTGGAATATTCACAAAAGCAATCCAAATCAAAATCAAATGCACATGAATAAGCGTTAGGAATTCATACCTAACAATCGAAGAGAATTATAAGCATAGATGTGAGATTAAAAATCTCACCTTTGAACCCAAATCAATGAAGAAGAAGCTTGAAAGCAAATGGAAATCAGCCACACTTCAATCTCAACACTAGAAGCTTGAATCTAAGCTAAAAAGAGAAACATTTCCCAAAGTTAGGTTTAGGAAATTTCTGAAATCAAAGAGAGAATGAGTTGGAGAAGATGAAGAGAAAGCTTACCAATGGGTTCTCTTGAGTTTGGAGCTAGAATATGGATTTGCTAATGGAAACTAGGGCTTAGGTTTTCCTAATTCTTTTTCTCTTCCCCCATTTTTGATGAAGCTTGAATGTATTAGGAAATTATGAAGTAATGAAGAGGAGAGGGGTAGGGACTGAATACATAAGTGGGGTTATTGGGCTCAGCCCAAACCAAAGCCCTAAGTAAAAAGTGGAAAAAATCAACTTTCTCCAAACATATCGAAGCTTATACTCAAAAAGGTCGCAAACGTCATTTTGAACTCAATGGGGGTGGTCTCGAGTCTCAATTCGACTGTTTGCACAAAGTAGCTTTTCGGACCAAAATCCGATGAACGGTGAAATATTTAAATAAAATATTTAAATATATAATGGATAAATATGCGGGTTGTTACAACTTACAAAGCACTGTAATATCATTTACGTTAGAAATAATAGCATTTCAAAATACTGTTAGTTACATTTCCAATATTCAATATAATTTCACAAACAATTAATCTTTTCATTTTTGTTTTTATTTCAAACATATAAAATCATATAATTTCACCTTTAAAACCATCATTTAATTTTCCTCAAATTCATGATTTTATAAGGTTAACTTTCCATTCAAAAATCAATATTTAATAATAATTCACTTATTAAATTTCAACATTCAAATTTAAATTCATTAAATTAAATTTTAACTTAACACTTATGTTTAAATTTTCAAATATAACTTATTTTCATTTTATTTACTTAAATTCAAAATTCACTTTTAAAACAAAATTCATAAATTCCAATTTAAGTTATATTTTTGAATTTCAACATAAATATTCATTTAGTTAACATTTTAACTTTATTCAAAAATCATTAATATATATAAAATCATTTTAAATTCATTTTAATTCAAATATCATAAATTTATCATATTTTCATATTTACCTTAAATTCCATTTATAATTAAATCAAGATTCACAAAATAATTCATATTTCAAATTTCTACTTTACCATTTATTTATTTCACTTATAAATTTTCAAAAAATCAATAATACATTACAAAATTCATTTTTAATCAATTTTAAATCAAAATATTATAATATTTACATTTCAAACATATTTTAAATTTTTTAGAAAAATATAATTTAACTACGGGTCTGTATATAATTTTCTAGCCTAGATAAAGTGATACGGGTAATATATCATTTCAACCCGTAATTTATAAAGAAAACCGGTTTTATCATTTCAAACCCACAGTCCCAAGTAAATGAAATAATTTGAAAATCATTTAGGCCTATCATTTCAGCCCATAACGATTTTCTCCTACTCTAAAGTCCGTTCAGGTATGTATCCTTGCAACACATAGCGATTCTAATCTAAAGGGAACTTGTAGTGTGATAAACTGATATAAATAACAGAACAACATAATAAAACAATAATAGATGATATAATAGGTGTTTAAGCATGGGTGAACATCATATGATCATAACATAGCAGGTGTAACATGGTGATGCATTTTACAGATTCAAATGGGATCAATTCACAAATCATATATGTATAAACTGTCTGGTGTGGATAACTCACTGGTATAAGCTGGAGATGACAACAAACGAATGCACAACTGAGATCTAAAAAAGCATGATAGCACGACAAAGATTCGAATTTGAGAGAGCCAAAGATTAATTGCCTTGAACACATTCAAACAAGACAATACAAACAACATAATTTTCAACCCAAAATACGATTAAACAATGGTAGAATTGAATGCATAAATCATCTCCAAACCACTTGCACTTGCCTTCTAAAACATATGCCTCTGCCCTAGGTTGGAAAGGCATGACTAAAGCAAGGACTAGGATCTGGTTTGGGTTCATAAGAGGTCGGCCTAGCATAGAAAAAGATGGTGCAAAGTTTAGTGCATGAACTACACAAGCTATACGGCAAAATAACCATGATTCAATGCACCATTGGGCTTGGCCAAAACAAGGCTAGGCACGGCCAGGTCAGCAATAGAGTTAGGGAAGACATGGTAGTGGGTTTCAGGCTAGCTATGGGTGGTGGAGGTGGAGTAGGTGGCGGCCAAGGGGATGGTTGAAGGTGATGGTGATGTATGGTGCTCGGCTAGGCATATAAGGTGAAGTTTGTTCAAGTTTTGGTGGAGTTTGATCAACTATAGTGCATGGCCAGTGGCTTGGGGCTGGACTGAAGGAGGTGGTAGGTGGTTCAGGTGGTGGAGGAGGCAGCCATGGTGAAGGAGTGGAGAGGAGCCGAGCTACAAATATGAGAAGGCAAGTAAAAATCAACATAAACAAGTAGAAAAACAATAGAAAAAGAAATAAAATTTACTAAACTTCCTTGCTTCAGAAATGACCATGAATTTTGTGAGTTGAGAAGGTTTATGACATGCGTGAAAATGAAGAAAAGAAGTCGGTCAAGATAGTATCAGGAACTGCCAAAAATTGAAAAGGTGGAATCCAAAGGGACTAAGCATACAAAAGGTTTCAAACTCTTCATATATCCAATATTTCTTTTCAAATTTTATATAAATAAAAAATATATATAAATTCAGATAAAAATACAAAAATTTAGTAAATAAACAAAAATACATAAATAAATATTAAATATATATAATTAAATTAAGAAAATAACAAAGAAAATGTAAACTAGTATTGAAAATTTGAAAATAAATGGAACAAACCTTGGAAAATTTTTATGTACTTGAAAAATATTTACAAATAAAGATAAGAACACAAAATAAAAATGCATTCACAAAAATAAATAAATTTTAATTAAATATAATTTAAATGAAGAAAATAGCAAAAAAAAGGAAACTAGCCTTTAAAATTTGAAAATAAATTCAACAAGCTGTGGAAAAATTCAAACATCACTTTAAAAAAATTTAAAAGACAAAAATATATGTAACATAACATATAATACAAATTTGAATAAGATATGACAAATAAACAGATTATTTATATAATTTAAAATAAACAATATCTTTAAATAAAACAATTTACACCCAATATTGAAAAAACATAACTTTCACAATATAACTCCGATTTCAACGAAACGAAAAGCAGTATTCTCAAAATTTAATCTATTTTCATAATAAAATATAAAATTAAAAAATTTAAATATTTAAATTTCAAATATAAAAGTCAAAGTTTAACCATGTTGACCAAAAATTCAAATTTTCTGAAAAATATTCAATTTTATTCAAGTTTGGAAATATAATTCACATAATAATCAAATTTATATTTAAATAACAAAATTTATTCATTTTAATAAATAACATATAGTTTTTAAATCAATAAATTCAAACTAAAAGAAATAAAATAAACAATAAAATAATCCCCAAATACAGGGTTGTTACAGTGGGCAATGGCGACAATGAGCTAGTTTAAAAATCTATTTTCCAATCCTCTTAAGCCATAGTTTGATTGGGAATGGAATATTTATCGAGTTTAGTTAAAGGGCCTTGGCGGCAATGTATCAAAGCTTTTGATATGTCTGCATCCTTAGCCATTATTTGTAGTTTATGGCATTTTATTTGTCTTTTCAAAAAATAACTTCATTGTTGTCAGTTGATCTACGTAGATTCATTAGAGTAAATTGGATATCATTGCATATGTTCTTATGCTTATTAAAATGGTTTGTTACATTTATTTAATAAGGCTCCCAATGAATTATGTCTCTCAAAAACCCTAAAAGTCAAACACGAATTTTATAAATTCCTTTAGTGGGTGTTAGGATCTGTTTGTCATGTGCTATGACCTTGAGTTTGCTCAACAGATCATATTCACCATAAATGTTGAGTAACACTTTACTGATCATATCTCATACGTAACACACTTTTAACTATGCTCTTAATCATCTTCAAGACCATGAGTTTTCTTAATAAATCATGAAGTACTTTAGATACTCTAAACCAATCATTTCGCAATATCCTAAGGGAAATCATATAAACCTTGAGTTTGCTCATCAAAGTTACATAAACATTCTTATTTATTTATAGATAACATAAACATCACCTTACATATCTTATAGCTTGAGTTTGCACAACAACAATAGATATGTACGGTACTGTATTTATATTATAACGATGGAGAGCATTATTAATTTAAATTTCTAGTGTATTATCGAGTATTTAAGAGATATGAGCATAACGATTATAACTCATGATATCATGTATCTTTTATATACATCCAATGTATACTCCTTTAAATCTCATAAGTTTTATTATTTTGACCTCCTATTTTTTCATACATAATAACCTAGATTTAGCTATAATAGTTATAATTTATATAGTTATGTATATATATTCATATGTACTTCAATTAATTCAATAATTTAATCAATTTATAAATATAACATTTATATTTATTTACTTAAATTCAAAAAAATTTAAATTTATAGTTTGTAACCCTTCATAAAATTATGTAATTAGTTACTTAGTTTGAATCAATTTTAAATTTTCATTTATAACTTTTACTAAATTATGTAATTAATAATTTAGTTCAAACAATTTGAAATTTGTTTATTCTATTAAAAAAAAAGATGCTTAAATTAAGCTAACGCTCTTTCGAGTCTTTCACAAGGGCATACCTTAAAATTAGACCATTTTGATAAGCTAGGTAAGGCATTGGAGAGTAGGAGGCTTTCTATACATATATAATGGTCCTTAATTTCAACAACCGTTTCTTAGTTTAAATAACCTTTCCTAAACCCCAATCCACTTTAACCTTTCCAAAAGAAAATCCCATATTGTTGGTTAATTAATTACACAAGTAAAATGCAGGCTCTAGTGCCATTATTGGATCCGGTGCATCAGTGGGATTTAAAGGGTGAATTTCAAAAAATTTACTTTTATTAAATTGCACAAGTCTTTATTTTGTGTTTGTGTAAATAATGTTTTGTTTATATTAAATCAAATTTAGTATTTTAATAGTAAAAGGAGTTTAGAAATATTTTAATTTATTTAATTTGATTAAAATATCTATTTAATGTTAATGTTAAAATAAATCTATTAATAATTTAAATTTAAATTAATTTATTAATTTATTTTAGTTTGTAATTAATATGTTATGATATTGATATTCACAATATGGACATCACAGCAATATATACATATGATCTATATTAGACATTCATAGGGAAAATTAACCGCTTTGTCCAATGGTCAATAAGATGTCTAAGTATGGTATATACACGCCCGCACATAGGTCTCTATGTACACAGACACACATGTATGTATGCATGTATATGTATGTATATAATTATCCTATGTGCACTTGAAGCAAGTAATAATTTTTCCTAATTACTAATTCCTCTATTAAATATTTCACAAAACATCTGCATTCTAATAAACATATGTATAACAATGTAATTTAAGGTATACATACATGTGTGTGTGCATATATGTGTGTTGTGTGTATTTTGTGTATGTATGTGTAAAATAATTATAGAATAATTTTATTTGCTGCTGAATTATTTTTTGTGCATATATATTCATTGTTTATTTTCGGATATATATAATTAGTTAAAAATTCAAATTTAAATGTTTTGACTTATTAAAATAATATTTTTGTTAAATATGCCTTAACTGATAGCATATATAAAATTATTTTTTATTAATTAATTTCAGTCAAAAATAAATATAGGTTTGAATAGTTCAAAATAGATTTTATTTTTTTAAATCTTTTGCCTTAGTATACAAAATTAAAAATTAGATTTTTTTATTTATAGTGAACCAAATGGAATTTTCATTCAATATATATATATATGTATATCCATACATATATATGTGTGTGTGTGTGTGTGTATACATACACAATATAATTTTTTTTTATAAAGTTCATAAACCTTAAAATATAAAATAATTTTTTAAACCAAAAATAATATTTACCGAATATGATTTTTTTAATAATTAAATAAAATATTTTCTGTTTAAAATAAATAGAATGTTTCGGTTTGAAAATTCCTTTTTTAACTTGCTAAAATAAAAATTAGTACACACATGCATGCACGCACTATTTATACGTATCTATACATTATTGTTTAATTTTTTTATAATATAAATGTTTATAAATTGAGAAATGTTAGTTTTTTATAATATAATGATCGAGCATACAATATATATATAATGGTGAACAACTATGTGAATATATATACATATATACGAATATATATATATATATGAATATATATATATATATATATATATATATATGCGATTAGAAGTGTTACATTTGCCTAATTGATACTGCTAACATTCGATATGTTGTTTGTCTAGAAAGTCCTCTTGGAGTACCACTGTCTGCTCCTCCTCTCAACGTTGCTAAGATGAAGAGTAGGCTGAGGTCGGGGATGCAGCCAAAAGATGAGAGATAAAGCTCCTCCATTTCCTCTATTTGGTGTAGAAGCTAGGCTATCCAGCACCTTTCTCTCCTTTATTTCCTTTAGATCTTAAGACCAGGAAAAGCCCTCAAAGATCCCATATGTGTCATCGGTCTAGATATTGACCAAGCTAGGTCAAACATCACATTGCCTTCTACTTGAATCATATTTTACCAATTAACTTCTAGCTCCTCAATCGAGCAAACCATCGTATAACTCTATACATCATTCTGTTCGATTTTTAGCTTGAAATATATAATATGATAGAGTTTGGGAACAATCTATAGTCAACTATGTATTTTGTTACATATATCTAACTCGATAACAAATAGTGTTTAAAATAAAAGGAGTTTTCTTTCTATTGTATACTTGTTATGTTGTGATATACTTAATTAAGCAATTAACTTATTAAAAAGAATCATTAAATGATATGTTATGTGATAATGATTACAATATGTTGTAATCATGAGAACTTTATCACATTGAAAACTTGCATATTTGTGACGACCCGCAAATTCGTACGCTTCGAATCGACAATAACCCTCATATGTCCGACCCAAAAAGTACAGAATGACGGAAGGTCAAGGAAAAGAGGAGAGAGGGTGAGAAGAAAGATTAAATGAGAAATGGAAACAACACATAGAATCTCACAAATCACAGCGGACAAAATACAATATATAATAACAGATCTTTATACAAAGAAACTCTAAAAGTAATACATACAATCATCAGAGTATACTAACCATTTCAGCCTAGACAGTTATACTAATCCGTCCTCACAATTTCTATTAACATACCAATGAATACAACGGAAATATAACCATCTATGTGAATACGTCTCTAGGCCTCCAACTCGTCTCTTGAAGCTCCAAGCATCCAATCTAATCTGAAATATACTCGGTCTGACCCGAGCTTTTTAACAAAGTAACAGCCGTGTCTGTCTGGAAAAGCAACATGAGAAATCACACTCAATTTGAATTTAATTATTTTCCAAAATCATTTTTGAAAAACAAAGGTATCTCGTAGACCACGCCACACATAAATACTAGTTTTTACCTTACGATAACCAAAACCTTTTATATCAAAATCATTTGATATTATAATAGTGTTTATAGAAAATAACTATAAAATAGCTGAAACGCTTGCATCTCATGTTTCAGCATATTGGTGCACAACTAAGACCGTACAATGCTTATTGAAGAATGGATTCCATACAATGACTAGGCGCTGGGTTACCACAGTACACGTCTAGAAAATGTACCGAGATCGAACCTATCGATCACTGCCAACATAAAACCGGCCTACCCCTTACTGGATAGTACGAATATGTCATTACCTCGGTAGTTCCCAACCTTTGAGATCTCATGCATAACCAATTCATAAATATGCAGATGTAGGGTATCTAGAAAGGTGATAACATACCCTAATTGTTGTGACCCACTTAGCCTTGCTACATCTTCCATGATTTTTAGTCATTCCCGGTTGATGAGACTTGAGGCTGACCTTTTTGAATAGCAATTTTACTTGGAATGCTAACACTGCCTTTCAGGCAAACAATGCAATGATAACATTTATCCATACATATAGATTTGGGTTTGAACGAACCAAATCTCCAAAGTCACTGTCTTTATTATCTTCACGATATCACAATTCGCAATGCTCAAATCAGATCGAACTAGGTTTCTAATAATTAAATCCGATCCTGGCCTCTTCGAAACAATTAACAAATTTGGCCAGATGTTATAGTTGGTTATTTAACTATCAAATTACATACATAAGCAGTCACTAGGCCATATTATACATCTTTTTCAATTCAAAATATTTTTACATAGACATATATTCAAATCTCTCTCAGTATTTCACCATTTAAAAATAATTTCAAATTCTTATATCCATAACATGATATTTCCAAACCATATCATCACTTAGGAATATTTCCAATTCCAATTTGCAATCTACTACTTAGAAAATATTTTTGTAAAATCATTTCATAGTTAGAATATTTCCAAACCATTTAATTCTAATACTTTGGAAATATTATAAGTCTTTTTCCCAAAATCATTTCTAATATCCATACCAGGGAAATATTACGTACTTATCCCATAAATCTTCGATATTTTTATTAATTCCTTTTTGCAAATTCTAACAATCTCGATTATACTTATTTATAATCCAACTATATATTTTTAACTTCTTTTTACGAGTTCAGATTCACTTTCGATGTTCCCGTATCTAACCTTTTGGTAATTTTCTTAAATTTTCAGAATTCCTGTATGAGATTTCTCTTATAAAATTTCACTCGTATAATAAATCTGGTATACAAATCTCTAGAGTATTTACAAATAAGTTCCAATAACTTACATTTAAATTCTATGTAAAATAATAAGTATATTAAAGAATAATAATTTATTTTCAAAACAGATTTAAATAATCTTTTAAAATATAAAATCCATTTAAATAATCACAAATGACTCACTTACAATTGATTTTATATAAAACTAATCGAATTACAAAGCTTATTGTAAAATTTAAAAATTCATTTCCACTAATATTAAATATTTGGAACAAACTTCCCAAAATATTTGAATACAGATAACAGTTTCCAAACAATAAAGATTAATAATTTAAAAATCCCTTTTAAAAAACTAAACTTCACTTCTTGATAAAAATATAATTCTAAATTCCAATATAAACTATTTTGTATTTATAAATCTCTCTTTATTTACCACAAATAGATTTACATTTCCAATTTCATAACTATTCCCAAATTCCAAAGCAGAATTTACTATTTCTTTCTATACCGCTTTCCGTATCACATTTTAAATTCACCATGTGAATTTACATTTCCAACTTTCTCAAACGATAACCATTTCACTTTATTTATAAACATTGTTTATAAGTCCATAAACTCGTTCATTGTTTTTCTCTATTAATAAAAGTTTAATATTAAACAACTCCATTAAAATCCCATTTATAAATCTATTTCTTAACAAATCCAAACTATATTCTAAAACCAATCAAATCTCGATTCCGACTCCCATTTCATATTTTTAAGAATCTTATTTAAAATACATGGTTTAAATATCCTCAAATTTAACATTCTCTAAACGAAATAGCTAAATAAGTATCCAAAATCCAATCGTTTATTTTATCCAAATCAATTTCCTTTTAAATAATCCCAAAATTCAATATAAGTAGTTTCATTTCCAAAATCGCCTCTGAAGTCCCTTTTAAATTCAAAAATATTATTTATGGTATTTATAATAGCAAAGTAAGGTCAATGCTATTATAGTATCTAATAAATTCAAATCACATCCTAACCTACGAAAGATTATTCAAAACACATCATCTATCACTATATATGAAATTTAAATCAACAATTTTGAGGAATCCAGTTGGAGCCTCCAACCACTTTCTCTACAACCAGATGTTATATAACGTAAAATACCAATCCCTCTTCGAGGTGGGATATCATGGAAATATAGGGTCATCCTCTATTATGCAGGATGCATAGTGTATCATCTGCTCTAATAGGCGAGAAATATATCCAACCGCTAATATATATAATAATATATATTATATAACATCCGAATGATAATAATAGTTTATCAATCCATCCAGTCAACCAATAAATAATTTTATCAATTTAAATTAAAACTAGTAATCCAAATGAGTGAGATTTACCCATAAAATTTCAGCTGTTGCCTCTGCGTTCCAGTTCTAACTAAATTCGACTAGCGTTCGAATATAGTTGAAAATTCTGGAAGCTCCATGTGATGACCCGGAAATTTTGGACATTTGAAATTAGAATATTTAATTGATTTTGAATATTTGAAAATTAGTTTGACTTGAATTTCAAATATAACCATTTATTTGGTAGATAAAATTATTGAATTTAATAATTTGAAATTGGGTAAAATATTGAATCTTCAGTTTTAAGCCGTTTAAGAATAATTTGAAGGCTTGTAAAATTTATATTGATAATATTGGAGATAATAAAACTTTTAAAAGTTGAATTTAAAATTGTTTTGTTCATTTTGAAAATACATCGTTTAAATCGATATTTAAAAATAGCCTTCTGAGGTGTAGTCTTTCGACGAAACCAGTTCCATTGGATCCGTAATATTGTATTATTATCGAATTTCAATTTTCGTAGCGTTCGGAGTTGTCGTGTGATCGTACGATAGATAAATGCGCTGAAATTCATATTGAAATTTAATATTATAAATGAGTCCAAAAAGCTATATTCTCCATGCGATCAAATTTGGACACGAAACCTTTTCCATTGCGTTCGGAATAGGGTAATAAACACCTAGCGGCATGCCTCGATTGGAGATCGAGATTGTGAGTTGCGGATATCGAGACGATTTGAATTTGAATTAGAATTAAATATATATAATAATAATAATATTTTCACAAGACCAATTACACGTTTCTCCTCTTTCTAACATTTAGCATTTTATTTGACATGCGTTTTATTTAAAAAAAAGGTGTTCATCTTCTTCTGCTTTTCCCCTTTTCTTTTGATTGAAATTTTCCTTTCCTTCAATCTGTTTTCGTCGAGGAAAAAAACCCAAATACTATCGAATTTCCTCCCTCTTCTCATTTCCAAAATCAAATGACAAATTTTTCCCTTCTTCAATTCGTACCTAAGAAAGCGATTTTAAAAAATAAATAAAAATCACATGATGGTCTCGAGGTCCGCATCGCGTGAATTTGATTGTGGGTGTGTTCGAGATAGCGGCACTGTGAACTAGGAGGCTAGGTGAAGTCGAATGGGTGGAAGCGATTTGCGAGTTGGAAGGGATCATGACTGCCTGAGCTCGCTTTGGGTTTCGGCGACGTATCTAGGAATGAGATGGAAGGAGATGACTGGGAAGGTCGCGGTTGTCGAGCAAGATGGAGCTCATTGAAGTCGAGATGTTGGAGTTTGGATATGCGATTGATAATGTTGTAGTATTTAGATTCATCGATGATAGCAGTGAGATCATAGCGGCGACGCAAGTCGAGGCAATGATCGTTGCGATAATCATAGCAAGGTATAAATTTTTATTTCTTTTAAAACTTATTTTTCAATTTAAATACATACACATAACTCAAAAATCGATTTTTCAGTATGAAATATATATATATGCATGCAGATAAAAGTATATAATTGAGATTTTAAATTTGCAGTGAGATTTCGAAGATAAGAACTGTTTTGAAATTTAAATGTGTATATAGGCTAGAAAGGGATTTTTATTTTGTTAAAATTTAGTCTCTATATATATAAGTAAACAGAATATATATGTATATAAAATTATGGGAACTTTGAAATATTTGGAAGTTTATAAAAATAGAATTTTGGAAATCCATAACTTATTTTCAAAGTGGAAATATAAAGTAAATATACGTATTTTAATTTACTTGCTATTTTAAATAATAGACTTGGTGAATAAATTATTAAGTTAACCTATTTAAATTATTCTAGTAACTAAAAAGATTTTAAAGGGAAAATTCATTTGTTTAAATTTAAATCATTAGTTAAAAATAAATTTTTTGGTTAACTAAACTTATCAAATAGGAAAATTAATTTGTTTAACTAATTCGAATATTTAATAAAACCTTATAATGCTTGTTACAAAGTTTAAAAATCGTAAAAACAAGCTGGAAGGAAAATGGATTGCAAAACAAAAGAAAAGGTGAGATCTTCTCGCTCATTTGGTTTGCCTGTTTAATTTAAATAGTTAAATTTAAATTATTGAATGTACTTGGATGAATTTGATAATTTATCCGCTGGGTGATATTATAAATACTATATATATATTGAATTGATTGATTTCCTGCATTATATAGAGGAGAGACCGTATGCGCCCCGCATAATAGCGGATGACCTCGTATACCGCGATATTCCACCTCGAAGTGGAATTGGTATTTTTATTGTGCTAACATCTATAGATGTTGGAAAATAGGTTGGAGGGATCTAACGGGATTCCTCAAATGTCTGAATTTATTTCATATGATGTGTTATGATTTATTGATAATCTGTGATTGATTATATTGATAATTGGAATTATTGAAGGCTATGGTTTGGCCGAATATATTTTGATATTTTTAAAATACCAAAAATATAAAAATTGAAATTTTTGAAGGAAATTAAAGAATAGAATTTTGAGTAAAATAATTTTAAAGAATTGGATGAATTAAAAGTAGGAATCTGGAACGAATTTTAAATGATTTGGGAAAAATAAAGGAAGAATTTTAAAATCAAGTATGAATTTGGTTTTTCTGATTTAAATGGAATTTAAATCATAAATTTAGGTGAGAATATTAGATTAATGGGTTTTGAAATAAATTTGGATAAGTAAAGGAGTAATTTTTAAATGAAATAAATTTTAGAAATCGATTTGGAAATCGATTTAGTATTTGAAAGTAAGTTTTGGAAATCGATTTGGAAATCGATTTAGTATTTGAACGTAAATTTTAGAAATCGATTTGGAAATTGATTTAGTATTTGAAACTGTGTTTTGAAAGAAGGATGGGACTAAGGAATTTATAAACTGGATTTATAAAATGGAATAAGATATCAATGGATATTTGGAAATATAAATTCACGATGGAATTTATAAAGGAATGGGTAATTTGTTTTAAAAATAAATATTGGTTTATTTTTAAAAGTGTGGAAAGAAAATTTATGAATTTGGGATGTAATTTGAGATAAATCAAAAAGGATTTATTAACTGATTTAAATGGACTATTTTGGAATGGAAAGTGTATTTTCCCTGGAAAGCTGAGTATGTTTTCAAAGTAGCTTTTAAATATAAATTAAAAGTTCTAAAGTTGGTTTTTAAAAGAATGTTTTTGGAGATATTATTTTCTTTAATTGTTTTTAAATTTTTATAGTAAATATTTATTATGTCAATTATAGAAGTGATTATTTAAAAGATTTAACTAGTATAGGATTTAGAAGATGGTTATTTAAATAATTATACTCTATCTAATAATTTTATTCTTAAAATTAGTTTGGGCTTAAGTTTTACGTGAGATATTAGTATAAAATTTCATAACTAATATTTTAAATAAAGTGTTTTAAATAGTTTTTATTTTAAGTATTATAAAGTACATATTTTTTAGATAAAGTGATTTAAATTATTTTTAAATCCAAAGCATTTAGTCTTGGCAAATTTTCAGTGGAAATAAATAATGTTTGGAAATTTATTCCGTGAGAGAAAAGTTGTACGAAAATTGTTTTCAAAGGGTTAAAGTATGGAAATATATCTTGAAGATATTTTGAAATAAATAATTTGGGAAATTATTAGGGTCTGGTGATTGTTAGGAATGTTGTTTGATAGCTAAATAACTGACTATCAATACAAACAATTTGGGGAATTATTAAGGCTTGATGGTTGTTGTGAATGTTGTTTGATAGTTAAGTAACCGAATATCAATATTGGCCTTTAAGATGGCACTTGAATTTGTTTTTAAAAATAACGCTCATTATTCAGTTAAGCCGGGGAAGGACATTAAGTCATAAAACTCATTCCGCATAATGATATGACGAAATGGGATTACATTTGAAGACGGTGGTTGAAGACAGGGTATTTTCGAAAATGAAAGGATTACCTGTCGATTGTCTCTGCACTGAGTTGCCCTGGTATAAAGATTACCCTATGTGATGGGGAGTCCGGACGTGATTAGGGGATATCCGGATTTGCAAGGACTTTTTCCTTAATTGGACGAAGTACTTTCGTTCCATTCAGACCCAAAATGGACTTGTATGGATGTATGTATGACATTGCACTATGCGATATAAAGTTGGTTTCTATCAAATATATTTTTGTTTGTGGTGGAGAATTTATTCTCTTAGCTTAATACCCTTCTCTGAGATGTACGAGCCCAAAGGTTATGTAGTTGATGGTTACTAGTGATATATTCCTAATTTTGGTAATGTGGCATGCTAAATGCTGATCATTGGTTGATCGAAGCATGACTTTTGTGAAAAGCGTAGCTTTGTGGGACTAAACTTCGTCGAACCTCACATCCTGGAAATGGTTGAAACAGGAAGGATGCGGCAAGGTTATGGAGGTCGCTCCCCTCAGAGTATGTGCATTTCCTTCTGGATAAAAAGTGGTATCTGGTATGGAGCCCAGATATTTAACTTATGTGGATAAAAAGTGGTATTCTGGTATGGAGCCCAGATTATTTATTTATGTGGTTGTTGGTTATTGAGGCGCCTCGGTAAAGGTCGGTTACGACCGTAGGATGGCATACTCGTGACAGTTAGTTACCTAGTTGTAGAGGTAGCCCGACCTTGTGTTGGTAGAGATCCGATTAGGTTCTCAAGGCGTCCCTCCAGAGGCGTACCCTTTCGGAAAGGAATTTCCTTAGCCTTGACCATTTGTTGGAAATCCAAATAATCAGTACGCACTCTGTATGGTTTTAGTTGTAGAACCTGCCATCTAACTTGGTAGCTATAGTATCCATACTATAATGGTACGTATGCCGGCTAAGATTTGTATTATACTTTCGAAATGTTTTCCACGCTATGCCCTAAGAATAATATCAAAAGGATTTTCACGTATCAAGCATGTTTGACTGCTATAAGGAGAAATCTCCCCCAAGTGTGCGATTGCATTATGTGTGTGCCATGAGGCCTTATGGTAGTTTCATTTTCCAAAAGCATGAACGGATTTCTTTTCCTTTTATTTTGTGCAAGTAGTTATTTTAAGATCTCACAGCAGTCCCATGACTGATTCAGAGTTTACTGTTCCCTTTTCTAAATTTTAGGTGCCCCTAATTTTCTACATGGGCAGCCTAGAGTCTGGTTATCGTTATTGTGGAGCGAAGTCAGGAAGATATGCTGTGGAGATCAGGAGGCATGCTGGATGACGAGACGTATCGCTCGTATATGATGTTATTTTCCGCTGTTATCTTGTATTCCGTTGTTGTGTTGTATATTGACTCTGATGACGTATTGTATAAACAGATATAATTCTTTGTTTTAAAGATTAGTCATTTATCTATTATATATTGTTCCGCTGCGATTGTGAGATTCTGATATTATTTCTATTTCTTCTTCTATCTTCCTCTTCTTTAACCCTAATGGTTCGGTTTTCCGGCATTCGATTGTTCGGCATTTAATACAGTGGACTTATTGATGTTGATTTTCGAGTGTCGAATCATCAGGTCGTTACAGAGTGGTATCGGAACTTAGGTTGGCGATAACCTTGGCTCTGGTGGGGATTACTCATTAGAGATAGAGTGAGTAGTAATCTAGAATGAGTTTTAGTGTATTAATAGATATGAGCGCGTATTTGTTGGTGAATATAAAAATTGTTTTTATATCGTGTTGACTTATCGGTTGAGTGTTTATAGATTCTAGTCGGTGCAGTCTGGCCAACTGTATCGATAGGAGTTTCCAAACTCTTAAACAAGGTAAACCGACACAGTAATGTTTTAAAATAGGGAAAATAAAATAATTTTACCCAAATTATTTTTGTATATAAAGGAAACAATTTTTGGTAAATTATTATAGTATATATATGGCTGCTTGGTTGTTAGGAAGTGATAATATTAAATTTTTATCATTGTTGTGTAAAAATTTGAATAAGAAATTGAAATCACAACTAAAAGATAAGAAATAAATTAATATACAAATATGGTTTGTAAATTTAAATTGTAAATGTAATTTATTATTTGAATTCCATAGAAATATTTGAAAATAAATTGACAGGATTTGAAACTTTGAGAGTTGGGAAATCTAAATCCCTTTTGAGTTTGGAAATAATTTTCAAAGGTTTTGGAAAAATAATGATGAAATTATTTGGGAAATATTTTTGAATTAGATATGAAATCTGGTAGGATTTGTAATATAAAAATATTAAGAATAATACTTTTGAAGGGATAAAAGCACTAAACTCTTTTCGGTTGCTGGAAAATAATTCTGATGATGATCCCGACATCATCGGTGTTCATTTTCGAGTTTCCAAGGGAGGAATTGCTACCCGAATGTTTTGAATTGGGAATATTTGCGAAATTGAGTTTGATTTTAAAATTGTTTGTTTGATATAATTGATTTCAAAAATGATTTTGAAATACTTGAGTGATTGTTAAAAGACTCTGGAATCTTATAAAAAAACGTTTATGGAATAATAAATAAGTTTGAAAACTTAGAAAAATTCGAATTGAAACTGAATTTAATTTGGATTAATATGAATAAAACTAAATTTGAGAAGTAAGTCTAGTAGACTAAATGGATTGGAATAGAATTTATTAAGGTGGAAATAAATTTGTGAATGAATAAATGAATTTACAATTGCAAGTAAATGAAATTGAAAATGAATGTTGGAATTCATTTTGAATTTGTAAGTAAATGGAAATTAGTCAAGCAGACTAAACAAAACAAAGGATTTAAATAAAATAATTGATTTAAATGAGTAAGCAAATGAATTTAAATTGAATATGGTTTGAGATAAAGGTAAACAGAATTCAATATCTAAAATGAAGGTAAATTGAATGTATATGGAATTGCGGATCCAGTTTAAATATAAGTAGATATAAACCAAAGTGGATTGAAAATAAATATAAGAAGTATATAGAATATTTATATTGAACTTAAGGAGAAATGGTGAAATTCTTAAGTAAATTTGGAATTGAGGAAATATTCTAAGTTAATGATTGAATAACGATTAACTAGAAGTTGTGAAACGAGAAAATTGTGAATGAGTGGGTAGAAATCAAAATATAAATGTGAATAAAAGAGAATTGATATAGCTAATAATCGATTAGAAATAAATACATGGGATGTATGTATATTATTTTATTCGCATAATGATTTGATCCAGATTCGAGCACAGAATTTTGAGATTGTTATATTTATCCGAGTTGGAATTTTTCATTCGATATTCGACGGCGAACCCTGGATATGGATTTTTGGTTAATTCTGGACATTCTCTATCACAGTTTACGACTATGCAAGGACAATGACTATTTCTGATCAAGAAACCAGATTTGAGTCCGCACTGGGAAGTTAGGTGGACGATACTAGTTCGAAAGTGAAATTATAAGATCGAGTGAGCGATCGAATTTGGTATTGCGTACGAATGATATGTGTGTATCGTACGGACTTGAATGAAATAGACACTGAAATTTTGTAAAGAAGAGAATAAAATGATTTTTGAATTCTGTGGTTGGATGTTATTGTTAAGTAGGATATACAGGTGTTATAAAGCAAAAGGGTATTGAATTTTTTATTTCAGAAGATAAATTTAATTGCTCGACAAAAAAGGTATGTTTTTAAATTTTTGTATGAAATTTGATGATTTTTTGGTCTAGCCACTTGGTTTTTTTGTTTCCTTTTGAAATTTGGGGGCCCAAAGAGGCATTTTATAGTTGTACCGAGCTAGCCGTGCAAAAGAGACGCTGACAAAATTTTACGAAAATTTAGGGCGTTTGAAAAATATTGAGAAAATTTTGATAATTTAAAATTTTGGATTTAAATTTAAATTTGAATTGCTGAGAAAATAATATTGTTTGGAACTTATGGTTGAGGTTGAGAAGTTAGTAAGAATTCTAGTGTCGTTAATAGAAATTGTTTTGGAAAGTTGAAACTGTTTGGTTTTGGGAAAAATGATAAATGGGTTATGGATCATTCTTCTTAACTAGTAATTTCGGGACGAAATTCTTTTAGGGGGAAAGAATGTGACGGCCGAAATTTTTTGGACATTTGAAATTAGAATATTCAATTGATTTTAAATATTTAAAAGTTAGTTTGACTTGAATTTCAAATATAACCATTTATTTGGTAGATAAAATTATTGAATTTAATAATTTAAAATTGGGTAAAATATTGAATCTTCAGTTTTAAGCTGGTTAAAAATAATTTGAAGGCTTGTAAAATTATATTGATAATATTGGAGATAATAAAACTTTTAAAAGTTGAATTTAAAACTGTTTTGTTTAGTTTGAAAATATATCGTTTAAATCGATATTTAAAAATAGCCTTCCGGGGCAGGCTTGGAATTCGACGAAACCAATTCAATTGGATCAACAATATTGTATTATTATCTGATTTCAATTATCGTATTATTCGGAGTAGTCGTGTGATCGTATGGTAGATAAACGCGCTGAAATTTATATTGAAATTTAATATTATAACTGGGTCCAAAAAGCTATCTTCTCCATACGATCAAGTTTGGATTCGAAACATTTTCCATTGCGTTCGGAATAGGGATATAACATTATAAATGCCTAGCGGCACGCCTCCATTGGAGATCGAGATTGTGAGTTGCGGATATTGAGACTATTTGAATTTGAATTTAAATTATATATATATATATATATATATATATATATATATATATATTTAATAATATTTTCACAAGACCAATTACACGTATCTCCTCTTTCTAACGTTTGGCATTTTATTTGACACGGGTTTGATTTAAAAAAAGGCGTTCATCTTCTTCTACTTTCCCCCTTTTCTTTTGATCGAAATATTCTTTTCCTTCCCTTCAATCCATTTTCGTCGAGAAAAAAAAACCCAAGCACTGTCAAATTTCCTCCCTCTTCTCATTAAATTGCAAATTTTTCCCTTCTTCAGTTCGTACCCAAGAAAGCAATTTTCAAAAAGAAAAAAAAGAGTCGCGTGGTGGTTTCGAGGTCGGCAACGCGTGAATTTGATCATAGGTATGTTCGAGATAGCGGCACTGCACTACACCAGAAAAGACTTTTGGTAGCGTTGAAAAAACGCTACCGTAACTTATGGTAGCGTTTAGAGAACGCTGCTATACGACATGCAACTAAAAGTCTAAAACTTTTTGTTGCATTGTAGTAAACACTACCAAAAGTCACTTTTAAATGCAACTATAGGTATTTTCTGCAGGATTTAAAAAACGCTACCAAAAGTCACTTTTAAATGCAGCTATAGGTTTTTTCTGTGGGGTTAAAAAAACACTACCATAAGTCTTCATTTTTTGGTTGCATTTTTTATTTATATGCTTTTTTTTTATTTTCAGTAGCGTTTTTAAAATGCAACTGTATAATTTTTATATTAGTTTACATTTGTTTCTATAGCATTTCTGAAACGCTACTAAAAGTTATTGGTTGTTTGGTAGCATATTTTAAATGCTACTATTTACGGTTGATGGTTTATACCATTTCCAGCAATCGCTTGTATACTATTCATATTAAAACGAAAGATCAATCACATAATTTTCATATATTCAAACAAAAAATTAAATCACATAATTAGCATATACAAGCAATCAATCATATGATCATCATATTCAAATAATTGCAAAAACATGCAAATCTCACAATCAAATATAATATCCATAATCAGTTCGATAGTAGTTTTTGAACAAAATAAGTCACATACCACAAGCATTCACAGACAAGTTTCCACAAATGGTACTAACAAAATACGACAACATATATAACAATTAAATTCATGTTCGTTGCTTGATTACCAATAGTTCTTTGTTGTCAACAGTCTTCGCTTCGAAATAGCTAATTACCTGCAAACAAGTTTAACAATCAACCTTTTATGGCCGCACGAGCACTCACAAACTTTCACAACTTGTGTATGTGTGTTATATACACCAGTGTGCACATGTGTATCATTTCTAGTATATGTATGTTTAAGCATATCATGAAATTTTAATGATTGAGATATACTCATCTATGTTATAACTTCTAAATACTTCTACAACTTTAATGAGACATGTTTTGAATCAAGAGCAGCGAGGTATATTATAAACAATTAATGCTTTGTATTGTGTGTGTATCAATCTTTTATGGCTGTGTATAATAACATCTAACATTGGTACATTGTTTACTAGAGAGTTTCATTGTATTGAGAAAACAACAGTTAATAAAATTTAGAAGACTAAACACCACACAAAACGGAAGCTAAATATCTTTAAAAGAGTGGATTATTTTTCAGAGTAACAGTTTAGAAAAGTTCCCATAACATAACCTTTCATCAAACTTTACCTCGTACATTGCTTCTATCAAAATTTTCTCGAATATCGATCGCAGGCCTCGAGCTCTACAGTTTTTTGTAATAGCCCTCTTTGCAATCAACCGTAGAGAAGCCTCAGTGAAATGCAATTTGACCTAGCATAATCAATTAAGCCATCAATTGTCATCAAAGAAAGCATACATATATTCACATACGTTGGATAAACTTTCCCAATTATTTACATTATTCGTGAGTAACAACTTATAGTACTGTTTGCCAAGTGCTTTTTTTATCTCCATAAGAACCTAATAGTAACAAAAGGCAGGAAATCAAAAAATGTGAACATTACTCAAACTAGGTAATCAAGCACATGATCCAAATGTATGTTTGATGTATCATAATCATATAATGACATCATTCAAATATATACCTCCATAAGTTGATACCCCATTTGGACGGAAAGACCGATGAGCATCGGGAACCTTCCAATGAATTCTGGTATCAAACCATATGCAGTAGGGCCACCACTTTCGACCTAGGCATAATAAAAGTTGTGTATAACCTTTTCAAACTCACAGCAAAATTATTGGTGATACAACATGAGTTGGTAAGAAAACTATAGTCAGAACTTACCGACTCTAACACGGAAGAAGTTACAATGGCACTTGTTAGACCACGCTGTTCATGTTCGTACGCACAGGTACTCTGAAACAGATCAAGACTCTTGTTTCCTGACTGAATATTTTATAATTAAATGATAAGTGATAAAAATAATTTGCATAAAGAAGTGCAGATTGCAGAAATAAGCTTTCTGAAATTGTCTTTCCTAAGTCAATAAAGGCACCTCCACATAAGAAGAGGATTCTTCAGAATCAACCTGTAACATAATGCAAAATTTTATATGTATATGTATATGTGTGTGTATATATATATATATATATATATATATATATATATATATGGCTTAGCATGCCAGAAGAAAATTCTAAGAAATGGACCAGCCATGAAGGAAAAAAAATCTTATATGCATGCATTAATGTATACCAGCGAACAAACCAGGTTTCTGATCATGCAGCAATAAGAAAGGGCGGACTTAGGTAGTGGCCATTGGAGGCAATGACCCCTGTCGACAAATTACATTACTGTTTTTTTACACTCAATAGAGGAAGTGAATCTGTTTTCCCCCTTTCATTTTAAAAATGATAATGATGGTGATATAAAAGATTCTTTATAAATGCTCAAAATTAAGGATTCACCATTATTAATTGGCTTTGTAACAAGTGATTTTCAGATATAATGTCAAAATAAGTTTAATTTGTATGCGTTTATCAATCGACGCAAGTGTCTACATGTTTAACTTATCATATGTGATACATGAGAAGATGTATTTGGAATAATATCATGTAGGTAATATAATATATTTATATTTAATATAAATAGTAAGAGATAACAAGTGACACTTCAAAGTTTCAAGGCTAGTTAATTCTTTGCATGTATGGTATAAATTTGGCATAGTGACAAAATGAGAATGGTAATTCCAGATTATACAAATCATCAACAAATAAAGTCCTTAGTCAAAATTAAATCAAACTTTTGCCATCCAAAATAATACAAGCTGAAGTGACAAAAAGGCGCCTTTTGTATTTTTATGCAACTAACCATACACATAGTCCAGAGCAAAGTGATTTTCAGTCAGTAACATGAAATTATATGATATTTCAGATGAATGAAAGAATTAAAAAGGTGGTGATGACACCAACTTTACCGACACATAAAACTCCAACAATATTGTGTGATGAAGTTGTCCATGGGCGACATATAAATTAATCCGTGAATAATGAATTATGTTATTTGCAATGAACTATGGTAGAGATGTGCCTACACAGCCAAAGTCATGACTTCAGATTCAAAGAATTATTATTGTATTTTTAAGACTAAAAATTTGAAGTATTCTTCCAACCTAAACTTATAGTACACTTTTGGATTGAAATATATGTGAAGTTGAAAAAACAGCTGTAATTCTTTCCTTTTTTTAGCTATATAAATTTTGACAAAATGAGTTCCTTTTAACTTAAATAAAGAGGGAGAAAACATGATACATAAACAATGAAGACAATAATGATAAAGAAGTGGAATGTATGTATGTGAACCTAATAAAACTTCAAAAGTTGCAATTGTAAGCTCTTCACTGAAAATAAGTTGAATCTCCTTAGAAGTAGTATGCATTCAATCTTGTTATCTAGCGAGCTTAGGTAATATGGGTAGATCAGGCCCATAAGGTACGTCTCTGTGTTAGATGTGTAATGTTAAACACCAGTAAAAGAAAGCTAACATCATTACCTTAGGAAGAAAATATGAAGTAAAAAGTCAAATAATCATAATTTGATTCATCAAAGCATAGTAAGCTAATGACAATAATCAATATATTTTTGCAGTTTCCATTCACATAAAATGCAATACAAGTTACTATGACAACATGCAAAATCTAAATATGAATCAAAGTAAACGATCTTATTAAGAAACATGTATAATCTCGTTATTTTCTGAATAGAAAAAGAACCCGTCTCAAAATTACCCAATTCAAAACAAACAAACAAAAAACTCACCTCATCAACCATTACTGTTGTTTAGTTTGAAACAAAAGAAACCCTTTCTTGAACTTCCTTCCTTCCCTCATTGACTAAAGCAGGTAACCGTGGATGAAAACCCAGTTAATTTACCCTTCAACTTCGATTTCATTCTCCAACCAAACATTTTGAACTCTACAACTGTAACATCAGGAAAAATAGAAAATCTACCTGCTTCTATCAATGGTCTTCTATTTGGCACAACTACTTCAGCGTATGTTTTTTTTAACTGGTTGTCAAAAGAATATTGGTTCTCTAATTTGTCTTCATTTTCTGAAATCAAAAGCAAAAGTCGTTCTTCTATATCCACGAATTGAGTATCTTCTCCTAAATAAGAATAATCGATGAATTAATTTCTCTTCTTTACCTTTTTCGTCCTTTTTGAGTGTGATGATAAAAAAAATCAAATAGATTAGGTATATATAGTGAAGTGCTAAATGTACGCGGTGAACCTGAATTAACGCAAGATATATTTGAAATGTAATTACATTTGATGAAAATACAAGGTACATCGTATTATCTTGGTAGTATTTTTCCATTTTTATTAGGCACTACATTCATTTTTGAATTCAAAGTTCAGTAAAGTATATTTAAGCGTATTTCTAGGTAATTTGTACACGGTTTCAATGCCTAGTTATGGTAAATAGACATGTAGCAATAAGACACTATGTTCAGTTTCTATAGGACACGATTTCATTCTAGGCTTATTTTCGAAACTTCATGTACATTTTGACTGGTAATTTTAAACCGATTTGCAAGCATAGGCTTATTTTTGTCACACTCATAATGTTATAGTGGCATTCTCATTAGAAGAAAAAAAAAATCAGTTTGCAAGTATATGCTTATTTTTGTCACAGACTCACATCAGCGGTGTAGTGGTAATCTCATTAGAAAAAATCAGCTTATGGCCACATTGCAAATTACTGCCACATTTTTTTACTGCTTAGCAATTTCCAATAGCACCCATGGAGAACCATATTTTCTCAAGTTGCGCCAATTTTACAAAATATGGAGACAACTCACAACCATGACTATGCAGAAGAAAAAACCAAGATACGCTGACTTAACAAAAATCAATAATTGCGAATCATTTCAAAACTAGCCAAAACCTGCAATGAGCATTGAACATTAGTAGAAAATGAAAATTTGCTCGTTTCTATAAGATTTGTTGAATGGATTAAAAAGACATTTGATATGTGTCTGAAAAGAATACTATGACCAAGTGATGACCCTTACTAAAACATTTTCTGACCGCTTTAATTTGTTTTCTTCACATTTTATTTTTGGATTGATGTAGTCCCTGCTCTCTTATGGTAGTCAACCAAAAACATAAATTTAGTACTCTTGTAATATTGTTATGCATTAGCCAGGGTAAAGTTGAGAAGAGGTGGTTCAAAGGGAAACGTGGGAAGAAGTTGGAATTGAAGTTGCTGATGTTATTTATCACAGTTCACAGCCTTGGCCTGGTAACTATTTTTGTGTAATTTAAATTTTCTTCTGTCTTTGTGGCAAATAATGTGATTGGATTTGGTCCTCTACTTTGGTTACTCCCAAATAAGGAAGCCATCTAAATATCCGGG
Source organism: Allium cepa (assembly GCA_030765085.1). Classification (NCBI taxonomy): domain Eukaryota; kingdom Viridiplantae; phylum Streptophyta; class Magnoliopsida; order Asparagales; family Amaryllidaceae; genus Allium; species Allium cepa. The sequence goes on from CM060944.1 coordinate 127,872,865, forward strand.
TCATTAGAACATAAAGTCTGAATTTAGGTTTAAAAAAGGTGTTGCTCAATTAACACGAATCAAGTTCGATGATAAAATGCACCATTTTGATCCAAAACGAGTTCTCTATGCGCACTATTTTTTGTGAGATACATATTTCAAGATCCAACAGTTTAGATCATAGGTGAATATCTCTGGTTTTTACCAGAGAAGAGGATTCAATCAGGAATGTGAACAAAAAACAATGATATAGCCAAAAATTAGTGATGGTAACCTTACTCGGAAAGATATTACTTTCTGTTTAATACAAGATACTCAGGAAAAAAATAGTGATGATGCATCTAGGTTAAGCGTGTACAATACCTGCTTAATACAAGATGCTCTAAGTTAGAAACTCCATCCACTCTTTCATCAACAAAACCATTCACTTTAGATGAGACAAAATCTAAATGATCGATGGTGATGAAAAGAGCCTCTGCCATATAATCTGTCAAGGTGTTCACTACCCTATCCTAATAACTCTACGAGCTAACAATTTCTTCACAATGTATATGAATAATTTGGATATTCACCTCAAGATCATTCACAACAAACTCAAGTGATGAAGTAGTTTATGAAGCCCCACATTGCGAAGACAAATAATTAATTTTTTATCCTAAAATCCAATGACAAAATCTTGTGATAAGGTTACAAAAATTAGTATAGGAATATATTGGTTGAAGGAGCAAATCCATTATTATAGAAGCATTGAATAAAACATAGGACAAAAACTAGGGTTTGTCTAATAATGTACCTTTTTTCAACAGACCTCATTTTGTTCTGGATACTAATCTATGGCTTGTGCAGAAATCCCTAGCAAGAAATGATAAAATTGGAGGAGTGAATCGACAAAGTAGAGAGAAGTTAATTGACGCAAAGGAGCAGTGCAATGTTGGAGGAGACACAGCGAGATGAATTTTTCTGAAGGGAAGAGGCAAAAAAGATAGGAAACGTGACAATGAAGAAGCGGCAACTCAATTGTTTTATTATTGGTGGGCGCGAGCGGTAAATTTTTGATAGCGTTGAATAAAATAAAATATACCTAACAAAAAATCTTAAAATAATATTAGTTGCATTTGCATTTCAAACGCTGCCAATGAATGCAACTAAATACCAATTTTCTTGTAGTGCTGTGAACTGAGAGGCTAGGCGAAGTCGAATGGGTGGAAGCGATCTGCGAGCTGGAAGGGATCGTGACTGCCGGAGCCCGCATAGGGTTTCGGCAACGAATCTAGGAATGAGACCGAAGGCGACGACTGGGAAGGTCGCGGTGTCCGAGTAAGATGAAGCTCGTCGAAGTCGAGATGTTGGAGTTTGGATCTACGATTGATAATGTTTGCAATATTTAGATTCATCGATGGCAGCAGTGAGATCATGGCGGCGACGCAAGTCGAGGCGGTGGTCATTGCGATAATTACAGTAAGGTATAAATTTTTATTTCTTTTAAAACTTATTTTTCATTTTAAATATATACACATAACTTAGAAATTGATTTTTCAGTATGAAATATATATGCATGTAGATAAATGTATATAATTGAGATTTTAAATTTGCAGTGAGATTTCAAAGACAAAAACTGTTTTGAAAGTTAAATGTGTATATAGGCTAGAAAGGGAATTTTATTTTGTTAAAATTTAGTCTATATATATAAGTAAACAGAAAATATATGTATATAAGATTTTAGGAATTTTGAAATATTTGGAAATTAATAAAAATAGATTTTTGGAAATCCATAACTTATTTTCAAAGTGGAAAATATAAAATAATATAAGTACTTTAATTTACTTGTTATTTTAAATAACGGACTTGGTGAATAATTGTTAAGTTAACCTATTTAAATTATTCTAGTTACTAAAAATATTTTAAAGGGAAAATTCAGTTGTTTAAATTTAAATCACTAGTTAAAAATCAAATTTTTGGTTAACTAAACTTATTAAATAGGAAAATTAATTTGTTCGACTAATTCGAATATTAATAAAGCCTTATAATGTTTGTTACAAGGTTTAAAAATTGAGAAAACAAGTTGGAAGGAAAATGGATTGCAAAACAAAAGCAAAGGTGAGATCTTCTCACTCACTTGGTTTGTCTGTTTAATTTAAATAGTTAAATTTAAATTATTGAATGTGCTTGGATGAATTTGATAATTTATCTGTTGTGTGATACTATATATATATATATATATATATATGTATGTATGTATGTATGTATGTATCAGAGTAATTGATTTCCGGCATTATATAGCGGATGAGACCCTACGCGCTTCGCATAATAGCGGATGACCCTATATACCGTGATATTCCACCTCGAAGTAGAATTGAAATTTTTATTGTGCTAACATTTATGGATGCAGGGAAACAGGTTGGAGGGATCCAAATGGATTCCTCAAATGTCTGAATTTATTTCATATGTTGTGATATGATTTATTGATAATTTGTGACTGATTATATTGATAATTGGAATAATTGAAAGCTATGCTTTGGCCGAATTTATTCTGGTATTTTTAAAATATCAAAAATCTAAAATTTAATTTTTTGAAGGAAATTAAAGTAGATAATTTTAATAAAATAATTTTAGAGAATTGGATAAATTAAAAGAAGGAATTTGGAACAGATTTTAAATTGTTTGGGAAAAATAAAGGGAGAATTTCGAAATCAAGTATGAAATTGGTTTTTATTATTTAAATGGAATTTAAATCATAAGTATAGGTGAGAATATTGGATTAATGGGTTTTGAAATAAATTTGGATAAGTAAAAGAGTAATTTCTAAATGAAATAGATTTTAGAAATTTATTTGGAAATTGATTTAGTATTTGAAAGTAAATTTTGGGAATCAATTTGGAAATTGATTTAGTATTTGAAAGTAAATTTCAGAAATCGATTTGGAAATCGATTTAGTATTTGAAACTGTATTTTGAAAGAAGGATGAGACTATGGAATTTATTAACTGGATTTATAAAATGGAATAAGATATAAGTGGATATTTGGAAATACAATTCACGATGGAATTTATAAAGGAATGGGTAATTTGTTTTAAAAATAAATATTGGTTTATTTTTAAAAGTGTGGAAAGAAAATTTACGAATTTTGGATGTAATTTGAGATAAATCGAAAAGGATTTACTAACTGATTTAAATGGACTATTTTGGAATGGAAAGTGTATTTTCCCTGGAAAGCCGAGTATGTTTTCAAAGTGGCTTTTAAATATAAATTAAAAGTTCTAAAGTTGGTTTTTAAAAGAATGTTTTAGGAGATATTATTTTCTTTAATTGTTTTTAAATTTTTAAAGTAAATATTTATTAAGTCAATTATAGAAGTGATTATTTAAAAGATTTAACTAGTATAGGATTTAGAAGATGGTTATTTAAATAATTATACTCTATCTAATAATTTTATTCTTAAAATTAGTTTGGGCTTAAGTTTTACATGAGATATTAGTATAAAATTTCATAACTAATATTTTAAATAAAGTGTTTTAAATAGTTTTTATTTTAAGTATTATAAAGTATATATTTTTTAGATAAAGTGATTTAAATTATTTTTAAATCCAAAGCATTTAGTCTTGGCAAATTTTCAGTGGAAATAAATAATGTTTGGAAATTTATTCCGTGAGAGAAAAGTTGTATGAAAATTGTTTTCAAAGGGTTAAAGTATGGAAATATATCTTGAAGATATTTTGAAATAAATAATTTGGGAAATTATTAGGGTCTGGTGATTGTTGCGAATGTTGTTTGACAGCTAAATAACTGACTATCAATACAAACAATTTGGGGAATTATTAAGGCTTGATGGTTGTTGTGAATGTTGTTTGATAGTTAAGTAACCGACTATCAATATTGGCCTTTAAGATGGCACTTGAATTTGTTTTTAAAAATAACGCTCATTATTCAGTTAAGCCGGGGAAGGACATTAAGTCATAAAACTCATTCCGCATAATGATACGACGAAATGGGATTGCATTTGAAGACGGTGGTTGAAGACAGGGTATTTTCGAAAATGAAAGGATTACCTGTCGATTGTTTCTGCACTGAGTTGCCCTGGTATAAAGATTACCCTATGTGACTAGGAGTCCGGACGTGATTAGGGGATATCCGTATTTGCAAGGACTTTTTCCTTAATTTGACGAAGTGCTTTCGTTCCATTTAGACCCAGAATGGACTTGTATGGATGTATGTCTAACATTGCACTTTGAGATATAAAGCTGGTTTCTATCAAATATATTTTTGTCTGTGGCGGGGAATTTATTCTCTTAGCTTAATACCCTTCTCTGAGATGTACGAGCCCAGAGGTTATGTAGTTGATGGTTACTAGTGATATATTCCCAATTTTGGTATCGTGGCATGCTAAATGCTGATCATTGGTTGATCGAAGCATGACTTTTGAGAAAAGCGTAGCTTTGTGGGACTAAACTTCATCGAACCTCACACCCCGGAAATGGTTGAAACAGAAAAGATGCAGCAAGGTTATGGAGGTCGCTCCCCTCAGGGTATGTGCATTTCCTTCTGGATAAAAAGTGGTATCAGGTATGGAGCCCAGATATTTAACTTATGTGGATAAAAAGTGGTATTCTGGTATGGAGCCCAGATTATTTATTTATGTGGTTGTTGGTTATTGAGGCGCCTCAGTAAAGGTCGGTTACGACCGTAGGATGGCATACTCGTGACAGTTAGTTACCTAGTTGTAGAGGTAGCCCGGCCTTGTGTTGGCAGAGATCCGATTAGATTCGCAGGGCGTCCCTCCAGAGGCGTACCCTTTCGGAAAGGAAGTTCCTTAGCCTTGACCATTTGTTGGAAATCCAAATAATCAGTACGCACTCTGTATGGTTTTAGTTGTAGAACCTGCCATCTAACTTGGTAGCTATAGTAGGCATACTATAATGGTACGTATGCCGGCTAAGATTAGTATTATACTTTCGAAATGTTTTCCACACTATTCACTAAGAATAATATCAAAAGGATTTTCATGTATCAAGCATGTTTGATTGCTATAAGGAGAAATCTCCCCTAAGTGTGCGATTGCATTATGTGTGTGCCATGAGGCCTTATGGTAGTTTCATTTTTCAAAAGCATGAACGGATTTCTTTTCCTTTTATTTTGTGCAAGTAGTTATTTTAAGATCTCACAGCAGTCCCATGACTGATTCGGAGTTTATTGTTCCCTTTTCTAAATTTTGGGTGCCCCTAATTTTCTACATGGGCAGCCTAGAGTCTGGTTATCGTTGTTGTGGAGCGAAGTCAGGAAGGTATGCTGTGGAGATCAGGAGGCATGCTGGATGACGAGACGTATCGCTCGTATATGATGTTATTTTCCGTTGTTATGTTGTATTCCGTTGTTGTGTTGTATATGATTTTAAAGTATATAATTTTATTAAGTTAACTGGAAGTTGTGATTATTTTAAAGATTTAACTTGTATATGATTTAGAAGATGGTTATTTAAATAATTATACTCTATCTAATAATTTTATTTTTAAAATTAGTTTGGGCTTAAGTTGTACATGAGATATTAGTAAAAAAATTCATAACTAATACTTTAAATAAAGTGTTTTAAATAGTTTTTATGTTAATTATTTTAAAGTATATAATTTTTTTAGATAAAGTGATTAAAATTATTTTTAAATCCAAGGCATTTAGTCTTGGCAAATTTTCAGTGGAAATAAACAATGCTTGGAAATTTATTCCATGAGAGAAAAGTTGTTTGAAAATTGTTTTTAAAGGATTAAAGTGTGGAAATATATCTTGAAAATATTTTGAAATAAATAATTTAGGAAATTATTAGGGTCTGATGATTGTTGTGAACGTTGTTTGATAGTTAAATAACGCAATATCAATGTAAACAATTTGGGGAATTATTAAGGCTTAATGGTTGTTGTGAATGTTGTTTGATAGTTAAATAACCGACTATCAATATTGGACTTTAAGACGGCACTTGAAATCGTTTTTAAAAATAAGCGCTCATTATTCGGTTAAGCCGTGGAAGGACATTAAGCCATAAAACCCATTCTGAATAATGATACGACGAAATGGGATTGCATTTGAAGACGGTGGTTGAAGACTGGGTATTTTCGAAAACGATAGGATTACCTATCGATTGTCTCTTTACTGAGTTTCTCCAGTATAGAGATTACCCTATGTGATGGGGAGTCTGGACGTGATTAGGGGATATCTGGATTTTCACGGACTTTTTCCTTAATTGGAGAAGTGCCTTTGGTTCCATTCAGACCTTGAATGGACTTGTATGGATGTATGTCTGACATTACACTTTGAGATGTAAAGCTGGTTTCTATCAAATATATTTCTGTTGGTGGCAGAGAATTTATTCTCTTAGCTTTACACCCTTCTCTGAGACGTACGAGCTCAGAGGCTATGTAGTTGGTGGTTACTAGTGATATATTCCCAATTTGGTAATGTGGCATGCTAAGTGCTGATCATTGGTTGATCGAAGCATGGCTTTTGTGAAAAGCGTAGCTTTGTGGGATGAGACTTCATCGAACCTCACACCTTGGAAATGGTTGAAACAGGAAGGATGCAGCAAGGTTATGGGTGTCGCGCCCCTCAAGGTATGTGCATTTCCTTATAGATAAAAAGTGGTATCTGGCATGGAGCCCAGATATTTAACTTATGTGGATAAAAAGTGGTATTCTAGTATGAAGCACAGATTATTTACTTATGCTGTTGTTGGTTGTTGAGGCGCCTCGTTAAAGGTCGGTTACGACCGGGGGATGACGTATTCGTGACAGTTAGTTACCTAGTTACAGAGGTAATCCGGCGTTGTGTTGGCAGAGATCCGATTAGGTTCTCGGGGCGTCCCTCCAGAGGCGTACTGATGCAACGCACCATGGTGATCATGACTCATGTGCCTTAAGTCGCTCGCATCTCTTAATTCATTCTCGTTCATTCCTGCACCTTGAGTCACCTGAATGACCTAGCGAGCTAAGCCAACCAAGCGAGTCAAGCAACTTATGCAAGATATGCAGTAGAGAAGGAGGTAGCGATCTAACGAGTTACCAACCAGCGAGTTAACGAGTTATACCACTTTTCCTTAAGTCGCTCATTTGGAAGTAGGTCGCTCGCGACCTAACGACTTTTGTCATCTTATGCCGCAAGTTTTAAGTCGCTTATCTATAGGTCGCTGGTTAAGTCGCTCGTTTAGAAGTAGGTCGCCCGCGACCTAATGACTTTTGTCATCTTATGTCGTAAGTCTTAAGTTGCTTATCTATAGGTCGCTGGTTTTTTCTTATGCCGTTCTTCACTTTAAGTCGTTTTCAAGTTATGTTGTCCAGATCTTGAGTCGCTCACCTGATGCAGAATTCTTATGTTGCTCATTCCTTATGTTGCCGAAGCTTATGCCGCATGGATTTCTTGAGTCGCCGAGTCTTTAGGTCGTGTGTGTTGTATTCATAGGTCGATATGTTGTCGAATGGTGTTAGGTCGTTATTGTTGTAACTCGTGTTGTATATGTTGTTTGTTGTAACTCATTTATTTTAGGTCGTTTACTGTATGTCGTTAGCCGTGTGTTTTTTAGGTCGTGTTGTTGTAACTTGAGTCTGTTAGGTCGTTAACGACCTGCGTTAGGTCGTTGAAGCTGTGGCTGTGTGAGTTGTGAATTGCTTTAAATAGGGGTGTGGTGTCACTTGTAAGGTGGGTTGATTTTGAATAAACTTTTATTTGAGTGCTTTGTGCCTCTTTAAAATTGGAAGTTGAGTGTTATCTCCTTTCTCCATTTTCGGTTATTCAAGTGCGCTCCAATCAACGGATTTGAAGCCGATTCACGAAATCTCGTGCGTGAGATCAACGTAGAAGAATTTTTAACACGGTATCGTGCACGATCAACGTGTTGGAGATAGCTAGAGTCCGGTATCTCTTGAGATCAACGGATTTGGGCACTTGGGTAATTTCAATCCATCGATTCTACTTTTCATCGTTTCATCCATTTTTGGTATATCCGCTGCGTCAATTTGGTATCAGAGCTAGACTTAGCCAATCATAGCTAGGCCGAGCCTGTTGGGAGTAAGGTGTTGAAGAGCAGGCCGAGAGTTATTGGAGTTTGAGCCGAGTCGAGCCGAAAGATAAAGTGTGTGTTTGGATATTGTTGTTTGATAATCATGCCGCCGAGACGTGATAATCGATTTCAAAATGTTGAAGATCTGTATCGTAGACAAGAAGCTGAGCAAATGGAACGACGTATCAATGAAAAGTTTGATGAAGGTATTGGAAAGTTAGAGAAATTGATGAATGACATGAATCAAAGTCAAAGGAGAAGGTCAGCAATCTCGAACCATGGAGGAAACAGGGTTTCGCCATCGGTTTCGGAAGCGAGGAGGGTGTCACCACTATCCCATCGAGATCGAAGTGAATCATCAGTTTCTACGAGGCGAGAACACCATGAGTATAGAAATGGAGAAAGAAGAAGTCAACGGGGGTTTGACATAGAGCCATATCGTGATGCTGAAAGACATTGTAGAAGAGATATGTGTGATCGAAGAGATGTTGATGGTCGAGATCGATATCGAAGTACATTTGATTATGATGAAGATGGTGATAGAGGCAGTATTCATTATCGAGATCGAGACTAAGTGTGAAATCGATATCTTGATTCAGAGAATGATCATGAATGGGAATCAGGTATGAGGATGGAAATTCCAGAATTCAAAGGTGGTATGCAAGCATAAGAATTTCTTGATTAGTTGTCCAATGTTGAAGAAATTTTGGAATTCAAGGAGGTGCCTGAGAATAGAAGAGTTCAACTAGTTGCTACAAGGCTAAGGGGAAGAGCTATGGCATGGTGGCAGCAAACTAAACTAACAAGGGAGAGAATGGGAAAATCTAAAGTTGTCACTTGGGAGAAGATGAGAAAGATGATGAAAGCAACTTTCTTGCCGTACAATTATCGATCTCTTATGTATCAACGTTTGCAGAACTTGAGACAAGGAACGAGGACGGTGAATGATTATGCTGATGAATTTTATCAATTGATTGCCAGGAATGATATTATGGAAATGGAGGAACAACTAACAGCTAGATATATTGGAGGGTTGCGAATGCAGATTCAAGACATGGTGAATAGTTTAATCCAATGTCCGTTGCTGAAGCACATCAGAAAGCCTTAGATTGGGAGAAATAAGGGAGACGAGGAGGTGGTGTGTTTACAAGTTCTAACATTCAGAATAAGGGTGCTAGTAGCAATGCGAATGTTCCCAAGGCAGTCAGCAAACCAATTGTCAAAGAAGCCGCTAAAGAAAAGGTCAATGACAGTATCAAGTGCTACAATGTCAGGAATTTGGCCACAAAAGTAATGAATGTACAAAGCCTAGGAAGAGAGCAATGGTTGCAGAGGAATGTGAATATGAGAATGAGGAAGCCGAAGTTGATTATTCTCAACCATCAAAGTTTGATGATGATGAAGAAGTTGTGTCAGGAGATGAAGGATGTAATTTGATGATGAGGAGGTCTTGTTTAACGCCAAAGCAAGAGAATGAGTCTAGTTGGATGAGGAGTAATAACTTTCAGTCTACATGTACTATTCTGGGAAAGGTTTGTCGGTTTGTTATCGATGTGGGAAGCTGTGATAACATTATTTCTGAGGAGGCCGTTACGAAATTAAGCTTGAAGACTGAAAAACATCCTTGACCTTACAAACTGGCATGGTTGAAGAAAGGTGGAGAAGTGAAAGTGGGAAGGCGAGCTTTTGTTACATTTTCTATTGGGAAGAAGTATAAAGATGATATATGGTGTGATGTTGTAGACATGGATGTTTGTCACTTACTATTGGGAAGACCATGGCAGTATGATCGAGCTGTACAACATAATGGTCACACCAACAGCTATAGTTTCATGTTCGAAGGTACTCAAATTACTTTGGTTCCTAACAAGCGTGAGCAAAGTGAAAGCAAAGCGGAGAAAAGGGTGGAATCAACTAGCCTATTATCTTCGAAAGAATTTGTTGAAGAGGTGAAAGATAGTGCTGAAATGTTTATGTTGATTGGGTATGAGACAAATGAAGTACTTGAAATTCCTGAGGAGGTTAGACTAGTGTTGAATGAATTTGAAGATGTCTTTCCTACGGAATTACCCAAGGAATTACCGCCGCTAAGGTACATACAATATCAGATTGATCTAGTGCCAGGTGCTGTTTTACCACATAGGCCACATTATCGTATGAGTCCAAAGGAGCATGAAGAGTTGAGAAGACAGGTTGAGGAGTTACTCGAACAAGGCGTATTCGAGAAAGTCTCTGTCCTTGTGCTGTACCAGCTTTGTTAGTACCGAAGAAAGATGGTTCATGGAGGATGTGTACGGATAGCAGAGCACTCAACAAAATAACTGTCCGATACAGATTTCCTATGCCAAGACTTGATGATCTGTTGGATCAACTTAGTGGGTCTGTAATCTTTTCAAAGATTTATCTTAAGAGTGGTTATCATCAGATTCGTATTAGACCAGGTGATGAATGGAAGACAACATTCAAGACTCGAGAAGGATTATATGAATGGCTGGTCATGCCGTTTGGTCTATCGAATGCACCAAGTACATTTATGAGGGTGATGAATCAAATTTTCAGACCTTACATTGGAAAGTTTGTTGTTGTTTATTTTGATGATATTTTGATCTGTAGTGCCAGCACGGAGGAACATATTCAACACTCGCGGAAGGTGTTAATTATTCTTCGTCAGGAAAAGTTCTATGCAGCAACGAAGAAATGCGTGTTTATGACGCCAAGTGTTTTATTTTTGGGATATGTCGTGTCTTAAGAGGGGATGCAGGTGGATCAGAGTAAAGTTGTCGCGATCAGAAATTGGCCACAGCCCAAAACTATCACAGAAGTCAGAAGTTTTCATGGGTTAGCTTCATTTTATCGAAGATTTATCCCACACTTCAGTAGTGTGATGGCTCCTGTTACTGATTGTATGAAGGGAAAGCAATTTTCATGGACGAAGGAAGCAGGATTTGCTTTTGAACGGATCAAAGAACTTTTAACCTCAGCGCCAATTCTAGTATTGCCAGATTTCCAGTTGTTATTTGAGTTACATGCAGATGCATCTAAAGTTAGAATTGGAGGGGTATTGAGTCAGAGGGGACGTCCAATTGCATATTTCAGTGAGAAGCTTTCATGAGCAAAGATGAGATACAATACTTATGGTGTGGAGTTTTATGCTATTGTGCAGGCTGTGAAGCATTGGAGACATTATTTGTTCCATAAAGAATTTGTTTTATATACAGACCATGAAGCATTAAAGCATTTGCATGGGCAGGATAATTTTGCAGCTAGGCATGCATCGTGGATAACTTATTTGCAGCAATTTACATTCGTTGTGAAGCACAAGTCTGGAGTAACTAATCGCGTGGCTGATGCATTGAGTCGGAGGAATACTTTGCTAACAAACATGCGAGTAGAGGTGATGGGTTTTGACTTACTTCCAGATTTACATTCTTCAGATTCATATTTTTCCAGGATCCTAGACAAAGTAAAGCGGGGAAGTATGGATGGATATGTGTTGGTTGAAGGTTTCCTATTTAAAGGAAATCAACTGTGTATTCCAGATTGCAGTTTATGAATGAAGATCATCAAAGAATTTCATGAAGAAGGACATGTGGGCCGCGATCGTACTTTGCAGTTGATCTCACAGTCTTATTTTTGGCCGTCAATGAGGAAAGAGGTTGAAAAATTTGTTCAGAGGTTCCATATTTGTCAAGTTTCGAAGGGAACCGCTACAAATGCAGGTTTATATATGCCGTTGCCTATACCTACTAAACCATGGGTGGATGTTAGTATGGACTTTGTGTTGGGTTTGCCGAGAACGCAACGTGGCAATGATTCTATCTATGTGGTGGTTGATCATTTTTCAAAAATGGTACATTTTGTTGCACGCAAGAAGAGGCAGATGCAGTCAATGTGGCACAGTTATACTTCAGAGAGGTCTATCGTCTTCATGGGTTGCCTGAATCTATTGTTTTAGATAGAGACACTCGTTTTCTGAGTCATTTTTGGATGAGTCTATGAAAAATGGTCGGGACAAAACTGAAATTTAGTAGTGCTTATCATCCACAGACGGATGGACAGACAGAAGTTGTGAACAGATCCCTAGGTAATTTATTGCGATGCCTCATGAATGATAATTTGAAGAGTTTGGATACCAAGCTGTGTCAAGCTGAGTTCGCACACAACTATGTAGTTAATCGCAGCACTGGGTTCAGTCCATTTTAGGTTGTTTATTCAACTATTCCTAAAGGACCATTGGATTTATCTGTAATACCACAGTAGAAAGGAGTGATCAAACGGGCTAGTGATTTGGTGAATGAATTGCAAGAATTCTACAAGTTTGTGCAAGAGCGATTTCTTAAGGCGAATGAGAAATATAAACAATCCGTAGATAGTAAACAGAGAAATGTTGAATTCAAAGAAGGAGATTTTGTGTATGCAGTGTTGACTAAGGATCGATTTCCTGTTGGTACTTACAACAAAATAGCTACTAGAAAAATTAGTCCTTTGAAAACCGTAAAGAAAATTAATGAGAATGCTTATCAGTTGAGGTTACTGGATCATGTCCGTACTGCCAATGTTTTTAACGTCAGACACTTGATTTCGTATCATGGGGATAAGCGTTTTGAAGAAGAGGAAAATGTGAATTCGAGGTCGAGTTATGTTCAACTAGGGGAGGATGATGCAGCGCACCATGGTGATTATGACTCATGTGCTTTAAGTTGCTCGCATCTCTTAAGTCGTTCTCGTTCGTTCCTGAACCTTGAGTCGCCTGAACGACCTAGCGAGCTAAGCCAACCAAGCGAGTCAAGCGACTTATGCAAGATATGCAGTAGAGAAGGAGGTAGCGATCTAATGAGTTACCAACCAGCGAGTTAACGAGTTATACCACTTTTCCTTAAGTTGCTCGTTTGGAAGTAGGTCGCTCGCGACCTAACAACTTTTGTCATCTTATGCCGCAAGTCTTAAGTCGCTTATCTATAGGTCGCTGGTTAAGTCGCTCGTTTGGAAGTAGGTCGCTCGCGACCTAACGACTTTTGTCGTCTTATGCCGCAAGTCTTAAGTCTCTTATCTATAGGTCGCTGGTTTCTTCTTATGTCGTTCTTCACTTTAAGTCGTTTTCAAGTTATGTCGTCCAGATCTTGAGTCGCTCACCTGATGCAGAATTCTTATATCGCTCATTCCTTATGTCGCTGAAGCTTATGCCGCATGGATTTCTTGAGTCGCTTAGTCTTTAGGTCGTGTGTGTTGTATTCATAGGTTGATATGTTGTCGCATGGTGTTAGGTCATTATTGTTGTAACTCGTGTTGTATATGTTGTTTGTTGTAACTCATTTATTTTAGGTCGTTTACTGTATGTCGTTAGCCGTGTGTTTTTTAGGTCGTGCTGTTGTAACTTGAGTCTGTTAGGTCGTTAACGACCTGTGTTAGGTCGTTAACGACCTGTGTTAGGTCGTTGAAGCTGTGGCTGTGTGAGTTGTGAATTGCTATAAATAGGAGTGTGGTGTCACTTGTAAGGTGGGTTATTTTGAATAAACTTTTGTTTGAGTGGTTTGTGCCTCTTTAAAATTGGAAGTTGAGTGTTATCTCCTTTCTCCATTTTCGGTAATTCGAGTGCGCTGGAATCAACGGATTTGAAGCCGAATCACGGAATCTCGTGCGCGAGATCAACGTAGAAGAATCGTAGATCTTTTAACACGGTATCGTGCGCGATCAACGTGTTGGAGATAGCTAGAGTCTGGTATCTCTTGAGATCAACGGATTTGGACACTTGGGTAATTTCAATCTATCGATTCAACTTTTCATCGTTTCATCTATTTTTGGTATATTCGCTGCGTCACGTACCTTTTTATAAAGGAAGTTCCTTAGCTTTGACTATTTGTTGAAAATCTAAACAATCAATATGCACTCGTATGGTTTTAGTTGTAGATCCTGCCATCTAACATGGTAGATATAGTAAACATACTATAATGGTACGTATGCTGGCTAAGATTAATATTATACTTTCAAAATGTTTTCCGCACTATGCACTAATAATAATATCAAAAGGATTTTCACGTATCAAGCATGTTTGACTGCTATAAGGAGAAATCTCCCCCAAGTATGCGATTGCATTGAGTGTCTATCGATAGGCCTTATGGTAGTTTCATTTTCCAAAAGCATGAAAGGATTTCTTTTCCTTTTCTTTTGTGAAAATAACTATTTTAAGATCTCACACCAGCCCCATGACTGACTCGAAGTTTATTGTTCCCTTTTCTAAACTCTTGATGCCCCTAATTTTCCACACGGGCATCCTAGAATCAGGTTATCGTTATTTTGGTGCGAAGCCAGAAAGGTATGCTATGGAGATCAGGAGGCAAGATGGATGACGAGACGTATCACTCGTATATGATGTTATTTTCTGCTGTTATGTTGTATTCCGTTGTTGTGTTGTATATTGACTCTAATGTGTATAAACAGATATAGTTCTTTTGTTTTAAAGATAAGTAATTTATCTATTATATATTGTTCCACTGCGATTGTGAGATTCTGATATTGTTTCTATTTCTTTTTCTATCTTCTTCTTCTTTAACCCCAACAGTTTGGTTTTCCGGCATTCGATTGTTCGATATTTAATACAATGGACGTATTAGTGTCAATTTTCGGGCGTTGAAAAATCAGGTTACACTCAAATTTGCTAAATCCAACCCCATAACGAAGCTTATGTTGACATGAGTCTAACGCGATTGACCGCGTTGGATTTGGACCTAAAACGAGTGAGTTTTGAATTTTATAAGCTTTCGAATTTATTAAACATTATATTCTTTTAATTACATTTTAATTTCACTAACCACTCCCTTAAATCCAACACATCACATGACCCGACCCACTAGCCGCTTCTTCCCCAAAACAACAATGCCTCTCCCTATACATGCCATATATGCAAGCGTACACGATCTTGATGACACAGAGCAAACGACTATGGATTGGAACATTGTCTTCAATAAATGACCCCTCTCCGCGTGCTCAACCTTCCTGACCTATAACCTCTCTATCGAACCCACTTGCCAAAATCCGTTCGTGTGCCTCTTCCTCCTGTAGCTATGTTGCACATTTCAATCTAACGTCGGAGCTCACCAAACTCGGTCCGGCGATGCTCCTTCTCCCGACCAACACCCCCGTACCCTTGAATCCACCTAAATCCTCCTGAATTGGCCAAAAACCCTAACCCTAGTTCCGACCATCGTCAACTTGTCATCACAATTTGAGCCGAACACGCACCAAAAATACTACTCGATCTCACGATCCCAACGGTGCGTACGACACTTTCCAATTCTTCTCAGATCGTGAGAAATTGATTTTTGAAGTTTATTAAAAAAAATTCAATTTGCTGATTTAACGCGATAACCCAAACATTTCTCAAAAGAAATCTCGATCCGCCAATTTCTAAAAATACTAGACGTTGACACGACAACTTTCGTATAGACCATTCTGGCTAATTTTGAATATTTTGGAAGGAATTGATTTTTAACGCTTTGAAGGAAGTATGAAAACCTTTTTTTCTCACTGTATACAGCTGCGTTTATAAAGGAGGGAAGAAGCATTTAAAAGGTTGAGGTGTACGGGTTTGTGGGCTTGTTTCAGGGTAGGGTGGCTGGGTAGGGTGGTTGCAGTTAAATTAATGGAAATAAATCATTTAAAATTCAAAAATATCTAGATATTAATTTTGAACCCGATCGAGGCGTGCCACCTAACTATCCTAATGTTATACCCCTATCCTGAATGCAATGGAACAAGTTTCGCGCCCCAATTCGATCGTATGGAGAAGATAACTTTTTTCGAACCTAGTAATAATATTAAATATTCAAAATTAATTTCAACACGTTTCTATCTCGTACAACCAAACGGTAGCTCTAAACGATATGAAATTTGAAATCCAAAAATAATGCACTATTACGGATCCAATGGAACAAGTTTCATCAAATTTCAAGACTATGCACCGAAAGGCTATTTTTACTCGTTACTTAAAACGAGTCATTTACATAATTGAGCAAATCACCTTTAAATCCAATTTATAGGTTTTATTGCCTTCATTTTTATTAACTAGAATTTAAATAGGCTTTGAAATTATTTTTATCTAGCTTAAAATTCAAAATTTCATAATTAACCAATTTTAATTATTAAATTTAACAATTAAATTATCCAATAAATCGCTAAATTTTCAATTTAAGTTAAATAATTAGCTTTTAAATATTAAAAATCAATTAAATATTCAAATTTCAAATAACTAAAATTCTGGGTCGTTACAGTATTGCTTTAAATATTCCTTGTCGAGATTATTCGATTAAGGATATCGACTCATCTATGGAGACTAGAGTACGTTACGCTCTCTAAATGTTGGTTAATGTATTAACTATAGATATTGTATAACTTATGCCAATGGGGGCACCAAGGAGTTATGTACTAATATTTATCGGATAGTTATTGTAACGACCTGTAAATTTTCGATAATTAAAATTGTTCATTTAATAAGATTTTTGTGATTTGATGTTGGGAGAAATAAAAATTTGGAATTTATTAATGAAATAATAACCAAGATGAAAGGTAATAATGTTAATTTAAGTTAATTATTAGCAACTTGAATGAAATTCCAATCGATTGAAATAATGTGGAGGTTATACTTGGTTATAAGTTTTATATAAGAAAACAAATGTAAACATTGAATTAACTAATGAAATAATATGTGGTCAATGGAAATTGAATAAAATCCGTGTTATGTAAGCAATGGTAACATTTGTTTGTAAATAATAAACTTATAATGTGATTTAAAGTTAATGGTAACAATCGTTATAAGGTACCTAATTAATTAGTCTATAAAATTTAATCGGAAATCAATTGAAATTAAATGTAAATAAATGTTACATTAATGTGAGTTAAGGCAATAAATGTAAATTGTGAATGTAACAAAATGAATAGAAATGTTAATTATATCCATAACGTAATAATTGATTTAATAAAATAGTGAAATCAAGATAAATAAATCAATTTGGGATTTTAAAGTTTATTTAATGTGTTAAATTGATAAATTCAATATAACTGAAATATAGTAGTTAATACAAATAAATGATGGAGATTGGAGGATATTAATGTAATGAAATATAAAACAATGTAAACTATGTTTATAGAATAATAATTGATTTAAATAAAAAGATTAAAACCAAATAAAATCAGTTCATTGGAATTAAATTATAATTAATAGGATTAATGGCAGTTGAAATTGAATACTGTAATTACTGGAATAATAATCACTGAATTGATATGTAAACTTATTTTAATTTATTATAAATGTCTTTGCAATCAAAAATGGAAAATCTGCTAGTTTATAAATATTGAATTAAAAGATGATTAATTAATCAATTATTAATTTATTTAATTAACGTGACAAATAGCCATTTTGGCCACTATCTCAAATTTCGACAAAACCAGTTTCATTGGATTCGAAACATTGAATTTTTATAGGATTTCAAGTTTCGTAACGATCAGATTTTTCGTTTGATTTTACGGACTCGAAACGCCTAGAAATCATTTTAATCGAAATCAATTTGAAATAAACTAATTTTAAGATAACTTCTTCATACGATGGAAGTAGGACTTGAAACCTGTTCCATTAAGTTTGAGATCATCAAAAACATCTATTTTGATATATGGGATGATCCACTTTCATTTCAAAAACAAAACGAACTTTTCGGGTCGTTTACCGTTCAACTTGTAAATCAATCTGGTCCATTCATTCCATTTCAGCTTTGCCTATAAATTGCCCATTATAAACCTTGGCCACTTTGCATTTTCATTTGTCTTTATGTACAATTCAATTGTCTTTTCCTTCTCAATGACAGACGAACAAATTCCCAATTTCAAATCCAATTGCAATTCAAAATCAAATCAAAAATCAAACTCCTCCAACATATATCGAATTATATATCGATTTGAAGCTCTCGACGAGCGTAGGTCAAATCTGCAGTTCGTTTTTGACATGGGTTTTAGTGTGGTCGAAATCGAATGGTGAAGTTAAAAGTGACTACTGTGTGGCTAGTTATCACTTAGGATCGTGTAATATGGAATGTATTGTAATCTAAGTGCGAAAACAGATAATAATAGTAAAGTAAATAAGAATAAGCACACCAAGAGTTTTTATACTGGTTCGAACTTTTCGTTCTACGTCTAGTCACAGACTTTCCTCTGAAATTTCTCTCGGTATCCCCACACTTAACCCGGAGGAATAGGTATACAACACCTGAGCAACCGATCATGATTTTTCCACCTCTAACAACCAAAAGAGGACTTTACCGCCTGAACAACCGAACAGGACTTCAACAATTTCAATAAAATTGTTTTGACACTTTGTGTTCTTTATAACACTAATTTGTCTTCGATAATACAACCTTCCTATAATCTTTTCGTCGAGTATATATTATGTTTGTAAAGATTTAGAAAGGAAAATATTGCTTTGAATCGAAAAATAAGTTAATCGATTCAGAGATTCAAGCAATATATGCAAATTATGATTGCTTTGTAGAATGCATAGATAGTAGAGAGTATGATCAAAAAAAATTCAGTGATTTGAGAAGTGAATCTCGTGTGTTTATATAGTAGATAAATAGCTGCAACTATTCTTGAAAAGTTTTGACCAAAAGATGCAACCACAATTCTTTAAATTGGATCGTATCTCTTAGGAAATGAAAGTGTCTTTTCAGAAAAATAGCTGTTGGAAAAGTTTAGTCGACTGACCCAAAATGACCAATCAACCGAATGTTCAAAGTTGGTGCAAAACAGAGTGTATCTGTGCAACTGAGCAGGTTCAGTCGACTGGTCATACTTGGTCAGTCGACTGACCTAGTTGTCAGTGCACAGTTCACACATTTTTTGAAGAATTTGAAGTTTAAAACAACTTTGATTTTGTGTGGACTACTTGAGGATAGATTTTAACAATTCTAAGATTAAAAAACTTCAACAAATAAACATACTATACTCAGTTTTGAAGTCTTGTCTCCTTTGTAGTTTTAATAGCATATCTCTTTCTCTTTTAGTCGCTTGTCCATATAGTATCATCACTAATTTGTTTAACCTCTTTGTCATGAATCAAAACTTATGATTCAACATTCTCCCCCTTTTTGATTGATGACAACCTGTTATAGATGATACTATATTTTAAGAAAATATATAATGAAAGTTATATATATCTCCCTCTGAATATTTGGCGACATATCTAATCCTACAAGAAATGGTTAGTCATACAAATTTCTCCCCCTTTTTCATCGAAAAAAAAGGAAATAACAATAATCTCATCATTGAACTAACAAAATTGCAATCATAAAAAAAATGTGTCGAATTGTTTTAAGCTACTTATACAAGCTCATTAAAATAAAAAGGAGTAGAATGTTTGGAATAAATAAAGATAACTTACTACCACCAAGAAATAACAATATCAATCATTAGAGTCAGACTTTGTTTCTTCTTCCACTTGCATTGGTTCTTTGCCTCTTGAAGAACTTTCCACAAATTGTCTGCCACCCCCATTTCCGCTTCTGTCAGAACTTGTGTGTTCTTTGGATGTAGACCAAGTAAAGCGAGGAGCTGGACGTTTACTTGGATCACGCTGTGAAGTTTCCGTAGTTATGGAAGAGGAACAAGATATTGCATCCCATAAAATACCGAAGAAGTTTTAATTTTGTTAAATTTCTTATCGATTTTCTTGTCGAGATTTTTGATGCGAGAATCCAAAATAACTTGATTTCGCACAATTAGATCGATAGATTCATAGGTGCTTTGGGATGGGGTTGGTGTACGAATTTCATCTCTTTGTTGCTGTGGAGTAGTAGTTTGTTGACGAGGTCGTGATTACCTATCTTGAAAAGACATGATAGTGAGAGGTCTAGGAGGCAATTTCATTGGACTTATTGTGCGACTATTTAGAGTTTTGGGAATGGAAGCATCGGATTCCGAAATAGGAACCTGTAGGTTCACAAGTAGCCGCATAAGATATTCGCCGTAATGGATAATGTTCATACGACCTTGGTTAAAAGACAAGAATTCATCTAGAATAAGCTTAGGCCAATTTATTTGGACATCCTCCAAATAACATACAACGCCCTAAAATTGTTTGGATATACAGGATCGTAGGAACCGGTACGAGGAAGAATCGTGTGCATTAAGGCTCGATGCACAATTCGAGCTGTAGGACGTAAGGCGATACATTTTAGTTCAGTCATCTCATCTTTCAAAAACCTATGACTTACTTTATCTTGTTCGCCTATAGGAACATTTAATTCTTCCAATGGAATACCATTAGTTGGTGTATGGAGAATGTGTCCAATTCTATCTAATGACAAAAATACTTGTTGACCGCAAACTAAACTCCATACACAATTATCGCGATTACATGGATTTTTATGACCCAAATTTAAATTTGCATAAAAAAGTTTTACCAAAGTATGATTCGTGAGATTATTTTGATTGTGGTCAAGAAGAGATTCTAGACGACTTCTCCTTGCAAGCTCTTGAATTCTATATGGAGAAAAGTATGGAAACACTACAAAAGATCCTTTGAAAAAGCATGCTTCCATCAAATTTTATTCCATCTTTGGAGAGCTGTAGCATCATAGAGCTGTTGAGCAATTTGGGTGTCAATTTGCTGAAAGGAAGAGGTAGCATGTCTAGATTGTTTAGGTTGACGTGGAGCCATTGGAAATAATAATGGACTAGAGGAATTTGAAATTTTTTGGGAGCTAGCGTTTTAAAAAACTGAAGTGAGAAGGTAAAAGTAAAGAGTGAAAAAGGAGATAGTGGGTTAAAGGGGTAAAAAGGTAGGTGAAACAGTGTAAAAAAAGGCTCAGAGTGTCATTCAGTCGACTGGACGTATATAGTCAGTCGATTGATCAATATCCCGAAACTCTCTGTTTCATGATTCATTCGACTGGCCATATTCGTATAGTAGAATAAATATAGTCTGAAAGCTATCTGTTTTCAGATTCAGTCGACTGGTCGAATTTTGTCAATCGACTGAATTCTCCTTTTTTCAGCATTTACAGCATATTTTGCATAAAAATATATATATATATATATTCAATATATTTAAATAATGCATACAAATAGGAATGAAATTAATTTAAAAAATATAGAAAGAAAGTAAATTATTTTGATGGAGTGGATGGAGACTTATTGTTGTCTGGTTCAACCTTTGTCTTCTCTTCATATGGTTTTAATGGCGACCAGCGATTTCCAAGCTCTCATGAATTCGGAGACACGGGTGGAGGTTGTGGAGACCGATCCCATGGATTTTGAGAGGAAGAAGTTGTAGGTTGATGAACAACAGATGAAGATGACCCGCAGAATTTCCATCCAAGCTGCACCAGAAAGCTAAGTCGTCTTGAATTCATCTTCTGTTCATAGTACATTTCACGTTGGATTCCCTCTCATAATGATGTAAATCATCAATTTTTTGTTTTGTTTGAGGAGAACCAAAGAACAGAAAACGTCATACCTTCTTTTTCTTGGAGTATGGCCAGTGTGATAATTTGATGGTCTAGTCGGTTCATGATACGGTGTTGGTATAGGTAAACTTGATGAACCAGGTGAAGGTGTCGAGAAGTCGACAGAAGAATATGCAGAGCCATTTAAGGAGTTTTCTTGTGAAGACATTGTAGTAGACAAAAAACAATGAATGATTGAAGCAAGTTAGATGAAAGGATAAAAAGAAAACTCTTGAGATATGTATATGTGAAAAATAGTAAAATTTTTATGGATCAACGGATAGCTTGAAAAGTAATTAGAGGATGAAAATAAAACACAATTTTAATGGCTGAGAATTGTTCATGAGAAAAGAGAAAATATGTAAGGAAAAAATTATAATAGAAACAATTGTGAAACAACAAATGGTCAAATGGTAGAGACATAGGATTTCCAAACTAGAAACAATTTTCATTGAGTGATTTAGCGAAAATATCAGCTAATTGATTTTCAAAAGTTACAAATTCTAAATTTATTATATCCTACTCAATATTATCACGAAGAAAATGATTACGAATGTCAATGTGTTTAGTTCGTAAGTGATTGAAAGGAATTTTTAGATAAATTTATTGCACTCGTGTTACAATAATATATTATAGATTTCTTTAATTTTATGTCAAAATCTTGTAATGTTTTTTGCATGTAGATTACTTGAGCACATGCTAAAGCTGCAGATATATATTCTGCTTCACATGTCGATAGTGCAACGTAGTTATGTTTCTTGCTAAACCAAAATACTAAGGATCGTCCAATGAAATGACAAGTTCCACATGTACTTTTTCTATCTGTCCGACTTCCTCCAAAATCAGCATCACTATAAGATACTAATTCAAAAGGACATTCTTTTGGATAAAATAGTCCTATGTCATTGGTTTTGCTAAGATAACGAATTATATGTTTTACTGCTTGCATATGCGATCCTTTAGGATTTGCTTGAAATCGAACACATAAACAAACACTCGTCATAATGTAAGGCCGACTAGCGTTAAGTAAAGTAATGATCCAATCATACTACGATATAAATTTTGGCCAACACTCTTGCCATTTTCATCTCTATCGAGATGTATAGTTGTACTCATAGGAGTCGGTTTGGCATAAGTGTTTTCCATACTAAATGGTTTAATTAGATTATTACAGTACTTTTTCTTGATTAACAAAAATGCCATTTTGAAATTGTTTGATTTGTAATCCAAGAAAATATAATAGTTCGCCCATATATGACATTTCAAATTCATTTGTCATGATAGTCGAAAATTCCTGACATAATCTTTTATTTGTTGAACCAGATATAATATCATCAACATATATTTGTATAATTACAATATCTTGTTTAGTTTTCTTAATAAATAAAGTTTGATCAACTTTTCCAATCTCAAAACCAGATTCTATTAGATAGCTTTTAAGTCCATCGTACCAAGCTTGAGGTGCCTGTTTTAAACCATATAAAGCTTTCTTAAATTTATAAACATGATCTGGAAATTTTTCATGAGTAAAAAGAATGTAAAAATCCATAAATTTTTGTGGTTTTATTTATTTAATTAATTGAAATTTTATGAAATTTTAAATAATAAAATTTTGAAGTAAAAATTAATATTTGGATACGTCTTATTAAACATGGCAACCAATAAATTTTCATGTGACAATATTGAAGTTCATTTTCTTGTGTAATTTTATTTAAATTGAAATCAATTAAAAATTGATGATAATAAAATGTTTTCCAAACCTGAATATTTTTATACAATAAATTTGTAAATTATCTTCTGAGTGAGACGTCATATTTCATTTCTTCAAAATTTGACTATTACAGCTCCTTCGATCTTATTTTGAGCAAAATAGCAGCATTTTGGTACCGATATCGACTTTTGATCGGATGATCCTACCACTGATATTTGTATACTATTTTGATCGTCTCGTCATGCGGATCTCTGTGGTATATTCACTTCTGTGTTTCGAAATCCGGTATGTGTCGGAGCCCGTGTAATAGTAGTCGTGCCGATTCTGCATTCAAGCCTTTTTGGTTTCCTACGCCTCCTCAATTTCCACCTTGTAATACCATTAGCCACTAGTTATTATTGTTCCCAAAATTCAATATTGAACTTTCTCTATTCCCAAGTTTCAATTCATATTTGCTGGTCAATTTACATTCATGTACATCCCTTCTCTCCTCTTCACTTTTGGATTGTTCTATTCTTGAGAGAAGAAAAAAATAATAACAATAAACTAAGTTATATATATTTGTCAAACCCTGTTCCTATCTTTGCAAACCTGACCTTGCTCCACACGTTCTGCCTTGCCACCTCCTCACCGTTGCTTCACCCACTGCCTTGACAACTCCTCTTGGCCTCGTTTCCCTCATGTGAGCACATCCGAAGTCACCCAAGCCTCACCATTCTCTTTGTTCGGCTAGCTAACCCTCTCTGTGTGTGTGTGTGTAGTTTTCTGTATAATTTAGCTATATATATTTTGTACTGTACATATGATGTATATTAAGATGTCTACATATATTTTCTTTGTTTCTGTTTGGTATTGCTGAAAGAAAGTTGATACAAAGGCATGTTTAAAAGTTTGTTATAGCTTTAAAATTATTAGTGGATTTTGTATAAATATGCTATATATATATATTTAAAGTATATAATAGTTGTTGTTATTTTAAAAATGTGTACATGTTGTATATTAGTGTATATAAAGTATGGGTTTGTTTTGATGAGCAGAATATATATTTATGCTTGGTAGCTTTCGCATATATTGGTGTTTTGATTTCAAGATGCTTATAGATTTTTCATTCTACTTTATATATGTATTTTATTTTAAGTTACTGTATATAAACGAGTTCAGTTGTTCGTGTATAGTTACCAGATATATATAAGTATATAATAGTTTCGTACCTATATATATGAGTATATTAAGATAATAAATTTTAGTATATATATATATTTCATTATTTGTATACGTGCCTTTGGGATAAAATGTTGGTTCAAGTATGAGTTTATATGGGTTATAGATATAAAGTAGGTTGTATTGTTATAGTATATTTTATATATAAGTTTATATATGTACGATTGTTATATATATCGTTTCGAATACGAATAATACGTGCCATTTCAAGAATATATACATATACATATTATAATTTATATGTGTACAGTTTTCAAGTTGCATACAACCTATTTGATTATATGTACATATAATATGAAGAATGCAGATTTGTTTATATAAGTGGTATGTGTTGTCTTATAATAAATACTGACTAGCTATAACATATACATGTATATACAGTATTTTATGATTCAGATGCCATATTATATATTTTTTTTGGAAAGTTATGTCAGCCTATATCTGAAATATTATAAATGTTTGATTAGATATATATACACGTTGATTTTATTTAGCCTTATATATATTTTAAGTTAGATGGTAATTTATAAACTATTATATATACCTTTAATTTAATATACGCTCAAATTTAGAATATGATTTATATATATAGTTAAATATGGTTATATATGAGTTCATTTATATCAATTATCTCATTGATACAGTTATGATTTGATTTCGTCAATTACTATTTATCACCTTTATTCGTTGACTCGTGCCCACCTTGTTTGTTTGGGTTCGTGCCTAGATTTATTAACTCTACTTTATTGTCTATTTCTCTAGCCTCGAAAGATGAGCAGTCACTCACAATAAATGTCCTTATATTTATTAAATTTGATTTCAATTGAAACGTCAATTGAAATACACTGCTGTTAGTTATTTACATTGTTATATATGCTATTATCTGTATCTGTCCACCTGTGACATCTGACACCTTTATCTGTTATTTATATTGATGATATATGCCTGTTATGTTATTATCATATCTGTTATCACTCTACAAGTTCCTTGTTATTATAGAATCATTATGGGTTGAAATGATACATACCCGAACGATCTGTAGAATAGGAGAAAATCGTTATGGGTTGAAATGATAGACCCAAGCAATTTTCATTAAATTGAATTTGGGATTATGGGTTGAAATGATATATACCCGTATATATTTAAATTGCGGAATGAAATAATAAATATCCGTATCACTTGACCATATGGTAGAAAATTATATACAGACACCGTTGGTCTATATATAAATATTTTGAAAATGATTTCTATGGTTTTGGAAAGAAATATATGGTTTTATATAAATATTGATTTTAGATATTATATAAATGCTATTTTATATATAGTTAAATTCTTTATTTTAAGCTACGTATAAATCTGTTTTAATATAAAATAAGTTTAATAATAAAGTTTGATTGGATTATTTGAAATTGTATTTAATTAAGAATTTTATTTAATTAAATCGATTTGAACTTATTGAATTTGATATTTTAAAGGATATGATTTTATTACTTGATTTTGGTTTAAGATGATTAATGAATATTTCAAGTTTGAGTTTTATTTAAGGAAAGTGAATTTAGTTTTGAGATTAAGGAATATTTAATGCTTTGAAATATATTGAAATTGAAATGATTTATTTGAGGTTCAAATCTGTATTTGAAATCGATATAGTTTGAAATGGTTTATCGAGAAACTGAATTGAATTAAAATGGATGATTTGAATTTGATTAAATTTGAATATGGATTTCAAGTTGATTTGGAACTGATTTGTGAAATGTGAGGAAACTATTTTATTATATAAAGTATTTTTATATTGTATTTCAAACTACGTATATATTTTACTTCATAAATTATTTTTATATAAAATATTTTTAATATAAACTATTTTGATATAAAATATTTTAACTTACAACTATTTTATATAAACTATTTACTTTATAAACTATTTTGTTTCATATAATATTTATTATCTAAATCGGTTAAGTGGGAAGTATTATGGTTTCGAAGTATTACGATTTCTAAATTATGATTTCTAAAGTGTTATGATTTCCAAAGTGTTATAATTTCAAATGTTTTGGTTTCGAAGTATTTTAACTTTGAAATTGCTATGATTTTGGAAATGAATATATTTAGAAATGGAAATGATATCGTATTGATATGGTCTTGAAATGGAAACGATATTTTGGTTTTGAAGTATAAACTATTTTGAAATGACCACCGTGTTATAATAATGGTTGGTTGTTAAAGAGACCGGGATCAGAAGTTGTCATACTCTCTGCAAACACCGAAAACCACTTCAACAACCGTGTATGCGGTGGAGATTCCAAAATGAAGTAAGATGGTGGCGACGTCCTATTGAGGTACATACGTGGACCCGACTCCCATGAGTTGGCATAAGGTGCCTAAAACAGGAGCGAATCCGGGCCAATGAGTTTTCTTCTCTGATCGGACACACTCCTTCGATACTATATTCTGACTATGTGATTGATTTGGTGGCCACTTTTGATTTTTGATTTTAGGAATGTGGCTCGAGGTGGCCGGTAGCTGCAGCTATGCATTACCATCAGTCCGGATGCGTAATTGGTATATCTATCCTGGCATTGCCTAGTTGTGTCATGTCACCTACCCTAGTGTGCTTTATTACGAGTTTGATTTGTGTCGTACCTATGGAGTATCCTCTGGTGGCCTTCCGATCAGGAGGGACTATGGTACTGTATAGACTATTAGCACTATAAAATGCGTTAAGGAGGATATGGGTAACGCCTTATCACTATTTTTAAATATATTATACTTTACTTTATACATTATTATAATAGCGCATATTACTGCATAGAAGATAGTTTAACGGATCCTTAGAGGATGGTTATCCCAAACATCCTTTGAGTTACTTGTATTTCAGTTGTAATTTCACTTGAGTTGGATTTATTCATATATGAATGTTAATCCTGACTTGAGTGTTTTGTGCTTTTCTTTACGCTCGGGTCAGACTGAGTGATACAACTTTTGAGACTCGCCTTTGGAGTTGGCGCTTCGTTTGGAGAGCCATCTACATCTTTTCAACTTGGAGTAATTCAGTTGATTCCAGTGATGTATTCTGATCTTGTATTTGACAATTAATTTGAAACTTCTATTGTATCTTATTTAACTCTTTATATATATAGTAGCTTCATGAACTACTATTCTTTTGTTTCCGCTGCATATTGTATATTACTCTGTGTCTGTGATTTTGTGATCTATTTATTTGTTGTGTATGTTAAGTTTTGCCAAATATAAATTAAAAATCTGGTATTTTGAGCAATTCAAATCCGGCATATGCCGATGCGAATGGCTGAAAATATCTGGCCGTTACAAAGAGGAGCTTGTTCAACTTAAACATTTTCCTTTATATATCCATTTAAAAAAGCACTTTTAACATCCATTTGATATAATTTAAAGTTATGAAAACATGCAAAGGCCAATAGAATACGTATAGCTTCTAATGTCCTGACAGGAACAAACGTTTCTTCATAGTCTATTCCCTCTTCTTGATTATACCCTTATGCTACTAATCTAGTTTTATTTTTTGTAATGTTACCTTGTTCATCAGCTTTTTTTTGAAAACCCATTTTGTACCAATGACGGGTTGATCGTTTGGTCTAGGAACTAATTCCCAAACTTCATTTCTTTCAAACTGATTTATCTCTTCTTGCAGAGCTATAATCTAATAGTCATCAGTGGAGGCTTCCTTAATATTTTTAGGTTCTATATTAGAGAGAAAAGATACATAGCCCATTTGATTTAATTGATGTCTTGTTCTTACATTTGAATTTACTTCTCCAATTATATTTTTAACAGGATGATCTCTAAGAATTCTTGGAGGAGATCTTACTACATTTTCAGTATGAACAATGTTTTCATTTTCTCTAGTATTATCAGTGTTATTATTTTGGAAAATAATATCATCATCTTCTGAATTATTTGTTAGAATTTGATTTGAATTATTTTTCAAGTTTGTAATTTTAGAAGAATTTTTTACATTTTCATCCAATGAAATATGAAGAGTTTCTTTGATTACTTTAGTTCTTGTATTAAAAACTCGATAAGCTTTGCTTCTTTCCGAATATCCTATGAATATTCGTTCATCGGATTTTGGATCAAATTTGCCAAGCTGATCTTTAGTGTTAGGTATAAAACATTTTGAACCGAAAAATTTGAAATATGATATATTTGGTTTACTACCATTTAAAAGTTCATATGGAGTACGTTTTGTTAGTGATCGAATAGAAACACGATTCAAAACATAATAGGCAGTTGCAACAGCTTCTGCCTAGAAATGATTAGGTAAAGTGCTTCCATTTAATAAAGTTCGTGCATATTCTTGTAATGTTCAGTTTTTCCTTTCTACAACTCCATTTTGTTGTGGTGTTCTAGGAAAGAAGAAATCATGATTAATTCCTTTCTTGTTACAAAAATGTTCGAAAGCTTCATTTTCAAATTCGCCTCCATAATCACTTCTAATATTTTTAGCTTTTGAATTCTTTATATTTTGAATTCTTATTACAAAAATTTTAAAATTTTCAAAATTATCACTTTTATGTTTCACAAAAATAGTCCATGTATATCTTGAAAAATCATCTATAATAACAAACACACATCTATTGTGATTAATAGATTGAACTTCAGTAGGTCCGAAAAGGTCCATATGTAGTAGTTCAAGTGGTTGTGTTGTAGATATGATTTTCTTAGATTTAAAAGAAGATTTTATTAACTTTCCTAACTAACATGCATCACAAATATTATCAACTCTGAATTTCATATCAGTAGTCCTTTAACAAGTGGCTATTTTATTAATAGTATTAATATTTATATGACAAAATCTTTTGTGCCATAGCTAAGAATCATTCTCTATAGCTACTAAACACATATTTGTGCTATACTTTATATTCATATTTAAAATATAAATATTTCTATCTCTTATACCTTCAAAAATTAAATTTAGTTTTTTATCGGAAATATTACATTTATTTTCTGAAAAGGATATATTAAAACCTTTATCATATAATTGACTTATGCTTAATAAATTATGTTTTAAGTTTTTGACTAATAAAATATCACTAATGAGAGGTGAGTTAGAGGTACCGTTATTGCTCACATTGCCTTTGCCGATGATATAACTTTTTGAATTATCTCCAAAAGTGACCGATCCTCCATTTGAGTAAACAATGTTTGTTAACATATCCTTATTACCAGTCATGTGTTTCGAGCAACTGCTGTCTAAAATCCATTTTCCTCTCTTTTTAAGTGGTACCTACAAAAAATAAATATTAAAATGGTACCCACGTTTCTTATTAGGGTCCTAAGAGTTAGGTCTTTGTAAACCAAAACCAAGAAGGTTTGGAATTCCCTTTATAAATATAATTCTCATTTTTATGAATAGTTTCCATAAATGTTTTGATATGCTTATTCCTAATTAAGTTATTATTTGTTTTAGGAATCTATATTTTAATAGTTTTAAAATCTTTAGAATTTGTTTTCTTAATATCATTCTTAATTTTGTTTTTAAACTTATTTTTAAACTTTCCATATTTCTTTGGACTTTCAATTCTCTTATATCCTAGTCCCTTTTTATTTGAAGTAGATTGAGAATTTTCTATAATTTTAGAAAGATTTTCTCGTCCTTTATCAAAATTAGAAATATTTTAATTAATATCTTCTAACTTAGTTTTGAGACTAGATTTTTCTAACTCTAATACTTTAGTGTTAGATTTTAAATCATTAATTTCAACTAATAAATCATCATTTTTTTAATTTATAATTCCTGAGTTATCATAGAAAGTTGAGATGTTAAATTAGAATTAGATTCTTGATATTTTTCAAGTTCTTCTTCCAGAATTTTCTTTTCATCTCTAAGCATACTAATTTCTAATTCAGATCTATTTAGTTTTCCTTGTAACTCCTTATTTTGCTTTTTAGTTTGTTTTACAAAATCCACTAGTTCTGAATTAAGTTCAACTAGATCATCAAAATTCAATTCACTTACATCATCACTTGTAGCCATGAAGCATACATTCGCTTGCTCTATGTCACTGTCACTGTCGCTCTTTGATGATGAAGAAGAATATGAATCATCTCATGTTAATGAAAATGCTTTCTTCTTGAATTTGTTCTTCTTGAATTTATTTTTCTGTTTCTCTGCACAATCTTTCTTCATACAACCCTTTTTATGACATTCACAACACTCCATGATAGAAGATGATGGTTTAATGCTATTATTGTTGTTGTTAAAGTTATTTTTGTAACTCCTGAACTTGTTATTCTTTTTGAATTTCAAAACTTTTTGAAATTTTAAGCAATAAGTGCCATATCCTCTTCATCTGAGTCAGAGTAATCTTTTTGTACTTGAAATTCTAGATTCTTCTTATCCTGTGTTTGAACTTTCTTTGCCTGCAAATTTACTTCATTTGACATTAGATTTCCTATTAACTCTTCTGGTTTCATAGTGGAAAGATTGTTCGCTTCTTCAATAGCCAGGACCTTTCTTTTCCATTCATCCGTTAACGAGTTCAGGATTTTTGATATTATATCAAAGTTATAAAAAATTTCTCCTAGTGCCAATAGTGAGTGATATATATCTTAAAATCTAGAGTACAAGTCATTTATACTTTCGTTTGATTTCTTTTTGAAATTTTGAAACTGATTTTTCAACATAGAAATTTTCTTTGTTTGACTTTGTTAGTTCCTTCATGAGTTAATTTTAGAGTTCTCCATATCTCATAAGCAGTTGTACAAATACTGACTCTATTAAACTCATTTTTATCTAATGCACAAAATAACATGTTCATAGCTTTAGCATTTGAAGTAGCATCAGCTTTCTGTGCAGTAGTCCAAGTTGAAAAATCTTCTATTGGAATGGTATATTTATTTGGGTAATATTCAAAGTTTCAAAACCATTAGCTTGCATATATATTCTCATTCTAATTGACCAGTAATTATAATTCATGCCATTGAATAGTGGAGGTCGTGCAGTAGATTAACCTTCAATAAAACTAGTGTTAATGACAGTGCTTGTGCTGGTGTTATTTTCCATATTAGCAAAAAACTATCAAATAACTGTGTTATGGTTATAGGATGTCTAGCTCCGATACCAAATGAAAGTGACTACTGTGCGGCTAGTTATCACTTGGATCGTGTAATATGGAATATATTATGATCTAAGTGTGGAAATAAATAATAATAGTAAAGTAAATAAAATTAAGCACACCAGGAGTGTTTATACTGGTTCGAATATACCGTTCTACGTCCAGTCCCAGACTTCCCTCTGTAATTTCTCTCAATAACCCCACACTTAACCCGAAGGAATAGGTATAAAACACCTGAGCAACCGATCAGGATTTTTCCGCCTCTAACAGTCGAAAAAGGACTTTTACCGCCTGAACAACCGAACAGGACTTCAACAGTTTCAATAAAATTACTTTGACACTTTGTGTTCTTGATAACACTGATTTTTCTTTAATAGTCCAACCTTCCTATAATCTTTTCCTTAAGTATATATTATGTGTGTAAAGATTTAGAAGGAAAATATTGCTTTGGATCGAAGAATAAGTTAATTGATTAAGAGATTCAAGCAATATATGTAAATTGTGATTGCTTTGTAGAATGCAGAGATAGTAGAGAGTATGATCAGAAAACAAAATAAAATTCGATGATTTGAGAAGTGAATCTCATGTGTTTATATAGTTGATAAGCAGCAGCAACTATTCATGAAGAGTTTTGACCAAAAGATGCAGCCATAACTCTTCAAATTGGATCGAATCTCTTGGAAAATGGAAGTGTCTGTTCAGAAAAATAGCTGCTGGAAAATTTCAGTCTACTGACCCAAAATGACCAGTCAACTGAATATTCAAAGTTGGTGCAAAACATAGTGTATTTGTGCAACTAAGCAGGTTCAGTCAACTGGTCATATTTGGTCAGTCGACTGACCTAGTTGTCAATGCACAGTTTATACATTTTTTTGAAGAATTTCGAGTTTAAAACAACTTTGATCTTGTGTGGACTACTTGAGGATAGATTTTAACAATTCTAAGACAATAAAACTTCAACAAATAAACATACTATACTCAGTTTTGAAGTCTTGTCTCCTTTGAAGTTTTAATAGCACATCTCTTTCTAGTTTAGTTGCTTGTCCATATAGTCTCATCATTGATTTTTTAGGTCTTTATCATGAATCAAAACTTATGACTCAATGGAAGTCTCGGTCGTTCATCACTTTCCAATCAACTTCGACCGATCGTCGAATCGTTAGTATGGATGGGTGGAGATTGTAGTGCATAGTTCATCTATGCTAGTTGTTAGTCAAATCATAGGCCAAATCATCAAAAAAAATTGATTAGGGTTCGGAAAAAATCAGCGGCTTCTCCTTTTTGGTGCTCGATCAAGGTGGCGTTCGGCGTCATGGGGGTCATTGGTGTGTCGGGAAGGCGCAGGGGAGCTCGCGCATGCCTTCGAAGCCAGGGCCGATCATCTATAGGCGGCGACGCCCGGCGTAGATGTAGCGGCTGGGGTATTGGTGAAACCTGGAGCAGACTTGTACGCGTGAGGATGTGGGGTGGCGTGGCTTGTTCCGGTTGATTTTATTTTTTTATTTTTTTACTTAAATTTTGATTTCAAAACTTCTAATATTAATATCTTTTACATACAAGGTCCGATTCACGAGCAGTTTATTTCGTCGGGATCGTATCGAAATTTTGGACATTTTGACGCTGGTTTGAACGAATTCTATGATTGTTTGAATTTGGGCCCTAAATTGGATTTTAATTCGATTTAAGATCAAAGGTGAGTGTTTTGACCCACTCAAAACTTCTAAAATTTCTTATGTTTGTTAAATTGAATTTATGATGTGATTAAGAATTTATTTATGGCTATTTGGTATATTGAAATTGCTATTCCTGCAAATTTGAATTTATTTTGAATTAAATTGTCACTTAATTTATTATTGAATTTAAATTTCCAATTAGTTACCTGTATAAAATAATCTGTTAATTGTTGATATTTATTGGTTAGATTGGATGATGATTGTGATGGACGTTTGAATTTATTATTAGATGACTGGATGCTATATTTGATGCAATCACTCTGCAAGTTCCTTCAGTTATTATTAGGAAAATCACTATGGGTTGAAATGATATATGCCCAAATGATCAATAGATTAGTAGAAATCGTTATGGGTTGAAACGACAGATTCAAACGATTTTATGGACTTTTATAGTGAACCGGAATTGCCGTCTGAAATGATATATAACCGTAAATTTTAAATTGTAGAATGAAATGATATATATCCGTATCACTTGACCTAGGGTAGAAAATTATATACGGACACCGGATTGGTTAAATTAATTGATTTTTGAATTTTAAATTTTGAATTCAGTTAACTGGTATTTTGAAATAGAAATTGATTTATATAAACTGAAATATTTTGTTGAAATTGGAATTGACTTAATGAATTGTTCAAAGGATTCAAAATGGGAATTTCAAAATTGAAGTGTCAAGTATAAATGAATTTAGTGGAATCGAGTTATCGGAATGTTTGAATATAACTTTGAAATCTATTTAAACTAATTTAAACTATTTAATTAAATTAACTATGTTAACCAATTTAAAACTATTTTAATTATATTAAGCTACTATAACCTATTTAATCCAATTTAATCTATTTACCTATCTAAAACTAATTTAATTTATTTAATTTAATTTAAATCTATTTAATATAAGTTAAATACATTTAATCTATTTTGAATTTATTTTATCTATTTAAAAATATACTTAATATAATTGAAATCAATTTAATCTAAAATTAATCTATTTTAAATATTTTAAAACTAATAAAATCTATTTAATCAATTTTAAATCTGTTTAAATCAATTTAAATCTAATTAAATCAAAATGAAATTCCATTTAAAACTATTTTTACCATTTAATCTATTTTAATCTAAATAAATTATTTTTAAATTATTAAAAATATTTATGATTATCTAACTATTTTCTAAAATTTCAGACTGGGTAAAGTTGAAGTTTCATTATTTAAATCCTTGATAATGACATAACCTAAATTGGAATTTTGAATTGATCACTTTTGTGAAATGACATATTTGAGTAAATATGATATTTGGAAGTGAATATGATTTCTTGAAAGCGAATATGATTTGAAAGTTATATGGTTTGAGAATATGATATTTTGATATCAATTGCAAAATGACTTTTTGAAATGTAAAAGAACCATCTGATGTGAAATAAGCGTATGATTGTTAGAGAGACCAAAATCAGATATTGTCATACTCTCTGTCAATACCGAAAACTGCTTTAACAACTGTATACGTGGTGGAGATTCCATAAATGAAGTAGGATGGTTGGGCGCGATTCTATATAAGGTATTTACGTGACCCTAACTCTCGTGAATCAGCTTGATGTGGCTAAAACATGAGCTATACCAGGCAAAGTGAAGTCAAAGTTTGATCTTTTTGACCAAAATCCACTTTTTTGGAAAATATTCCATTTATTCGTGTTTGGACATATAATTCACATTAAAATCAAAAATTATATTTAAAATAACAAAATTTCATTCATTTTAAATAAATAAAATAAAGTTTTTAAATCAGGAATTCAAATAAAATAAATCAAAATATACAATTAAAATAATCACAAAATACAGGGTTGTTACACTCTCCCCCACTCAAATCTTTTCGTCCTTGAAAAAAACGAACAAGGAAAATAAAGAAAAGAAAGATAGACAAAGCAAATAGTACCTAAAAAAACAATCCCGCATACGAAACATGAATGCTCTCCTCCGTCTCTCATGTACAATCTCGATCATCAGTACTCCATTGTACTTTGTCCAGATTAACAGATTTCCTTCTTAGCTGCTTCGTACCTTGTCGACAATACGAAGTGGCTTACTCTCGACGGTCAGATTAGGCTCAGTATCCAAACTATCAAGAGCAGAAGGCTGAACAATAGACGGGTCATGAAGATACCAGCGAAGATGTGAGACGTGGAATACATCATTCACTCCGGAAAGCTTCTTGGGAAAATCCAAACGATAAGCCAAAGAACCAACTCTTTCCACGATGCGGAAAGGACCCTCGAAGAGGTAGAAGGTAGGAATAACTAGAAGGGAAAATAGGTTGAAAGACAAGGATGAACCATTATTTTAAAACCATATAAATTTCAATTTTTTTTTTATTTATAACATTTAAAACATTTTATAATATGATGAATTGTCATTTGATTCAAGTTTGTTAGTTCGAAGTAAACAATATTTAAAATATTTCAAATTATTTAGAAAATAAAAATAAACGATCAAAATATCCTTTATATAATACTTTATCAAAATACTTTTATAACTCGATGTCTTAACAAGTTTACTCTCGTTCCTGCAGACTCTGGCCATGCATTGATGAGGGGAAAAGCTAGAATTCTCTAGGTACTTAGTAGACTTGTTTCAACACCCAGTGAAATTACTGGAAAACCTTTAAAAACAGATATGGAAAGTACAATCCAAACAAAATAACCAAACCAAAACATTGTCTAACCATGGATTCCAGATACACAATGGTTACGCCTGGATTTCCCAGGAAACATCCGTATTCGTAAGCTATCTCAGCCCTACGAATTACACTATGATAACTAGTAGACCGCATATACACAATGGTTACGTCTGGATCCTCCTGGAAACATCCTTACTTGTAATCTATCTCAGCCTGCAAATTTCAATACTAAATAAGACCTACATAGATCGCAGATACACAATGGTTACGCCTGGATCCCCTAGGAAACATCCGTACCCGTAAGCCATCTCGGCCAGGCGAATTACGCTATGCAGTCGCGACTGTAAGACCATGGAGATCGACATGGAATTCGATAGACACTCGAGTATCATATCCGGAAAACCCTAATCATAGAGAATAATATCGATAGAATGAATCCACAACGTGGCCACAAAGCGGATATCAAGCAGAAGGCACTTTCCATATCTTTACTTCAAAAATGTGTATCATATAGTACCTTTCAAATCAATTTCAATTATCATACTTACATAAAGTCCATCATATATAAGATTTTATTTCCAAATCGAATAATTTCCAAATCAATAGTATATCAAATCACACTTATATAGACTTCGATTGTATAGGATTTCTCTTTCCAAATTGAGTACCTTTTCAAATCAACACTTTTCAAATCAACTTCATACTTATACAAATCAATTTTATATAAGTTCGGTAACTCCCAAATCAAGTATTTAATAAAACAAGGCTCTCAATTTCAATTCCTTTTAGTAACGTTTCAGTTTCAAAATTATATATGATTTCACCAAATCATTTCTTCCAAATTACAGATATTCAGTTTCAAAGTTTCTCAAAACAATAGGTTTAGAAAATAATCCTGGTTTCCAAATCGACAAAAATTTAGGTCTAACAAATTCATTTCCAAAACTATCATATAAATATTGGGTTTTACAATCCAATCTATTTTCAAAACCAAATATTTTTCTCAAAATCAATTATACCCAAAATGATTTTCAAGTTTATGACTATCGCTTTAAAACTTTAAAACTATTTATTTCCATATACGGAAGATCCAATTTACCTATTGAAAATTACCTGGCTTTAAAAATTACACCTTGATTTGGAAGTGTTCGAACATTCAAAATAGTCCAAGAAACCAAATTTTCCAATCCATGATTTGGAAATCAGCAACAAATCAGTAAATCAATTCTAATAGATAAGGTTATACCAAAACAAATCTGAATCTCGAGGATGGAACACCGTCTTACTTTAAATCATTTCCAATAAATACATATATAGACACACACACACATCTTTCCAAAATCAAACCATCCTTCAAAATCTGAAATCAAATTTTGGTTTCACAAAATCACTCGCAGAGATAAGCCACTAAGGTGGCCTCTCCCCCACTCGGAAATTCAAAAATCAATATCGATGTTGCGTGCACTCATTATTGAAATTATTTTCCAGCGACACAAGTGAGTTCTGGACTTCTATTCTCTTGAAAATTCTTTAAAATCTCTTCGAAATCATTGGAATTCATTCGAATATATTGAAACATTTCTTATTCAGAAAATATCTTTAAATCATAGTATTATTATATTTTCCAAAATCTTAAGACCAATTTCAAAACACCGGACTTCGATTCCTTGAAATTCAAATTCAAAACCCTTTAGTTATAAATCATTTTTATATAAATCAAATTTCTTATAAATTTTCAAAATTTCAAATTTTGTTTTTACAAGGTATATAATCCTTATCGAAAACATTTCTCTTTTATATATAAAATGTGGTCGTCCTTATCAAAATAATAATTTCGATGTATGCACAATTTCAAAATACAAATAAACACAAATTTCCAAGGGATGATTCGAGGATGGATTTCAAAGTAAACATAGATTAAAATTTAGAGGAACTCTAATCAAATAGAATTCCGGGTCGTAGTTAAGCTCGAACGAAGATGAGATAATTTAATTACCAAATAGAAGATGGATAAGCCTTGATAAGTCGTGGGCGACCTTAATCGGTCAACCGTGACATCATGAATATAATCAATGTGAAAATCTAAGTAAAATCAACATTCGATCGCCAGAGATAAAATCCAGGCAGAGTAGGAGATAGATAGCATCGAAATCTGAGGATACAGGAACCTCCGGTGAATCAATGCCAATTGTAAGGGAGTTTCACCCACTTTAAAAATCATTCAAAGATTTACGGAATCACCGATCTTTATAGAGCTCATTCCAAAGTGGAGTTATGGAATGCTCCAAAATCAAAATGATAAAATAGGGAAGACAAGACTAGATTTCAGAACAAGTAGGAGCGTTCCAAAGTTCAAGGAATCCTAATCGATAAGAATCCTAACCAAAGAGATTACTAACAAGGTGGATATAGAAGGGATGAAGTTTAGAAGATCTTGATTTCAAAATAAGAAAAATTTATACCAATATAATCTTTGAAGTTCCTTTAAAATCATTTGGAAATCATTTTATACTTCGAAAATACATTGTCTCACAAAAAAATGATTTTGAGATTGATTTCACTCATTCTAGGGTATTTCTACCCTATATCTAATGAGTTTTTGCTCCACAGGCTATGGTTTGCCTAAAACCAAAGCTCTAATACCAAATGTAACAACCCGATATTTTCAGCTATTCGCATCCGCACATGTCGGACTTGAATTGCTCAAAATACCGCATTGTAATAAAATTTGAAGCAAATAAAACCAATCACAGAATCACAGACACAGAAATATCAGAATAACTCGCAGCGGGAATAAAAATACCATAGTAGTTTATGAAGCTACTATAATAAAGTCTCAAAACAAAATACATAATATCAGTTTGAAAACAAACTCAATAGAAATCTCAAATACACATAAGTTCACTAATACAAGAGCTGAAATAGAACAACTGAAACTGAACGATAGATAACTAGATAAGCAGAATCTCCAGCGATTACTAGCTCCAAAAAGAGAAATCCAAAGCTGTGAATACTCAGGCTAACCCGAGCGTAAAGTAAAACACAAAACACTCGAGTCAGGACATACTTATACAATGTAAACAAACTCAAGTGAACATTAGTGGTAATGCACAATAACTTTGAGGATGCTTGGGATCACCCATCCTCTAAGGATCAGTTAAACCATCAATTTAACGGTAATAAACACTATCATAGAAATGTCTACATTAAAGAAAACTATGCAAATAACAGTGTTAATGTGGCTAGGGTAGTGCAGAGCTGCAGCAATCGCTCACGTCTAGTCACACTCTCAAATTGAAGGTGTACATCCAAAATCACAAGGTGGCATGCAGAGAAGTGTACCCGTGGTTAACATTTTAAAAGGTTTAAAATTCCAAAAAGGTTTATAATTTCGAATTAAAATCATTCATTTAAACCATAAAAGGTGGAGTCATTATACCTTCAAATCAAATATTAAATTCACAAAATTTTTACCCTTTTCAGAGTTCATTTATTTACTTAAATACATTAAACAGTGAAATTTCAGCTTTCCACAGCACTTAAAAAATGCTGCGTTAAGTTACATTTGAAAACAATTCAATTCAACAAAGACAACATTAAAAACTGCTGTATTAGTTCAGTTGTATTCAAAAATCTCATTTCAGCCAACTGCAGCACTTACAAAGTGTTATTGTAGCTCTTTTATTAATTTCAGGTTCAAATTTTTATTCTGCAGCCACAGAACTTACTAAGTGCTATAGTAGCTCTTAGTTAATTCTAGCCTTTTAGTTCACTTGCATCAACCACAGCACTTACAAAGTGTTCGTATCCTTTACAACAGATTTTAAGTTAACTTCAAAAACGATGGCATTTTTGAAGTGCTATTAATTAAATTTTCAGATTTTAATACAATTTCAGAAACAAATAAACTTTCAATTTAAACCTTTTTAACTTATAAAATTTCATATATTCCACCTTAAAATAGTCATTTAAATACCCTTTAACTTATGATTTTTATAAAGTAAAATTTCACAAATAAATATCAAATTTCTCAATTCTTCACTTATTAAATTCAAGTGTACAATTTTCCTAAATTTTTATTTTCTTTACACTTAAGTTAAATTTACCATTTCATAAATATAACTTAATTTCCATTTATTTTCTTAACTTAACTTTTATCCTTAAACCAAATTTCACATTTCTAAATTAAGTTATATTTCAAATTCACTTTTAAGCATTCATTTATTTAACCGTTTTAATTCGTAGAAAATCAATAACACTTTAATAAGTCATTTAAAATTCACATTTAAATCAAATTATCATATTTATTTACTTAACTTAAACTTCATTTGAACAAAATCTCAAATTTCAAAATTAAGTTATATTCCAAATTTCCACTTAACCATTCATTTGTTTCACATTTTAACTTGTAGAAAAATCGTTAATACTTTATAAAAATCTTTTTTAATTCAATTTAAATTAAAATATCATAAATTTACATTTATAAAATACTTTAAATTTTTTTAGAAAAATATATAAAAAAACCTCGGGTCTGTATAATATTTTCTAACCTAGGTCAAGTGATACGGATAATATATCATTTCAATTCGTAATTTACAAAGAAAATCCGGGTTCTATCTTTTCAAACCCGCAATCCCAAGTAAAATAAAATAAATAAAAGTTGCTCTGGCCTATCATTTCAGCCCATAATGATTTTTCCCCATTCTAAAGTCCGTCCGGGTATGTATCATTTCAACCCATAGTGATTCTATTCTACAGGGACCTTGCAGTGAGAAACAGATATAAATAAACAGTATAGCAACATATGGCAGTAACAGATGATATGACAGGTTTACAAACATGGTTAACATCATATAATTCATATCACAGGCAGATATAACATGATATAATAATTCTACAGATTCACTTGCTATCAATTCACAATTTATATAAGTATAAATGTCATGAGTGAATACTCACCTTTTTACGCTGGAGATAGCAATCAAAACTACACAAATGAATCCCAAAAACCACGATACAACATGACATAGAACGATAATTGATTCAAGTGGAAAGAGAGAGCCAGGATATGATCTTGTAACAACAACCAAAACAAGACAATGTCACATAAACATTCAACCCAAAAACAATATAGAAACAATTTGAAAAATAAAAGCAACAAAGACAAAGTGACTTGACCTTGCCTTATCACTCAACTGCATGGCCTAGGTGGAACATATGATCGGCCATGATGATGCTAGGCTTGGGTATGGCATCACAAATGCACGGCTATGAA
Source organism: Allium cepa (assembly GCA_030765085.1). Classification (NCBI taxonomy): domain Eukaryota; kingdom Viridiplantae; phylum Streptophyta; class Magnoliopsida; order Asparagales; family Amaryllidaceae; genus Allium; species Allium cepa. The sequence goes on from CM060944.1 coordinate 127,914,070, forward strand.
GTGGTGAAGATGGTAGAAAGGTTACAACATAGGGTAAACAAAAGGACAAGGAAAAAGCAAGAGTTTGTTCAACTTTTTGGCTCGGCCTATGGGTCCATTGGCTCAGTGTGATGACCCGAACTCGATATCCGATAAACGACATCAAATTCGTATCGCCGAAGCTTATAACAACATCAGATGAATATAAAACAACGAAACAAAATGAGTATCAGGCATACATCACATGTACAACATCATGATATCCAATAATACATCAAAGTATTTAATACATACACCACAACTCCAAATAACATCGTAATAATACATCGATGATCATAAATCCAAAAAGAGGTCTTCAATGAAATGATAACAATCTCCCAAAAACACTAAACACATGAGATCCAAAAAGCTTCTAGAATATCTCCAAAGCAAAAGTTCCAAAATACTGCTAACTCCAAAATACGGAAACCTGCTACTAGGCTGCCCGTGTAGAAATTAAGGGCACCCAGAGTTTAGGAAAGAAACAATAAACTCCGGGTCAGTCATGGGACTGGTATGAGTAAAAAAAAATAGTTTCTTTTAAATAAACTAGATTTATAAAGAAAATTCGGTATGCTTTTGAAAAATGAAACTATCATAAGACCTCCAGCCACACACACAATGCAATCGCAGAATTGGAGGAGATTTCTTCTTATGATAGTCAGATATGCTTGATACGAGAAAATTCTTGATATTATTACTAGTGCATAGTGTAGAAAGCATTTTGAAAATAGAATATTAATCTTAGCCAACATACGACCATTATCGTATGCCTACTATAGCTGCCATGTTTTGTGGCAGGTTACCACCACGCTGCATGGCAGATTTTACAACTAAAACCGTACAGGGTTTCGTATTGGGAATTTGGTTTCCAACAAATGGTCAAGCTAAGGAACTTCCTACTGCCACATAGGTACGCCTCTGGCGGGACATCCCGAGAACCTATCCGGCTCTCTGCCAACACAAGGCCGGGTTACCTCTGTAACTAGGTAACTACTACTTGAGTTTGCCACTCCCCGGTCCTTTGGGACCTTTATCCTAGGGCCCTCTATCACAAAGCAACAACCACACAGTAAATGAGATTGGAGCTTCCACACAGGTAAATATCTGGGCTCCATACCATGACATCACCTTTTTCCAGAAGGAAATGACATACACTAAAGGGTGCGACCCTCATAACCTTGCCGCATCTTCCTGTTTCGACCATTTCCGGGTTGTGAGGTCCGATGAGGTCTCGTCCACAAAGCTATGCTTTACACGAAAGCTTTGCTTTGATCACAAATGATCAACTAATGATCATCAACACACAGCAGCACTTAGCATGCCACACTACCAATTTGGGAATATATCGCTTGATAACCTTCAATTACATAACCTCTGAGCTCGTAAGTCTCAGAGAAGGGTGTTAAGCTAAGAGAATAAACTCTCCGCCACCACAGATACGTATTTGAAAGAAATATGCTTTATATCTCAAAGTGTAGTGTCAGACACACAACCATACAAGTCTGTTCCAGGTTCGAACAGAACCGAAGGCACTTCGTCCAATAAAGGAAGAAGCCCTTGCAATCCGGTATCCACAATCCCGATCGGACTTCCCATCACTTAGGGAATCTCTATACCGGAGCAACTCAGTGCAGAGACAATCGATAGGTTATCCTATCGTTTTCGAAGACACCCGGTCTTCACCACCGGTCTTCAGATGTTATCCATTTCGACGTATCACTATTCGGAATAGGTTATATGACACATAGGTCCTTTCCCGGCTAAACCGAATAGTGAGCGCTCCATTTTTTTAAAACACGTGGATATATCAATCACAAAGATTCATATTCAGGGTTCGATGTGGGTTTCGGATAACAAACTGAAATCCGACTCCCTGTCGCATCGAAGTTTAAATGCCGTTTTACGGGCAAACAGGGTTTTCACATCAATACAGAACAAACCACAATCACAGTACAGTACATGGCAATTTATCTCATACAATATCATAAACAGAATAGAAGTATCAATATAGAGTACAACAATCGTTACTTATTTTCCAATGTGGTTTAAATAAATTTATCACACAATTATTCGTAGTGATGTTTAAATCAATAATTAAAATTTGGATAAATAATTAAATCTTGATTAACTCGATTTATTGTTTCATAATTAGTTATATTTAAATTAACTGCCAATTTTATTGATTAACTTAATTTATCTAATTAACAAATTCTTAATTGTAAATTTATTTAAATACTTTATTGTTTATTAATCAATTTTAATTTTCAAATTGTATATCATTTTTTTAATTTCTTCCAAAATCATTAATTAATAATAAAAAGTGTTTACCTTAATTATCATTTAAAACCTTCTTTATGGTTTAAAAACCAATTATTGTTCCATTGAAAGTTTTTATGAAAATTAACTTAAATTCTTATTTTAAATTTAATTATTTAATTAAAGGGTTAATTTGGATTTTAAAACATTGTTAAATAATTCAAACTTATAGTAAGTTTTTCACTCAACATAATTTAACAGTGGTTAACTTATATATGTAGAAATCTCAACTTTGTACTTTGGAATTTTGGTTGGGCCTACCCATTTTAAAGCACCTGAGTAAATCATTCTTTTCCCCCCCGAGCCAACTCGCATTCTTCTCGTCTTATCCCCCGAGTCTCTTCACTTCTCCCCTCGTCCCAGTTCTTCTTCTTGCTGCCTTTTTTTTTCAGTTCTAAGTTTCTGCACTAAATAGCTGAGAGAATACTCGCGTACGCGAGTTTTACCCCTTCAAGCCAAATACGCGTTTTGCTCGAGTTTCACTCGAGCTCCAAATCGACGAACTCGCTGACACTAGAAACACGTCGTGCACGTGCACGATGTGGCGCAGCACCTCCGATGATCGTCACGATCATCGGCAGGTCGAAAAACCCACGCCAACACGAAATCGAGCCTAAATTTGACCAATGAAATTCGAAAATCAGAATTTCACTACTTCGTCGAACTATAAACTCGAACGCCCCAGAGAACTCGCTTCGTTCTCCTCGCACAACCCACCAAAAATTTCGCGACTTCGGCCATAGCACGTCAGAACCCCATACTACCCTCTCCCATTGTCGCGTGCAGCTCGATCAACTCAAGAGGACGCAATCCTCTTTTTACTGAACACGTTCAAAACTGGAGCTAAAACCCTAATGTGACCTCGTATCCAAATCTCATGCAACAAAAAAATTAACTGATAATTTTCCTGAGTTCCTCAATGTTTCAGCTTGCTTCAAACAAATTTTTGACACCCGGTAGTGGATTGATTATTAGAAAATGAAAAAAAAACAATTTTTGTTCAACCGTGAATTTCTCTTGGAATACTCGATTTAAAATCATCATATAAATTTTAAAAATCCTATTTTTGTATGTAGATCCGAGTTATGAAATTGAATTAGCCTTTAATGACATTCGAATTTAACAAAATATGGTATGTTCGCTGTAAAAATCATTTGTTTTCCAACTGTGTATAATTCTTCTTCTGAAATCTATTTTTAAATCATAGTCCATCCTTAAATATACAAGTTTCATTTTGAGATCAAAGTCTAACAATGATTACATGATGAAAGATTTGGGTTTTGAATATGTTTGGTGCTCGGAAAACCAGAAACAGAGGTGATTTCAACATGACAGTCATTCCACTCTCTAATATTTATACACAGAGGAAACCATATATATGTGTGTGTATATATACATGCATGATAAAGTGACTTCGAACCTCAGATTAACAGCAATAAACAATTATACTTAAGTTTCTTTTTTTTTGAGTTGTTACTCACATAAATTTCCAAGGATGACAAAGACTTGAATCTGCAAGGTGAAAATCTTCTTTTCTGACTTTGCTATTTTATTTACTTTGTTTTGAACGAGCTGGAGGTAGTATGGATGTGTTTATATAAAAGGTTTAACTAAGTTGCACTTCATATATAAAGTAGATAGTTTGTATAAGGGTAGATATCATCTAGTACAGCTTACTTCTCTTGGGTCAGATTTTTCTTTTATTTTTGTTTTCTTGCTTTGACTAAGAAAATTTTGTTTTCGGCTGATATGATTTGGCTTTGGTGGCTGAAAGGATTTATATTTGTGCTGAGAAGAAAGCCATTAAATGCTCATGCTTCCTTTTAAGTTTACATGTAATCATATTTTTTTTAAGTACCATTTTATTTTGTTTTGTAGATATTTATCTTCTTGCATAAGCTTCGTTGATTTTTATATGTACTATTGGTTTTTACAGATTTTTTCTTCTTTTGCAATCAAATTTTGTTTTTGTTTTACATACAACTTTTTCCTTGTCTCCTGATTTACAATTTATATGCAAGTTTATATATTACATATGTCATGTTATAATCATAAGATTTTAACTATATAATTTTTATCATAAACATACTCTTGAATTTTTTTCTATTTGAAGTTTAACTATCAATTTTTATTTGTCACATATATCTTATTGTTTAAACAATTTCCTGTTTGTTATATATATATTTATTTATTTATTTATTATCATTATTATTGTTTATTTAACTTAACTATCAAACATTTATTTAATTCCATATATCTTTCCTTTATTTCATATTAATAATATTTAATTTTTCTTGAATTTTCACAATTTGAATTTAAAAGTTCAAAATAAATCACTAATTTAAACAAAAAAATTTCCAAGAAGTTACAATATCCCCTCCTTAAGAAAATTTCGTCCTCAAAATTCGAAAGAGAGAGAAACGCAAACAAAGAATATACGAATTTAGAAAAAATAAGGAAATGACTTACCAATTCAAGCCGAGATATCTACTCTACGATTGGGATATGATTTCTTCATGTTATCTTCAGTTTCCCAAGTACGGTCCTTTGGATCGCCACTCCATTGAACTTTGACCAATTTCACAACTTTGTTTCGCAATCGCTTTTCATCACGATCAATAATCTTTATTGGTTCCCTTCTTACAGCCAAGTTAGGAGTGATTTCGAGATCCTGCTGAGCAGCTTCTTCAATAATATCATCAGGATCGTGCACATACTTTCGAAGATTAGAAATGTGGAACACATTATGTACACCAGACAACCAGTTGGGTGGCTGCACTCGATATGTTAGAGAACCGATCCTTTCCAGAATAGGAAAAGGACTAATATAACGCGGTGCTAGCTTTCCAGTTTTCCCGAATCTCAATACACCTCGCATCGGAGACACTTGCAGAAATACAGAATCTCCAACTTGAAATTCCAAATTTCTTCTTCGGCGGTCATAATAGCTCTTCTGACGACTTTGAGCTGCTTTCAATTTCTTTCGAATAAAATCTACCTTCTCCGTGGCTTCTTTAATCATGTCTGGTCCAAGGACGAGTCTATCACCTGCCTCGATCCAGCATGCCGGTGATCGACACGGTCAACCATATAAAGCTTCGAAAGGAGCCATTTCGATACTAGCCTGATGGCTGTTGTTATAAGAGAATTCGACCAGATGCAAATAGTCCTTCCAAGAACCACCAAAATCGAGAATGCAAGCGCGCAATAGGTCTTCTAAAATTCGGTTAATTCTCTCAGTCTGCCCATCTGATTGTGGGTGATAAGCAGTGATGAGATTCAATTTTGTTCCCAAAGCGGCTTGGAATGCCTCCCAGAATCTACAAGTGAAGATCGAGTCACGATCACTCACTATACTGCTGGGGATACCATGAAGACGAACAATTTCTTTATATATAACCCTGCTAAGCTTACTGCAGTCCGAGTGGATTTTACTGGAATAAAGTGAGAGGTTTTGGTTAGACGGTCCACTATAACCCAAATTGCTTCATTTCCCTTCCTGGTTCGTGGAAATCTGTCGATGAAATCTATCGATACCTGATCCCATTTCCATTTCGGTACTTCCAAAGGCTGAAGTAAACCGGCCACTTTCTTTTGATCGCTTTTGATTTGCTGACAAGTAGCGCAGCGACTCACATAAATCGATATGTCTCTCTTCATTGTCTTCCACCAGAAGGTTCTTTTAATATCTCGATACATTTTGTTGACTCCGGGATGGAAGCAAAGTTTGGACTAGTGGCATTCGTCCAATACTTCACGTTTCAGCTCTGGAATGTCAGGGACACAAATTCTTCCTTTCATCCTTATAACCCCTCTATTATCTATCTCAAAACTAGTATCTTCATCTCGACCTATTCTTCTCCGCATTTCTCGAAGAAACTTGTCTTCAGTTTGCTTGGTGGCAATCTTCTCAAGGAGAGTAGGAGCGATAGCAAGATATGCAAGAACAGCATGCCTCCTTCTTAAAGCATCGGCAACTACATTGGCTTTTCGCGGCGTATATTGGATATCTAGGTCATAAGATGCCAGAAATTCCAACCAACGTTGTTGTCGCAGATTTAGATCTTTCTGGGTAAAGAGATATCTCAAGGATTTATGGTCGGTGAATAATTCAAATTTTTCACCCAGAAGATAATGTCGCCATACTTTCAAAGCAAAGATAACAGCTAGAAGCTCCAAATCATGAGTTGGGTAGTTTCTTTCATGAGGACGTAATTGTCTACTTGCGTAGGAAATCACCTTCCCATTCTGCATTAACACTGCACCCAAACCATCATCACAAGCATCGGTATAAACAGATAAATCCTGGTTCCCGTTGATAATAGCGAGAACAGGAGCAGTAGTCAATCTCTTTTTCAACTCCTGAAAAGCTTCATCACATTTCGGAGTCCAATTGAATTTTACATCTTTCATTGTTAGCTTAGTCAACGGACTAGCTATCTTAGAAAAATCTTGAACAAACTTCCGATAATAACCTGCTAAACCCAAAAAGCTTCGAACTTCCTTAGGTGTAGTGGGTTTTCTCCGATCAAGAATGGCGGAAATTTTGCTAGGATCAACTGAAATCCCTTCTTCATTAACAATATGGCCGAGAAATTTGACTTCTCTGACCCAGAGTGGCATTTGGAAAATTTTGCATATAAAATATTTCTCCTCAATATTTCCAAAACAATTCTAAGGTGTTCGGCATGCTCTTCTTCTGTCTTGGAATAGATCGAGATATCATCAATAAATACGAGCATAAATTTATTCAAAACTTCCCGAAACACTCGAGTCATAAGATCTACGAAGTATGCCGGAGCATTGGTTAGCCCAAAAGGCATGACTAACCATTCGTAGAACATATTAGGACCTCTGAAAGCAGTTAAATGTACACAATCTTCGGCGATTCGTAGTTGATGGAATCCCTGGGCTAGATCCATCTTCGAAATGAAACGAGCGCCGCATAATTGATCAAATAGATCATCAATTCTAGGTAGTGGAAATTTATTCTTGAGAGTCTGCTTATTGAGATCGCGGTAATCTACACACAACCTCAAAGATCCATCCGATTTAGCAACAAACACAATGGCTGAGCCCCATTCAGAAACATTGGGTCGAATCAATCCTTTTGCTTGTAGATCCCTGGTCTGCTCGACTAATTCAACCCTTTCCCTGGGCGCCATCGTGCGACTTGCGTGAACTACAGGATGAGCATTAGGTACAAAGTCGATTCTGAATTCTATTTCTCGATGTGGAGGTAGAGATTTCACTTCTCCGAACACATCCGGAAAATCTCTAACAATGGGTATAGATTCCAAGATGGGTTCGGGATAACCAAAATTATACATCAACCCTTCTCTTTCAGGACTAGGGTCCTCGCAAGAAATCTCGATGAAATCTCCAAATTCGGTTTTAATCGTAATCAATCGATTGTTGCAATCCAATTTTGCTTCATATTTAGTTAGCCAATCCATTCCGAGTAAAACTTCAAACTCGTTAAAATCAAGAACAAAGAGATCAATAGGGAATTGATAATGAGAATATGAAATAGGAACGTCTTTACATCGAAGACAAAGATTCGCGGGACCTCCAACTGGATTCCTTACGCATATAGGCTCATCAACAAAATGAGGTTCAAGATTTAATTCATTTATAGCTTGCTGAGAGATAAAACTATGTGTAGCGCCCGTGTCAAATAGAACACTAACAATACTATCATAAATGGTAAGATTACCTTCTAGAACTCCTTTTCCTTTTTCTGCTTTGGAAGATGCAGGTTGGTCTTTGACTGCATACTGTTTGAGCTTGCTTCATGGTTGGACAGTCCTTAACTTCATGCCCCACTTTCTGACAGTAATAGCACTTCCTAGGCTTTGCTTGAGCGGATTGGTCTCTCTTTGGCTTCTTGCAGCTGTTTGCATAGTGGCCCTTTTCCAAGCAATTATAACAAGTGACATTCTCAGCTGTACTACCCTGAATGCTCTTCTTTTTCTCCTTGCTTTGCCATGGTTTCTTGTCTCCAAAGTTCCGTTTTCTCCAATTTGGATTGCCCGAATTTCCTTTTTCTGCCGGGGCTTCTTGCATATCAAGTGTGGCATATCTGTACCCCATATCAACTAAATCTTAAAAAGACTCCTTAATGTGGGCCGTCATTCTTTCGTGGATTTCTTATTCATCCCGTGAATGAATCTTTCATTCATCTTTAAAGGCGTATTCACCAATTCGGGACCAAAACGAGACAATTCATTAAATTTATCCAAATATTCCTCGAATGATAAACTTCCCTGCTTCAGGTCCATAAATTCCTGGTACATTCGAGAAATTCCAGCTGATGGCAAATATCACTTCTCAAACACTTCTTTGAATTTCTCCCAAGAAAACTCTTCTTCTGGCTTATCTACCGTGATTGTCTCCCACCAAGCTGAGGCTTCATCTTGAAGTTGCCAAGAAGCTATGAGTCGCTTCTGATCGTCTTGCAATTTCAGCCCTCTGAAGATTTTCTCACATGATCTTATCCATGCTTGAGCCTCAATAATTGACCTATTGCCGGTGATCGGTTTACCACCAAGCTTTGCGAATTTCTTATATAAATCAGCCAGGTCCGGCTGATGCTGGATAAGTACTGCTGCTGGGGGAACTTGATTAGGTACTGTGGCATGTCCTTGACCCCTAGCTCTTTCCCTTCGTCCGCTCATTCTTACTATCTGTAATTAGTAAGAAAATTGATTTAGATATACGGACGAAATATCTTAAGTAATATCAGCAGAAAAAAGAAATAGACTAATAAAATTTGGAGTTTCAGCCGTGGTTATACTCATTTTAGGGTATACTTCATCCTATCTCTAATAAGCCATCTGATGTGTTATACTCCGTAGCTAAAGTTCTTACTCAACCTTCAGCTTTAATACCACTTGTGACGACCCGAACTCGATATTCAATAAACGACATCAAATTCGTATCGTCGGAGCTTATAACAACATCAGATGAATATAAAACAACGAAACAAAATGAGTATCATGCATACATCACAGGTACAACATCATGATATCCAATAATACATCAGAGTATTTAATACATACACCACAACTCCAAATAACATCATAATAATACATCGATGATCATAAATCCAAAAAGAAGTCTTTAATGAAATGATAACAATATCCCAAAAACACTAAACACCTGAGATCTAAAAAGCTTCTAGAATATCTCCAAAGCAAAAGTTCCAAAATACTGCTAACTCCAAAATACGGAAACCTACTACTAGGCTGCCCGTGTAGAAATTATGGGAACCCAGATTTTAGGAAAGAAACAATAAACTCCGGGTCAGTCATGAGACTAGTATGAGTAAACAAAAATAGTTGCTTTTAAATAAACTAGATTTATAAAGAAAATTCGGTATGCTTTTGAAAAATGAAACTATCATAAGACCTCCCGCCACACACACAATGCAATCGTAGAATTGGAGGAGATTTCTTCTTATGATAGTCAAATATGCTTGATACGAGAAAATTCTTGATATTATTACTAGTGCATAGTGTAGAAAGCATTTCGAAAATAGAATATTAATCTTAGCCAACATACGACCATTATCGTATGCCTACTATAGCTGCCATGTTTTGTGGCAGGTTACCGCCACGCCGCATGGCAGGTTTTACAACTAAAACCGTACAGGGTTTCGTATTGGGAATTTGATTTCCAACAAATGGTCAGGCTAAGGAACTTCCTACTTCCACATGGGTACGCCTCTGGCGGGATGTCCCGAGAACCTATCCGACTCTCTGCCAACACAAGGCCGGGTTACCTCTGTAACTAGGTAACTACTACTCGAGTATGCCACTCCCCGGTCCTTTGGGACCTTTATCCGAGGGCCCTCTATCACAAAGCAACAACCACACAGTAAATGAGATTGGAGCTTCCACACAGGTAAATATCTGGGCTCCATACCATGACATCACCTTTTTCCAGACGGAAATGGTATACCCTAAAGGGTGTGACCCTCATAACCTTGCCGCATCTTCCTATTTCGACCATTTTCGGGTTGTGAGGTCCGATGAGGTCTCGTCCACAAAGCTATGCTTTACACGAAAGCTTTGCTTTGATCATAAATGATCAACTAATGATCATCAACACACATCAGCACTTAGCATGCCACACTACCAATTTGGGAATATATCGCTTGATAACCTTCAATTACATAACCTCTGAGCTCGTACGTCTCAGAGAAGGGTGTTAAGCTAAGAGAATAAATCTCCGCCACCACAGATACGTATTTGAAAGAAATCTGCTTTATATCCCAAAGTGTAGTGTCAGACACACAACCATACAAGTCTGTTCCAGGTTCGAACAGAACCGAAGGCACTTCGTCCAATAAAGGAAGAAGCCCTTGCAATCCGGTATCCACAATCCCGATCGGACTTCCCATCACTTAGGGAATCTCTATACCGGAGCAACTCAGTGCAGAGACAATCGATATGTTATCCTATCGTTTTCGAAAACACCCGGTCTTCACCACCGGTCTTCAGATGCTACCCATTTCGACGTATCACTATTCGGAATGGGTTATATGACACAAAGGTCTTTTCTCGGCTAAACCGAATAGTGAGCGCTCCATTTTTTTAAAACACGTGGATACATCAATCACAAAGATTCATATTCAGGGTTCGATGTGGGTTTCGGATAACAAACTGAAATCCGACTCCCTGACGCATCGAAGTTTAAATGCCGTTTTACGGGCAAACAGGGTTTTCACATCAATACAGAACAAACGACAATCACAGTACAGTACATGGCAATTTATCTCATACAATATCGTAAACAGAATAGAAGTATCAATATAGAGTACAACAATCGTTACTTATTTTCCAATGTGGTTTAAATAAATTTATCACACAATTATTCGTAGTGATGTTTAAATCAATAATTAAAATTTGGATAAATAACTAAATATTGATTAACTCGATTTATTGTTTCATAATTAGATATATTTAAATTAACTGCCAATTTTATTGATTAACTTAATTTATCTAATTAACAAATTCTTAATTGTAAATTTATTTAAATACTTTATTGTTTATTAATCAATTTTAATTTTCAAATTGTATATCATTTTTTTTAATTTCTTCCAAAATCATTAATTAATAATAAAAAGTGTTTACCTTAATTATCATTTAAAACCTTCTTTATGGTTTAAAAACCAATTATTGTTCCATTGAAAGTTTTTATGAAAATTAACTTAAATTCTTATTTTAAATTTAATTACTTAATTAAAGGGTTAATTTGAATTTTAAAATATTGTTAAATAATTCAAACTTATAGTAAGTTTTTCACTCAACATAATTTAACAGTGGTTAACTTATATATATAGAAATCTTAACTTTGTATTTTGGAATTTTGGTTGGGCCTACCCATTTAAAGCACCTGAGTAAATCATTCTTTTCCCCCCCGAGCCCACTCGTGTTCTTCTCGTCTTCTCCCCCGAGTCTCTTCACTTCTCCCCTCGTCCCAGTTCTTCTTTTCCCTGTCTTTTTTTTCAGTTCTAAGTTTCTACACTAAATAGCCGAGAGAATACTCGCATACGCGAGTTTTACCCCGAAGCCAAATACGCATTTTGCTCGAGTTTCACTTGAGCTCCAAATCGACGAACTCGCTGACACTAGAAACACGTCGTGCACGTGCACGATGTGGCGCAGCACCTCCAATGATCGTCACGATCATCGGCAGGTCGAAAAACCTACGCTAACACGAAATCGAGCCTAAATTTGACCAAAGAAATTCAAAAATCAAATTTTCACTACTTCGTCGAACTGTAAACTCGAACGTCCCAGAGAACTCGCCTCGTTCTCCTCGCACAACCCACCAGAAATTTTGCGACATCGGCCATAGCGCGTCCGAACCCCATACTACCCTCTCCCATTGTCGCGTGCAGCTCGATCAACTCAAGAGGACGCAATCCTCTTTTTACTGAACACGTTCAAAACTGGAGCTAAAACCCTAATGTGACCTCGTATCCAAATCTCATGCAACAGAAAAGTAACTGATAATTTTCCTAAGATCCTCAATGTTTCAGCTTGCTTCAAACAAATTTTTGACACCCAGTATTGGATCGATTATTAGAAAATGGAAAAAAAACAATTTATGTTCAACCGTGAATTTCTCTTGGAATACTCGATTTAAAATCATCATATAAATTTTAAAAATCCTATTTTTGTATGTAGATCCGAGTTATGAAATTGAATTAGCCTTTCATGACTTTCGAGTTTAACAAAATATGGTATGTTCATTGTAAAATCATTTGTTTTCCAACTGTGTATACTTATTCTTCTGAAATCTATTTTTAAATCATAGTCCATCCTTAAATATACAAGTTTCATTTTGAGATCAAATCTAACAATGATTACATGATGAAAGATTTGGGTTTTGAATATGTTTGGTGCTCTGAAAACTAGAGACATAGGTGATTTCAACATGACAGTCATTCCACTTTCTAATATTTATACACAGAGGAAACTATATATATGTGTGTATATATATACATGCATGATAAAGTGACTTCGAACCTCAGATTAACAACAATAAACAATTATACTTAAGTTTCTATTTTTTTTGAGTTGTTACTCACATAAATTTCCAGGGATGACAAAGACTTGAATCTGCAAGGTGAAAATCTTATTTTCTGACTTTTCTATTTTATTTACTTTGTTTTTGAACGAGCTGGAGGTAGTATGGATGTGTTTATATAAAAGGTTGAACTAAGTTGCACTGCATATATAAAGTAGATAGTTTGTATAAGGGTAGATATCATCTAGTACAACTTACTTCTCTTGGGTCAGATTTTTCTTTTATTTTGGTTTTCTTGCTTTGACTAAGCAAATTATGTTTTCGGCTGATATGATTTGGCTTTGGTAGTTGAAAGGATTTATACTTGTGCTGAGAAGAAAGTCATTAAATGCTCATGCTTCCTTTTAAGTTTACATGTAATCATATTTTTTTTAAGTACCATTTTGTTTTGTTTTGTAGATATTTATCTTCTTGCATAAGCTTCATTGATTTTTATATGTACTATTGGTTTTTATAGATTTTTTTTTCTTTTGCAATCAAATTTTGTTTTTGTTTTACATACAACTTTTTCCTTATTTCCTGATTTACAATTTATATGCAAGTTTATATATTACATATGTCATGTTATAATCATAAGATTTTAACTATATAATTTTTATCATAAACATACTCTTGAATTTTTTTTCTATTTGAAGTTTAACTATCAATTTTTATTTGTCACATATATCTTATTGTTTAAACAATTTCCTGTTTGTTATATATTTTTTTATTTATTATCATTATTATTGTTTATTTAACTAAACTATCAAACATTTATTTAATTCCATATATCTTTCCTTTATTTCATATTAATAATATTTAATTTTTCTTGAATTTTCACAATTTGAATTTAAAAGTTCAAAATAAATCACTAATTTAAACACACAAATTTTCGGGATGTTACACTCAGCCAAAGCATGGTACAGGTCTAGACATGTCAGATGATGGCTGTAGATGCAGCCAGAGGTGGTGGAGCTGCTGGTGGTGATGGTTAGAGGGGTGGTCGAGATGATAGATGAAGGGGTTAGGTGCAAACATAGGTCGGCTAGCATGGTTTGGAGTGGATCTTTGCAAATATTGTGGTAATGCATCAAATGGAGGTCACGGCCTGTCATGGTCAGAAGAGAGGGATGTGGTGCTGCTATTTAAGGTAATGGTGTGGTCGGTGGTGATGGTGGTGGAGTAGTGGCCGAGCAAGCTAGGTAGAAGAGGAAGGCAAAACATTGGAAAAAAATGAAAATATTAGGAGACGAAGCCATAAGCAAAACTTTTCAGAAATGAATTTTTGGCCATGAGTTTTGATATGGATTAGAAGTATTTTTCATGTGAAATGAAGAGGAGTATACACGGCTGAAACAAAAAAAAAGGACGACAAAAAGGTGAGGTGAAAAGGCAAGTGAAATTGAAAAGGCAAGGTGAAATGAAAAGTCATAAGGCAAATGAAAAGTCTTGTCTCTTAGTATTTCCATTTCTTTTAAATTTAAATAAACTAAATAAATTTCAGAAAATAAAATAGAAAAAAATACAAAATAAAGTGAGAAATAAAAGTAAATAATTTTAAGGAAGAATATAAAATAAATAAGAAAATAGTTAATAAATTGAAACTAGACTTTAAAAATTGAAAACAAAATACAATTAACATTTCAAAATTATAAATACACTTTAAAAATGTTTTAAAAATAAAAAATATATATAACATGTCATATCAAACATATATACACAAATTAGAACAAACAAAAATATGATTTATATAAATTAAAATAAACAATTTTGTTAAATAAACAATTTACATACAATATTGTAAAAAGCATGACTTTCACAATATAAATCGAATTTCAATGGAACGAAAAGCAGTATTCTTGAAATTACATTTTTTTTCATAATAAAATAAAAAAATCAAATATTCAAATATTTAAATTTCAAATTTAAAAGTCAAAGTTTGACCATTTTGACCAAAATCCACTGTTTTTGGAAAATATTCCATTTATTCATGTTTGGACATATAATTCACATAAAAATAAAAAATTGTATTTAAAATAACAAAATTTTATTCATTTTAAATAAATAAAATAAAATTTTTAAATCAGGAATTTAAATAAAATAAATCAAAATATACTATTAAAATAATCACAAAATACAAGTTGTTACAAACTTAATTTACATTCAATTACTGTTAACGATGCATTATTTCATTAATTAATATAGCTTTGAATCTATTTCCCAATTTACTATCCACGACCAATTATAGCCTTACAATTTTTTAGTTTACTGGGACTGCACTAAATTAGTTATTTATTACCAATGTTAACATTTTTACATTTCATTACCGTTATTAATTCAATAACAAATTACAAATTCTTATTTAATTACCAAAATCTTATTAAGTCAAAAAAAATTAAATAACAAAAATTTCAGGTCGTTACACTCTCTCCCACTCAAAACTTTTCGTCCCCCAAAAGAAAATGAAGGTAAAAGAAGGAATTAAGTAGTCGATACATCTTATTCGAAATATTAATTTTATAAGCAAATAAATTTACAAAATTTAATATTTTAAATAAAATATACCAATTTTATAACCGTTAAATCTTTTTATAGTCAAACAAATAAAGTTTGGAAAACATTTTTTTTTAAATTTTCTAAGTCCCAAAATGTAGGAAAAATTTCGGTAGAGTCTCCTTTATACGTAGAGGCTCAGAATAAAATATAATATCAAATATAACAATATACAACATATATTTCCAAAATATTATATATCCCAACACGGGAAAAATAATATAATAATGCTATAAACCGTAATCCGAAAATGTACCTATTTGTCGGTCAATTTACGCTTATTTTATGAAATCAAAAGCAGTAGCAATTGTTTTCATAACCTGTATTTCACTTATACAATCTAAAAATAGTTAATAATTATATAAAATGAAATATTTAAAGTTGTTTCAATCAATAACAAACAAATCAATATAAACAACTACCACTTGCGACAAAGCATACAACCATCACATCAAATCAGTATAACAATAATCAATTGCAACCAACAACACACCTATCAAATACAATTCAACCATCCAAGCCAGACAAACAATTGGTTTGTTTGGGTTAAGACACTTTAAATCACATAGAATGACAAATAACTATGAAGTATTCCACTTATTCAACAGTCTTTGATAACCCCATAGATTATTCATACATCTAAGCAATTAAAAGTATCCTTTACCCAAACAACTCATAAACCAAAACAAACAACCAACAATTTAAGAAAATAGATCAAGCTCATTCTTATTAATTTCATTTCATACATTTGTTGTTTGATTTCCCTTTTATTTCATATAATGATTTATCTTTTTACTTTACATTTAACTTTTTACAATTGTCATTTATTTTCATTTATTCATATCATGTAAATTTCTTTTTATTATATTACCTTCATTTATTCACTACTTAATTTCATTTATGCATTTATTTATAATACTTAACTTTCAATTATACTTAAGTTTATACCAACTACAACATCCAATTCTTATTTATTAAAGAATTTCATTGAACACTTTCATTATTTCAAATTTTACTTGTAAAATTTCCTATTAAATTTTCTTTTAACATTTTAACTTTTTATAGTCGGTAACTCATATATATGTTAAAGAATGCAATTGAAAATTATACAAGTTTGTCTGATTTCTTTTAAATTAATTTAATGTTCAACAATTATATCTTTTGTTTTGTAAGTTACAATTTCAACTTTCATTTAATGCCATTTATAACTAAGCATTAAATCTCTTATTTTAATTAGAGGTTCCAATTATAAATTAGTTACAACCCATTTTACTACAATAATTGAAACTACTAATTAACTGATACTTAAGAACTAAATACCGGGTAAAATTTCAAATCATTCAAAAGTAATAGATAAATGTATACACTTACACTTTATATATCCAATTATATTTAAAACAATTTAAAATTTATATTTGTTTATCAAAGTAAATCTGCAGTAAAACTACTACAGTGGCCTTCCCACTTTGGAACTCGAAAATGAACGTCGATGATGCGTACACTCATCATCGAAATTATTTTCCAACGACAGAGAGTGGAGTATAGAACTTATTTCTTTTAAAATTTCTTTAAAACAATTCTTTCAAATCATATTGAAATATTTGTATCAGAAAATACTTCTAACAATATTATTATTATATCTCAAAATTATACGAAAGCAAGTTTCAAAACCCCGGAACTTATGTTCTAAATTTTCAATTAATATTTATAAATTTCACTACCTAACAACCAATATATTACAACCAAATATAGCTTTTATAAAATTTATTTTATATATAGAAAATATAATAGGCAAAATTATTTCATTCACTTATATTCAAAACAAATATTGTGTCGGTCTGTTTTATTAAGTGTTTATAAATCCCTATTGATGCCATATCATCCTATGCACCAACCAGAATTTATAAATACAAAGCTGAACAAATTAACACAATATTAAAACCTTTTTATAACACTAACAAATACGCTCTCTCGTATATATACACTCAATGACTCATCATAGGGTATTACTACCCTATTAATAAAGAGTCAAACCCCACACAGCTAAGGTTTATCGCTAAACCAAAGCTCTGATACCAGATATAACATCTTGCATTTTTGTACGCTTTAAATCGACGATTAATCACACCCGTCAGGCTCAAACCATACAAAAGGGCAGATTGTTATTGGGGTAAATAAGAAAAACAGAGAATAAAAAGAAATAAAAAAAACATAATCTCACAGCGGAATAACAAAATATAATAATCAAATAGCAGTTCATGAAGCCGTTTTATAAAACATTTGCTTATACTTATACAATACATATCAGAGTTACACATACCAGAGAATAAATAAATAATGCAGCGGAACAGTATGAATGTTGTGGAATAATATAATAAGTAAAAGCAATACAATCTTCATCTTCATCCTCTAGAAATAAAGTCTTCGAATACTGAAATGCTCAGATTAACCCGAGCAAATTGAAAAGACAAAACACTCGAGTTAGAACTAAAAGATCTTATGTAAGTTAAATCAACGGTAAAATATGAGTGGAACGACGTCAGAAATGTTTACGGGATTTGACATCTCCTGTCCAGTGTCAAATGTGATTGCAGTAACTTAAGAGATGCTTGAGATTCACATCTCCTATGGATCCGGTAAATATTTACTATATAGTAATATTTCGCTATTATAATAATGTCTATAGTAAAATAAACTTACTTTCAAATAGCATTAAGGAGTTACCTAATCTCTCCCTTAACACGTAATAGTCCCAGTAGTCCACCAGTCTTATAGTCCCTCCTGATCGGGAAGCCGCCAGAGGATACCGCACGGGCTACGGGAGAAAACCAAACTCGTACAAGGCACGCTAGGGTAGGTGATACGGCACAACTCGGCAATGCCATGGTAGATATACCAATTTCTATCCGGACTGGTGGTGACGCATAGCGTTCAACTACCACCTACCTCATGCCATACCCCAAAATCAAAAATTAAAAGTGGCCACTGAATCAATCTCAAAGTCAGTATATAATGGAATGGTATCGAAGGAGTGTGTTCGATAAGAAGAGCTACCTCACTGGCCCGGAATCGCTTCTGTTTTAGCCACCTTATGCCAACTCACGGGAGTTGGGTCCACGTATATACCTCAAAGGAAATGCCGCCACCATTCTACTTTATTTTTGAATCTCCACCGCGTACACGGTTGTTAATTAGTTTTCGGAGTTGGCAGAGAGTACGACAACTTTCGATCCCGGTCTCTTTAACAACCAAACGTTATTATTACACCGCGGTCATTTCAAAATAATTTATACTTCAAAAACAAAATATATTATCCATTTCTAAGCCATATAAATACGATATCATTTCCATTTCAGTACCCAAACCAATATGATATCATTTTTATGAAAACTCAAATCAATATACTATCATTTTAAATTTCAAAAATATCCTTTCTAAAAATCATAGCACTTTCAACATTAAAACACTTCGAAATCAAAACCTTTGAAATATAACACTTTCAAATCACAATACTTTGAATTCATAACCTTGAAACATAGCTACACCACTTAAATGGCTTAAATATTAAATTACTTTATGTAATAAAATAGCTTCTTCAATTTCACAAATCAATTCCAAATACAGATTTGAACCCCCAACAAACCATTCCAATTTCCATATATTTCAAAGCTTTAAATATCCCTCCATTTCAAAATTAATTCTTTGATAATTCCATATATATCAAATTTAATAATTATTATTTAGATTGGAAACGTTTACTTAATAAATCCAATATCATTTAAGTAAAACTTTAAACTTCAAATAACTGAATATTCTTTCAATTTATTTGACTTGATATATTCACTTAAGTTAACCTAATATTCATTTAAATCACTCTAAACTAAAATCAAGTTAAAAAAAATATACCCTTTAAAATCACATTTTTATTTAAATTTGAGATCAAATTTATTCGAGCATAATTCTTAAATAATTTATTCAAATCAATTTCATGTTTATCTTCCAACCTTAATTTAATTTAAGTCATTATAAACTCTATTTACAATATAATTTAAACAAATACTTAACCGTATTATATAAAACAGTCAAACTTTATTATTTAACTTATTTTATATTTCAAAACAAATTTATACATAGCTAAAATCAATAGTAAATAACATTTATACAACATCTAAGATCAATATTTATATTACTCATATATTTCTTTACAAAACCATAGAAATCATTTCAAAATATGTTTATACATAGACCGTGGTGTGTGTGTATAATTTGCTATCCTATGGTCAAGTGATATGTGTATTTATCATTTCAATCTGTAATTTAAAAAGAAAATACGGTTATATACCATTTCAAACCACAATCCCGAATGAGATAAAAATCCATAACAACTTGTAGTTTATAACAATATAGAATACAACATCCATTCATCCACTATCAGTCATCAAACATTTATCACAATCATCATCCAATTCAAACAATAACATCAATATAGAACAGATAATAAATAACAGGTATTTACTAGCATTTAATATTCCATAATAAATTAAACAACTATTTAACTGGCAATTTATATGCAATAATAAATTAAATAACAATTTAATTCAAATAAATTTAGTTTAATTGAGATGATGATTAAAAATATGCCAAACAGTCATAAATAAATTTCTAATCACATCAAAAATTAATTTAACACACATTAGAAATTTTAGAAGTAGTGAATGGGTTAACCTTTTGAATTTAAATCAAATTTAAACCCAAAATTAAAACAGTCTTAGAATTTATCCAAACCACCGTCAAAATGTCTGGAATTTCAATATGATCCCAACCAAGAAACGACGCGTAAATCGGACTTCGTTTGCTAAAGTTATCGGCACTAGAACATCTCAATATTTTAAATTAAAATAAAATAAAATTAAGAAAAACAGAGCCACGTCATCGTCATACCCTGCAAACCCCTGCTCCGTATCATCAGGTCACGAACAAAATCCGCTGCCCTTCTCGCCGTTGGCCACATATTTCGCCTTCCCCCTACCACCGTTTGCCAAACCGCTGCCACCATCGCAATCCACACCTCCGGCCCATCGTGACGCCCCACTTCCGGTCACCCAAAGCCACCACCGGCCGCCCCCCATACGAACCCTAAATGGCCAAATTTTGATGCCTTAGCCACCAATTGAGGCTTCTACCACCACAAAACGACTCCCCCTAACGAGTTCTTCAATACCACTTCTCGATTTCTCCGATTGAAGCCTATATCGAAAAGCCATATTTTGATTAGGGTTTCGAAATTCCAGGCTTTGACCAAGTTTTGCCATTGATTTGAGCATCGTTTGTGAAAACAAACACTAGGCGCAATTGTTGAGCTATTTGATATATAATTTTTTCGAATTTTTTTAAGGAATTTGAAGTTTTGGATTTGAATTTGATTTGCAATTGGATTTGGAAGTGAGAATTTGTTTGTCTGCCATTGAGAAGAAGAGATAGCTGAATTTAACATACAGACAAATGAGAAATAGAAGGGCTGTTAGGGTTTACAACGAGGTATATATAGGCAAGGCTGAAATTATAATGGACCGGATTGATTTGGATCGAAAGTTGAGCGATAAATGGCCCGAAAAGCTCATTCTGACATATGAAGAAGTTATGCTAAAATCAAGTTATATAAAATTAATTTCAATTAAATTGATTTCTAGGCGTTTCGAGCACGTACGATCAAACGACAGGTCCGATCGCTACGAAACTTGAAATCCTACAATAATTTACTGTTACGGGTCCGATGAAACTAGTTTTGTCAAAATCCGAGCCTGTTGCCAAAATGGCTATTTTCTAGTTAATTAAATAAATTTATAATTGATTAATTAAATCAAGTTTCCAATTTCAACTCTATAATTAACAAATTTCATCATTTTTAATTTTCTTAATCATTTACACTAATTTAACCAAATTTAGATGTCAATTTAGAGTTGATTAATTTATCAATTTCAGTGTTATTTTCCAATTTCATTAAATTTAGAAATTATAAATTAAAACTCAAAAATCCGTTTATTAAATTTTTAAACCTTGTTATTCAAGTCTTTTATTACAATAAGCATGCAACTAACATTGGTTCATGATTTATTACATTAAAATCTTCAAATTTCATCTTAATTTCCCATTAACGTAATATCCAAATACTCAATTCCATTTATTTGCAATTAATCCAATTATTAAATTTAAATTCCAATAAATTGATAAATCTTGATATCCATTATTTTCATTCAACCAATTGTCCTATTGTGAATAACATTAACATTATTAACTTAATTTACATTCAATTACTGTTAACAATGCGTTATTTCATCAATTAATATAGCTTTGAATCTATTTCCCAATTTACTATCTACGACCAATTATAGCCTTACAACTGTTTCAATTTATTGGGATTGCACTAAATTATTTATTTATTACCAGCATTAACATTCTTTCATTTCATTACCGTTATTAATTCTTTAACAAATTACAAATTCTTATCAAATTCTGATTTAATTACCAAAATCTTAATAAATCAACAAATTTTAAACATCGAAAATTTCGGGTCGTTACAGTGCCCCACTTCGCAACCTTCCACATGTGTAGCTTTCCACCCAGCACCCGCAAAACCTCACCAAGAACCACTCTCTACCTTCAACTTCAGGCACAAACGAACCCATGCTTTTCCTCCCATCGCCTATCTTCACCCAAACCCGTAAGTTGCCTTCTTTACATATATTGTTTGGTTATATATATATAATATATGTTAGTACATATTTTATAAAAGCTGATGTTTTCTTTTGTTTATTTGATTTCGAAACTTATAATAATATATTATTGTATTACCTGTTGTTTTCACCTACCTGCAACACTTTGTTTTTTTAGCTCGCTGCAATTCTTGTTTCACCTATATATTATTGTATTCTATTATCTGATATATATTTCAATTTGCATAGGTTATATTACAATGTGTATAGGCGGTTTCAGCTATAAAATATAAGTGGTTTCGAGTCTTCATCAAATATATGTTTTAAATTTAATATTGATTTTGTAATAAACATTTGAGTTTAAATTACAATATGTAAGTCAGGTTATATTGATTCGACATCTTACTTTATATAAGATATCCTGTGATGTAAATTTATATCAGAATGTACAAAATCTTAAAGTATATATAATGTATATATTATCTACTTGTACATGTAACAGTATGTTGTAGTTTAAGTATATATATTTGTCGACTATACTTAAAATCGTATAGGTCTATATAATATATTAGGTGGTATGGACAGTACATTAGTAGTGTATATGTCTAGTTATAGGATGACGGCTATAATATGTTTAAAGGTATGTAAACTATATACTAGTTTTATATAAAATCTGTTGCTTTTATATATATATGAATTTATTCAAGTCTATATCATTTTGTTGGTCATGTATAGATTTAAATAGGTCGTACGTCATCTGGGTAGTTGTATATATTTTTAATATATATATATATATATATATATATATATATATATATATATATATATATTAAATTGTATGTTAGAGTATATAGGTTCCATACATCAGTTTACTGAGTCATGTAATAGGATAGTTGTTATATAAATTGTATAGAGGACTTTTTGACTTTAGGAGCTAAATATAGATATGATCAATTTCTTATATATATCCAGATTGATACTTTGATTTGAATTTTTAATAATGTATATTGGGTTATGAGATGAGTACGGTCGGGAAGCTAAAATATGTCAGTAGCGTGACTTAGCACATGATTTATATCGATTGTTTATATAAGCATTTATTTCAATTTTATATTGTATATATGTTTGGTTTTAATTTATTTTTTTAAATTTAAAACAATGATTTTGAAATATATATATATACTTAATTTAATACGTGTTTGAATTTAGAATATGTTTTATGCATGTAAATAGTTATATATAATTATATATATTGGTAAGTTCACTTATATCATTTATCTTTATCGATCTAGTTCTGGTTTGAATTCGATTTTTCCATTTATCAGCTTTGTCCGTCGTGCCTGTTTTCTTTATGAAATCGTGTCCATATAGCGTTGCTTTGGATTTCGTAACTCGATTTCTTTGTCTAAACTCCTCTAGCCTCGAAAGGTGAGAATCACTCAAGATTAACATTCTTGTATTTATTAGATTTGATTTCTTTTGAAACGACAAGTGAAATATGCTGCCGTAGTTATTTAAATTCTTGTATACGTTATTATCTATATATGTTCACCTGTGGGATATGACACCATATCGTATGGTTTATATTATATTGTGTAACGACCCAAAATTTTCGACCCCGAGAATTTGACATTAAAACATTCACTGTAGAAATGCCGAGCAATCGAACGTCAGAAATTTTGGATTGTTAAAGAAAAGAAGAAAGAAGAAAGAAGAAGAACAGAAAACAACAGCATCCCACATTTGCAGCGGATTAAATCTAATAGCAAATAATAGCATTTACAAAGAAAGCTGTAATTGTTACTTTACACCATTACACCAGAGTTACAACCATTTACACATCAACTGGACTGTTATAACAACTTATCCAGACTACAATCAAATCACACTCAAATACATAGCAGTAAACTCCATACGTTTCTGCCATCCAGCTTGCCTCTTGAGCTCCAAAACGTCCTTTCTGAAAATCTGTAATACACGGTCTGGCCTGAGTATTACATCAAAGTAACACCCAGGTCAGGCTGGAAACAGGGTGTGTGAACCCATCTAACATGAAAATACTAGTGCATTAAACTTATTTAAAACCTGGGGTAACTCGTACCTCACTACAAGTTCATAACTTACCATAGTCAAACACTTAATTCACACATCAATCCCTAAGTATCCTTACTTAGTTTCAAAGGTCCACTTCACTTAAATTGTTTCATTCCAGCCTATTGATTACACATATCAAATCTATAATGTATTATAGCAGATGTCAAATCAAAGTGCCTTCAGGTATGTACTGATACCCGACCCCGGTCCCTTCAATCTCATGTCATCTTAACCCAAGTTATTCAAGTGAAATGCACTTCAAACATTAAATACAGGGTGTCACTTTACATAGCAACAGCTCGATAGATATCCGCATTATCACTATTCAACCCAATCATATCACAAAACATTTCATATCAGAAATATCAAATAATCAAAGGCATTCAATATCATTCAATCATTCATAAGCAAGATTAATTAGTCACGCCATTCTAATTAATTTAAATAAATTAAGTTAATTTCTTTAATCACTTTTAATCCTGCTTACTTAACATTAATTAATTACAAACAATTAATTAATCATCCCTTAATTATCCTCTTTAATTACATTAAGTAATTAGTCTTAAATTAATAACACAAATTAATTAACCTTCACCCATTCACATTAATTACATTTATCCTTAATTAATTACTCAAATTAATTATCCTATAATCACTTACATTGATTAATTATCCTTTAATCAATCACACATTAATTAACTAGCTCCTTAATTAATTTCTTTAATTTAATCAATCCTTTAATTAATTACACTAAGTAATTAATCCTAAATTACTTCCATTAAGTACTTATCATTAAATAAATCATTTTTAGTAATTATCCATCAATTACCCTCCTTAATTAGTGACATTCAGTAATTATTCTTTAATTACTTTCATTATTATCACTAATTAATTTCATTAAGTAACTTAAACTTAAATAAATTAATCATCTTTAAATTAATTACTTCAATTAATTAATCACATTAATAAATCAATCCTTTAATTACTTACATTAAGTAATTATCATTTAAGTAATTAATCTCTAATTACCCACATTAATTAATCTCTAATTAATTAATTAATCAATGTCAAATTAATAATTAATTAATCTCTAATTAATCTCTAACTCTTAATTATTTAAATGCTTGCAGTTAATCATTTGAGAATTTAATTGATTTAATTTTAATACCCTAATTAAGCCCTCACTTAATACCATCATTAATTTACTTGGAAACTCTTAGGAGTCAATTCTATTAATTCACTTAATATAAATCTTCCAAATCAAAACAATTAAATTCAAAACATTCTATTAATTTTTTTTTTGAAACTTATTTAAAAATTAACTTTAAAGTTGTTACTACAACATAATTTTTTAAAAAGAAAAACAAGTTAACAAATTTATTCTGCTTCAAAAATCCTGATTACCTTTCTCTTTCCTTAGTTCTGAAAACTTGTTTATAAGGTTTACGTATTTAAAGTTGTGAAACCCGAGCCAAAGCCAGACTCCACGAACTACCACTCGAGCAAAAATGTTCTCCACATCTTCGGTACGAACACCATACAACTTTGAGCATGCACATGAGCAAACTATTTCTTCTCCGATCCACACATCCTATAGATACACATTATACCACTGTACGTGCACACGAACTCCGTCCAGCTCTAATCCTTGTTCTGACCTTCAACACATTGGCGACGGCCACCTCGACCAACCTGACCACCTAGAACCACTAACCTATTGACAAACGGAAATGAACAAAATTCAATATCCTACAGGAAGAATCCGAACACCAATCACCACACATCACCCATCTCCGACCACCGGAGACCCCGGTCTCGAGCCTGCACCTTCATCATCGTCCCCTCTTTATCTTACCCATAGACCGGTTAACCTCGACATCGTCGCCGATCCGCAATATACACGAGTTTGCCTTCGTCCATAAAGACACCTAAAACCCTAAATCTCCTCCGTCCCACCACCACGACTTAAGAGAAAATGAACCACCATTTTTTCCGAGCTCGTCAACTCCACCCCTACCTCCAGTAGTAGTTTCGACCACCCAGATCACCCCGATCACCAGTAATTGCCCAGAACCCAAATCACGATCAACTAGGAATTTCACTCGAATTCTAGTCTTAAAATTCATGGTTTTATTTTTAAAAATCAGAGCTTCCGAAGATTAATCAAATCATATACCTAAATCCACAAATTATTTAAGTCGAGATTTTAAATAGGTTTAAGTTTACTATTTCCTCTTTGTTAAAAACAAACATCAAGTTTCACTTAGAAAATATTTTTAAAAATTATATCTTGTTATTTCTAACAAATTTTATTTAAATGTTAGGGTCCAAAGAGAATCAGGGAAAAAGAAATTAAATTCTGAACCTATTTTAAACCTATAACATCAAGAACAGGGCAGATGAACTAGAACACAGATATGCACACAATATCAACATAATAGCTTTAAACCATCATGCAAGCATGTTTCACTTCATAATTTCAAGGATTACCTCATGCAATCACATATATAGGCAGATTAAGCTTTAAGATAAAGTTTACTCACAGTTATATGAAAAACAGAGAATGGTGTTGTGTTTTGATCTGGAACTTGACTTTGAGATAATCTGTGCTTGTTGTTGATTATGAACTAAAGCTTGCTTTACTTATGTTGAGTTGAATCATAAGTTCTGCTGCTTGCTTGAAATCAGGTTGAAATTTGAAGCAGCTGAAGTTGTTTAGTTTTTTTTTCTCTGGTTTTGAAAATGAAAGAGGATAGGGATAGCTTTGTACTGGAAATCAAATAACCTGGTTCTTTCCTCTAAAACACTTACTTATACAATTTAATTTTATGAGAACAAATGTTGCCATTTGTATTTTGCATGCTACTTTAAACTTACACATGTTAATACATGTTTTTATTACCTTACATATGTCAAAGACCCTTTATTTATACTACTTTTACACTTATATATATGTTTTTATTATATTTATATTTTCTTTTATGCTTAATACCTTTATATAAATACAACTTATATATATATATATATTTAAAGAAAGTATGAACCTTTATTAAATCCTATTTTGCTCCATTTTATTTTAAATAACTTTTTGAAAATCATTAGTTTAAATTCAAACAAAGCTTCCGATTCACAATGTATATATATATCTATAAAAATTAGAAACATTATTTATTTGAATTGTTTGTGTGTGAATATATATATATATATATATATATATATATATATATATGTCCACACCTTTACAACTTCCATAAGTGCTACTTCTTATGGCATATATATATATGTATATATATATATATATATATATATATATATATATATATTCACACGCACCCGCACACACACACACATACATACATACATACATACATATATATATATATATATATATTCACGCACTTATACTTGTATGAGTATACATACAAATTCTTAGCATTATAAGGTTCGCACAAATCTATTTATATATTTATTAATTTGCCATAAGATTTATAATTCAGCAATTTATAGTTCCAATTCATTGTGTACAACCAGATATATCATTATTTTTAAATCCAATTTATTTTGAGATATTGCCTTTTGAATTTCAATCTAAAATTCAAATTTAATTTTAAATTGACTCATATATATATTTACACATTAAATTATAATTTTTCCAATTTTAAATAATTATACTATGAGGATTATCACACTCAACTTATAAATCAATGTTTAATAAATTAAATCCTGTTAATTTCCAATTAACAGATATTTGAAAATCCGGGTTATCACATTCCTCCCCCTTTGAATCTTTTCGTCCCCGAAAAGGAACAAAACAAGAATTTTAAAATTATCCTTTAAACATTTTTAACTATAAACTCCTTTTATTCAATATTTTGAAACACATTAAAATCTATATAATATTATAAAATAGTTTTTTTATAAAAATACTTTTTATAACTTGATGTCTCAACTAGTCCATCCTTGTTCTCATAAAAATTCGGTCATACGTCGATCATGTGTAGGACTGAAAATCTATAAGTACTTAGCAGACCCGTTTTCAACACCCAGTGAAAATACTTGGGAAACATTTTGTTGGAAATATAGCAAACATTTTTTTTTGAAAATAAAGGAAACATCTTTGGTGAGAATGCTCTGGAAATCATCACCCCTTCTACGGTCGCATCTAATCCGATGGTTACGTTGCCATCCCGGCAAAATCCATAGATAATTGTAGGCGCTTCGCACCCCTCGATTACACCATGGAATCCGCCACAGATCGTAGTTACATCCTTGGTTTCGTTGCCATCACAACAAAGGTCCATGTAACTGTAGGCATCAGCGCCTTCGATTTTCACTGCTAAATGAAACTTCACCACTCCCACATAGGTCGCAGACTACATCAGTTGAGTCCCAATGTAGCCTTAGGCTCTCACGACCTCTCAACTTTCGCTATGTTACCATAGGTCGCAGTCTACCGATGTAAAATCAAACGAAGACTATTGGCTCTCACGGCACACACGACTTCTACTATGGTCCACAGTAGATCGTAGTGACATCGAGTTACACTGTCGTCACAGCATAACCCAAATGTCACTGTAGGCATCAATGCCCTCGACTTTCGCTACCCACAACACATAATCCTTAGGAATTTCAGTTTGTCTGGACTTCCTCACAGGATTCAATTTAGAGCCTTCCCCGTAGAGCTCATAGCAGACCCACCCCATGGATCTCCTAATGAAGTTCATTCCAATGGGAGCGCCTTTTTCCCCAGAGCCAATGTCAAAACACTTTATACTATACTCTTATAGTATCTTTCAAATCATACCCTTTATGATTTACATCAAAATCTCCTTTACACAAAATCGATATCTCAAATCGATAGTTCCAACTTGGCTTTCCAAATTTTCAAAATTGATTTTTCTCCAAAAATCAAAAGCATTTTCTAAATCCATAGGTTCCAAAACCTTTTTCAAAATCATTCTTATAAATTCCTTTATATATATAGATATATAAAATCTTAGAATCACTTATATAGATTCCCTTTTTACACTTCAAATCTTTCAAAAATCTATTCTTCTGGCAATAGATTCAGTAACAGCCCGCAAACCCGTACCTCTTGAGTCGACACTATTCTCCTTCAATCAACTCAAGATGAACGAAAATACGAACCATTTGGGTAAAAGAAGAAGAGGTGGAAGAAGAGAAAAACAAAACAGCATCAGAATCTAACCATCCCAACGGAATAAAATATAATAGACTATAACAGGTCTTTACACAAAAGAAAGCTATAACTGTTTTATTCATACATCATCAGAATACATCATCAGAGTTCAACAACATCAATAACATACAACTGGACAGTCATATAAACTTGTCCTCAAAACTGAATACACAGCGGAATAATAATCAAGTACGGAAGTACGTATCGCCATCTAGCTCATCTCCTGAGCTCCACAGCATTCTTTCCTGTAATCTAGAATACTCGGTCTGACCCGAGCATTATAGTTAAATAACACCCGAGTCAGTCTGGAATACCAACGTGAGAAAACCACACTCAAATTGATTATTAAAGTTTCAAAATTCTTTTGAAAACAAAAGCATCTCGTAAGACCATGCCATAAATAAACATGTCGGGTTTTTACCTTACGATAGCCAAAACACTTTTTATCAAAATCCTCTGATATTATAGTAGTGTCTATAGAAAGTAAAATAGAATCTATCTGAATTGCTTGCATCTCACGTTTCAGCAATAGTTGGGCACAATCAAAACCGCACAGACGCGTTGGGAGAATGGATTTCCAACTAGTGACTAGACACTCGGGTACCACCTGTCACAATGCGTGGCCTAGATCACTGTACCGAGGATTACTCCTAATCCCCTGCAAAACAAGACCGGGACTACCCCTTACTGGATAATCCCGATTAAGATCACCCAACGGTTGGGATTAGCAACCGCACCACTAAGCCGAATAAAATGGGACATCTAGACAGGGATGACCTCACCCTAATGGGCGCTACCTACCTAGCCTTGCTGCATAACCCCTAATTTCAGTCATTCCTGGTTGATGAGGCTCGAGGCTAAGAGTTACCTTTTAGAATGTATCACTTAGAATGCCCACATCCTCCTGACGATGTTCCGAAAGCATTCATCCATACAAGTCCGTCCCGGGTTCGAACGGAACCGAAGGCACTACTCCTACTACATCCATTTTGGAATCATCCCCAGGATTAGTAGCGACTAGCCCTTGAACTTGACTGCTCCATCTTCGACTCTGAACTCGTTTTCCCATGAAACGTTCAAACCGGATCGAAGTTGTTTTCAAGAAATTAATCCCGATCTCGGTCTCTTCAAAACGATCAGTGCATTGGCCAATATTGATAGTCGGTTATTTAACTATCAATTAACATTCACAAACAACCATCCAACATAAATAATTTCACCAAATTATTTATTGATCTCAAAATATCGTCACAAGATTTATTTCCACTTTTCAACCCTTTTGAAAACAGTTTTTAAACCATCTTCCTCTCACTGAATACATTCCCCGAATATTTTCTACTTCCACTGAAATCACCAAGTACAAATTATTTAAAACACTTATTACAAAATATACTTTAAAACATTTAAATTAAAATTTACTTTGATACTTATTCAAATATATATACTTTAAGAATATTTAAAGTAAAACTACTTTGTACAATATATAACTGAATTTCTAACTTTTAAAACATAATACCAAGCCACCTTTAAGTAATTATTACTATAATAAATTTAAAAAATACCTACTTTAAAATTTAAACATTTAGAAATAATAAATTTTTTAAAACATGCTTTTTTAAAACAACATTAAAGCTTTTAACTTATATTTAAAAATTTGCTTTGAAAACGTACCTGGCTATCCAGGGAAATATACTTCTCTTCACATCCTTTAAAAATAAATCACTATTTATTTTTAAACAAATTTACCCACTCTATTTATA
Source organism: Allium cepa (assembly GCA_030765085.1). Taxonomy (NCBI): domain Eukaryota; kingdom Viridiplantae; phylum Streptophyta; class Magnoliopsida; order Asparagales; family Amaryllidaceae; genus Allium; species Allium cepa. The sequence continues at coordinate 127,945,305 of CM060944.1, forward strand.
AATTCCCACCATGAATTTATTCTTCCAAATATCCACTGATATATCACTTTGCTTTTGTAAACCCCGTTTAAAAATTTCAAAGCCTCACTGCTCTTTTTAAAATTCCAAATTTAAACACTTAAATCAATTTTCAAATTGATTTCGAATTTACTCCATTTTGAAATAAATTTCTTTACTTACTCAATTTATTCAAAACCCGTTACCTTCAGATTTTATTTCTTAATTATGATTTAAAATCTTTTAACTGAAAACACCAATTTCAGATTTCTCAAATTCCTTCTTTATAAAATTAACGTTGAATTTTAAAGTAAATTCCTTAGTCCTTTAAATAATATCACTTGGGTTTTAAAATTTATTATTACTCTATTTATTCAAAATCCCCTTTTTCATACTCGGAATTTATATATTTATTAGAATATTAAAATCACTTTTATTCTTTTCTAATTCAATTTTAATTTATTCAAATTTCCATGATTATTTTACTCAAAATTCACTCTTTTATTTTCTTTTCAGAAATCCCATTTCTATAGATTTTGATAACTCAGTTCACCGAAATATTTTAAATCAACCGTGGTATTCAACATTTCCAATTATCAACATAATTCGTTACAGGATAGCAAATAATTATATCACAGAATATTTTAACAAAACTAATATTTTGAGGAATCCAGTTGGATCCCTCCAACCAGTTTCCCTACATCCACAGATATTAGCACAATACAATAATACCAATTCCACTTCAAGGTGGAATATCACGCTATATGGGATTTATATAATATCATCCGCTATTATGCGGCGCATAGGGTCTCATCCACTATATAATGCGAAAAATCAATCACTCCAATATATACTATATATACTACTATATATAATATAGCACATCCAATCAAATCGATCAATCAACCAATTATTTAAATTTAACCATTTAAATTTAAATAAAAAAATCCAAAAGAATGTGATTAACTCACCTTTGCCTCTTAAATTTGCAAATCCACTTCATTCTCGATTTGATTCCATAATTTCTCAACCTTATATGACCATTTACAGTTTATTAATATTCCAAATAAATCAGAAAATAAATTTCCATTTATTTATCTAATTTAAACTAAAAGTTAATTTATCTAAAAATTAAATTTTAAACTAACCTTATATAGATACTTCAATATCTAAACTCCTATATTTTTTTTTCTGATTTACATAAGTTTAACACAACAACCTTGTTTTATATTAATTCATCATATTAAATTTAAAATACAAATTCAAATTAAATTAACAAAGTATAAGAAGACCTTATATAATATTATATTATTTATTAACATCCATCGAATAATTAATTTTCTTTAAATAGATCATATTCATTAACTAGATAGATTAAATAGGTTAATAAACAAATAGCTTACTAAAACCATTATTTTAAAAATAAACTAGCCAGTTAAAATGTGTAAATGTATATTTATATATGTTTATACGAAATAATCTATATAGATTAAAAATTTATTTTATATAAATTCCATTATAAATTTTCAGTGTAATGTAAAAAATATATTTCATAACAAACTGTAAATTCTAAATATATATACATATATGTGTGTATGCCTTACTGTAAAAAATCAAATACAGGTTATATATATAATTTCAAAATTTAAAACAAGATATGATTACCTTACTGCGAACGTAAAATGGATCTTGGCTACAGAACCTAAGCTCTACTCGAGCTCGTAGACGACAACGATCCCGCAATGATGGCTACGATCGAAGCAACCCACGACGAACTCGACCTGAGACGCCACCGTCTCTAAATCGAACTCGCGCTTACGCACTCGCACATCGCCACTCCACCGCCGCCTCCTTCATCGCAACTCCAAGAACCAAATCAACCATCCCTCGAGCTACTGCCCAACCTCGCACCCACGCGACTCACCATCAACAACCCCCAACCCTGCAACGTCGCAACCACTAGGAGCGATCGGCTTCGCCACCTCTGTCAATATGCGATCGAGTGCCCTCATCGCCACGAACTCGACGAACTTCCAGCCTTCATCGCGTACGAACGCGATTTGATTTGAGAAGAAAGCAAAGCGATTAGTTGAATATGAAGGCGGCCACCATTTATAAATTCAATTTCAAATGAAAATCGTTCGGTCATTGATTTGGGTTTTTTCTCTCTTTGAAATGAACCGAAAGGATAAGGAGAGGTAGCGTGATTTTAAAGAAAGGAGAAGATGTGATATCTTGCGTGTAGCTTGCTGGCTACGGTAATATGAAGGGAAAGGAAAAAGTTATGACAGTGGAAGAATGTAGGCGGATGCGACTTATCTTGACCAGTCAAAACAATATATGGATATTTTATTTAAAATTAAATTTGAATCGACTTAAATTCATAGCTAAAAATCTCGACCTCCTATTGAGGCATGCCGCTAGGCATTTATAATGTTATACCCCTATTACGAACACGATGGAAAACGTTTGGAGTCCTAATTCAATCATATGGTGAGGATAGCTTTTTGAACCCAGTTTTAATATTAAATTTCGATTTAATTTCCAGCGCGTTTACCTCTCGTATGATCACATGACAACTCCAAACGTTACCAAATTTGAAATCCGATAATAATACAATATTACGGATCCAATGGAACTGGTTTCGTCTTAATGCGAGACTGTGCCTCGGAAGGCTATTTCTAAATATCGATTTAAACGATAAAATTTCAAACTAAACAAACCACTTGTAAATTTACTTTTAAAAGTTCTATCACCTTCAGTATTATCAATATGAATTTTCTAAGCCTTTAAAATATTTTTAAACAAGCTTGAAACTCCAAATTAATTAAATATTTTACTCAATCTCTAACTATAATATTCAATAAATTGAATCGCCAAATTCAAACTGATATTGAAATCCAATTTAAACTAACTTGCAAATATTTAAAATTGATTAAATATTTCAATTTCAAATGCCTAAAAATTCCAAGTCGTCACAGATTCAACAAGGGGTGTTTATCACATATAACAAATATATATATATATATATATATATATATATAAAACTTTACTTATGTCAAATCAACATTCAATTTTGATTTTCTTTAATAAAGTTAATCACCATATCACTTACTTTCATGAAGTGAATTTCAAAAGATATCCAACTCTCACTTATTCATATATATTTCTCCAAAATATACTTTTCTTTCGAAAATCATTTCTACATTTCTTTCAAAATTTCCATATCAATTTCATTTAAGCACGACAATGTACATATACCATCCGTACGCAATATCAAATTTGGTCACTCACTCGATCACACAATTTCACTTTCGAACCAATATCGTCCACCTGACTTCCTAGTGCGGACTCCAATTTGGTTTCTTGTTCAGAAACCGTCAATCTCCTTGCATAGTCACAACTATGATAGAAAATTTTCAATATCAATCAAAAATCCATATCTAGGGTCCGCCGTCGAAAATGGAGTGAAAAATTCTAACTCAGATCGATATACTATCTCGAAATTCTATGCTCGAATCAGGATCAAATCATTATATGAATAGAATAATATACGTACATCCTACGTATTTATCTTCAGTGATTATCAGCTAAATCAATTCTCTTTTCTATTCACCTTCATTTTGATTCTATTCACTCATCCACAATTTCTCCCAATTTCCATTTGGGTTAACACTTCAATTTTAAACAGTTTGCACTCTAACTAGCTTTAGTTTAGAAAATAGATTTAAAATTTGTAAAACAGATAAGTAGCTATAAAATAGTAATAAAATAGTGAAGTAATTATAAAATAGTTGTAAAACAGTTAAATAATTTGTAGAATAGTTAGGTAGTTGCAAAATAGTTATAAAAAAGTAATTAGTTATAAGTAGTTGCAAAATAATGATTAGTTTGTAGAACAGATGTAAAATAGTAATTAGTTTTCAAAATAATTGTAAAATAAATATAAGATAGTTTGTGTTTTAAAAGAAAGGTTGCATAGTAAATAGCTAGGAAAAATAGATTTAAAAATAGTTATATTAAAACAATTTATTTGAAAAAAATAGTTCAAAGCCAAACTGTTCAATTCCAATCTCCAATTCCAATCAATTTAAATTAACTTCAATTCCTATCCTAAATTCAAATCAACTTCCATTTGAATTTACACTTATTCAACTTCAATTTCACTTCAAATTAATTCAATTCAAATTTTCCATTTGAATTTTTACTTATCCTTCTTCAATTACAATTCCAATTAATTCAAATCAAATTCAATTTGAACTAACTCTATTCAAATCTCAAATAAAAACCATCTCAAATTTCATAAATTCGAGTTTAACTTTAAAATGTAAATTCAAATTTCATAAATCAAACCAACCATTATTTTTAAATTAACAACTTAAACCCTTAAACAATTTAATCTTGAGTCCAAATTTCAAAATTCCATTTTAAATTACCTTTACTTAACTTATTTCAAATTTCAAATTAGAGTTCAAAAACAATTTTATCTTCAGAATCAAATTTATTACCCAATTTTATCTTTCAACTTTGAAACCGATTCTTAAACAATTTTAATTAACAAGTGTATCGACCCGGGATTTTCGATCCTAAAAATTCTAGATTGCTAGGGTAAAGAAGAGAGAGATAGAAGAAGAAATAGAAAACAAGTCATTCGCAAGGGATCAAAATATAATATTAAATAATAACAGTTATACAAAAGGAAACTGTATAAGTTAATTTACATAATACGTAAGAGTTACAACCCTTACACAAACAGTGGACAATTAAAATTAACTTGTCCTTGATAAATAATAATAAAACTTCTCAAATATACAATGGTAAACTCCATACGTTCCTGCCATTCAGCTCGTCTCCTGAGCTCCAGAACGTCCCTACCTGAAAATCTATAATACTCGGTCTGACCCGAGCATTACATCAAAGTACACCCGGGTCAGGCTGGAAACCAGTGTGAGTAAACCCATAATATGAAATACCGTGCTATAACATATGTGAATACCAGGGTAACTCGTACCTTTCTACGAGTTCTCAAGGTCCATCAATTATTACAAACAATATTCAATAACTACTACCCAGTTAAAGGCCAAGTTACTTAATTTATTCCAATTCTAACCTGTTGGGTTCCAAACTCAAATTTATACGAATCGAAGTGATATGGGGTATTTACTGATACCCGACCCCGGTCTCTTCGAATTCAATGTCATTTCAAATCCAAGTTGTTAAGTTTAAACAATACAATTCATATCCAGGATATTATATCACATAACAATTCAACTCAGATAGGTAACCAACAATATCACAGTTCAACCCATTCATATCACAACACATCTCAATCGCCCATTAGAGATATCATCAATCCAAGTCATCCAATATCATTCAACTTTCCGTAAACAAAATTTATTAGATATATAATTCCTAATTATTAATCACCCATTAAGTTAATTACCAACCTTAATAACTTAGATTACCTTAATCATGCTTACTTAACATTAATCAATTACAACCCAATTAATAAATCATTCTTTAATCATCCATCTTACTTAATCACCCTTGATTAGTTATCCTTTAATTACATTAAGTAATTAACCTTTAATTACCTATAGATTAATTAGCCTTAACCATTCACATTAATGTAACGACCTGTAAATTTTATTGGTTTTATTTATTTAATTAATTGAATTTTTGTGAAATTTTAAATTATAGAATTTTGAAATAAAAATTTAATATTTGAAATATGTCTGCTTTAACATAGCAACTAGTAAAATTTCATCTGAAAATATGAAAGTTTATTTTATTGTGTAATTCCATTTCAATTTATATCAGTTAATATTAGATGATAATAAAATATTTTCGAAACTTGAATATTTTTATGTAGAAAAATTGTAAATCATCTTCTGAGCAAGATGTCATTTTTCGTTTTTCCAAATTCGGACTTCTTTAGCTCCGTCAATCTTATTTTTCTACGTTTTTGCTGCATTTTCCGCTAGTAGAAAATTCAAATTTTTATAATTCAATCGTACCGCTAATACTGTATACCGTTTTGATTGTCTCTTTGTGCTAATCTCTCGGTATATTTATTTCTATGTTTGGAAGTTCGGTTCGTAGTAGAATCCACGAAAGAAAAAACGATTTCGTATCGGTACTGGTTTGTAAAATCTTTTGTTTCCAATCCAGTCTTTCATATTCCACCGTTTAAAATCAATAGCCATCTTTTTATTTATTTTCAGAATTTGATAAATTTTGACCGTCACTATTCCCAGTGTTCACGTCCATTCCTCTCTCCACATTCTTTTCATGCTCGTTCGTTCGTTCCCTTCATTGTCCATTTTCTTCTTTATTTTTTTCTTCTCTCCCTGGTTGCGTGTGTGAAGAAAGAAAAAAAAAGGAAGCAAACGGAGGGACATCACACATCACTAATTTGTAATGTATATATACATCACGTCCTTGCTATTTGTATGCAACTGTGTCTTCCTCACCATCGTGAGCTATTACCCCACCTCCGCCTCACCGCGTACTGCTGCCGTTGCATGCCATCTTCCCCACCAAACGCCAACCTCCAGTCCAGACCAGCGCCTCCTCCACCTTTCCCGTGAGACCTCCGCCTATCTCCCCCATCGCCTTCCTTTCCTCGGCCCCTGCCTTGCGTAAGTATATATAAATCTACATGTATTTTATTTGCAGTCTTATTATAGTTTATATTTAGTTATATTACAGTTATGTATATATCAGATGGTTTTATATGTATGTTATAAACCGTAGTCGGTCTGTGTTGCATGTAGTAGAAAGCTTTGGGTTATTTGTTTTATAATTTACAGTATATGAAGTTGTTAAATTTTTGCTCTTAATCGAGTATACAAATATATGAAGTTGTATATATTATGTATATTGGTTACAAACGAAATCTGTTGATATTTTATTTTGTTATTGAATATAATGTATAAGCTATATTCGCATATATATATATATATATTATTGTATATTCAATGTTTCAAAATATAAGTTATATTGTTTTACATAAATAATCTGTAAGTTATATAACATCGATTATATAGAGGTTTGCTTGTTTTATATATAGAAGTTATGAACGACTTTGACCAGTTTCAAATATTAAATAGTATTTTTTCTGCATATTTATGATTTGGGATTACATCCTCTAATTTTTTTTTATTGTTTTTCAATCACAGTATTCACTGATAAAGAAACAAAATGAATATCATTGCCATTAATCAAGTGAAAAGTGACATGATTGATAAATAATCAACGATCTGATTTCAGTAAAACATATGTATAGCTTCTATTTTATATAAGTTGTTTTATGCTGTGTGTGTGTGTGTGTATATATATATATAAATATATGAGCGATATTTTATATTATAAGTGTTGTATATATTCTATATAAAAAAAAGTGTTATATAAGGTTATATTGGAGATATATTAGTAAATTTATACATATGTTTTATCTCGGCTTTACGTTTAAGTTTAAATTTGTAATTATATATATTATAAAGTGTATTTGGTAAAATGATGTTTCTGTCTTATGTTCTTGGTGCATTTAGTATATTTGTTACTTATTTGACCCGTTAGACCATATTAGCTATATACCGAGCTTTGAGTTCATTTACATATTATGGCCGCACGTTTATGTATATATATCTGGTATGTGCATTTTTTAAATGAAATAGTGTTTATAGTATATTAATTTATAAAGGAATATAGGTGAAATTTTAAAAATATATAAAGTTATTCTGATGCAGAATGTGGGAAATTAATAGACAATGTTCGTGATAAACTGCAAGGATGGAGATCAAAAGTACTATCATTTGCAGGAAGAGTTGAATTGGTTCACACTGTAATCACTTCAAAAGTTGGATTTTGGCTATAGACATTTCAGATACCGGACTGCTCTCTTGCAAAGATAAATAAAGTTTGTGATAACTTCATATAGAGAGGAGGCATTCATAAAGTGAGCTATAATGAAATGTGCAGACCTAAAAAGGAAGAGTGGTTGGTTTAAAAAATCTTTTTGAACTTAAAAAGGTTTATGGTCTCAAATTTGCTTGGAATGTACTTAATTCTGAAAATCTTTGGGCTAAATGGATTAGAGCTAGATACTTAAAAGTGAACTTTTGGGTCATGCAAGCAGATAACAATGCCTCGGTAATTTGGAAAAATGTCCTAAAACAAAGAGAAACACTTAAAGAATCGGTGGAAAGACAAATAGCAAATGGGAAAGACATAGACTTATGGAGAGATCCTTGGATACAACAAAAGCATTCTAGAAAGAGTAGGATTGGAAAGTTTCTCAGCAAATAACACACCAAAAATACAAGTTGCTAACATAATTCACAACAATAAATGGGATACAGAAAGGCAACTGATAACACGAAACCTGAAACAAGAAATAGAAGAAATTCCTATTCATACAGATAAAGAATCTGACAAATAGGTTTGGAAAAACAACAAGAAAGGACAGTTTAAAATGATAGAAGTATGGAATGAAAACAGGAAACACTATGAAACAGTCACCTGGTACAAAGTCATCTGGAGTAAATCGAATTGCCCCCAAAATGGCACATACGGCATATAAAGCTATTAAAGTTTGACTGAGTACTAAAGATAGACTAAAAAGTTGGGGAATTCTCGATGAAGACACATGCAACCTCTGCGGTAAAGAAATTGAAACACATCAACACTTGTTTTTCGAATGCAAATTCAGCAAACGTGTATGGGCTATTCAAAAACTTAAAAATTTGCAAACTGAAGCAGTGTTAAACCTAGAAGAAGAGATAAACTACCTGAATAATCGGGAAAATCTCACGAACCTTATGAAGGAAATCGTGAAAATTTCTCTCACGACAACTGTTTGGCATCTCTGTAGAGAACGAAATGTAAGGGATTTTAAAAGCAACAAGGAAAAAAATGAATTAGAACTTGCGAAGCATATTGCTAGAGATGTAAAAATTAACATTGGAAAGATCAAGAGAATCACCAGCTTAGAGGCAAGAGAAAAATTGCAATTGGAGAACTAGAAGTGGAGGGTTGAGAGGCCAGGAAGTCAAGCAAGCATCGAGTAGTCGAAATGGCTATCAGAATGGAAGAACCCTAATTAAATTGGGAAAGTTGAGAGTTTGCTTTAAATTAGAACTGATATCGTATGACTTAACTTAGTTATGCTTGTTGTAATTTTGCACTTGTATATGCTTTGGGCCGCATAGCCCGTTTAATATTAATTAATCAAGTTTCAAAAAAAAGAGTATAGTTATATGTATTGGAATAAGTCAAAGTTGCCTGATTTTAAAATTTAATATATATTGTGACTTTGTAGCTTAATTATATAAGCTTATTTATGTATTAAATATTGATTTTCAAAATTTATAGTATTTTAATGTATTTTTGTAAAATTAAAATATTGAAATAATATATAAATTATAATAGTAATGTATATATTTTAGGTTATATCAAAGGTAATTCGTTTTGTTCATTGATTCTCTTATCAGCTTCGTCTGTCAAATTCGTTCCAATCTTGTTTTGCTTTGGAATTCGTGTTTGGATCTGTAACTCAATTCATTGTCTATCCTCTCTTGCCCAAAAGGTGAGCAACCACTCACGATTAACGTTCGTTTATTTATTAAATTTGATTTCAGTTGAAACGACATTTGAAATACACTGCTTTTAGTTATTTACACTGTTATATATATATATATGTTATTACCTATATCTGTCACTTGTGACATCTCACACCATTATCAGTTATTTATATCGATGATATATGTCTGTTATATTATTATCATATCTGTCATCACTAAGCAAGTTCCCTGTTAGTATAGAATTCACTATGGGTTGAAATGATACATACCCGAATGAACTTTAGAATAGAAGAAAATCGTTATGGGTTGAAATGATAGACCCAAGCGATTTTCATTGAATTGAATTTGGGATTACGGGTTGAAATGATATATACCCGTATATATTTAAATTGCGGATTGAAATGATAAATATCTTTATCACTTAAACTAGGAAAGAAAATTTTATATAGACACCGCTGGTCTATGTATATAAAAATATTTTGAAATAATTTCTATGGTTTGGGAAAAGTATATGGTTTTATATAAATATTGATTTTTGATATTGTATAAATTCTATTTTATATGTATAATTAAATTCTCGATTAAGCTATGTATAAATTTGTTTGATATAAAATAAGTTTAATAATAAAGTTGATTTTGTTAAAATAAAATATGGATATGTATTTATTTAAATTATATTTTAATATAGAAATTTATAATGATTTAGTAAATTAAGGTTGAGAAGATAGATTTGAAATTTATTTGAAATTGTATTTAATTAAGAATTTATTTAATTAATCAATTTGAAACTTATTATATTTAAAATTTTAAAAGATATGATTTTATAACTTGATTTTGTTTTAAGATGATTTAAAATGAATATTTAAAGTTTAAATAAATTTAAGGAATATTTAATGGTTTGGAAGTGATTTGATCTTTATTTTGATAAAGAATGTGAATTTGAAATGATATTTGATTTTGTTAAATGAATATTTGAAGTTTATATTAGTATGAAGGGATATTTGGTTTATTTGTAATTTGAGTTATTTATATAATATTGGATTTATGAAATGAATATTTCAAAACTAAGTAATAATGAAATTTAATTTGAGATATATGAGATTTTCAAATTTAGTTTTGAAATGAGGTATATTTAAGCTTTGAAATATATAAAATTGAATAGTTTAGTTTTATGGATTAAGTCTATATTTGGAATTAATATGATTTGAAATAGTTATTGGGAAATTTAATTGAAAGTGATGGTTAGAAATGAATTAAGTTGGAAATTTGAAATTTGGGATTAATTGAATAAATTGTAAAATGTAACGAATTAAAGGAATGTTTCATGATTTCAAATGTTTGATTTCGAAATGTTATGATTTTCAAAGTGCAATGATTTCAAGTATTTTTGTTTCGAAAGAGTTATAGCTTCGAAAGTATTATGACTTTTGAAAGATGAATATATGTATTTGAAATGGAAATGATATTGTACTGATTTAGATATAGTTTTGAAATAAAAATAGTATTGGTTTCGAAGTATAAACTAATTTGAAAGGGATAAAGTTTTGAAATGAAATGATTTGATTTTGAAGCAAAAACTATTTTGAAATGACCACGGTGCTATAATAACGTTTGGTTGTAAAAAAGACCGGGATCGGAAGTTGTCATACTCTCTCAACTCCGAAAACCACTTTAACAACTGTGTTGTGACGCCCCACCTCTATGCTCACAATAACAAAGAGTGTTAAAAGAAATACTGTCTGTTATTATGAAAAATAAGGCTAGATATGAGCGACCATCCGTAGTTAGGCCTTACACTAGTATTGGTTATTTCGACAGGAGTGGTATATATTTTTATTTTTCATCTCTTATTTATTTAATCCCATCAACATATCCAATTCCAGTATAAAACGAACTACGATGGTTCATAATAGTTTAGGACAATATATATGATAATAACACAGATAACTAAATGCGAAACACAGAAAACAAAAGTCATATATATATATATATATATACACATAACTATGTCAGTTACAATACATGTGATACAGTACATATGATACAACTACAACTATCGACTCTGGAAGTTACATATACAAGTACATTATCGTATATAATATACATAAATACATATCTTCCTATACTATGACAACGATTACTCCAAAAGGTATGAAAAGACTTCACAGCTCTAGCAGCAACCCAAAGCTAAATATCTACAACCTGTAATAACTCGATCTGACCCGAGTATTACATTCAAAAGAAAATAATACACGGGTCAGTCTAATTCAAACTCAGTTATTAATGCATAGAAGCAATAATAATTAAATAACGAATAGACGACAGTCAAAATAAATCTCGTTTATCCAATCCCTTAATAAGGAAATCGGATAACGGTAAATATAACACTTAACAGTGTTAAACAACAAATCAGCAGATTCAAATCATCAACAAAGATAAGTGAAAAGAATATCAATGAAGATAATTTAGAAAACATCAGAATTGCCTAAATGGCAATTAACAACAAAATCTAATTATTAAATAAATAATTAGAAACTCATAATCTAATTATCAAATAGATAATTAGACAACAACAAACTCATCAAATTAACCAATCAAAATACAAATCCAAAACATATTGAAATATCAATTCAAATGTCAATTCGGGTAGGGCTGTAGTACACGCACGCGTGCACTGCCTCGCCACTACAGCATATGGAATATGCAAAAGTTCAATGAATCAAAACAAAATAGAATATCATAAAAACAATACCGTGTGGTTGCAGTACACGCTTTCATGTACTACCTTGCCACTATAGTGATGATGTACACAAAAGGTCAATGAACCAAAATCAATGAAGAATCAAATATCGATGCCACGGTCTCAACGTCAAAGCAGAATGACATGGAAAATGTGCACGTATGTGTACAATGAAAATTCACAATCAAGCACAAGGTCAAATCCAAAATAACGGATTCAACACAAGTACAAAGCCAAACCAAAGCAAACAGCAGTACCCAGAAATCACATAAGATCAGGTCCGGGCGACAATGAATGACCAATAAGTTCACATCACTGCCCAAACATATTATGAAACAAAATTGTCAAATGCCTCGAATGGAGCAACATAGTGTGGAAACTAGAATAATAAATGGAATTGACCACCCAATGAATCAAATGACACATACTCGTGGAATACTTCAACTACCAATGAACAGTGATACAACAATGGGCTAGGTAATTAACCTGCAGGGATATACAGTGACACATGAACTAAAGGTCAAGCTATGGCATGGCCAAATTGCACAGACCACATACTACTCCAAATAACAACAAAGTCGCCAACGAATCCTACAATGCAACAAAATGAAACTGCAGACACCCCGTAAATACAAGGGCAGAACTGCAATAAAAACTGCAGCCACCACAAGATTATAAGGGCACAGCAAATACAACTGCAACAAAACTGATGCAACATGGCAAATCCAAAATGCAACTGCACTGATCCATACTACATGAAGTGGCCAGCTTATTAACTAGCAGGTGATAAACGGTAGTGGACAAAATAGTGTGCAGTTTAAAGTGGCGAGCAACAGAGGCAAATGAGGACACATATAAGTGCACATATGTAATGTTAGCAGTGCCAACAATTGTGACAGCAGTTGCAAAAGTATTTAACAACACACTGGATCGATTCAAAGTTCAGGTGAACCAAATAAAGTAGTGTACACAAAAAAACTGACGAATGCAACTGTATACAAGTAAGTGGGACAGCAAGCACACGAATGTAAAGTAAAACTACAACAGACAACGAAATTCAAGTTCAATTTTGAAGCAACACCATATGACCAAAGCCTGAACAAGGGCGAAAACTGGAATGTAACCAGAAATAAAATTCTCAAAGCAAGTGCACAGTCAAAGCTTAAAGAAATCAATGTCGAACAATTCTTGTAGGTAGCCGTTTTATATCAAGACAGTACCATACCCAAAATATTTCCATAAAATTAACATAATCCATTCATGTGACCAAAGGCAGTAAACATGAGTGGCCAAATCCCAGTATCAATTTATACGAAATGGAAAAATCAATGAAATCATCAACATCCAAATGAAAACAGTGCCGAGATAACCAAGAGAACAGCAAATCGAATCAGTTTAAAATCAAGTCAGAAATCATCAGCGACGAAATCAAATCAAAAGCAAAGCAAAGTACTTAGTTGAACTAGATGTGAGGGTCACTCACCTTGCTTTCCAGTGCACGACCTTACTAGAAGCGGCCGTGAGCAACCCTAATTGATCGGCAAAGCAAATCGATCGAACAACACTCGATCGAACTATTGAAAGAGGCACCCTCGATTTTGCACGGAACCTTAGCTGAAAGGAAGAACGAACGAGAAGAACGAAGCCGCCGCCATTATTTTATTTCGTTTGTTATGCTAGGGTTTGCCAATGAAAGGGTAAAGGGGGGAACGGTGTAAATAATTATCACGGCACAAAAGAAACGTGGGCCAAATAAATTTTAAAGCCCGTATAATTCTTAACAATTTTTGAAAAGAATTTCAGCTGATTAAAACTCCCGATAGCAATAAACCAACAGATTAATCGTTTAATGACGATAGCAAATTAACAGCAAAACCCCGGGTTGTTACAGACTCCCCTCCTTATAAAAATTGCGTCCACGCAATTTTCATAATAAAAGTCGTTGATAACAATTATTTTTCTAACATAAACTGGTTAAGCTAAAAAAAAAAATTCAGGAATACAAACGCCAAGGAAATCTTTTAATTCCAATAATAGAAATTCACAAATTCTCAACAAAAATCTAACTATTTAATGGATAATCAGAAAACAACAAAACTGAATAAATGCAATTATCAGCAATATTCAATTATCAATTAGATAATTAGAATACACGAATCACAAAACAACAATATCTAATTATCGATACGATAATTAGAAAACAACAAAATTTAATTATCAACAAAGATAATTAGAAAACAAAAATCACAATTCGCAAAACTGCAATTATCTAGTTTTCAACCAGGAAATCAGAAAAACACGAACTCCATAATCAGCAAACTCTAACTATCAACAGAGATAGGTAGAAAACAGCAATTCAATATAAATCTCAAATCAACAAATATTCAATTATCAAAAACGATAATCAATTCTCAAATCAATAAATATTCAATTATCAAAAATGATAATCAAATCTCAAATCAACAAATACTTGATTATCAAAAACGATAATCAAATCTCAAATCAACAAATGTTTAATTATCAAAAACGATAATCAAATCTTAAATCAACAAATATTTAATTATCACAAACGATAATCAAATCTCAAAGCAACAAACATTTAATTATCACAAAGGATAATCAAATCTCAAAGCTACAAATATTTAATTATCACAAACGGTAACCAAATCTCAAATATCTAATTATCACAAGCGATAATCAGAAACAACAAATATTTAATTATCAAAAACGATAATCAAATCTTAAATCAACAAATATTTAATTATCACAAACGATAATCAAATCTCAAAGCAACAAACATTTAATTATCGCAAATGATAATCAAATCTCAAAGCTACAAATATTTAATTATCACAAACGATAATCAAATCTCAAATATCTAATTATCACAAGCGATAATCAGAAACAACAAATATTTAATTATCAAAAACGATAATCAAATCTTAGATCAACAAATATTTAATTATCACAAATGATAATCAAATCTCAAAGCAACAAACATTTAATTATCACAAACGATAATCAAATCTCAAATATCTAATTATCACAAGCCATAATCAGAAACAACAAATATTTAATTATCAAAAATGATAATCAAATCTTAAATCAACAAATATTTAATTATCACAAACGATAATCAAATCTCAAAGCAACAAACATTTAATTATCACAAATGATAATCAAATCTCAAAGCTACAAATATTTAATTATCACAAACGATAATCAAATCTCAAATATCTAATTATCACAAGCGACAATCAGAAACAACAAATATTTAATTATCACAAACGATAATCAAATCTTAAATCAACAAATATTTAATTATCACAAACGATAATCAAATCTCAAAGCAACAAACATTTAATTATCACAAACGATAATCAAATCTCAAATATCTGATTATCACAAGCGATAATCAGAAACAACAAATATCCAATTACCTGCAGATAATTGGAAACACAAATATCTAGAAATCAATTAAGATACTCTAGAAAATCAACATAAAAGGTTGGATCGATCCCATCAGATGGCGAGTTTTAAAGCTACGCCGCACGTGCATCTCAGATTGACCGAAGCCTATCAAGTACAATAAATTTTTGGCGCCCATCAGATTGACCCGAAGGTCCGCAGAGTGACCCGATGGTCTAGTACTGGTATTTGACCCGAAGGTCCGCAGAGTGGCCCGAAAGCCCAACAAATGACCCGAAGTTCCAGCAGAGTGGCCCAAAAGCCCAACAAATGACCCGAAGGTCCATCATATGATCCGTAGGTCCACATATGACCCGAAGGTCCATCAGAGTGGCTTGAAAGCCAAATAAAATCATCAGAATCATCAAACAGCAATGGTTTCAATTAACGAGTCCGGAATTAACCAAAATAGCAACGCACATGTCCCATAACCATGAGTTTTACTAAATCGTTTAATTTTCTTCATCGTTTCCTTGAAAGTGCAAAATTGTGTATTCCAAAAATAACATTTCACGTTCTCAAACGGACAAGTCCGGAATTAAGCGAACCAGTAAAATAAAGGGGTCATAATCCTCGATTTTGCTGAAACGTTTAAGTCGCTTCCTCATTCTTTTGAAAATGCAAAATGCAAAAATTCTGAAAACAATCTCATTTATTTATAAAAGTAATAATTTACATTCTCAAATAATAAAATCCAAAATTAAGCGAATCAGTAAAAGAAAGGGTTCATAGTCCTCGATTTTGCTGGATCGTTTAAATCGCTTCCTCATTCTTTTGAAAACGTAAACTGAAAATTTTTGAAAATAATTTTTATTTTTTGAAAACGATTTTCAATCCATGTGCTTAAAACAGCAACATCAGTGACAATTTCGACAAGGAAATTGCACTTCTCAAAATACCGAAGAACGGATCTCAAAATCAGCATTGCGGGATAACCGCTTAAAAATCTACTTTAAATTTGACGGTTACTGAAGTCAAAGCGACAGTAATTTTTAAACGACAAAATCTCATCAAAATAATCTGCATCAAAATATAATATCAGTGAATTTTCATTCATTATAATGTCAACCAAACACCGGGCTTCAAAAATTTAGCATTGGTGTAAAAATCCCGTTATAAAAATAACGGCAACAAAATACGTTTAAAACCAAACATCGGTTCAATGTAAAATTTAATGTGGTGACATGCAACCTAAATTCGCACATATACCACAAAATGAACAAAGAAATCATTCAAATATATCTTCAATGAAGATAATTTAAAATAACAAAAATCTCAACAAATTCACATAACTGCAATCGCTTCGAATCCTCAAATCGGATTCGAAATTTTCAAAGAAAACAAAATAAACACAGCTATGTAAGCAACAATTGAAATTTATTTCAATTTCATATTTTGATTTCTTTAAATCAAAAAGGTTATCAGCCGTACTCAGCGCAGACAGTCTCACTGTTTTCGCTGCGCACTCTGATAAACAAAACACGAATCAACCAATCATCAAAACATAGTTTCACTTTTTATTTCTAAATAAAGATATTTAAAAATTTCAACGTATTTTCAAAACTTTAGTTTTGACTCAAAGCACAATAAAACATCGACTAATAGTTGTAACACATGTTCCATCTAAGTTATGTTTTATATTATGTCCATAAACCCCAAGCTCTGATACCAACTCTGACGCCCAACCTCTATGCTCACAATAACAAAGAATGTTAAAAGAAATATTGTCTGTTATTATGAAGAATAAGGCTGGATAGGAGCGGCCATCCGTAGTTAGGCCTTACACTAGTATTGTTTATTTCGACAGGAGTGTATATTTTTATTTTTCATCTCTTATTTATTTACTCCCATCAACATATCCAATTCCAGCATAAAACAAACTACGAATGTTCATAATAGTTTAGGACAATATATATGATAATAACACAGATAATTAAATGCGGAACACAGAAAACAAAAGTCTCATATATATATATATATATATATATATATATATATATATATATATATATAACTGATGTCAGTTACAATACATGTGATACAGTACATATGATACAACTACAATTGTCGACTCTGGAAGTTACATATACAAGTACATTATCGTATATAATATACATGAATACATATCTTCCTATACTATGACAACGATTACTCCAAAAGGAATGAAAAGACTTCACAGCTCTAGCAGCAACCCAAAGCTAAATATCTACAACCTATAATAACTCGGTCTGACCCGAGTATTACATTCAAAAGAAAATAATACACGGGTCAGTCTAATTCAAACTCAGTTATTAATGCATAGAAGCAGTAATAATTAAATAACGAATAGACGACAGTCAAAATAAATCTCGTTTATCCAATCCCTTAATGAGGAAATCGGATAACGGTAAATATAACACTTAACAGTGTTAAACAACAAATCAGCAGATTCAAATCATCAACAAAGATAAGTGAAAAGAATATCAATGAAGATAATTTAGAAAACATCAGAATTGCCTAAATGGCAATTAACAACAAAATCTAATTATTAAATAAATAATTAGAAACTCATAATCTAATTATCAAATAGATAATTAGGGAACAACAAACTCATCAAATTAACCAATCAAAATACAAATCCAAAACATATTGAAATATCAATTCAAATGTCAATTCGGGTAGGGCTGCAGTACAGGCACGCGTGCACTGCCTCGCCACTACAGCATATGGAATATGCAAAAGATCAATGAATCAAAGCAAAATTGAATATCATAAAAACAATACCGTGTGGCTGCAGTACACGCTTGCGTGCACTGCCTTGCCACTATAGTGATGATGTACACAAAAGATCAACGAACCAAAATCAATGAAGAATCAAATATCGATGCCATGGCCTCAACGTCAAAGCAGAATGACATGGAAAATGTGCACGTATGTGCACAATGAAAATTCACAATCAAGCACAAGGTCAAATCCAAAATAACGGATTCAACACAAGTACAAAGCCAAACCAAAGCAAAAGGCGGTACCCAGAAATCACATAAGATCAGGTCCGGGCGACAATGAATGACCAATAAGTTCACATCACTGCCCAAACATATTATGAAACAAAATTGTCAAATGCCTCGAATGGAGTAGCATATAATGGAAACTAGAATAATAAGTGGAACTGACCACCCAATGAATCAAATGACACATACTCGAGGAATACTTCAACTACCAATGAACAGTGATACAACAATGGGCTAGGTAATTAACCAGCAGGGATATAAAGCGACACATAAACTAAAGGTCAAGCTATGGCATGGCCAAATTGCGCAGACCACATACTACTCCAAATAACAACAAAGTCGCCAACAAATCCAACAATGCAACAAAATGAAACTGCAGACACCCCGTAAATACAAGGCAGAACTACAATAAAAACTGCAGCCACCACAAGATTGTAAGGGCACAACAAATACAACTGCAACAAAACTGATGCAACATGGCAAATCCAAAATGCAACTGCACTGATCCATACTACATGAAGTGGCCAGCTTATTAACTAGCAGGTGATACACGGCAGTGGACAAAATAGTGCGTAGTTTAAAGTGGCGAGCAACAGAGGCAAAAATGCACCAAATCCGACAGCAAGCATATAGGATAATCAAAGTCTACAAGAGTGCATGTAAATGTAAACAAATGCAAAGTCTAATGAATGCAACAGTGACTCAAAACATATGCAGTGAAGAGGAAATGCTCGAGTCATACCAGATTCATGTATACAAACGAGGACACATATAAGTGCACATATGTAATGTTAGCAGTGCCAACAATTGTGACAGCAGTTGCAAAAGTATTTAACAACACACTGGATTGGTTCAAAGTTCAAGTGAACCAAATAAAGTAGTGTACACAAAAAAACTCACGAATGCAACTTTATACAAGTAAGTGGGACAGGAAGCACACGAATGTAAAGTACAACTACAACGACAATGAAATTCAAGTTCAATTTTCAAGCAACACCGTATGACCAAAGCCTGAACAAGGGTGAAAACTGGAATGTAACCAGAAATCAAATTCTCAAAGCAAGTGCACAGTCAAAGCTTAAAGAAATAAATGTCGAACAATTCTTGTAGGTAGCCGTTTCATATCAAGACAGTACCATACCCAAAATATTTCCATAAAATTAACATAATCCATTCAAGTGACCAAAGGCAGTAAACATGAGTGGCCAAATCCCAGTATCAATTTATACGAAATGGAAAAATCAATGAAATCATCAACATCCAAATGAAAACAGTGCCGAGATAACCAAGAGAACAGGAAATCGAATCAGTTTAAAATCAAGTCAGAAATCATCAGCGACGAAATCAAATCAAACGCAAAGCAAAGTACTTAGTTGAACTAGATGTGAGGGTCACTCACCTTGCTTTCTAGAGCACGACCTAACTAGAAGCGGCCGTGAGCAACCCCAATCGATCGGCAAAGCAAATCGATCGAACAACACTCGATCGAACCATTGAAAGAGGCACCCTCGATTTTGCACGGAACCTTAGCTGAAAGGAAGAACGAACGAGAAGAATGAAGCCGCCACCATTATTTTATTTTCTTTCTTTTTTTATGCTAGGGTTTGCCAATGAAAGGGTAAAGGGGGGAACGGTGTAAATAATTATCATGACACAAAAGAAACGTGGGCCAAATAAATTTTAAAGCCCGTATAATTCTTAACAATTTTTGAAAAGAATTTCAGCTGATTAAAACTCCCGATGGCAATAAACCAACAGATTAATCGTTTAATGACGATAGCAAATTAACAGCAAAACCCCGGGTTGTTACATGTGTATGCGGTGGAGGTTCCAGAATGAAGTAGGATGGTGGTGATGATCCTATTGAGGTATGAATGTGGAACTGACTCTCATGAGTTGGCATATGGTGGCTAAAACAGGAGCAATCGACGGGCCAACTGAGGTCATTCCTCCGATCGGATACGTTCCTTCGATACTATATTCTTACTTGTGGTTGATTTGATGGCCATTCTCCGATTTGGATTTGCGAGTGTGTTCCGAGGTGGGCGGTAGTGGCTTCTATGCGTTACCACCAGCCCGGAAGCGTGATTGGTATATCTACCCTGGCATTGCCTAGTTGTGTCGTGTCACCTACCATACCAAGCCTTTACTACGAGTTTGTTTTACTCCCGTAGCCCACGGAGTATTTAGGGTAGTCTCCCGATGTGGAGATATGCTGATACTGGATGGACTACTGGGACTATTACGTGTTGGGGGCTATATGGGTAACCCTTCAACGCTATTTTAAAGTAAGTTTATTTTACTGTAGACATTATTATAATAGCGAAATATTACTGCATGGTAGATAGTTTAACATATCCTTAAAGGATGGTTATCCAAAACATCCTTTGAGTTATTTGTATTTCAATTGTTATTTCACTTGAGTTGGATTTATTGATATAATAATGTTAATCCCGACTCGAGTCTTTTGTGTTTTTCTTTACGCTCGGGTCAGACTGAGTGATTCAGCATTCAAGACACACCTTCGGAGTTGGAGCTTTTCTTGAAGATCCAGCCATCTATTTTGCTTTCAGCATCCAGTGATTCCAGTGATATACTATGATTTGTACCTGATATGTCTTGTTACTCTTGTGTTTTAGGTGTAAATACTTAATATATGTGATAAGATATATCAAGTGGAATAAATTTAATAATAATTTGGAATAAAAGAGAATTAATGAATTAATTTTATTGAATAAAATATGAGTATAATAAATGAAAATGCAAATTTATGATTTTAGAAAATTGTTAATTAAAGATAACTGAGTAATAAGATAATCAATTTAGAAATAGTTAAGATTGATTTAACTTTAGTGAAATCATATGGGATAAATAAAATTGATAAATAAATAAATATTGTTTTGGAATTAATCTTTTTATATCAAATATTAATAATTTTAAATTAAATCAACTGAAATGAGATAATTTGAATTTAAAATAAATTATTGAATATTAATTGATTTAAACTAAAATTTATATGGTTTAATCAATTATTTAATTCTGTATTCCAAATTTATTTTCTTTCTGGTAGTTTTATTCTCCTACCTCGTTCCTTTTCGGGGACGAAAAGTTTTGAGTAGGGGAGAGTGTAACGACCCGTAAATTTTAATGGTTTTATTTAATTAATTAATTGAACTTTTGTGAAATTTTAAATTATAAAATTTTGAAATAGAAATTCAATATTTGAAATACGTCTGTTTTAACATAGCAACTGGTAAATTTTCATTTGAAAATATGAAAGTTAATTTTTGGTGTAATTCCATTTCAATTTATATCAGTTAATATTTGATGATGATAAAATATTTTCGAAACCTGAATATTTTTATATAAAAAAATTGTAAATCATCTTCTGAGCAAAATGACATTTTTCGTTTTTCCAAATTTGGACTTCTTTAGCTCCGTCGATCTTATTTTTCTGCGTTTTTGCTGCATTTTCCGCTAGTAGAAAATTCGAATTTTTATAATTCAATCATACCGCTAATATCTGTATACTGTTTTGATCGTCTCATCATGCTGATCTCTACGGTATATTTATTTCTGTGTTTTGAAGTCCGGTTCGTAGTAGAATCCACAAAAAAAACGATTTCGTATCGGTACTGATTTGTAAAATCTTTTGTTTCCAATCCAGTCTTTCATATTCCACCGTTCAAAATCAATAGCCATCTTTTTATTTATTTCCAGAATTTGATAAATTTTGACCGTCACTCTTCTTAGTGTTCGCGTCCATTCCTCTCTCCACGTTCTTTTCATGTTCGTTCGTTCGTTCCCTTCACTGTCCATTTTCTTCTTTCTTTTTTTCTTCTCTCCCTGGTTGCATGTGTGAAGAAAGAAAAAAAAGGGGAAGCAAAAGAAGTGACAGTACACATCACTAAGTTGTAATATATATATATATATATATATATATATATATATATATATATATATATCACGCCCTTGCTATTTGCTTACAATTGTGTCCTCCTCACCATTGTGAGCTATTATCCCATCTCCGCCTCACCGCGCACTACTGCCGCCGCATGCCATCTTCTCCACCAAACGCCGACCTCCAGTCCAGACCAGCGCCTCCTCCACCTTTCTCGCGAGACCTCCGCCTATCTCCACCATCGCCCTCCTCTCCTCGTCCCCTGTCTTGCATGAGTATATATAATTCTACATATATTTTATTTGCAGTCATATTATAGTTTATACTTAGTTATATTACAGCTATGTATATATTAGTTTGGTTTTATATATATGTTATAAACCATATTCGGTCTATGTTGCATGTAGTAGAAAGCTTTGGGTTATTTGTTTTATAATTTATAGTATATGAAGTTGTTAAATTTTTGCTCTTAACTGAGTATATAAATATATGTAGTTGCATATATTATGTATATTGGTTACAAACGAAATATGTTGATATTTTATTTTGCTATTGAATATAATGTATAAGATATATTCGCATATATATGTATATATATATATTATTGTATATTCAATGTTTCAAAATATAAGTTATATTGTTTTATACAAATAATCTGTAAGTTATATAACATCGATTATACAGGAGTTTGATTGTTTTATATGTACAAGTTATGAACAATTTTGACCAGTTTCAAATATTGAATAGTATTTTTTCTACATATTTGGGATTTGGGATTACATCCTCTAAATTTTTTTTATTGTTTTTCAATCATAGTATTCACCGATAAAGAAACAAAATGAATATCATTGCTATTAATCAAGTGAAAAGTGGCACGATTGATAAATAATCAATGATCTGGTTTCAGTTGATAAAGAAACAAAATATTGAATTGGACACATGAAACAATCCAAACAATTGAAATATCAATAAAAACCTCAATTCTGTGTGGCTGCGGTACACGCACGTGTGTACTGCCTCGCCAATACAGTGATGAATTACACAGAAGCTAAGAGCATCAAAATGCAAATGAATACAGTGGTCAGTGCAATGCACGACCCAATCTAAACTACAGCCACCACAAGAATACAAGGGCAAAAATGCAACAAGAACTGCAGCCACCACAATATCCCAAGGGCAAGACTGCAACAAAAACTCAGATGCAAGCACACTCAAGGCACAGTGCACCATAGTGACACAGCACTAAAAACTGCATATACAACCAAGCAGTCAACAAATGAATCTCCAGTAAACCAGGCTTCAAAACGAACTAATACAAATCAATGCCAAGAACATGAAACTGGACGGTGCACCAATGATAAGGCAACACAGGAAGGCACTGCAATTAATAGAATACAAGGCAGTGACAACATATAATGGTGACCAGGCAGCAAGCCTAAATGCAATAAAAATGCCAACTAACTCAGATAACTCAAGTGATACAAGAATAATGCTCGATGCACTAGAGTTCCAGATGGTACACGAAATGATGACATGATGCTGTGAACTACAAAGTGATACAAGTGAGGTGCATAAGTATTCCAGATCCAAACAACACAAGTGCAACAGGCAATTTTTTCAAACTAGAACAATATAACACCTCAACAGCAACATGGCTCAATGCATAAGCACTATGCAGAGGTTGAGGCTACCAAGATGAACGATTTGTCTCAAAGTAAAATGACACAGTTACAAGATGCAATGCACAATGCCACTGCAGTTGCAAACCAGTGGATTGCAAAAGTCAACAGGCTACACAATGAACACAAGCTCATGTGAATACAAGTCAGCATAAAACAAGCCCCAATTAGTGTATAATGTCCAAGAACTAAATGAAACAAAGGTGGCAGCATGGAGCTACAGACCAACAAAACACCAAAAAAATTCCAGATAGGTTCGAAAGTAAAGATAGTGGCTTGAAGAATAAACAACATACACAGAGGATGCCATCCAATACAACAAGTTACAACATAACTCAATTGCTCAAAGCAACTCAAAGTCAGAAATTTACAAAACAGCATCAAGTGGCCAAATTAACAAGTGACAGGGATTCAAATATATAGCCGTTTCAAATAATATCAACAAAAGTGTCAAGGCCGACATTAAACAAGTTAGTGCCAAAGTCGAACCATCAAAATCGAAACCATGATGAGCAAGGCAATTCAAGCCGTAAGTCAAAAATCATTCAAATGAATAAATGTACTAGGTTGGACATTTTTGCAAGTAGCAGTAGAGCTAAATGAACTCAAGTGAAACACTGCAACATGCAACAGTAAGCAATCAAGTGCACAGGTGAAAGCACAAAACGGTTACAAACATCAAATAAAGAAAAACATATTCGCAGGTTGAAATATCAACTAAAATCAAATATATTCGAAATATATGGAATCAAAAATTTCCAAATATATCAAAAAATCGAACAAAACATGTAAGTGCAGACAACTAGAAAATCAACATCGTCCAAACGAAATCAAATGACCGAAGTCAAGTGAAATCGAGGTGACCACGAAAACCAAACAGTGCCAGAAAACCCAAGCATTCAAGGAGTCGAACCAAGTCGCAGTTCCAAACCACGTAATTTAAAAAAATCTAAGAAACCAACAACATTCAAACGATCGAATTGAATTAGATGTGAGTGATGAACACTCACCTTGATCGAAGAACCCAAACCCAAATCGTACAGTTCAAATCGAAGAAAGACGAACGATCGACGAAGCTACACGCAAAAAATCTGTTTGATCGATCAACAGAGGCGCGACTTCGATATTAATCACAAGCCCTAATTTCGCAAAGAGGAACGAACGAGCATAAAGGAAGCCACCATTTTTCTTTTCTTTTTCGTTACTTAGGGTTTGCCAATGAATAAAAAAAAGGGAACGGTATTGATAAATATCACGGCGCCAAAATAAGTGGGCCGAGATTAAATTTTTAAAGCCCGTATAACTCTTTTAACAAAATTTTAAAAGAATTTCGACTCGATTACCAACTCCTAACAGCAATTAGCTAGCACGTTAATCGTTTAATGACGATTATAAATTGGTGTTAAAACCCGGGTTTTTACAGACTCTCCTACTTATAAAAATTGCTTCCCCACAATTTTGACAATTAAGGTCGTCAATAACAATTATTTTTCTAACATAAACTGGTTAAGCTAGAAAAATAAAGGTCAAAAATATAAACACTAAGGAAATCTTTTAATTTCATAAAAGAAATTCACAAATTCTCAACAAAATCTAATTATCATTAGATAATTCAGAAAACAGCAAAACTGAATAAATACGATTATCAGCAATATTTAATTATCAATTAGATAATTAGAATACAGAAATCACAAAATAGTGATATCTAATTATCGATACGATAATTAGAAAATAGCAAAACCTAATTATCAACAAAGACAATTAGAAAACACCAACCACGCAAAACCACAATTATCTAGTTATCCAACAGATAATTAGAAAACACGAACTCCATAATCAGCAAACTCTAACTATCAACAGAGATAGATAGAAAATAGCAACTCAATAAAATCAACATAATCTAAAATCAATTAGAGACTAGAAAATCTCATAACCAGCAAAAATTAGCAATTATCTAATTATCAAAAACGATAATCAAAAATCTCACATCAACAAATATCTAATTATAGAAAACGATAATCAGAATCAACAAATATCTAATTATCAAAAACGATAATAAAAAATCTCAAATCAACAAATATCTAATTATCAAAAACAATAATCAGAATCAACAAATATCTAATTATCAAAAACGATAATCAAAAATCTCAAATCAACAAATATCTAATTATCAAAAACGATAATCAAAATCAAAAAATATCTAATTATCAAAAACGATAATCAGAATCAACAAATATCTAATTATCAAAACGATAACCAGAACTCATAACAGCAAATATCTAATTATCGATACGATAATTAAGTCTCATAACAATAAATATCTAATTATCGATACGATAATTAAATCTCATAACAGCAAATATCTAATTATCGATATGATAATTAAATCTCATAACAGCAAATATCTAATTACCGGATAATTAAATCTCATAACAGCAAATATCTAATTACCTGCAGATAATTAGAAATAACAAATATCTAGAAATCAATTAAGATACTCTAGAAAATCAACATAAAAGGTTGGATCGATCCCATCAGATGGCGAGTTTTTTGCTACGCCACACGTGCGTCTCTGTTGGCCGAAGCCTACCAAGTACTATAAATTTTGGCGCCCATCAGATGACCCGAAGGCCGCAAAGTGACCCGAAGGTCTAGTACTGGTATTTGACCCGAAGGTTCACAGAGTGGCCCGAAAGCCCAACAAATGACCCGAAGGTCCAACATATGACCCGAAGGTCCATAAGAGTGGCTCGAAAGCCAAATAAAATCATCAGAATCATCAAACAGCAGATGTTTCAATTAACGAGTCCGGAATTAATCGAAATAGCAAACGCACATGTCCCATACCACGATTTTTACTAAATCGTTTAATTTTCTTCATCGTTTCCTTGAAAGTGCAAAATGGTGTATTTTAAATTAATAACATTTTACTTTCTCAAACAGACAAGTTCGGAATTAAGCGAATCAGCAAAAGTGAAGGTTCATAGTCCTCAATTTTGCTGAAGCGTTTATGTCACTTCCTTATTATTTTGAAAGCGCAAACTGTAGAAATTTTGGAAAACAATTTTTTTTAAAACAATTTTTTTTAAAAATACGTGAAACATCTGTAACAATTTCGATAAGGAAATTGTACTTCTCAAAACACCGTAAAAACGGATCTCAAAATCAGCATTGCGGAATAACCGCTTGAAAATCCACTTTAAAATTTGACGGTTGCTGAAGTCAAAGCGACAGTAATTTTTATACGTCAAAATCTCATCAAAATAATTCGCATCAAACATAATACCAGAGAATTTTCATTCATCAAAAATGTCAACAAAACACTGTGCTTCAAAAATCTAGCACTGGTGTGAAAATCCCGTTATAAAAAAAAGGCAACAAAGTACGTTTAAAACCAAACATCGGTTCAGCGTAAAATTAAATTAAATATGCACGTATACTACAAAATAAACAAAGAATTCACTCGAATATATCTTCAATGAAGATAATTCAAAACAGCAAAAATTTCAACAAAATCACATAACTGCAATCGCTTCGGATCCTCAAATCGGATTCGAAATTTTCAAAGAAACGAAATAAACACATGTATGTAGTAACAAAATGAAATTTATTTCATTTTCATATTTTTATTTTTAAATCAAAAGGGTTATCGGCTGTACTCAGCGAAGACAGTCTCACTGTTTCCGCTGCGCACTCTGATAAACAAATCACAAATTAATAAATCATCAAAACACAATCTAACTTTTATTTTTAAATAAAGATATTTAAAAGTTTCATCATAATTTCAAAACTTTAGTTTTGACTCAAAGCACAATAAAACATCGACAAATGGTTGTAACACATGTTCCATCCAAGTTATGTTTTATATTATGTCCATAAACCCAAGCTCTGATACCAACTGTGACGCCCCACCTCTATGCTCACAATAACAAAGAGTATTAAAAGGAAATACTATCTGTTATTACGAAGAATAAGGCTGGATAGGAGCGGCCATCCGTAGTTAGGCCTTGCACTAGTACCGGCTATCTCGATAGGAGTGGTATATATTTCTATTTTTCATCTCTTATTTATTTACTCACATCGACATACCCAATTCCAGTATAAAACGAACTACAATGGTTCATAATATTTTAGGACAATATATATAATAATAACACAGATCAGCTAAAGGCAGAACACAGATAATAAAAAGTCTCATATATATATATATATATATATATATATATATATATATAACTGATGTCAGTTACAATACATGTGATACAATACATATGATACAACTACGACCGTCGACACAGGATGTTACATATACAAGTACATTACTGTAAATAATATACATGAATACATATCATCCTATACTATGACAACAACTACTCCAAAAGGTATAAAGAGACTTCATAGCTCAAACAGCTACCCAAAGCAAGATATCTACAACCTGAAATAACTCGGTCTGACCCGAATATTAAATTCAAAAGAAAATAATACACGGGTTAGTCTAATTCAAACTCAGTTATTAATGCACATAAGCAATAATAATTAAATAACAAATAGACGACAATCACAATAAATCTCGTCTATCCAATTCTTTAATAAGAAATCGGATAACGGTAAATTTAACACGTAACAGTGTTAAACAACAAATCAGCAAATTCAAATTACCAACAAAGATAAATGAAAGGATTATCGATGAAGATAATTTAGAAAACAACAGAATTACCTAAACGGCAATTAACAACAAAATATAACTATTAAATAAATAATTACAAACTCATAATCTAATTATCAAAGATAATTAGATATCAAAAAAATCATCAAATTAAACCAAATCAAAATACGATTCAAAATATTGAATTGGACACGTGAAACAATCCAAACAATTGAAATATGAATTAAAACGTCAATTCTGTGTGGCTGTAGTACACGCACGCGTGTACTACCTCACCACTATATTGATGAATTACACAAAAGCTCAGAGCATCAAAATGCAAATGAATACAGTGGTCAGTGCAATGCACGACCCAATCTAAACTGCAGCCACCACAAGAATACAAGAGCAAAACTGCAACAAGAACTGCAGCCACCACAAGATCCCAAGGGCAAGACTGCAACAAAAACTCAGATGCAAGCACACTCAAGGCACAGTGCACCATAGTGACACAGCACTAAAAACTGCATATACAACCAAGCAGTCAACAAATGAATCTCCAGTAAACCAGGCTTCAAAACGAACTAATGCAAATCAATGCCAACAACATGAAACTGGACAGTGCACCAATGATAAGGCAACACAGCAAGGCACCGCAATTAACAGAATACAAGGCAGTGACAGCATATAATGGTGACTAGGCAGCAAGCCAAAATGCAATAAAAATGCCAACTAACTCAGATAACTCAAGTGATACAAGAACAATGCTCGATGCACTAGAGTTCCAGATGGTACACGAAATGATGACATGATGCTGTAAACTACAAAGTGATACAAGTGATGTGCATAAGTATTCCAGATCCAAACAACACAAGTGCAACAGGCAATTTTTTCAAACTAGAACAATATAACACCTCAACAGCAACATGACTCAATGCATAAGCACTATGCAGAGTTCGAGGCTACCAAGATGAACGATTTGTCTCAAAGTAAAATGACACAGTTACAAGATGCAATGCACAATGCTACTGCAGTTGCAAACCAGTGGATTGCAAAAGTCAATAGGCTACACAACGAACACAAGCTCATGTGAATACAAGTCAGCATACAACAAGCTCCAATAAGTGGATAATGTCCAAGAACTAAATGAAACAGAGGTGGCAGCATGGAGCTACAGACCAACAAAACACCAAAACAATTCCAGATAGGTTCGAAAGTAAAGATACTGGCTCGAAGAAACAACAACATACACAGAGGATGCCATCCAATACAACAAGTTACAACATAACTCAATTGCTCAAAGCAACTCAAAGTCAGAAATTTACAAAACAGCATCAAGTGGCCAAATTAACAAGTGACAGGGATTCAAATATATAGCCGTTTCAAATAATATCAACAAAAG
Organism: Allium cepa; assembly: GCA_030765085.1. Classification (NCBI taxonomy): domain Eukaryota; kingdom Viridiplantae; phylum Streptophyta; class Magnoliopsida; order Asparagales; family Amaryllidaceae; genus Allium; species Allium cepa. The sequence goes on from CM060944.1 coordinate 127,975,711, forward strand.
TGTCAAGGCCGACATTAAACAAGTCATTGCCAAAGTGGAACCATCAAAATCGAAACCATGATGAGCAAGGCAATTCTAGCCGTAAGTCAAAAATCATTCAAATGAATAAATGTACCAGGTTGGACATTTTTGCAAGTAGCAGCAGAGCTAAATGAACTCATGTGAAACACTGCAACATGCAACCGTAAGCAATCAAGTGCACAGGTGAAAGTACAAAACGGTTACAAACATTAAAGAAAGAAAAACATATTCGCAGGTTGAAATATCAACTAAAATCAAATATATTCGAAATATATGGAATCAAAAATTTCCAAATATATCAGAAAATCGAACAAAACATGTAACGACCCAGAATTTTTGATAATTTAAAAATTGGATATTTAATTGAATTTAAATATTAATAAATGAAATTCTTAAGTCGAATAATTTTATTTCGAATTTCTGGATTTAATAGGGTAATTTAAATCGATTATTTAATAGCTGAAATTCCAAAAATAATTGAAAATTAAGTTAATATGATTGAAAATGATTTGGAAATTTTTTTTATATCATATTGGGGTTATAGAAATGTTACAGAACTTTTAAAATTGAATTTGGAGTTAATCTGTGAAAATTGAATATTTTAATATTTAATTATCGACTGAAAAATAGCCAATTTTTGAACAGTCTCAGAATTGAACGAGACTAGTTCCATTGGATCCGTAATAGTTTTTTATTATTGGATTTCAATTTTCGTAGCAATCAGAGTTGTCGTTTGATCGTGGCAGCTCGAAACGCATCAAAATCGTTTTAATATTAATTTGGCGAGTTAAAATAGTCATTTTTCAAACGGTCTCGGATTTCGACGAAACCAGTTTCATCGGATCTGTAATGTGATATTATTGTAAGATTTCAAATTTCAAGTCGATTGGATTTGCCGTTTGTCCGGTACAAATTAAAACGCCTAGAAATCGTTTAAATCGGGTTTAATTTAAATCGAACGTTTATTGCCGTATCTCGCACAGATGTCCGAATTAGCTTCCGAAACCTTTTCCATTGTGTCCGGAACGCGGGATAAACCCCAGAAACGCCAGTTACCGCGCGTAAATCGGAGTTTGGGAACCCCGGATGAATAGTATTGGTCGTTTCCTATAAATAGCCCATTATTCTCAAGAAAAAAATAATAATAAACCCTAACCCTAAAACGTTCAGCCGCCTCTTGAAAGCTTCAATGGCTGAAATCGTCCATCTTTCTTCCCTCAATCTCTCAAAACCCATTAGCAATTAGGAAGACTTGTCAACACGAAAGTTGAAGAGTCCATCGAGACGAAGATATCCATACGGAGACGATCGTCATTGGAGCAATGTGGAGGGAGCAGGGGAGGCGCGTTCGTGGGTAGGTCACACGCATTTTTGGGGGGCTGGGGACCATCGAGCTAGCCACGGCTCTGGCCGATGGTGGCCTTGGTAATGGCGAACGTGGTGGAGATCCCTGATCGTGTTCAAGTTCGTCGAGGAGGTGGCGATATTCAACCCTAGGTCGGCGGTGTTGGGTTTCTCGCGTTCGAATGTGTCTGGGAGAGGAAGAAAGGTAGCATCGGCCTGGATCTCCTCAACAGAAAATCAACGGCCACGATTGTATGTGGGTTTAAAATTAAAAACAAATGTTAATTTTTTATATTATAATTTGTACGATCTTTAAACTGTGATAACTCTTTCATACGAGGTCGAAAAAATACGAATCAAATTGCGTTGGAATCGTATCGTCGAGCACTACGCTATGGAACTGATTTGGAGTCGATTGGAGCTAGCGAAAATTTCGGGTAAAATTAAACGTCTGTTTAATTTTATTCGAAATAAACGCTGAAATCAGAATTAAAACCAAGGTGAGAACTCCTCACTCAATCGAACAGATCGAATTAAATTTTTAATAGTTAGATTTAAAATTTTTGAATGATGATTGCAATTATTGATTGCTATTTGATTGTGATAGTAGATATAGTAGGATATACTATATATAGTAATATATATATATATATATATATATATATATATATTGGCATATGTATATATTGGAATTGATTTCCCGCCTTGTATAGCAGATGAGACCCTATTGCGTCGCCTATTAAGCGGATATATATTTTATAAATCCCATATACCGCGATATTCCACCTTGAAGTGGAATTGGTATTGTGCTAACGTCTGTGGATGCAGGGAAACAGGTTGGAGGGATCAAACTGGATTCCTCACAAATATTTATATGATTATAGATATTATGTGATTATTGATTATCATATCGATATATGATATTTGTGCCATGATTGACTATTGGATGTTGTTGCATCATCAGATCCATTTTTTAAAAGTATTTTTAACGATTTTGAATTATAAAGGATTTTAAATTGATTTTTCCAAAGTATATGTTTTTATTGAAATTTTGAGTTGATTCATTCTTAATTAAATAAAAATTTTAATTTTTAAAGTTATAGAATTTAAGATTTTTGTAAAATAGAACCAAAGGTAGTTTTAAAAATAAATAGATTTATATAATAATTTAAATTGGATTTCTGAATTATTATAAAGGATGAATATAAAAGATTTTATAAATTTATGTTTATAAATAAAAAAAATATTGGAAGTATAAACGAGTTTATTATGTGTTAAAATGAAGTATAAAATGGATCATTGAAAATTATGGATTTATAAATTGTGAAAGTTATAAAATGAATAGATACTGAAAATAAAAGATTCATGAGTCGTTAACTTATAAAATGGATTTTGGGCATTTAAATGAGATATTTATAGAAATTGTAAATAAAGAAATTTTTTTATACGTTGAAATTGTCATGGAATATAAAAGAATCTTATAAGCAATAAGATTTGGAATTTGTGAAGCTTAAAAAGAACGATTTGGTAAATGAATGAATGAATTATAAAGTACTTAACTTATAATATGGACTGTTGGTATAAAATTGAGTTATATAACTTGAATTGGATTGATAAAGGAAATTTATAAATCGAAGTTTATAAATAGGAATAGAATTTATAAACATTGTTTATAAATTCGTAATCAATTGAATTTGATCAATTGAATATAAAAGTTTATTAAAGGAGTTATATGCACGTTTTTGAACAGAGAATATATCGTTAAATAAAATGGATATCTTTTGGGAAAAGGATGTTTTAAATAGAATTTAAAACGATTTAAAGATGTTTTAAAATGCATCAAGTATCGAAAACATAGATTTCAACATTCATTGTTGAAATAGACGTTTTCGAGAAATAGAAGGAAAGGAAGTCGTAGATTTCAACATTCATTGTTGAAATAGACGTTTTCGAGAAAATAAGGAAATAATGGACTATAACACTGTTGTTATAGTAAATGATTTCCGAAAGGAAATATTTTTGTATAGTATTGGGATTTATATATCTATTTAATTTCGAATCCCTATACTAGTGATTTTTGGGTTGTCGTAACGATGTTTTACGCAACATTCGTTTTGACCCAAATAAATGTGAATAAGAGAATGTTTTCCTTAAAGAATGAAATATACACTTAACTATGGTTTAAGTATATTGAATATTTTCAAATTGTTGAAAATAAATAAGATTTTTGAATTACTTATTATTAAATAAGTATGGAAATGCTTTTCCAATATGAAATGGAATGTTTTTAAGAATTTATCCTTTTGAAGATAAATTGGAATTGAATATTTGAAATCTATTGAAAACTGTAGATCAATAGATAATTTGAAATATAAATTCACTATGGAAATTATAAATGAAAAGGGAAAATTGGTTTTCAAAATAAACGTTGTTTATTTTTGAAGTATGGAAAATTATATATCTTGTAAAGATATTTTTGGAAAAATAAATAATTTGAGAAATTATTTGGAATCTGGTGATGTTGTGCATCTTTATTGATAGTTAAATAACCGACTATCAATATTTACCTTTAAATAGGTATTTGTGGTGATTGTTTGAATTGGATGCCACACTTATTTTTAAATAAGCGCTCACTATTCGGGTTAACCGGGAAAGGACCATGGGTCGTATAACCTACTCCGAATAGTGATACGTCGTTATGAATTGCATTTGAAGACCGGTGTTGAAGACCGGATATTTGTGAAAACGGATGGATCACCGTCGAGTTACTCTGCATCGGCTGATCTCCGATATAGAGGTTTTATCACCCTTAGTGACGGTTTGTCCGGACGTGATTAGTGAATATCCGGATTGCAAGGGCTTCTTTGGAAGTGCCTTCGGTTCTGTTCGATCCCGGAACGGACTTGTATGGATTGTATGTCTGACGTTACAATTTGAGATGTAAAGCTGGTTTCTATCAAATATATTTCTGTTGGTGGCGGAGAATTTATTCTCTTAGCTTAACACCCTTCTCTGAGATGTACGAGCTCAGAGGTTATATAGTTGATGGTTACTAGTGATACATTCTCGAATTGGTAATGTGGCATACTGAGTGATGCTGTGAAATGATCATTGGTTGATCGTTTGTGATAGGATCATCTGTTTGATCGTCTTCTTGATGATCATCGCTTTGATCATTTGTTGACCCAAAGCACTGCTTTTGTAAAGCGTGGCTTTGTGGACGAGACTTCATCGAGCCTCATACCCCGGAAATGGTCAAAACAGGAAAGATGCGGCAAGGTTATTAGAGTAGCACCCGTTTAGTGTATGTCATTCCTTCTGGATAGAGGTGGTATCATGGTATGGAGCCCAGATACTTAACCTATGTGGTTACTGCAAATTTATTACTTTGTGGTTGTTGGAAATCGGGGATCCTCGGATATAGATCGGTTACGATCGGGGAATGACATATTCGTGTCAGTAGTTACCCAGTTAGGGGTAACCCGACCTTGTGTTGGCAGAGATCCGGTTAGGTTCTCGGGACGTCATTCCAGAGGCGTTCCATGTGGCAATGGGAAGTTCCTTGGCCTGACCATTTGTTGGAAATCCAAAGAAACAATACGAGCCTTGTACGGTTTTAGTTGTATTACCTGCTATGGAATGTGGCGGTAACCTGCTATTGAACATAGTAGCTATAGTAGGCATAAGTGCGGAATGCCTAGGCTGGCTAAGATTTATATTCTACTTTCGAAATTGTTTTCTACTAATAATAATATCAAAGATGATTTGATTTTGCGTAGTAAGCATCTTTGAATATCATAAGGAGAAACCTCCTCCAAGTCTGCGTTTGCATTGTGTGTGTGGCGGGAGACCTTATGGTAGTATCATTTTCAAAAAGCATTGCGAATTTTCTTTTAAAATTTCTCCTATTCTTTGTTTAAAAGATAAATAACTGTTTTTAGTTCTCACACCAGTCACATGACTGACCTGGAGTTTATTGTTCCCTTCCTAAACTCTGGGTTCCACCAATTTCCACACGGACAGTCAAGAGTTAGGTTATCAGGTCATTCTGGATTCAGGTGTTGCTACAGATATCTGGAGGCGAGCTGGATGGCGTAGCATATTATCTATTGTATATAGTATTTCTTTTCCGCTGTTTGTTGTTGTACACTCTGATGATGAAATGTAATGTAATATGATGTAATGTATAAAATGTATAGTTCTTTTGTTTTAATGAATATTCATTTACCTATTATATGTTGTTCCGCTGCGATTGTGAGATTCTGCTTTTGTTCTGTTGTTGTTTTGCTATTCTGTTTTCTTACTTTTCTCTTCTTATACCTCTTTCTTCTTTCTTAAACCCTCATGGTTCGATTTTTCGGCCTTCGATTAGGCGGGCATTTGATACAGTGGGCGTATTAATGTCGATTTTCGGAAGTCGAAGAATCGGGTCCTGACAACATGGTATCAGAGCATATGGTTAAGCGACAACCATGGCTCTGTTGGGTGTTACTCATTAGAGATGGAGTCAGTAGTACTCTAGAATGAGTGTGAGTGTAATAATAGATATGAGCGCGTATTTGTTAGTGAATATAAAATTTGTTTTATATTGTGTTGGTTGATTTATTGAGTGGCATATGAACCTTCGTCGGCGCGGTCTGCACAACTGTGCCGAAAGGGTTTCTAAACACTTGAGTAGAGCAATTCGATACAATGTTGTTTTAAAAATAGGGTAAATGAAATAATTTTGCCCAAAACTATTTTTGTATACAAAAGTAATAATTTTCTGTAGATTATTATAGTATATGGATGCATGGTTGTTAGGTAGTAATAATATTAAACTATTACCATTGAAATTGAAATATAATTGAAATCATTGTTATATGAAAGTTTAGATAAAAAGATAAGAAAATGAAATCCATATACAAATGAAATTTGAGAATGTAAATTATAAATGTGATTTATAATTGGAAATGGAATTCCAGAGAAGTTTGGAAATGTTTTTGAAAGAATTTGGAAATTTTAGAAGTTTAAATTCCTTTTTGATTTGAAAATGAATTTCAAAGGTTTTTGGAAAAATGTTTGAAGGATGGAAAGCTCTAAACTCTTTTCGGTCGCTGGAAAATAATTCCAATGATGACCGCGGCATCATCGGTGTTCATTTTTGGGTTTCCAAAAGAGGTATTGCTGTTAAATTGTTTTAATATGGAATTTGATTGGAATGAGATTTGATTTGAATCAAGTTGAATAAAAATCCAAACTTGGAAAATAAAATAAAGTGGACTGAATTCAAGTAAATTAACTTGATAATTTATTAATTTGTGAAATAATTTCAAATGGAATGAATATGAATATGGAATGTAAATAAAATTGAATAGAATCAATTGGAAAATTAAAATAAATTGAATTGGTATCAATTTAAATTAGTTATAAACTAGAATGAATATGAATTCGTTTTGCTTAGAAATGAATAGAATGAAGAAAATGAATTGTAAACTATTGAATTAAATGGAAAATGGCATATAAATTGGTCGTAAGCAACTAAAGATGAATTGAAACTTTAGGAATTCCAAATGTAATTGAAAATGTAAATTTGATTGAAAATGAATGAAATTGGATATGTAACTTCAATAGTAAAGCTAAAGATGGTATAAGTAGTATATATTGAAAATTTTGAAATGGAATGTGCAAAATGATTTGAATGTTGGAATTGGATACTACTACTAGCAGGTTATACAGGTGTATTAAAAGAAATGGAATTGGGATTTTGATTTCAAAGATAAAAATTGAATTGCTCGACAAAAAGATACGTATTTCAATTTTAGTATGAGACCACTTGTCAGATTCGAAAATTTAATAAAACATATACTTTGAGAAATCACTTTAAAATCCTTTTAAAATAAAAATTGCTACTTTAAACTTTAAAAATGGATCCGATGATGCCACAGCATCAAATGGTCAATCACTGCACAAATATCATATATCGATATGATAATCACAACCATCACAATATCTATAATCAAATAAATATTTGTGAGGAATCCAGTTGGATCCCTCCAACCTGTTTCCCTGCATCCACAGATGTTAGCACAATACCAATTCCACTTCGAGGTGGAATATCGCGGTATATGGGATTTATAAAATATTATCCGCTTACTAACGACGCAATAGGGTCTCATTCGCTATACAAGGCGGGAAATCAATCAACTGCAATATATACATATGCCAATATATATATATTGCTATATATAGATATATCCTACAATATCTAATATCACAATCAAGCAAACAATCAATCAATCAACAAATTTTAAATATAACTATTTAAAATTTAACAAACCCTTTTGAGTGAGAAGTTCTCACCTTAGTTATCTATTTCGCAGTCCATTTCCATTTCCGGCTTGATTTCATCATTTTAGACCTTGTACACACAATTTTGCAATTTATTAATATTCGAAACAATCGAAAAATTCCTATTTCTTTAATTTTAATTAACTAATGGATTGTTATAAACTGATTTCCTTTAATAAATCTAATTGTCTAACCATTTGATAAATTTAATATACTAACACTTTAATTTGAACAAATGATTCCATTTCAAACTAATTTCTTTTAAATAAAGCTATGTAACTAAACATTTTAGTTCCAAACTATCTTTCCTATTTAAACTAAAATTTCATTTACATATATATTTCAACATTTTACTTATATATTTCTTCAACGTTTTAAATCCCTTTGTATAAAATTTACCGATCTAAAATTTTTATTTATAAATATCAATTTATAAAATCTTTTATATTCATCCTTTATAATAATTCAGAAAATCCAATTTTAAATTATTACATAAATCTATTTATTTAAAAAAAAATCCTATTCTTTGTTTTAAAGATAAATAACTGTTTTTAGTTCTCACACCAGTCACATGACTGACCTGGAGTTTATTGTTCCCTTCCTAAACTCTAGACTGCCCGTGTGGAAATTGGTGGGAAAATTTTTAAAGTTTAAAATTTGAATTTGAATTTAAACTTGAATTTTGAAGTAAACTATGTTGTTTAAAACCTATAATGGAAGTTTGAAAGCTAGTTGAAATGATAATGAATCTTTAATAAAAAGATTTGTGTTAGAAAGTTGATAAAACTATTTGAATTGTGAAAAATAATAAACGGTTTAGGATCATTCTCCTTAACTTGCAATTTCGGGACGAAATTCTTTTAAGGGGGAAAGATTGTAACGACCCAGAATTTTTGATAATTTAAAAATTGGATATTTAATTTAATTTAAATATTAATAAATGAAATTCTTAAGTCGAATAATTTTATTTCGAATTTCTGGATTTAATAGGGTAATTTAAATCGATTATTTAATAGCTGAAATTCCAAAAATAATTGAAAATTAAGTTAATATGATTGAAAATGATTTGGAAAATTTTGTTATATCATATTGGGGTTATAGAAATGTTACAGAACTTTTAAAATTGAATTTGGAGTTAATTTGTGAAAATTGAATATTTTAATATTTAATTATCGACTGAAAAATAGCCAATTTTTGAACAGTCTCAGAATTGAACGAGACCAGTTCCATTGGATCCGTAATAGTTTGTTATTATCGGATTTCAATTTTTGTAGCAATCGGAGTTGTCGTTTGATCGTGGCAGCTCGAAACGCATCGAAATCGTTTTAATATTAATTTGGCGAGTTAAAATAGTCATTTTTCAAACGCTCTCGGATTTCGACGAAACCAGTTTCATCGGATCCATAATGTGATATTATTGTAATATTTCAAATTTCAAGTCGATTGGATTTGCCGTTTGTCCGGTACAAATTAAAACGCCTAGAAATCGTTTAAATCGGGTTTAATTCAAATCGAACGTTTATTGCCGTATCTCGCACAGATGTCCGAATTAGCTTCCGAAACCTGTTCCATTGTGTCCGGAACGTGGGATAAACCCCAGAAACGCCAGTTACCGCACGTAAATCGGAGTTCGGGAACCCCGGATGAATAGTATTGGTCGTTTCCTATAAATAGCCCATTATTCTCAAGAAAAAAAATATATAAACCTTAACCCTAAAACGTTCAGCCGCCTTCTGAAAGCTTCAATGGCCGAAATCGTCCATCTTTCTTCCCTCAATCTCTCAAAACCCATTAGCAATTAGGAAGACTTGTTAACACGAAAGTTGAAGAGTCCATCGAGACGAAGATATCCATACGGAGATGATCGTCATTGGAGCAATGTGGAGGGAGCAGGGGAGGCGCGTTCGTGGGTAGGTCGCACGCATTTTGGGGGGGCTGGGGACCACCGAGCTAGCCACGGCTCTGGCCGATGGTGGCCTTGGTAATGGCGAATGTGGTGGAGATCCCTGATCGTGTTCAAGTTCGTCGAGGAGGTGGCGATATTCAACCCTAGGTCGGCGGTGTTGGGTTTCTCGCGTTCGAATGTGTCTGGGAGAGGAAGAAAGGTAGCATCGGCCTGGATCTCCTCAATAGAAAATCAACGGCCACGATTGTATGTGGGTTTAAAATTAAAAACAAATGTTAATTGTTTATATTATAATTTGTACGATCTTTAAACTGTGATAACTCTTTCATACGAGGTCGAAAAAATACGAATCAAATTGCGTTGGAATCGTATCGTCGAGCACTACGCTATGGAACTGATTTGGAGTCGATTGGAGCTAGCGAAAATTTTGGGTAAAATTAAACGTCTGTTTAATTTTATTCGAAATAAACGCTGAAATCAAAATTAAAACCAAGGTGAGAACTCCTCACTCAATCGAACAGATCGAATTAAATTTTAAATAGTTAGATTTAAAATTTTTGAATGATGATTGCAATTATTGATTGCTGTTTGATTGTGATAGTAGATATAGTAGGATATACTATATATAGCAATATATATATATTGGCATATGTATATATTGGAATTGATTTCCCGCCTTGTATAGCGGATGAGACCCTATTGCGCCGCCTATTAAGCGGATATATATTTTATACATCCCATATACCGCGATATTCCACCTTGAAGTGGAATTGGTATTGTGCTAACGTCTGTGGATGCAGGGAAACAGGTTGGAGGGATCCAACTGGATTCCTCACAAATATTTATATAATTATAAATATTGTGTGATTATTGATTATCATATCGATATATGACATTTGTGCCATGATTGACTATTGGATGCTGTTGCATCATCAGATCCATTTTTTAAAAGTATTTTTAACGATTCTGAATTATAAAGGATTTTAAATTGATTTTTCCAAAGTATATGTTTTTATTGAAATTTTGAGTTGATTCATTCTTAATTAAATAAAAATTTTAATTTTTAAAGTTATAAAATTTAAGATTTTTGTGAAATAGAACCAAAGGTAGTTTTAAAAATAAATAGATTTATATAACAATTTAAATTGGATTTCTGAATTATTATAAAGGATGAATATAAAAGATTTTATAGATTTATATTTATAAATAAAAAAAATATTGGAAGTATAAACGAGTTTATTATGTGTTAAAATGAAGTATAAAATGGATCATTGAAAATTATGGATTTATAAATTGTGAAAGTTATAAAATGAATAGATATTGAAAATAAAAGATTCATGAGTCATTAACTTATAAAATGGATTTTGGGCATTTTAATGAGATATTTATAGAAATTGTAAATAAAGAAATTTTTTTATACGTTGAAATTGTCATGGAATATAAAAGAATCTTATAAGCAATAAGATTTGGAATTTGTGAAGCTTAAAAAGAACGATTTGGTAAATGAATGAATGAATTATAAAGTACTTAACTTATAATATGGATTGTTGGTATAAAATTGAGTTATATAACTTGAATTGGATTGATAAAGGAAATTTATAAATCAAAGTTTATAAATAGGAATAGAATTTATAAACATTGTTTATAAATTCATAATCAATTGAATTTGATCAATTGAATATAAAAGTTTATTAAAGGAGTTATATCCACGTTTTTGAACAGAGAATATATCGTTAAATAAAATGGATATCTTTTGGGAAAAGGATGTTTTAAATAGAATTTAAAACGATTTAAAGATGTTTTAAAATGCATCAAGTATCGAAAACATAGATTTCAACATTCATTGTTGAAATAGACGTTTTCGAGAAATAGAAGGAAAGGAAGTCGTAGATTTCAACATTCATTGTTGAAATAACCGTTTTCGAGAAAATAAGGAAATAATGGACTATAACACTGTTGTTATAGTAAATGATTTCCGAAAGGAAATATTTTTGTATAGTATTGGGATTTATATATCTATTTAATTTCGAATCCCTATACTAGTGATTTTTGGGTTGTCGTAACGATGTTTTACGCAACATTCGTTTTGACCCAAATAAATGTGAATAAGAGAATGTTTTCCTTAAAGAATGAAATATACACTTAACTATGGTTTAAGTATATTGAATATTTTCAAATTGTTGAAAATAAATAAGATTTTTGAATTACTTATTATTAAATAAGTATGGAAATGCTTTTCCAATATGAAATGGAATGTTTTTAAGAATTTATCCTTTTGAAGATAAATTGGAATTGAATATTTGAAATCTATTGAAAACTGTAGATCAATAGATAATTTGAAATATAAATTCACTATGGAAATTATAAATGAAAAGGGAAAATTGGTTTTCAAAATAAACGTTGTTTATTTTTGAAGTATGGAAAATTATATATCTTGTAAAGATATTTTTGGAAAAATAAATAATTTGAGAAATTATTTGGAATCTGGTGATGTTGCGCATCTTTATTGATAGTTAAATAACCGACTATCAATATTTACCTTTAAATAGGTATTTGTGGTGATTGTTTGAATTGGATGCCACACTTATTTTTAAATAAGCGCTCACTATTCGGGTTAACCGGGAAAGGACCATGGGGTCGTATAACCTACTCCGAATAGTGATACGTCGTTATGAATTGTATTTGAAGACTTGTGTTGAAGACCGGATATTTGTGAAAACGGATGGATCACCGTCGAGTTACTCTGCATCGGCTGATCTCCGATATAGAGGTTTTATCACCCTTAGTGACGGGTTGTCCGGGCGTGATTAGTGAATATCCGGATTGCAAGGGCTTCTTTGGAAGTGCCTTCGGTTCTGTTCGATCCCGGAACGGACTTGTATGGATTGTATGTCTGACGTTACAATTTGAGATGTAAAGCTGGTTTCTATCAAATATATTTCTGTTAGTGGCGGAGAATTTATTCTCTTAGCTTAACACCCTTCTCTGAGACGTACGAGCTCAGAGGTTATATAGTTGATGGTTACTAGTGATACATTCTCGAATTGGTAATGTGGCATACTGAGTGATGCTGTGAAATGATCATTGGTTGATCGTTTGTGATAGGATCATTTGTTTGATCGTCTATCTTGATGATCATTGCTTTGATCATTTGTTGACCTAAAGCACTTCTTTTGTAAAGCGTGGCTTTGTGGACGAGACTTCATCGAGCCTCACACCCCGGAAATGGTCAAAACAGGAAAGATGCGGCAAGGTTATTAGGGGGTAGCACCCCTTTAGTGTATGTCATTCCTTCTGGATAGAGATGGTATCATGGTATGGAGCCCAGATACTTAACCTATGTGGTTACTGCAAATTTATTACTTTGTGGTTGTTGGAAATCGGGGACCCTCGGATATAAATCGGTTACGATCGGGGAATGACATATTCGTGTCAGTAGTTACCCAGTTAGGGGTAACCCGGCCTTGTGTTGGCAGAGATCCGGTTAGGTTCTCGGGACGTCATTCCAGAGGCGTTCCATGTGGCAATGGGAAGTTCCTTAGCCTGACCATTTGTTGGAAATCCAAAGAAACAATACGAGTCTTGTACGGTTTTAGTTGTATTACCTGCTATGGAATGTGGCGGTAACCTGCTATTGAACATAGTAGCTATAGTAGGCATAAGTGCGGAATGCCTATGCTGGCTAAGATTTATATTCTACTTTCGAAATTGTTTTCTACACTATGCACTAATAATAATATCAAAGATGATTTGATTTTGCGTAGTAAGCATCTTTGACTATTATAAGGAGAAACCTCCTCCAAGTCTGCTTTTGCATTGTGTGTGTGGCGGGAGACCTTATGGTAGTTTCATTTTCAAAAAGCATTGCGAATTTTCTTTTAAAATTTCTCTTATTCTTTGTTTAAAAGATAAATAACTGTTTTTAGTTCTCACACCAGTCACATGACTGACCTGGAGTTTATTGTTCCCTTCCTAAACTCTGGGTGCCCACCAATTTCCACACGGACAGTCAAGAGTTAGGTTATCAGGTCATTCTGGATTCAGGTGTTGCTACAGATATCTGGAGGCGAGCTGGATGGCGTAGCATATTATCTATTGTATATAGTATTTCTTTTCCGCTGTTTGTTGTTGTACACTCTGATGATGAAATGTAATGTAATATGATGTAATGTATAAAATGTATAGTTCTTTTGTTTTAATGAATATTCATTTACCTATTATATGTTGTTCCGCTGCGATTGTGAGATTCTGCTTTTGTTCTGTTGTTGTTTTGCTATTCTGTTTTCTTACTTTTCTCTTCTTATACCTCTTTCTTCTTTCTTAAACCCTCATGGTTCGATTTTCCGGCCTTCGATTAGGCGGCATTTGATACAGTGGGCGTATTAATGTCGATTTTCGAAAGTCGAAGAATCGGGTCCTGACAAAACATGTAAGTATAGACAACTACAAAATCAACATCGTCCAAATGAAATCAAATGACCGAAGTCAAGTGAAACCGAGTGACCATGAAAACCAAACAGTGCCAGAAAACCCAAGCAATCAAGGAGTCGAACCAAGTCGCAGTTCCAAACCGCATAAATTAAAAAAAATCAGAGAAACCAACAACATTCAAACAATGGAATTGAATTAGATGTGAGTGATGAACACTCACCTTGATCGAAGAACCCAAACCCAAATCGCACAGTTCAAATCGAAGCAGAGACGAACGATCGACGAAGCTAAACGCTAAAATCTGTTCGATCGATCAACAGAGGCGTGACTTCGATATTAATCACAATCCCTAATTTCGCAAAGAGGAACGAACGAGCATAAAGGAAGCTGCCATTTTTCTTTTCTTTTTCGTTACTTAAGGTTTGCCAATGAATAAAAAAAGGGGAACGATATTGATAAATATCATGGCACCAAAATAAGTGGGCCGAGATTAAATTTTTAAAGCCCGTATAACTCTTTTAACAAAATTTTAAAAGAATTTCGACTCGATTACCAACTCCTAACAGCAATTAGCTAGCACGTTAATCGTTTAATGATGATTATAAATTGGTGTTAAAACCCGGGTTGTTACACTATGTCACCTACCATACCGAGCCTTTACTACGAGTTTGTTTTTCTCCCGTAGCCCATGGAGTATTTAAGGTAGTCTCCCGATCTGGAGATATGCTGATATTGGATGGACTACTGGGACTATTACGTGTTGGGGCTATATGGGTAACCCTTCAACGCTATTTTAAAGTATGTTTATTTTACTGTAGACATTATTATAATAGCGAAATATTACTACATAGTAGATAGTTTAACGGATCCTTAGAGGATGGTTATGCCAAACATTCTTTGAGTTATTTGTATTTCAGTTGTTATTTCACTTGTGTTGGATTTATTGATATAAAAATATTAATCCTGACTCGAGTGTTTTGTGTTTTGCTTTACGCTCAGGTCAGACTGAGTGATTCAGCATTCAAGACTCACCTTTGGAGTTGGAGCTTTGCTTGAAGATCCAGCCATCTATTTTGCTTTCAGCATCCAGTGATTCCAGTGATGTACTCTGATTTGTACCTGATGTATCTTGTTACTCTTCTATTGTATCTTGTTTAACTCTGATGTTTCTTATATATATAGTAGCTTCATGAACTACTATCTCTTTTACTTCCACTGCAATATTATTTACTCCGTGTCTGTGATTATGTAATTATTTATTTAATGTATATTCTGAGATTTGCCAAATTTTATTTACAACGCGGTATTTTGAACAATTCAAGTCCGACATGTGTGGACGCGAATGGTTGAAAATATCGGGTTGTTATAATTAATGTACCTCTAATTAATCACCTTGATTAATTAATTACATTCATTAATGATACTCTAATCACTTCCCTTAATTAATTACATTTAACAAGTAATCTTTAATTAATCACATTTATTAATTAACCTTAATTAATCTCATTCAGTAATTTACTATCCTTAATCACCTACATTAATTGATCCTTTAATTTATTACTTTAAGTAATTAATCCTTAATTGCTTACGTTAAGTAATTATCATTTTAGTAATTAATCTCTAATTACGTATAGTACTTAATCCCTAATTTTTAATCTCCAATTAATTTATAACCCTTAATTATTAATTATTAATTAATTAACTAATTAAGCAATCCAAATCATTCAAACCTTAATTAATTTTAAGATAATTCATTTATCTTAGCCACTCTCTTAATCTTCATCAGAAATTAATAAACTTATTATTGATTATCATTAATTTGTAAATTAACACGAGTCCTCAAGTTTAATGATAAAACACTTAATCCTTCTTAACTATTACTTAATTACATTATTAATTAAGTTTTAAATAAACTTAAGATTTAAATAAATCTAAGTTAAAATGAATTACAAAACTTTTACTTAACTAATCATTTAAATAGACCGTTATTTTTTAAAAGAAATCGTTCCAGGAAGATTAATCTAAACTTCAATTTTCGTTATGAATTTTAAAACTAGATAATTACCTCATACCCTAGACAAACATAGGTTTACCCAACCTCAATCCCGAGCTCAACATTCCCTCTTCTCCTTCTTTTTTTTATAAATAAAACTTGTTTAAATTTAAAACTGTACTTAAACCTTGAAACGACTCGCGTACAACACAAATTAGAATCCAAGACAAAACTTCATTTATTCGAGATTGATCCCGAGGCCATTACCCATCGTTCCTGAGTTCCACAAACCTAGCTAAAACTGATAGAGAAACACTCGTACATGTGCACAGATGGTCGGAGAATCTCCAACCATCGCCTCCACCCCGGATAAGTGGACGACAACTCATACCTATGATTCCGACTTTCCAACCTAAGCATCAAGCTCGAAATCGAAATCGAGCCTATAAAATCTATCTGGAACAGAAACCTTCGATCGAAAACCTCCCTTTGCCATCGATCTCGACCACGAGATCCCTTGACCATCAACTAGAAGCTGCGCCATTAACTCTAGCCTCATTTTTCCCAATCGCGATCGAGCGCGGTCCATCACCATCGTCGGAAACACCTCGACAATGACGACGAACAAAATACACCACTACACCCTAAATTTGCCTTGCCGTGCCACGACGGCGATTAATATATTTCCCAGTCATTTTTCCCCCGATCAACGATCGACAAACAACCCTCGACCATAAACCCGACACCTCCGTACATCTGGATCGTCGGTAATTTGAATAAAACCAAATTCCGATCACCTAACAAATTCCCCCAATTCACAAGCTTTAAAATATAAATAATTTTATCAAAAATCATCATTTTCAAAATCATGTTAGATCATATGAACAAAACTTAAGATTCTCATGATTCAATTTCTGACTTGATTTGATTTACTATTGTAAATTTCAATTTCCGACATAATTTCTTCATGTTTATTCTCGAAACCATTTTTAAAATTTGAATTTGAAACAGACTAACAATTTCATTTCAAAGATCATAGCATAATTATTTTTATATAAAGAGATATAAAATTTTGAACTTGATTAAGTTGGTTAAAATCTAACAGAGAATAGATTCATTTAGGAGCAGACATTCATATATATATATATATATATATATATATATATATATATATATATATATTGTAACAGATTTCATCCATACAACAAATTTACAATATTTCCTTAGGAAATTTTCATGTGAATCAGAGATAAAGATATTAAGCTTCGAAAATTAGATGTTTACACAACTTAATTTAATAACAGAGGACAAGTTTACTCACCTATCTTGTAAAATAGAGAACATGCTCCTTGATTTTGATCTGATTTCCAGTTTTGATGATGTTCTGGAAATGCTTTTGTTTTTGAAACCTGTATTAGATTCTGGTCTTAGCTTGTTTGATTTTTGAGTGGATCTCTTTGGTTAACAACTTCCAGGATTGATTTTGATCCTCCAAAATTTTTTTCTTCTTCTTTGATTCCCAGATTTTATTTTGTGTTCTTTTTGGAGAGGAAATGTTTTTAACTGTTAACTGAAATCAGATTTTTTTTTTTCACAATATCATTTATTTCAAATTTTTAAAAAAGGACCTATGCCACTTGTTTTCTATGCCTACATTTGTCAATGCATGTTATCCCTAGCTTCCACTTGTATTATACATGCCTTATGTATTTACAAATGTTAAAACTTATTTTAAATACCTCTTTTTTTATATGTATTTATATTAATATATATTATCTTTATATATATACAAAATGCATAAATTTTAAATATAAAGAAGGTGTATTTAAACTTGAATTTTAATATTTTATATAAATAAAAACACATATACTATCATTGTTGTTGTAAAAAATATAGAATTTATCTTTAATAAATTTTGAAAATTAATATTGAATTTAAACCATAGCTAACCATTTAATATATATATATATATATTTGTAAAAAAGATAAATTTTACCAAATTGAATAACTATAAAAGAATATCATTAAACAAATACTATCCAATTCCAATAATTATAATAGGAGATTATCAAATAAATATCTATCCATCATTTATTGTAGTTCAGATCCTTTTTATATTCATATCCAGACATCTTCAATTATCAAAATTTATTTTTTTAATTTACAAATTATTATTTTAATAAATTAAATCCTGCTAATAAGCAATTAACAGATGTCTAAAATTCTGGGTTATCACATTCCTCCCTCTTTTGAATCTTTTCGTCCTCGAAAAGGAAAGAAGTCAGAGTTTATTCAATACTTAAAATCAGACAAATCACTTTTTGATCATTTTTAAAACATTTTAAATATATATATATATATATATATATATATATATATATATATATATTACTAAATTAGTTTTTATAAAAAATACTGTTTATAACTCGATGTCTCAACTAGTCCATCCTCGTTCTCACAGAAATTCAGTCATACGTTGATCAGGCGTAAGACTGAAAATCTATAAGTACTTGATAAACCCGTTTTCAACACCCAGTGAAAATACTTGGGAAAATAATTTTATTGAAAATATTGATAATATTTTGAAAATTGAGAAAACATCTTTTGGTGAGAATGCTCTGTAAATCATCACCTCCATCCATGGTCGCAGTTAACCTGATGATTGCGCTGTCATCCCAGCAAAATCCATCGATAACCGTAGGCAATCTACGCCCCTCGATTACACCATGGAACCCGCTACAGATCGCAGCTAATACCGGGGTTACCTTGCTATCACGGTAAAAACCCATATAGCTATAGGCATCAGCGCCCTCGAATTACGCTGCCAAATAAATGAAACTCTCCACTCCACTCGACCATAGATCGCAGTCTACCAATGTTACGTTGCTTTCCCGGCAAAACCAAGCGTAGACTATTGACATTCACCTCCACACGATTTCCGCTAAGGTCCACAGTAGATCGCAGCGACATCGAGTTACACTATCATCATAGCATAACCCAAATGTCTATGTAGGCATCAGCGCCCTCGAATTTCGCTACCCAATAATCCTCAGGAACTTCAGTTTGTCCGGACTTCCTCACGGGATCCACTTTAGAGCCTCCCCCCTTTGAGGCTGCAGGCAGTACCAACCTATGGTACCCTAAGAAGTTCATTTCAAGGGAGCGCCATTTTCTCCAGATCCATTTTCAAACACTTTATACTATACACATATAATATCTTCCAAATCATACACCTAGTATAAATCCCATATAAATCTCCTTTTCTCAAAATTGATTATTCCAAAATCGATAATTCTTAAACTAGGCTTTCCAAATTTCCAAAATTGATTTTTTTTTCCAAAAATCAAAAGCCTTTCCAAAATCCACAGGTTCCAAAAACCTTTCCTCCAAATTCATTCTCATAAGATCCTTTATATATATATATATATATATATATATAACTTTGGAAATCTTTGAATCATTTCATACTTGTTTAAAATCCCTTTTTATACTATAAATATTTTCAAAAGTCTTTTCTTTTGGCTATAGATTCAACAAGGGGAGCTTATCATATATATAAAAGGATACATAACATTGTTTATTCCAAATCAATATTCAAATCTGATTACTCTTTATAAAGTTATCAACCATATCACCTTTCTATAAAATGAGTTCTAATCATAGAAATATCAAATTCCCATTTATTCCATATATTTCACAAAATATAGTTTTCATTTTCAAAAATCATTTACAGTTCTTATCCTCAAAATTTGAATATCAATTTCAATCAACTCGTACGATGTACACATATCATCCGTACGTAATATCAAATCTGATCGCTCACTCGACCGCATAATTTCACTTCCGAACTAGTATCGTCCACCCGACTTCCTAGTGCGGACTCAAATCTGGTTTCTTGATCAGAAACCGTCATTATCCTTGCATATTCATAACTATGATAGAGAATATCCAGAATCAATCAAAAATCGACATCTAGGTTCGCTATCGAAAATCGAGTGGAAAACCCCCAACTCAGATCGATATACTATCTCGAAATTCTATGCTCGAATCTGGATCAAATCACTGTGCAAATAGAATAATATACGTATGTCCTACATATCTATCTTTATTGATTATTAGCTAAATCAATTCCCTTTCTATTCACATTCATTTTTTATTTCTATTCACTTATTCACATTTGCCTCAATCCTCTTTTGGATTATCACTTTAATTCTTATCTCAATGGGTATTTAATTATAAACAGTTTGAACTCTGTCCAGCTTAAATTTAGAAAATAGCTTGAAAAGTTTAAAATAGGTAAGTAGTTGAAAAATAATTATTAGTTTGTAAAATAGCTGTAAAATAGTTAAGTAGTTATAAAATAGACAAATGGTTATAAAATAGTTAGATAATTGCAAAATAGTTGTAAAATAGTAATTAGGTTTAAAGAATTGAAAAATAGTAATTAGTTTATAAAATAGTTGTAAAATAGTTACAAAAAAATAATTATAAAATAAGTATAAAATAGTTTGGCTTTAAAAAGAAAGATTGTATATGGTAAATAGCTTTGGAAAAATAGTTTGGCTTTAAAACTGTTCGACTTTCCAATCTCCACTCCAATCAATTCAATTAAAATTTCCACTTCCATTTAAATTGATACAATTTAAATTCAATTCAAGTTAACTTCCATTCCCATCCCAAATTCAAGTCAACTTCCCACTTGAATTTGAACTTGTTCCACTTCAATTTTATTTCAAATTGATACAATTCAAAATTTCCATTTGAATTTTAAACTTATCCATCCTCAATCACAATTCTAATTAACTCAAATTAAATTCAATTTGAACAAATTCTATTCAAATCTCTACTTTAAACCCTCTCGAATTATATAAATTCTAGTTACATTTTAAATTTTGATTTAATCAAACTAACCTCTACCTTTAATTTAACCGCCTAAATCTTTTTAAACAATTTAAATTTGAGTCCAAATTTCAAAGCTTCATTTTAAATTGCCTTTACTTAACTCATTACAAGGTTCAAGTAAGATTACAAAATGATTTTACCTTCAAAATTCAATTTATTACCCAATTTTATCTTCCAACTTTGAAACCGATTCCTAAACAATTTTAATTTAAAAATTCAATTCTTAACATTAAAATCTTAAGTTCAAAGGGATTGCATATCCTTAATTTCAAACTAAAGTTAAATTTTCATTTATCTCTATATTGGACATATTACCACAATCCATTTCTTCAATCATTTAAACTAATCCAATTCATGGTTTAAAGATTATTAATAACAATAGGATAATATTATCCAAATTATTTTAAAACATCCATCCATATCAAATTTTCAGATCTCAAACCCATTTTGAGATCACACAAACTACCTATTCAAATCAACCATTTAACTTCCCAAGTTAAATCTCAATTTCATCGTGAAATTTCCAATTCAGGTTGTTTGTCTTAAACTTATTTAACTTTCCCTAAGTTAAATTCAATTCAATTTACTCCAGCCAACTTTACTCAATTTGAATTCCCATTCAAATTTTAAACTTCATATTAATAATCTTCCCACTTATAGGTTCAAAAACTTATTACTTTGGTTTTTCAAATCACATTCCAAGAAAAAATTTAAAACTCAACACTTAGAGTTTATTTCAAATCATCTTTGATATTATGTATAGTGGAAATTAGGTTAAAGGACTTCTACTTGTAGGGTAATAAGTTTTAAGGACAGCACTTTTGAATAATTAGTTTTAAGGACAATTTACACCATAATGATAAATTCATTTATCTTTTTAAGTTATACAGAAAAATGATAAATCATTTTATCATTATTTCTGTATAACTGAAAATGATAAATTCTTTTATCTTTTTCTGTAAAATGTCCTTAAAACTAATTTTTCAGAAGTAGTGTCCTTAAAACTTATTACCCCGCACAAATAAGCCCCTGAAGTGAAAATTCCCTTATGTATATCCCTTATTTTACATATTTATTTCCTTTGCATACCAAGTTATACTTTAAATTTTAAACCACCGTTGGTTTTTAATTCAAAACAAATTTCTTTAAAATTTTCAAAAAACTTTGGTTTGAGTCAAGCCCTTTTATTCGGATAATAATATTATTTATTATTTCTTTATCACTTGGAAACAATTTTCAAATTTCTAGACCTAAATTTAAATCTTTACAATTTAGATCATCTTCAGTAAGTCAAACTTACCCTAATGTTTTACTTCCCTAAAACATTTCACTATTAAACACAACAACCATTTTTTTAATATATTTAATAATTAGAAAAATTATTTCTTTATATATTAGAAGATAATCTTATATATTTTAGAAAAAATCATCTTATAGGAAAATAATAAATACGCCCTCATATACTACACTCAACTCATTTTAGGGTACCATTGACCCTATCCTTAATGAGTAATCCCATCAGAGCCAAGGTTCTCGCTTAACCTTCTGCTCTGATACCGAATGTAACGACCCGGGATTTTCGATCTCGAAAATTCTAGATTGTTAGGATAAAGAAGAGAGAGATAGAAGAAGAAACAGAAAACAAGTCACAGAATCTCACATTCGTAGTGGATCAAAATATAATATTAAATAATAACAGTTATGCAAAAGGAAACTGTATTTGTTAATTCACATCAATACATCAGATTTACAACCCTTACACAAACAATGGATAGTTAAAATTTACTTGTTCTAGATAAATAATAATAATAATAAAACTTCCCAAATATACAGCAGTATTCCATACATTCCTGCCATCCAGCTCGTCTCTTGAGCTCCAGAACGTCCCTACCTGAAAATCTGTAATACTTGGTCTGACCCGAGCATTACATCAAAGTAACACCCGGGTCAGGCAGAAAACCAGCGTGAGTAAACCCATAATACGAAATACCAAGCTATAACATATGTGAATACCAGGGTAAGTCGTGCCTTTCTATGAGTTCTCAAAGTCCATCACTTATTACAAACAATATTCAATAACTATTACTCAGTTAAAGGCCAAGTTACTTAATTTATTCCAATTCCAGCCGGTTGGGTTCTAAACTCAAATTTATAAGAATCGAAGTGATTTCGGATATTTACTGATACCCGACCCCGGTCTCTTCGAATTCAGTGACATTTCAAATCCAAGTCGTTAAGTTTTAAACAATACAATCCATGCAACGACCCGTAAATTTCAACAATTAAAATTTTCATTTTAATAAGATTTTGTAATTAAATTTAGAAAGAAATAAAAAAAATTATAATTTATATTAATGTAAATTTTAAGAATGAAATATAGCAATGGTAATTAAAACTAATTATTAGTAATTTGAATAAAATTCTAATAAATGAAGTAGTGAAAGTGTTATGCCTGGATATAAATTGAATATGAGAAAATAAAGGTAATTATTGAATTAATTAATGTAATAACACATTGTTAACAGTAATTTGATGTAAATTTAGGAAATATGTTAATGCAAGTTAATAATTAATGAACTTTAACGAATATGCCAACTAAATAAAATAATTTAAATGTTATGACTTAGTTATAAATGGAATATAATATAAACAAATGTAATTATTGTATGAATGTGCGAAATAATATGATAGATAGAAATTGTTTGTGAAGAATGAACATACTAGTATTATAAAGGGTTGTTACAAGTTAATTCACCGATTTCAAATAAAGATAATTAAATGCACTTTAATGATAATTTATATAATAACGGAAAGTGTGAATGTAAATTAAAATAGAAACGTAAATTTATTTATAAGGTAGTAATTGGTGTAATAGAAAGCATGAAACCAAGTAAATAAATTTATTAAGAATATTTAATCGTAATTAATGTATATATTTGGCAAAGATATAATAAAGGGAAATATGATAGTTAATAACAAAGGAGTTAGGAATTTGAATATATTAATGTAACATTAATACAAATGTAAGATGTAAATATGCGTATTTTAGTGTAATGGGAAATAAATTCAAAGTTATCTTAATTGATGATATAATATGTAATAAATTGCAATTAGATAGAATCAATGATAGATAAGTAAATATAAAAATTGTTGGGTGATAATTAGGTATGAAAGGTAAGAATGTTGATGTAAGCTAATAAACAATTTATTCAATGCAATCCCAATTGATTGAAACAATTGTAGGGTTCTAATTGATTGTAAATAGGAATATTTGGTAATAATTAATATAAGACAAATCAAATGAATGGATTTATTGGAACGGTAATTGACAATTAATGAGTTTATTAAAATTTGAAAGTTATAATTGATTTAAATTAGTAAATTGGTGAGTGAATTCAAAGTGATATTAACGGATGAAGTAATACGTATTAAATTATAAATTGATAAAATCAAGGTTAGATTAGTAATTATAATGTTATTATTGATAATAAAGTAAGAATGAGACTGAATTAGGAAAAATGGTGATAATCATTAATTGTTTACCCATTTATTTCATCTATTGAATTAGATTTAAATCCATTGAAATAAAACGTAAATAGAAAATATGTTAATGGAAATTAAGAGGAAATTCGAGGATATTAATGCAATAACTACGAACCAATGTAAATTGCATCCATTTGATAATAGTAGATTGAATATAAGAATGAAAAGTAAAATTCAATGGGATTATTGAGAATTTAAATTATAATTTGTGAAATTAATGAAATTGAGGTTAACATTGAAATTGATGAATTAGTCAACTCAAAATTGGCATTTAAATTTTTTTAAATCATTGTAAATGATTAAGGAATAAAAAATAATGAATCTGTCAATTAAAGAATTGAAATTGAAATTTTGATTTAATTTTTTAATTTTTTAATCTAATTAATTAATGTAAAAATAGCCATTTTGGCCACTGACCCGGATTTCGGCGAAACTAGTTTCATCGGATCCGTAAGGGCGAACTATTATAGGATTTCATGTTTCGTAGCGATTGGACTTGTCGTTTGATCGTACGGACTCGAAATGCCTTGAAATCAATGGAAATCAATTTGAAAAATATTGGTTTTAGCATAACTTTTTCATACGATGGAATTTGGACTTGAAACCTTTTCTATTGCGTTTAAAATATTTTAAAACATCTATTTTGATATATAGGTTGACCCAATTTCGTTCCGGAGTCAGAACGAGCTTTTCGGGCCATTCATCGTTCAACGCGTTATAAATCGTGTCCATCTATTCTATTTCAACCTTGTCTATATATATCTTGTTATAAACCTAACCTATCTCTTATATTCGTTTTTCTGCACGAACAATTCCAATTGCTTCTCTTCCTGATTTCAGTGGCAGACAACCAAAATTCCCAATTCCAATTCCAAATCAGATCCAAAGCCAAATTTTCAAACTCTTCAAACAATATCAAATTATATATCGTCAGAAAGCTCTTGAGGAGCACAATCCAAATCCACGGTCTGTTTTTTGATTAGAGTTTCTGTACATTCGGAATTAGTGGAAACATTCGCGGCCGTTCATTGCGCGTCGATGTATGTTGTCGGATCGTCGAATCATTTTTGGGTATTGTAGAGTGGACGATGGGGAATGCATCGGCGTTGTTCGTTTAGAGAAATGACAACTAGATCATCAAAAATAATTCTTTTAGGGCTAGACAAGCGCAGCGGCTGCTGGGTGTTTTTGGCGACGTCCATCGTCACTGTGGGTGGCGCCCGGTGATAGGTGGTTGCGGCAATCGTTGGGGCGGCGCTCTGGCCAGGCGTGGCGGAGTTCGACGTTGATGGTGGCATTCAAATGCAGTGTGCGAGAGAAACCCCCTGGGTGCGTGGTTTACGCGTGAGAGAAGGAAGTTGAAGGTGACGTGGCTCTGTTTGTTTATTTTATTATTTTGTGAATTTAATTTTTTTTTCAAACTACTAATGGTAATAACTTTCACACACGAGGTCCAATTCATGTGCAGTTATCGCCACTAGGTTCGTATTGGAATTCCGGACGTTATGGCACTGGCTTGGATGAATTCTGAGGCTGTTCAATTTTTGGGTTTAAATTGGATTTTAATTCAATTTAAATTCAAAAGGTGAGTGTTTTAACCCATTCATAATTTCTAAAATTACTTATGTGTGTTAAATTAATTTCTGATGTGATTAGAAATTTATTTATTGCTATTTGGTATATTTTTATCATCATTCAAGTTAAAATTGAATTTATTGAATTAAATTAGTATTCAGTTTATTATTGCACATGAACTGCCAGTTAAATTAATTTATTATTGAATATAAACTGCCAGTAATTACGTGTTATTTATTTCTATTCTATTTTGATGTTATTGTTTGAATTGAATAATGATTGTGATAAATGGTTAATGATTGATATTGGGTGAATGGATACTGTATTTTATGTTGTATAGACTGCAAGTTGTTATGCATTTTATTTCATTCCGGATTGCGGTTTGAAATGATATATAACCGTATTTTTATTTTAAATTGCAGACTGAAGTGATAAATATCCGTATCACTTGACCATATGATAGAAAATTCTATACAGACACCGTGGTCTATATATATAAAAGTATTTTAAATGATTTCTATGGTTTTGTAAAGAAATATATGGGTTATATAAATATTGATTTTAGATGTTATGTAAATGTTATTTTATAATTGATTTTAGCTATGTATAAGTTTGCTTTGAAATATAAAATAAGTTGAATAATAAATTTTGATTGGTTTAATATAATATGGTTAAGTACCTGTTTAAATTATATCATATATATAGTTATAATGGCATAAATAAAACTGAGGTTGGAAGATAAATAGGAAATTGATGTGAATTAAATTATTTAAGGATTATATTCGAATAAAGTTGATTTGATATTTTAATAAAAATTGATATTTTAACGGGTATGATTTTATAACCTGGTTTTGGTTTAGAGTGATTTAAATGAATATCAAGTTGATTTAAATGAATATATCAAATTAAATAAGTTGAAAGAATATCCAGTTAATTGAAGTTTTAAAAGTTTTCTTAAATTATATTGGATTTATTTAGTTAACATTTCAAATATAAATAATAGTAATTAAATTTTATACATATACATATATATATAAATATATGGAATTATCAAAGAATTAGCTTTGAAATGGTGGAATATTTAAAGCTTTGAAATATATGGAAATTGAAATGGTTTATTGGGGGTTCCAATCTGTATTTGGAATTGATTTGTGAAATTTAAGAAGCTATTTTATTTTATATGAGTAATTTAATATTTGAACCATTAAAGTATTGGAAGTTATGTTTCAAAGTTATAAATTTCAAAGTATTACGTTTTGGAAGTATTATAGTTTTAAGTCTTTGGTTTCAAAATTTTATAACTTTAAATACTATGATTTTAAAAAAGGATATCGTATTAATTTGGTTTTAAAACGAAAAAGATATCGTATTTATATGGTTTTGAAATGGGTATTATATTCTGGTTTTAAAAGTATAAACTATTTTGAAAAGACTACGGTGTTATAATAACGTTTGGTTGTTAAAGAGACCGGGATCGGAAGTTGTCATACTCTGCCAACTCCGAAAACCACTTTGACAACCGTGTACGCGGTGGAGATTCTAGAATGAAGTAGGATGGTGGCGGCATTTCTTTTGAGGTATATACGTGGACCTGACTCCCCTGAGTTGCCATAAGTTGGCTAAAACAGGAGCGATTGACGGGCTAAGAAGGTAGCACCTTTTATCGGACACATCCCTTCGATATTATACTCTGACTTTTGGATTGATTCAGTGGCCACTTTGATTTTTGATTTGGAGGCGTGGCTCGAGGTGGGCGGTAGCTGTGCGCTACGCGTTACCACCGACCCGAAAGCGTAATTGGTATATCTAGCCTACATTGCCTAGTTGTGCCGTGTCACCTACCCTAGCGCGCCTTGTACGAGTTTGATTTGTGTCGTACCTAAGGAGTATCCTCTGCTAGCCTCCAGATCAGGAGGTATTACGGTACTGTATAGACTATTGGCACTATTACGTGTTAAGGGGAATATTGGGTCACTCCTTAACGCTATTTAAAAGTAAGTTTATTTTACTATAGACATTATTATAATAGCGAAATAATACTACATAGTAAATAGTTTAACGGATCCTTAGGAGATGTGAATCCTGAGCATCTCTTAAGTTACTGCACTCACGTTAGACGCTGGATAGGAGATGTCAAATCCCGTAAACATCTTTGACGCCGTTTCACTCATATTATTTATTGTTGATTTAACTTACATAAGATCTTTTAAATTCTGACTCGAGTGTTTTGTCTTTTCAATTCGCTCGGGTCAGCTTGAGCATTTTAGGATTTGAAGACTTTATTTCTGGGGGACGAAGACGAAGAGTGTATTACTATTATCTATTATATTATTCCACTACACTATCGTATTCCGCTGCATTATTAATATTCTCTTGTATGTGTGACTTTGATATATATGGTATAAGTATAATCAAATGTTTTGTAAAACAGCTTCATGAACTGTTTATTTGATTATTATATTTTATCGTTCCGCTGCAAGATCCTATTTTGTTTTTTCGTTTCTCTGTTTTTCTTATTTACCCCCATAACAATCCGCCCTTCTATATGGTTTAAGTCTGACGTGTGTGGTTTATCGTCGATTTAAAGCATACAAAAAGGCGGGACGTTACATCAGAGCTTTGGTTTAGCGATAAACCTTAGCTTTGTGGGGTTTGACTCTTTATTAATAGGGTAGTAATACCCTATGATGAGTCACTGAGTGTGTATATATGAGAGTGCATATTTGTTAGTATTATAAAAGGTTTTAATATTGTGTTAATTTGTTCCGTTTTGCATTTATAGATTCTGGTTGGTGCATAGGACGCTATGACATCAATAAGGATTTCTAAATGCTCAACAGGACAGACCGACACAATATTCGTTTTGAATATAGCTGAATGAAATGATTTTTCCTATTATATTTTCTATATATAAAGTAATAAATTTTATAAAGTTTATATTTGGTTGTAATGTATTGGTTGTTAGGTAGTGTAATTTATAAATATTAGTTTAAGGTAGGATTTGAAGTAAAATAGAATAAATGAAATTGGAAATTTAGAACTTAAGTTCCGGGGTTTTGAACTTTCTTTCGAATGATTTTGGAATATCATAATAATAATATTATTTAGAAGTATTTTCTGATATCAATATTTCAATATAATTTGAAAAGAATTTTTTTAAAGAAATTTTGGAAGAAATAAATTCTATACTCCCCTCTCTGTCGCTGGAAAATAATTTCGGTGACGAGTGCACGCATCATCGACTTCATTTTCGAGTTTTGAAGTGGGAAGGCCACTGTAGTAGGTTTACTACGGATTTATTTTGATAACCAGATATAAATTTCTAATTTTTTTAAGTATAATTGGACATATAAGTTTTAAGTATAAACATTTATCTATTATTTTAAAAATGATTTGAAATTAAACTCGATATTCAGTTCTTAAGTTTCCATTAATTAGTAGTTTTAATTATTGTAGTAAAATTGAATGTAACTAGTTTATAATTAGAACCTTTAATTAAAATAAGAGATTTAATGCTAAGTATAAATGTAATTAAAAAGAAAGTTGAAATTTATAACTTATAAAACAAAGGATGTAATTATTGAACATTAAACTAAAAGATGAGGTAAACTTGTATAAGTTCATTGCATTCTTAAAAAGCATATTATAACTTACCAAAGATTTAAAAGTTGAAATGTCTAATAAGAAAATGTAATAGAAATTGTACGAGTAAATTTGTGTAAAAAAAAGTGTTCAATAAAATAGGACTTGAAGTTATAGTTGTAACAAACTTGAGTTATAAACTGGAATGCTACTATAATAAAATATGATGAAGAGTAAGTATTGAAAGTAAGCAACTAGAAAATTAAGTAAATACATGAAATTAAGTAGTAATGAATGAATGAATATGATGCAACAAAGAAGAAACTTACATGACATTGAAATGAAAAATGAATGTTATAAGCAATAAATGAAGTAATCACTCAATGAATGAAGGGAAAAAAATGAATGAACAACAAATGTTGTGAAAGAGAATTTATAAGAATAAACTTGAATAATGTTAGAATCTGCTGTTGGATGGAATTGTTTGTTTGGTTTATGGTTGTTCGGGCAAGGGTATTTTAAAATTGTTCGGATGTATGAATAATCTATTTAGTTTCATCTAAGACTGTTGAGTAATTGATGCACTTAGTAGTTTATTTTCATTCTGTACAATTTAAAGTTTTAAAACCCGAACAACTATTTGTTTTGTTTGATATGAATGAATGATTGATTTGTATTGATTTTATGTGATGGTTGTATGCTTTGTTGCTATTGATGGTTGTTTGTACCGAATTAGTTGTTTATGGTTGAAACAACTTTAAATATTTCATTTTATATAATTATTAACTCTTCTGTATTATATAAGTAAATTATAGGTTATGGAAGCAATTGCTTCTGCTTTTGGTTTCATAAAATAAGCGTTAATTGCCCGAGAAATAGGTACGTATTCGGATTACGGTTTATAGCGTTATTATATTATTTTTCCCTGGTTGGGATATTTATTATTTTGAAAAATATATGTTGTATATTTTTATTTTTGATATTATATTTTCTCTCGAGCCTCTCCGTACAAAGGAGACTCTGCCGAAATTTTCCGTAAATTTTGGACTTAGAAAATTTTTGAAAAGTGTTTTCCAAACTTTATTTATTTGACTATAAAAAGAATTAATGGTTATAAATTGGTATATTTTATTTAAATTAATTAATTTTGTAAATTTAATTGTTTATAAATCTAATATCTTAAGTAAGATATATTGATTTCTCAATTCTTTCTTTCTTTTTCCTTTTGAAGGACGAAAAGTTTTGAGTGGGGGAGAGTGTAATGACCCGTAAATTTCGATAATTAAATTTGTCATTTTAATAAGATTTTGTAATTAAATTTAGAAAGAAATAAAAAATTTATAATTTAAATTGATGTAAATGTTAAGAATGAAATATATAAATGGTAATGAAAACTAATTATTAGTAATTTGAATAAAATTCTAATAAATGAAGTTGTGAAAGTGTTATGCCTGGATATAAATTGAATATGAGAAAATAAAGGTAAGTATTGAATTAATTAATGTAATAACACATTGTTAAATGTAATTGGATGTAAATTTAGGAAATATGTTAATGCAAGTTAATAATTAATGAACTTGAATGAACATGCCAATTAAATAAAATAATTTAAATGTTATGACTTAGTTATAAATGGAATATAATAAAAACAAATGTAATTATTGTATGAACGTGTGAAATAATATGATAGATAGAAATTGTTTGTGAAGAATGAACATACCAGTATTATAAAGGGTTGTTACCAGTTAATTCACCAATTTCAAATAAAGATAATTAAATGCACTTTAATGATAATTAATATAATAATGGAAAGTGTGAATGTAAATTAAAATGGAAGCGTAAATTTATTTATAAGGTAGTAATTGGTGTAATAGAAAGCATGAAACCAAGTAAATAAATTTATTGAGAATATTTAATCGTAATTAATGTAAATATTTGGCAAAGATATAATAAAGGTAAATAGAATGGTTAAAAACAAAGGAGTTAGGAATTTGAATATATTAATGTAGCATTAATACAAATGTAAGATGTAAATATGCGTATTTTAGTGTAATGGGAAATAAATTCAAAGTTATCTTAACTGATGATATAATATGTAATAAATTGCAATTAGATAGAATCAATGATAGATAAGTAACTATAACGATTATTGGGTGATAACTAGGCATGAAAGGTAAGAATGTTAATGTAAGCTAATAAACAATCTATTCAATGCAATCCCAATTGATTGAAACAATTGAAGGGTTTTAATTGATTGTAAATAGGAATATTTGGTAATAAATTTAATATAAGAAAAATCAAATGAATGGATTTATTGGAATGGTAATTGACAATTAATGAATTTATTAAAATTTTAAAGTTATAATTGATTTATACTAGTAAATTGGGGAGTGAATTCAAAGTGATATTAACGGATGAAGTAATACGTAATAAATTATAAATTGATACAATCAAGGTTAGATTAGTAATTACAATGTTGTTATTGATAATAAAGTAAGAATGAGACTGAATTAGGCAAAATGGTGATAATCATTAATTGTTTACCCATTTATTTCATCTATTGAATTAGATTTAAATCCATTGAAATAAAACGTAATTAGAAACTATGTTAATGGAAATTAAGAGGAAATTTGAGGATACTGATGAAATAACTACTAATTAATGTAAATTGCATCCATTTGATAATGATAGATTGAATATAAGAATGAAAAGTAAAATTCAATGGGATTATTGAGAATCTAAATTATAATTTTTGAATTTAATGAAATTGAGGTTAACATTGAAATTGATGAATTAGTCAACTCAAAATTGACATTTAAATTTGTTTAAATCATTGTAAATGATTGAGGAATCAAAAATAATGAAATTTGTCAATTAAAGAATTGAAATTGAAAATTTGATTTAATTTGTTAATTTATTAATTTAATTAATTAATGTAAAAATAGCCATTTTGGCCACTGACTCGGATTTCGACGAAACCGGTTTCACCGGATCTGTAATTGTGAATTATTATAGGATTTCTAGTTTCGCAGCGATCGGACTTGTCGTTTGGTCGTACGGACTCGAAACGCCTTGAAATCAATGGAAATCAATTTGAAAAATATTGATTTTAGCATAACTTCTCCATACGATGGAATTTGGACTTGAAACCTTTTCCATTGCGTTTAAATTATTTTAACACATCTATTTTGATATATGGGTTGACCAAATTTCGTTCCAGAGTCAGAATGGGCTTTTTGGGCCATTCATCGTTCAGCGCGTTATAAATCGAGTCCATCTATTCTATTTCAACCTTGCACATATATATATATATATACCCTGTTATAAATCCTAGCCTATCTCTTATATTCATTTTTCGCACGTACAATTCCAATTTCTCCTCTTCCTCATTTCAATGGCAGACAACCAAAATTCCCAACTCTAATTCCAAATCAAATCCACAGCCAAATTTTCAAACTCTTCAAACAATATCAAATTATATATTGTCATAAAGCTCTTGAGGAGCGCAATCTAGATCCACTATTTTTTTTTGATCGGAGTTTCTGTGCAACCGGAACCAGTGGAAACATTCACGGCCGTTCATCGCGCGTCGATGAGTTGTCGGACCATCGAATCATTTCTGGGTATTGTAGAGTGGACGATGGGGAGTGCATCAGCGTTGTTTGTTTGGCGAATCGACGGCTAGATCGTCGACAAAAATTGGATTAGGGCTAGAAAAGCGCGGCGGCTGTTGGGTGTTTTGGCGACGTTGATCGTCGCTGTGGGTGGCGTCCGGTGATAGGTGGTTGCGACAATCGTTGGGGCGGCGCTCTGGCAAGGCACGGTGGAGTTCGACGTTGATAGGCGGTGTTCAAATGCCGTGCGCGAGCGAAACCCCCGGGTGTGTGCTTTATGCATGAGAGAAGGAAGTTGAAGGTGACGTGGCTCTGCTTTTTTATTTTTTTATTTTGTGAATTTAAAATTTTTTCAAACTTCTAATGTTAATAACTTTTACATACGAGGTCCTATTCATGCGAGGTTTTCGTCGCTAGGTTCATATTGGAATTCCGGACATTTTGGCGATGGTTTGGAAGAATTTTGAGGCTGTTTAATTTTTGGTTTAAATTGGTTTTTAATTCAATTTAAATTCAAAAGGTGCGTGTTTTAACCCACTCACAATTTCTAAAATTTCTTATGTGTGTAAATTAATTTATTGTGATTAGAAATTTATTTATTGCTATTTGGTATATTTTTATCATCATTCCAGTTAAAATTGAATTTATTGAATTAAATTGGTATTCAATTTATTATTGCATATAAACTGCCAGTTAAATTAATTTATTATTGAATACAAACTGCCAGTAATTACTTATTATTTATTTCTATCCTATATTGATGTCATTGTTTGAATTAGATGATGATTGTGATAAATGATTGATGATTGATATTGGGTGAATGGATGCTGTATTTTATGTTGTTATAGACTGCAAGTTGTTATGCATTTTATTTCATTCCGGATTGCGGTTTGAAATGATATATAACCGTATTTTTATTTTAAATTGCGGACTGAAGTGATAAATATCCGTATCACTTGACCATAGGATAAAAAAATTTATACAGACACCGTGGTCTATATATATAAAAATATTTTAAATGATTTCTATAGTTTTGTAAAGAAATATATGGGTTATATAAATATTGATTTTAGATGTTATGTAAATGTTATTTTATAATTGATTTTAGCTATGTATAAGTTTGTTTTGAAATATAAAATAAGTTGAATAATAAATTTTGATTGTTTTTAATAATATGGTTAAGTAGCTGTTTAAATTATATTGTATATATAGTTATAATGGCTTAAATAAAACTGAGGTTGGAAGATAAATAGGAAATTGATGTGAATTAAATTCTTTAAGGATTATACTCGAATAAAGTTGATTTGATATTTTAATAAAAATTGAGATTTTAACGGGTATGATTTTGTAACTTGATTTTGGTTTAGAGTGATTTAAATGAATATCAAGTTGATTTAAATGAATATATCAAGTTAAATAAGTTGAAAGAATATCCAGTTAATTGAAGTTTTAAAAGTTTTCTTAAATTATATTGGATTTATTTAGTTAACATTTCAAATCTAAATAATAGTAATTAAACTTGATGTGTATATATATATGGAATTATCAAAGAATTAGTTTTGAAATGGTGGAATATTTAAAGCTTTGAAATATATGGAAATTGAAATGGTTTATTGGGGGTTCCAAATCTGTACTTGGAATTGATTTGTGAAATTTAAGAAGCTATTTTATTTTATATGAGTAATTTAATAGTTGAACCATTAAAGTATTGGAAGTAATGTTTCAAAGTTATAAATTTCAAAGTATTACGTTTTGGAAGTATTATAGTTTTAAGTCTCTGGTTTCGAAAGTATAAACTATTTTGAAAAGACCGCGGTGCTATAATAACGTTTGGTTGTTAAAGAGACCGGGATCGGCATACTCTCTACAACTCCGAAAACCACTTTAACAACCGTGTATACGGTGGAGATTCCAGAATGAAGTAGGATGGTGGCGGCGTTTCTTTTGAGGTATATACGTGGACCCGACTCCCGTGAATTGGCATTAGGTGTATAAAACAGAAGCGATTGACGGGCTAAGAAGGTAGCACCTTCTATCGGACACATCCCTTCGATATTATACTCTGACTTTTGGATTGATTCGGTGGCCACTTTGATTTTTTATTTGGGGGTGTGGCTCGAGGTGGGCGGTAGCTGCACGCTATGCGTTACCACCGGTCCGGAAGCGTAATTGGTATATCTACCCTGGCATTGCCTGTTGTGTCGTGTCACCTAACGTAGCGCGCCTTGTACGAGTTTGATTTGTGCCGTACCTATGGAGTATCCTTTGGTGGCCTCCCGATCAGGAGGTATTACGGTACCGTATTGACTATTGACACTATTACGTGTTAAGGAGAATATTGGGTCACTCCTTAACGTTATTTAAAAGTAAGTTTATTTTACTATAGACATCATTATAATAGCGAAATATTACTACATAGTAAATAGTTTAACGGATCCTAAGGAGATGGTAATCCTGAGCATCTCTTAAGTTACTGCACTCATGTTA
Organism: Allium cepa; assembly: GCA_030765085.1. Taxonomy (NCBI): domain Eukaryota; kingdom Viridiplantae; phylum Streptophyta; class Magnoliopsida; order Asparagales; family Amaryllidaceae; genus Allium; species Allium cepa. The sequence continues at coordinate 128,011,439 of CM060944.1, forward strand.
GACACTGGATAGGAGATGTCAAATTCCGTAAACATCTCTGACGCAGTTTCACTCATATTATTTATTGTTGATTTAACTTACATAAGATCTTTTAGTTCTGACTTGAGTGTTTTGTCTTTTCAATTCACTCGGGTCACCCTGAGCATTTCAGGATTCGAAGACTTTATTTCTGGAGGACGAAGTCGAATAGTGTATTACTATTATCTATTATATTATTCCACTACACTATTGTATTCCACTACATTATTAATATTCTCTGGTATGTGCAACTCCGATATATATGGTGTAAGTACAGTCAAATGTTTTGTAAAACAGCTTCATAAACTGTTTATTTGATTATTATATTTTATCGTTCCGCTTCAAGATTCTATTTTGTTTTTTCCTTTCTCTTTTTTTCTTACTTACCCCATAACAATCTGCCCTTTTGTATGGTTTAAGTCTAACGTGTGTGGTTTATCGTCGATTTAAAGCATACAAAAAGGGGGGACGTTACAATCCATATCCAGGATATCATATCACATAACAATTCAACTGAGATAGGTAACCTACAATATCAAAGTTCATACCATTCATATCACAGCACATCTCAATTGCCCATTAGTGATATCATCAATCCAAGTCATCCAATATCATTAAACCATCCATAAACAAGATTTATTAGATATATAATTCCTAATTAATTTAATTAATCTCCAATTAAATTAATTACCAACCTTAATCACTTGGATTACCTTAATCCTGCTTACTTAACATTACTTAATTACAACCCAATTAATAAATCATTCTTTAATCATCCATCTTAATTAATCACCCTTGATTAAGTATCCTTTAACTACATTAAGTAATTAACCTTTAATTACCCATAGATTAATTAGCCTTAACCATTCACATTAATTTACCTCTAATTAATCACCTTGATTAATTAATTACATTCATTAATGATACTCTAATCACTTCCCTTAATTAATTATCCTTTTCATTAGTTACATTTAACAAGCAATCTTTAATTAATCACATTTATTAATTAACCTTAATTAATCTCATTCAGTAATTAACTGTCCTTAATCACCTACATTAATTAATCCTTTAATTTATTACTTTAACTAATTAATCCTTGATTATTTACGTTAAGTAATTATCATTTTAGTTATTAATCTCTAATTACTTATATTGCTTAATCCCTAATTTTCTAATTAATTAATCTCTAATTAATTTATAACCCTTAATTATTAATCTTTAATTAATAATTAATTAACTAAAACATCCAAATCATTCAAACCTTAATTAATTTTAAGATAATTCATTTATCTTAACCACTTTCTTAATCTTCATCTGAAATTAATAAACTTGGTATTGATCATCATTAATTTGTAAATTAACATGAGTCCTTAAGTTTAATGATAAAACACTTCATCCTTCTTAACTATTACTTAATTTCATTATTAATCAAGTTTTAAATAAACTTAAGATTTAACTAAATCTAAGTAAAAATGAATTACAAAACTTTTACTTAATCAATCATTTAAATAGACCATTATTGTCTAAAAGAAATTGTTCCAGAAAGATTAATCTAAACTTGAAATTTCGTAATGAATTTTAAAAATAGATAATTACCTCACAACATACCCGAGACAAACATAGGTTTACCCAACCTCAATCCCGAGCTTAACCTTCCCTCTTCTCCTTTTCTTTTTTTTCTAAATAAAACTTGTTTAAATTTATAACTGTACTTAAACCTGAAAACCACTCGCGTACAACACAAAACAGAACCTGAGACAAAACTTCATTTATTCGAGATTGATCCCGAGGCCATTATCCATCGTTCTCGAGTTCCACAAATCTAACTGAAACTAATATGAGAACCACTCGTACACGTGCACAGATGGTCGGAGCATCTCCGACCATTGCCTCCACCCCTGATAAGTCAACGGCCACTCATACCTAAGATTCCGAACTTCCAACCTGAGCATCAAGCTCGAAATCGAAATCGAGCCTATAAAGTCGAACTGGAACAGGAACCTTCGATAGAAACCTCCCCTCGTCGTCGATCTCGACCACGAGATGCCTCGCCCATTAACCAGAAGCTACGCCATTACTTCTAGCCTCATTTTCCTCAATCGCGATTGAGCCCAGTCCATCACCATCGTCGGAAACACCTCGACAATGACGATGAACAAAACACACCACTAAACCCTAAATTTTCCTCGCCGTGCCACCACGGCGATTAATAGATTGCCTGGTCATTTCCCCCCTGATCAACGATCAAGAAACAACCCTAGACCACAAACCCGACGCCTCCATACATCCCGATCGTCGGTAGTTGGAATAAAACCAAATTTCGATCACCTAACAAATTCCCCAATGCACTAGCTTTAAAATATAAATAATTTTATCAAAATCATCGTTGTCAAACTCATGTTAGATCGTTTTCAAACTCATGATTTGATTTACTACTATAAATTTCCATTTCCGACATAATTTCTTCATGTGTATTCTCGAAACCATTTTTAAAATTTGAATTTGAAACAGACTAACAATTTCATTTCCAAGATCATAACATAATTATTTTTATATAAAGAGATGTAAATTTTTGAACTTGATTAAGTTAGTTAAAATCTAACAGAGACTAGATTCATTCAGGAGCAGACATTCATATATATATATATATATATATATATATATATATATATATATATATTGTAACAGATTTCATCCATGTAACAAGTTTACAATATTTCCTTAAGAAATTTTCATGTGCATCAGAGATAAAGATGTTAAGCTTCGAAAATTAGATGTTTAAACACCTTAATTTAAGAACAGAGGACAAGTTTACTCACCTGTCTTGTAAAAGCAGAGAACATGCTCCTTGATTTTGATCTGATTTCCAGTTTTGACGATGATCTAGAAATGCTTTTATTTTTGAAACCTGTATTAGATTTTGGTCTTAGCTTGTTTGATTTTTGAGCTGATCTTTGAGTTGTTTACAGTTTGATTTCTCTCTGGTTAATAGCTTCGAGGATTGATTTTGATTCTCCAGATTATTTTCTTCTTCTTTTTCCCAGATTTTCTTTTTTTTCTTTTTGGAGAGGAAATGTTTTTAACTGTTAACTGAAATCAATTTTTTTTTCACAATATCATTTATTTCAAATTTAAAAAAAAGGACTTATGCCACTTGTTTTCTATGCCTACATTTGTCAATGCATGTTATCCCTAACTTCCACTTGTATTATGCACGCCTTATGTATTTACAAATGTTAAAACTTATTTTAAACACCTCTTGTTTTACATGTATTTATATTAATATATATTATCTTTATATATATACAAAATGCATAAATTTTAAATATAAAGAAGGTGTATTTAAACTTGAGTTTTAATATTTTATACAAATAAATATACATATACTATCATTGTTGTTGTAAAAAATATAGAATTTATCTTTAATAAATTTTGAAAATCAATATTGAATTTAAAACATAGCTAGCCATTTAAAATATACATATATATATACACACATTATAATAGAGAACATATTTATTTGTAAAAGATAAATTTTACCGAATTGAATAACTATAAAAGAAGATCATTAAACAAATACTATCCAATTCCAATAATTGTAATAGGAGATTATCAAATAAATATCTATCCATCATTTATTATAGTTCAGATCCTTTTTATATTCATATCCACACATTTTCAATTATTAAATTTTATTTGTTTTAATTTAAAAAATATTATTTTAATAAATTCCATCCTGTTAATTACCAATTAACAGATGTCTAAAATTCCGGGTTCTCGCAACAAGTTCAATTCTTAACATTTAAATCTTAAGTTCAAAGGTATTCCACATCCTTAATTTCAAATTAAGGTTTAATTTTCATTTATCTCTATAACGGATGTAATACCACAATCCATTTCTTAGTTTCATAGATTATTAGTTACAACAGGATTGATATTAGGATAAGCCAAAACATCCAAATTATTTAAAACATCCATCCCAAGCATCCATTTCCCATTTCCAGATCTCAAACCTATTTTGAGATCACATCTGACTTCCATTTAAACCAATCTTTTAACTTCCCAAGTTAAATTTCAATTTTATCTTGAAATTTCCAATTTAGGTTGTTCATTCTAAACTTATTTAATATTCCCTGAGTTAAATTATTTCAATTTAAAGAATCCAGTCAACTTTACTCAATTTGAATTTCCTTTTCAAATTTTAACTTCTTATCAATATCTCTTCCTACTATAAGTTCAAAGAATTATTTCACTTAGGATTTTCACATCACATTCCAAAGAAAAATTAAAAATCAATCTTAGAGTTTATTTCAAATCATTTTTAATATTATGTATATCCCTCGTATATACATATTTCCTTTGCACACCAAGTTGTACTTTAAATTTTAAACCACCTTTGGTTTTAATTCAAAACAAATTTCTTTAAAATTTTCAAACAACTCTTGTTTGAAATAAGACCCTTTCATTCAAATATATTGTAAATAATACTATTTATTGTTTCTTTTGACTTTCTAAAATAAATGCCAAATTTTCTGGATTTAGATTTAAAACATCAAAATTTAGATCATCTTCATTCAATTTCAATTTAGTTGTATTTCTATTACCATTTAATTCTCATTATTACTTTTAATCCAAATAATACAACAACCAATTTGTCTTAATATATAGTGGTTAGAAGAATCATTGCTTTATATATAAACTTATATAAAAAATCATTTACTTTCAAAACCATTCTAAAACCTTTATATAAGAAAATAACAATTACGCTCTCTCATATATATTGCACTCAACTCATTCTAGGATACTATTGACCATATCCTTAATGAGTAAACCCACCAGAGCCAAGATTCTCGCTTAACCTTCAGCTCTATTACCAAATGTGACGATCTAGGCTTTTCAAACGTCGACAACGGCCACTCTCCGTCGTGGCACACAGTGGTACCTTGAATTTGCTTTTACGGCCAGCCTCTCGACTTGCAACCAACCTAAGGCCTTATACTAACTCAAATGGACATCTATGGGTAAGAGTCTCCCATTCTCCACCAAACGCAAAGCGAGAGCCATTTACATGTTCCAACCTTAATCTCACATTCGCAGCGGATTAAATATAATAGCAAATAATAGCATTTACAAAGAAAGCTGTAATTGTTACTTTACATCATAACATCAGAGTATCAACCATTTACACATCAATTGGACAGTTATAACAACTTATCCAGACTACAATCAAATCACACTCAAATGCATAGCGATAAACTCCATATGTTTCTGCCATCCAGCTCGCCTCGTGAGCTCCAAAACATCCTTTCTTGAAAATCTGTAATACTCGGTCTGACCCGAGCATTACATCAAAGTAAAACATGGGTCAGGCTGAAAACCAGCGTGAGTAAAACCATATAAAATAAAAATACTAGTGCATAAAAAATTTTAAAACCCAGTGTGACGATCCGCCTTTCATTCCACAGAAAGACGTATCATCAATAAGAAAAGAAAGAGATAGAAATAGAGAAGATAGAAAGAAAGAACAACATCAGAATCTCATAGCAAAAACAGAACAAAATATAATATTACACATATCCATTACATAGTTTTTACATATCAGAGTACACAAAATAATACAACTTCATTACATTAGACCGTTTTAAAGTTCTGCCTAATCATTACATCCAAAATACATCATTCCAAAAGTCACCACACAGTGGACATATATAGATAAATACATCTGGACTCCAGCTCCATCTTCCAAACCATTTGATAATCCTAACCTGATCACTTAGCTACTCATAAAAATTTGAGTACCCAAAAGTTTAAGAAAAACAAAATAAACTCTGGGTCAGACATAGGTCTGATGTGAGTAAACAGGTTAAAGTTATTTATCTTTAAAATCATTTGAAAACAAAAGATATTGCATAAGACTTCCCACACATAAACATGGGTAAGTTTTACCCTACGCTAACCAAATCATTTGATAGGAAATCCAATGATATTATAATAGGGTCTAGGGTTTTCAAGTAAATAAGAAATAGCTGAAATTGTTACATTCATTAAATTCCAACATACTAGCCACAAAGTGGGCTATACAATCAAAATTGTAAGGTCGCGTAGGAAGAATGGGTATCCATCAATGGCAGGGCTACTGGGGTAAAGCCCGTCACAGTTAGGGGCCTAGATCACCGTACCGAGGATCCACACTAAATCCCCTGCAACACAAGGACGGAACCATCCCTTACTGGATAGTCCCGAACAAGACAACCCCGCCGTTGTGGCCAAAAACTGCCCACACAGCCGAAATAAAAAGAGACTTCTAGACAGGGGTAAATCTCATCCTACATGGGTGCTACCCACTTAACATTGCTGCACATCCACTGTTTTAGACATTTCCGGTTGATGAGGCTTGAGGCTACGATTACCTTATAGAACACATCTATCTTAGAATGCTATCGTCCACCTGACGATGTGCTGAAAGCATTCAATCCACACTAGTTCGTTCCGGGTTCAAACGAAACCGAAGGCATTATCTCGTTACACTCATTTTGGAATCACCCTTAGAGTTAAAGACAACAACCCTTGCACTCTAAACTCCATCTTGATCTTCACTTCGAGATGTCACGACCTAACGTTTAACTCAGATCGATGTGGTTTTCGGATAATCAAACTTGATATCCGATCCCGGTCTCAACAAAATCCAAACTCCATCTTAAAGGTCAAGTTGTTTAACAATATAAACAATTCAATTCAATTAAACATATTGAATTCACACATCATTATCCACAGACAATTACATACATCTATCATGCATATATGCACATCACATCATAGAATATCACAGATTATCATCCAATAGATATCAACCAAATCCAGACATTCTATTCAAAACAATCATCCATAAGCAAGCATTTTTAATCCACGTTATACTTAATTTAATTAATTCAAATTAAATTAATTACTTAAGAATTTACCACTTAACCCTGCTTAACCAATCATTAATTAATTAATTACAATCAGTTAACTAATTAATTACTACTTAATTATCCTTAAAATTAATTAATTAATCCTTAATTAATTAATTAATTATCCTTAAACTATTGATTAATAACCTTAATTATTAATTAATAAAACTTAATTATACATAAATCATTCCTTAATTATTAATTAATTAATCCTTAATTAACAATTAATTAATCTTAATTAACAACTAATTAATCTTAATTAACAATTATTTAATCTTAATTACTTAATTAATTAATTCAAATTATAACTTAATTTATCTTAATTACTTAATTAATTATCCATAATTAATTAACCTTAATCACCTAATTAATTAATTCTTAATTATGAATTAATTAACAATTAATTATAAATTAATTAATATTTAATTACTAAGTTAATTAAACTAATTACTTGATTAATTAATTCTTAATTATTAATTATTTATTCACTAATCATTTAATTAATTAATTACTAATCATTGATTAATTAATCTTTAATTATTTAATTAATTATCTGTTAATTATAAATTAATAAAATCCTTAATTACTTAATTAAACTAATTCTTAATTATCAATTAATTAATCCATAATTAATTAATTAAACCTTTATAAATTAATTAATCCAAAATTATTAATTAATTTAACTTTAATTACCTTATTAATTAATGTAATCTTTAATCATAAAAACTTAACTAACTTCCAAAATAAACAAAATTATTAATTACTTACAATTAATACATGTTTTAAAAACATTTCACCTTTATTAAAACTTAATTACTTTTAAAAATTAAATTTAAAAGAATATTTAAGCATCTCAAATTTTAGTTATCAAAGTATAAAACTTCTTTAAAATTAAATAATTTAAACATTGTCATATAGTAGTTAAACAATTTAAATTTAAAACAAGTTTTCAAAAACTTTTTAAAAACATTCAACTTAACTTCGGGTTTAACCCGTAACTGTCTCGTGTACTAACTCGAGATACTCATCTTCCTCTTTTTTTTAAGCTTAACTTAGATTTCAAATTTGGAAAACTGCTGATGTTCTATTCTTATGTGAACTCGTGCTCCGCCCCATGACACTCGTCTTCCCGCTCGAGAAATCCCCCGCGTCATTCACGCAACCATCACCAGATACGCCATTATTGACGTGCATGTGCACAGGTGATCGCGACGACGTCGCTCATCGATGACACCCCAAACCATCCACGACCGTCCCACGACCAAGTTCCAACCCTCACATCCTGATCACAAACCCAAATTCGAAAATGAAGAAACTCGCGCAACACTTGGAACAACATCCTTGCCTGAAAACCCATCGAACCCACGACGCCGACCACCGTACCACCTGGAACTCCAGCCACAACTCCGCAAGCCTTTCACGCAACCATCCCCTTGATCTGGTGCCACTCAATTCACCATAGATGACCTAGTCGTCTCATTTCCGACCACGACCAATCAAGAGTATTAATCCCTAGTCCAACCAAATTCCAACACCACAACGATCGATCACCTCTTTCACCATTTTTCCCCACTTCAACGATCGCCAATCTGTCTCCAGCCAAAACCCCGACCTCCAACACTACACCAGTCGCCGGAACATACTCGAAATCTAAAAAATGAACATTCCCAAAATGCTATTCAAATCAAACTAAAATTCGTGATTTTAGTTTTAAAAATTCAGTTTTTCAGAGGCAATTCAGGTTGCATGCTTGATTCTTCAAAATAAAACGTTTGATATTAACATCTTCTTTAAAATCTCACTGTATTTTCTTAATTTCAGAAGATTTGCAAACTAAAAGCACTTAAACATGTTTTTAAAACATGAATTATGATTTCACAAACTTATTTTGTTTGAAATTCTAGATCTATCAATGACTAGATAGAAATATATTGAATTTTTGGTTTAACTTCCACTCTGTAACCAAGAATCAGAGAAGAACAGGTATATTCAATTTACACGGAACAACATACACACACACACACAGAGATACATACTTAAAATACACATGCAAAGCAAAATTTATCCAAGAATCATATGCACATATCTTAGTTTACTTAAACTTTTAAATAATGTGTTTACTCACCTGATATGTTTTAAAGCAGAGACGCCAAAATCTTACAATCTGGAAAAGTTTGAATAGTAGACTGTTGAACTGAAAATGCCTGGTTGTTTAGTTACTTTAAGCTTGAATTGGATTTGTTCTTGACCTTGAGTTTGCATAATTCTTATTAACAGAGTTGATTTTGAGGTTGTAGATTTCCAAATCTGAGATTTCTTGATTTAAGCTTTTTTCTGGAATTCGATTTACAAGCTTTGGTGTTTTTGCTTGTAGATTTGGAAATTTTGAAATGAACTTGAGTTATTTTTGTTTGAAATGTGGAAGTTGATAAAATTCAGGTTTGCAAATTAATGGCTTTTTCTTTGCTTTTAGATAATGAGATGGGAAAAAAATGAATGAAGAAGATGAAGTAAAGTTTTATAGATTAAATTTTTGATTTATAAAAATTAAAAATTAATATAAAAATATGACATTTGCCACTAAACATGCTTAATTAGTTAACACATGTAATTAGATTGTATTACTAACTTACATTTGTAACTTTACATGCAAAATAAATTTATAAATGTGAATAAAGCTATTATTAATTAATTTCCTAATAACTAAATACTTATTTTAATTTATATAAGTAAAAATCCTTTCAAAGAAATAGGATAAAACGAACTATATTTATACAAAATCATTTATGTCATACTTTTAAATCCAAAATATATATCAAGATATATATATATATATATATATCATTGCTTTTGAAATCCAAATATAAATTCAATTCAATTTTTAAATACAATTTAAAATCAATTTGATTTATAAATAAATATATATATATATATATATATATATATTTAAACAACCACCATTTCAATTTGAAAATAATAATCTACTTAAAATCTATATTTACATATATATATATATATAACATAATTATTATTGTTGAAATAACAAATTTGCCAATTTTAATTAAATTTATAAAGGATACTATCACTTTGAATTGTTTCAAATTTCCAGGATATCACATTCCTCTCCCCTTAAAAGAATTTCGTCCCCGAAATTTAAACAAAAGATAATCCAAAATTTCCCATGCCATTTTAACAATTCAAGCATACATATCATCCATACATAAGCAACTAACAAACAAAACATCCAAACAACAATACCTCCAATACAAACATCACTAACTATCCGGATACAAATCCGGATAAGCCTCCCTAAAACTATCCAGAGTCTCCCATGTACATTCTCTGGGATCCTCACTCCACTGGACTTTGACAAGCTTGACTATATTGTTCTTGAGTTGCATCTCGTCTTGATCAACAATCTGAACAGGATGTCTGACAACTGATAAGTCTGGCTCAACCACTAAGTCTTCCTGACAGCTAGCTCCACAATAAGAGATGGATCGTGCAAGTATTTCCTCAGATGAGATACATGAAAAACATTGTGAATTCTAGCCATCCGGACCGACAATTCAATCCTGTAAGCTACGACACCAATCCTCTCGAGCACTCGGAATGGACCAATATATCTTGGGGCGAGTTTTTCCGTCTTTCCAAATCTTACTGCACCTTTAATTGGGAAAACTTTGACAATGACTAAATCACCAATCTTAAATTCCAATTGTCTTCGTCTTTTATCTGCACATTTCTTTTGACGGTCCTGAGCTGCTCTCATCCTCTTCTTGATAAGCTCGACATTCGCAGATGCTTCACGGATCAGATCTGGTCCAAGCACAAGACGATCTCTTAACCCTATCCAATAGGATGGGGATCTACACGGTCTTCCATACAGAACTTCATAGGGAGCCATCTTAATACTTGCCTGGTAACTGTTATTGTATAAGAATTCCACTAGATGAAGATGGTCTTCCCACGATCCACCAAAATTCAATACATAGGCTCTCAGCATATCTTCTAGAATTCGGTTAAGCCTCTCCATCTTCTTATCTTTCTGGGGATGATATGCTATACTCAATCTCAAACTCATTCCCATAGCTGATTGCAAAGCCTCCTAGAACTTGCTGGTGAAGATAGGATCTTGATCACTTACCATGCTGACTGGAACACCATGCAATCTGACTATCTCTCTCAAGAAAATCTCTGCCAGAGAAGCAGCAGCACGGGTGGTCTTAACAGGTATAAAATGGGCGCTTTTGGTTAGACGATCCACAATCTCCCACTTCCACATCGGGATTCCAAAGGTTGCAACAAACCAGCTATCTTCTGTTGATCTCCTTTAACCTGCTGGCAGATAGCACGACTATTGACGAAAGCAACTACATCCACCTTCATGCCCTTCTACCAGAAGACTCTCTTCCTATCCTTATACATCTTAGAGATTCCCGGGTGAATATTCAATCTGGAGCGATGAATTTTAGATAAGACCTCCTGCTTCAATTCCTTGAAATTCGAAACATAGATCCTTCTGTTGATCATCAGTGTCCCTTGGTCATCAATCTTAAAACTAGAACATTGGCCCTTCTTAACTCTCCTGATGATTCCTGATCTTAACCTACTATCTGATTCTTGCTTGCTCTAAATCCTTTCCAGAAGAGATGGAACCACTTCCAAAAGAGACAGAACTGCATTCCTGCTAAGAGCATCTACCACAACATTAGCCTTCCCTGGAGTATACAGGATATCCAAATCATACGATGCCAAAAACTTGACCCATCGTAGCTGCCTCAGATTAAGATCCTTTAGAGAGAAGAGGTAATTTAATGGTTTGTGATCTGTAAATAACTCGAACTTCTATCCCAGAAGATAGTGCCTCCACATCTTTAAAGCAAAAACAATAGCCAACAACTCTAGATCATGCGTAGCATAGTTCCTTTCATGCAGCTTCAATTGCCGACTCACATACACAATAACTCTACCATTTCACATCAGAACTGCACCCAGACCAACTACATAGGCATCCGTATAAACCTCAAACTTGCTCTTTCCATCTGGAATAGCCAATACAGGAGCACTTGTCAGCTTCGCTGTTAGATTCTGAAAATCCTCCTCACATTCAGATGTCCACTTGAATTTAGCTCCTTTCCTTGTTAGCTTAGTTAGATGTGAAGAGATCTTGGAATAATCCTTGATAAACTTCCTGTAGTCGCCAGCCAATCCCAGAAAACTGCGAACTTCAGTTGGTGTCTGTGGCTGCTTCCACTCCAGAATAGTCTCAACCTTAGCTGGATCCACAGAAATTCCTTCTTCGGAAACAATGTGCCCAAAAAATTCGACTTTCGCTTTCCAAAAATGGCACTTAGATAACTTCGCCTTCAGAACATGCCTTCTCAGAGTCTCTAACACTATCTTCAAATGCTGCTTGTGCTCTTCTTTTGACTTAGAGTAGACCAGAATATCATCGATGAACACCAAAACAAACTTATTCAACACATTTCTAAAAAATCGGTTCATCAGATCGACAAATTAAGCAGGAGTTTGGTTAGGCCGAAAGGCATAACCAACCATTCATAAAAACAATTGAGTCCCCTAAATGCTGTTAAGGGAATACTGTCTTCAGTAACCCTTAACTGATGGAAATCCGATGCTAAATCCAGTTGAGAAAAGACAGAAGCTCCATACAGCTGGTCAAAAAGATCATCAATACGAGGAAGAGGACACTTATTTCGAATGGTCACTTTGTTCAACTCTCGATAGTCAACACAGAACCTTAGCGACCCATCTGACTTGGTGACAAATACCGCGGCAGAACGCCAACAAGAAAAAATGGGCCCAATCAATCCCTTCTCCAAAAGATCTTGAGTTTGCTTCACTAGCTCCTCCCTCTCTCTAGGAGCCATTATCCTACTAGGCTGAATCACTGGTACTTCTCCTGAAACCAAATCAATGCGAAACTCTATCTCTCGGCACGGTGGTAAACACTTGACTTCCTCGAATACATCTAGGAAATCTTGGACCACATCGATATCTTTAACCTCCTCTAGAGAAGTCTCAACCTCGTGTAAAAGACTACTCAAGTGAATTTTAGAATTATCACACATCACTCTAGCAATCTTGCCCAGATCAGTTTCCAATGAAACTTTTCTCTCTTTACAATTCGGGACAGCCTTATACTTATCAAGCGAATCCATCCTCAATATAAGGTCAAACCCCTTAAAATCCAACACATAAGGGTCACAAGAAAAACTATGGGACAGATAGGAAATCCTCATATCCTTACAGATCATATCTAATTTGGTTGCCCCTCCAATATGATTAGATACAAGAATGGGATGGTCAACAGTGCTAGGGGTAAGAAAGAACTTCTCTACAGATTCCAGAGAAATAAAACTCAAAGAAGCACCCAAATTAAACGAAACTTTAATATACTTGCCATCTAAAAGTAATGTACCTTCCAATAGTCCTTTGCCTTCAGCTGAAGTTGATGATGCACCCTCCAAAGCAAATACCTTATTCTGCTGAGCTTTATGAAGTAGCGGACAATCCTTGATCATATGACCTGGTTGGTGGCAATTGAAGCATAGAGATTTCTGAACCAAAGCCGAACCCGGTCCACTATGATGCGGTTGCTGCTGCTTTCTCCCTTGAGGACACTGATTAGCCAAATGCCTAACTTGTTGAAAATTATAGCACTTGCAAGGTCCGCTGTTGCTTCCAGGCTTCTTCTAGTTCTACTTCTTCCAATTGGGATTGAACTTCCTCTTATTTGGGTTATAAGAATTCCCTCCAAATACTGCTACCGGTGCCACAGGTCTCTTATTCATCAAATCCTCATATCTCAATGCCATATCAATTAACTCCACAAAAGATCCTTTCAAATGCGATGTCATCTTTTCATGAAATTCTGGCCTTAACCCTTGCACAAATATTTCATTCTTTTTGAGAGGAGTACCTGTGAGCCAAGGTCCATAGCAAGATAGTTCATTGAATTTGGTCTCGTACTCCGCTATAGTCATGTTCCCTTGCTTCAAGTTCAGAAAATCCTGGTACATACAAGTTTTCCCTACTGTTGGCATGAATTGCTCCTCAAACAACTCTTTAATCTTTTCCAAGAAATTTCGTCCTTAGAGACATTTGTTGTCACTACATCCCACCAGGCTGCAGCACCTTCTTGCAACTGCCATGAAGCAATTACCCTCTTCTACTCATCCGACAATTTCATACTCCTAAAGATTCGCTCGCAAGAGCGTAGCCAAGCTTGGACCTCAATTATAGTCTCTGACCATTTAAATGGTTTACCTCCAAGGTTGATGAAGTCCTTGCATAAGGCAACAAAACTAACTTGAGACGGTGCGGGATTAACAGCCTCATTATCAGCCTGACCTCTCCTATCATTGTTTGATGTGCTTCCTACTACTCTGTCTCTTCTGCCTCTTGAACTCATTTTGGCTACCTAAATAGGTAACCCAACCAATTTAGATAAAGATATAGTTATATAAGAAAATTACAAATACACACTCTCAAGATAGATACTACACCAGAGCCTAAGTATTTCTCAACCTATCTTTGATGCCAACTGTGATTGACCCGCCTTTCATTCCACAGAAAGACGTATCATCAATAAGAAATGAAAGAGATAGAAATAGAAAAGATAGAAAGAAAGAACAACAACATCAGAATCTCACAGCGGAAACGGAACAAAATATAATATTACACACATCCATTACATAGTTTTTACATGTCAGAGTACACAAAATAATACGACTTCGTTACATTAGACTGTTTTAAAGTTCTGCCTAACCATTACATCCAAAATACATCATTCCAAAAGTCACCACACAGTGTACATATATAGTAAATACGTCTGGACTGCAGCTCCATCTTCCAAACCATTTGATAATCCTAACCTGATCACTTGGCTACTCATAAAAATTTGAGTACCCAAGAGTTTAAGAAAAACAAAATAAACTCAGGGTCAGACATAGGTCTGGTGTGAGTAAACAGGTTAAAGTTGTTTAACTTTGAAATCATTTGAAAACAATAGGTATCACGTAAGACTTCCCACACATAAACATGGGTAAGTTTTTACCTTACGCTAGCCAAATCATTTGATAGGAAATCCAATGATATTATAATAGGGTCTAGGGTTTTCAAGTAAATAAGAAATAGCCGAAATTGTTACATTCATTAAATTCCAGAATACTAGCCACAAAGTGGGTTATACAATCAAAACCGTAAGGTCGCGTAGGAAGAATGGATTTCCATCAATGGCAGGGCTACTGGGGTACCGCCCGTCATAGTACGGGGCCTAGATCACCGTACCGAGGATCCACCCTAAATCCCCTACAACACAAGGCCGGAACCATCCCTTACTGGATAGTCCCGAACAAGATAACCCCGCAGTTGTGGCCAACAACTGTCCACACAGCCGAAATAAAAGGGACTTATAGACAGAGGTAAATTTCATCCTACTTGGGTGCTACCCACTTAACCTTGCTGTACCTCCCATATTTTAGCCATTCTCGGTTGATGAGGCTTGAGGCTACGATTATCTTATAGAACACATCTATCTTAGAATGCTCATCATCCACCTGACGATGTGTTGGAAGCAGTCAATCCATACTAGTTCATTCCGGGTTTGAACGAAACCGAAGGCATTATCTCATTACACTCATTTTGGAATCACCCTTAGAGTTAACGACAACAACCCTTGCACTCTAAAACTCCATCTCGATCTTCACTTTGAGATGTCATGACCTAACATTTAACTTGGATCAATGTGGCTTTCGGATAATCAAACTTGATATCCGATCCCGGTCTCATCGAAATCCAAACGCCATCTTAAAGGTCAAGTTGTTTAAAGATTTAAACAATTCAATTCAATTAAACACATTGAATTCACACATCATTATCCACAGATAATTACATACATCTATCACAGATATATCCACATCTCATCACAGAATATCACAGATTATCATCCAATAGATATCAACCAAATCCAAACATTCTATTCAAAACAATCATCCATAAGTAAGCATTTTTAATCCATATTATAACTATTTAATTCATTCAAATTAAATTAATTACTTAAGAATTTACCACTTAAACTTGCTTAACCAATCATTAATTAATTAATTACAATTAATTAATTAATTAATTAATTAATTACTTCTTAATTATCCTTAAAATCAATTAATTAATCCTTAATTATTTTATTAGTTGTCCTTAAACTATTAATTAATAACCTTAGTTATTAATCAATAAAACTTAATTATACATAAATCATTCCTTAATTATTAATTAATTATTCCTTAATTAATAATTAATTAATCTTAATTAACAATTAATTAATTTAAATTATAAATTAATTTATCTTAATTACATAATTAATTATCCATAATTAATTAACCTTAATCACTTAATTAATTAATTCTTAATTATGAATTAATTAATTATTAATTATAAATTAATTAATATTTAATTACTTAATTAATTAAAACTAATTACTTGATTAATTAATTCTTAATTCATAATTGATTATTCACTAATCACTTATTTAATTACTAATCATTGATTAATTAATCTTCAATTATTTAATTAATTATCTATTAAATATAAATTAATTAAATCCTTAATTACTTAATTAAACTAATTCTTAATTATCAATTAATTAATCCATAATTAATTAATTAAACCTTTATAAATTAATTAATCCAAAATTATTAATTAATTTAACTTTAATTACCTTATTAATTAATGTAATCTTTAATCATAAAACTTATCTAACTTCCAAAATAAAACAATTTTATTAATTACTTACAATTAATACATGTTTTAAAAACTTTTCACCTTTATTAAAACTTAATTACTTTTAAAAATTAAATTTAAAAGAATATTTAAGCATCTCAAATTTTAGTTAACAAAGTATAAAACTTCTTTAAAATCAAATAGTTTAAACATTATTATATAGTCGTTAAACAATTTAAATTTAAAACTAGTTTTCAAAAACTTTTTAAAAACATTCAACTTAACTTCGGGTTTAACCCGTAACTGTCTCGAGTACTGACTCGAGATACTCATCTTCCTCTTTTTTTTAAACTTAATTAGATTTAAAATTTTGAAAAATGCTGATGTTCTATTCTCATGCAAACTCGTGCTCCACCCTATGACACTCGTCTTCCCGCTCGAGAACACCCCCGCGTCATTCACGCAACCATCACAGACATGCCATTATCGCCATGCACGTGCACAGGTGATTGTGATGGCGTCGCTCACCGACGGCATCCTAAATCCATCCACGATCGTCCCACGACCAAGTTCCGACCCTCACATCCTGATCACGAACCCAAATTCGAAAACGAGGAAACTCGCGCAACACCTGGAACAACAGCCTTGCCTGAAAACCCATCATACCCATGACGTCGACCATCATACCACCTAAAACTCCAGCCACAACTCCACAAGCCTTCCACGCAACCATCCTCTTGATATAATGCCACTCGATTCACCATAGATGACCCAGCCATCTCATTTATGGCCACGACCAATCAAGAGTATTAAACCCTAGTCTAACCAAATTCCAACACCACGACGATCAATCATCTCTTTCACCATTTTTCCCCACTTCAACGATCGCCAATCTGTTTCCAGCCAATGCCCCGGCCACCAATACTACACCAGTCGTCGGAACTTACTCGAAATCTAAAAGTTGAATATTACCAAAATGCTATTCCAATATCGAACTAAAATTCGTGATTTTAGTTTTAACAATCTAGTTTTTCAGAGGCAATTCAAGTTGCATGCTTGATTCTTCAAAATAAAATGTTTGATTTTAACAACTTCTTTAAAATCTCACTGCATTTTCTTAATTTCAGAAGATTTGCAAACTAAAATTACTTAAACATGTTTTTAAAACATGAATTATGATTTCACAAACTTATATTATTTGAAACTCTAGATCTATCAGTGACTAGATAGAAATATATTGAATTTTTGGTTTAACTTCCACTCTGTAACCAAGAATCAGAGAAGAACAGGTATATTCAATTTACATAGAACATCACATATACACACACACAGAGATACATACTTAAAATACACATGCAAAGCACAATTTATCCAAGAATCATATGTAAATATCTTAGTTTACTTAAAGTTTTGAATAATGTGTTTACTCACCTGATATGTTTTAAAGAAGAGACTCCAAAATCTTGCAATCTGGAAATGTTTGAACAGTAGACCCTTGAAACTGGAAATGCCTGGCTGTTTAGTTGCTTTAAGCTTGAATTTGATTTGTTCTTGACCTTGTGTTTGAAGAATTCTTATTAACAGAGTTGATTTTGAGGTTGTAGATTTCTAGATCTGAGATTTCTTGATTTAAGCTTTTTGCCGGAATTTAATTTACAGGCTTTGGTATTTTTGCTTGTAGATTTGGAAATTTTGAAATGAACTTGAGTTTTTTTGTTTGAAAAGTGGAAGTTGATAAAATTCGGGTTTGTAAATTAATGGCTTTTTCTTTGTTTTAGATAATGAGATGGGGAAAAAATGAACGAAGAAGATGAAGTAAAGTTTTATAGATTAAATTTTTGATTTATTAAAATTAAGAAAATAATATAAAAATGTGACATTTGTCACCAAACATGCTTAATTAGTTAACACATGTAATTAAATTTTATTACTAACTTACATTTGTAACTTTACATGCAAAATAAATTTATAAATGTGAATAAAGCTTTTATTAATTAATTTCCTAATAACTAAATATTTATTTTGATTTATAAAAGTAAAAATCCTTTTAAAGAAGTGGAATAAAACAAACTATATTTATACAAAATCATTTATGTCATACTTTTAAATCCAAAATATATATCAAGATATATATATATATATATCATCTCTTTTGAAATCCAAATATAAATTCAATTCAATTTTTAAATACAATTTAAAATCAATTTAAAAATCAATTTGATATATATATTTAAACCACCACCATTTCAATTTGAAAATAATATTCTACTTAAAATCTATATATATAATGTAATTATTATTGTTGAAATAACAAATTTTCCAATTTTAATTAAATTTATAAAGGAGATTATCACTTTGAATTGCACCAAATTTCCAGGATATCACACCTGGGGTAACTCGTACCTCACTACAAGTTCATAACTTACCATAGTCAAACACTTATTTCACACATCAATCCCTAAGTATCCTTACTTAGTTTCAAAGGTCCAGTTCACTTAAATTGTTTCATTATAGCCTATTGATTACGCATATCAAATCTATAAAGAATTAAAGTAGATTTCAAATCAAAGTGGTTTCGGGTATGTACTGATACCCGACCCCGGTCCCTTCGGATCTCATGTCATCTTAACCCAAGTTATTCAAATGAAATACAATTCAAACTTTAAATACAGTGTTTCACTTTACACAGCAATTCACCTCGATAGTTTACCACATTATCACTATTCAACCCAATCATACCACAAAACATTTTATATCAGAAATATCAAATAATCCAAGGCATTCAATATCATTTGATCATTCATAACCCAAATTAATTAGTCACGCCATTTTAATTAATTTAAATAAATTAAATTAATTTATTTAATCACTTTTAATCCTGCTTACTTAACATTAATTAATTACAAACCATTAATTAATTATCCCTTAATTATCCTCTTTAATTACATTAAGTAATTATTCTTAAATTAATAACACAAATTAATTAACCTTCACTCATTCACATTAATTACATTTATCCTTAATTAATTACTCAAATTAATTATCCTATAACCACTTACATTGATTAATTATCATTTAATCAGTCACACTCATTAATTAACTGACTCCTTAATTAATTTCCTTAATTTAATCAATCCTTTAATTAAATACACTGAATAATTAATCCTTAATTACTTCCATTAAGTACTTATCATTAAATAAACCACTTTTAGCAATTATCCATTAATTACCCTCATTAACTAATGGCATTTAGTAATTATTTCACTAATTAATTTCATTAAGTAATTTAACCTTAAATAAATTAATTATCTTTTAAATTAATTACTTTAATTAATTAATCACGTTAATAAATCAATCCTTTAATTACTTACATTAAGTAATTATCATTTAAGTAATTAATCTCTAATTACCCACATTAATTAATCTCTAATTACCCACATTAATTAATATCTAATTAATTAATTAATCAATCTCAAATTAATAATTAATTAATCTCTAATTAATCTATAACACTTAATTATTTAATGCTTGCAATTAACCACTTCAGAATTTAATTGATTTAAGTTTAATACCCTAATTAAGCCCTCACTTAATAGCATCATTAATTTACTTGGAAACTCTTAGGAGTCGATTCTATTAATTCACTTAATATAAATCTTCCACATCAAAACAATTAAATTCAAAACAATCTATTTAAAAAAAATTGAAACTTATTTAAAATTAACTTTAAACTTGTTACTACAACTTAATTGAAAAAAAAATAGGTTAACAAGTTTATTCAGCTTCAAAAATCCTGATTACCTTTCTCTTTCCTTAGTTTTGAAAACTTGTTTAAGGGTTACTTATTTAAAGTTGTGAAACCCGAGCCAAAGGCCCGACTCTACGAACTACCACTTGAGTAGAAACACGATCTCCACATCTTCGGCCGAACACCATACAACTTCGAGCACGCTTCCGAGCAAACTATTTCTTGTCCGATCCACACATCGCACAGATACACATGACACTAGTGTACGTGCACACGAACTCTATCCAGCTTCAATCCTTGTTCCGACCTTCAACACGTCGGCGACGGCCACCTCGACCAACCTGGCCACCTAGAACCACTAACCCATGGACGAAACGGAAAACGAACAAAATTCGATATCCTACAGGAAGAATCCGAACACCCATCACCACATATCACCCATCTTCGACCACTGGAGACCCCGGTCTGGAGCCTGCACCTTCACCATCATCCCCTCTTTACCTTACCCCAAGACTAGTTCAACTCGACATTGTCGCCGACCCGCAATAGACATGAGTTTGCCTTCGTCCAGAAAGACACCTAAAATCCTAAATCTCCTCCGTCCCACCACCACGACGTTAGAGAAAATGAATGACCATTTTTTCCGTGCTCGTTAACTCCACCGCTACCTCCAGTAATAGTTTCGACCACCCAGATCGCCCCGATCACCAGCAATTTCCCAGAACCCAAATCACGATCAACTAGGAATTTCTCTTGATTTCTAGTCTTAAAATTCATGGTTTTATTTTTAAAAATCAAAGCTTTCGAAGATTAATCGGATCATATATCCGAGTCCACAAATTATTTAAGTCAAGATTTTAAATATGTTTAAGTTTTACTGTAATTTCCTCTTTGTTAACAACTAACATCAAGTTTCACCTTGAAAATATTTTTAAAAATTATATCTTGTTAATTCTAACTAATTTTAGTTAAACATTAGGGTCCAAAGAGAATCAAGGAAAAAGAAATTAATTTTTGAACCTTTTTTAAACCTGTAACTTCAAGAACAGGGCAGATGAACTAGAACACAGATATGCACACAATATCAACATAAATATATACATTCATTTAGCTTTAAACCATCATGCAAGCATGTTTCACTTCATAATTTCAAGGATTGTCTCATGCAATCACATATATAGGCAGATTAAGCTTTAAGATAAAATTTACTCACAGTTATATGAAAAACAGAGAATGGTTTTGTGTTTTGATCTGGAACTGGACTTTAAGATGATCTGTACTTGTTGTTGATTATGAACTAAAGCTTTCTTTACTTATGTTGAGTTGAATCATAGGATCTACTACTTGCTTGAACTCAGGTTGAAATTTGAAGCAGCTAAAGTTGTTTAAAATTTTTTCTCTAGTTTTGAAAATGAAAGAGGATAGGGATAGCTTTGTACTGGAAATCAAATAACCTAGTTTTTTCCTCTAAAACACTTACTTATACAATTTAATTTTAAGATAACAAATTTTGCCATTTGTATTTTGCATGCTACTTTGAACTTACACATGTTAATACATGTTTTTGTTACCTTACAAATGTCAAAGACCCCTTATTTATATTACTTTCACACTTATATATATGTTTTTATTATATTTATATTTTCTTTTATGCTTAATACCTTTATATATATACAACTTATATATATATTTAAGGAAAGTATGAACCTTTATTAAATCATATTTTGCTCCATTTTATTTTAAATAACGTTTTGAAAATCATTAGATTAAATTCGAACAAAGCTTCCTATTCACAATGTACATATATATCTATAAAAATTAGAAACATTATTTATTTGAATTGTCTGTGTGTGTATATATATATATATATATCTGTGTGTGTGTGTCCACACCTTTACAACTTCCACAAGTGATACTTCTTATGGCATATATATACATTCACACACTTATGCTTGTATGAGTATACATACAAATTTTCAACATTACAAGGTTTGCACAAATCTATTTATATATTTATTAATTTACTATAAGATTTATAATTCAGCAATTTATAGTTCCAATCCATTATGTACAACCAGATATATCATTATTTTTAAATCTAATTTATTTTGAGACCTTTTGAATTTCAATCTCAAATTCAAATTTAATTTTAAATTGACTCGTATATATATATATACACACACACACATTAAATAATAATTTTGCCAATTTTAAATAATTAGACTAGGAGGATTATCACATACAACTTATAAATCAATCTTTAAAAAAATTAAATCCTGTTAATTTCCAAATAAAAGATATCTGAAAATCAGGGTTATCACATATTGGTATTGATAATATATGTCTGTTATTATTATTATCATATCTGTTATCACTCTGCAAGTTCTTTGTTAGTGTAGAATTCCCTATAGGTTGCAATGATACATACCCGAACAATCCGTAGAATAGGGGAAAATCGTTATGGGTTGAAATGATAAACCCAAGCGATTTTCATTGAATTGAATTTAGGATTGCAGGTTGAAATGATATATACCCATAAATATTTAAATTACAGATTGAAATGATAAATATCTGTATCACTTGACCATAGGATAGAAAATTTTATACAGACACCGTTGTCTATATATAAATAATTTTAAAATAATTTCTATGGTTTTGGGAAGAAATATATGGATTTAATAAATATTGATTCTTAAAATATTATATATAAATGTTATTTTATATATATATTTAATAATAATATTTAACTTAATTAAGATTCATTTAATTAATATATAATATGTTTAAGATTTATTAAAATCTATATTTCAAAAAAAATAGATTTTTGTAATAATTTGAATAAGTTAGGTTGGAAGATAAATTTGAATTTATTAAAATTGTAATTTATTAAAAATTTTATTTAATTGAATCAATTTGAACTTATGGAAATTGAGATTTAAGATATGATTTTATAACATGATTTTGATTAAAGTAATTTAATGAATATTTCACGTTTAAATAAATTGAAGGAATATTTTGAAAAATGTTATTTAATGTTATTTAAATAATATTGAATTTATTAAGTGAATATTTTAAAGGCTAAATAATAATGAAGTTAAATCACGATCTATATGAAGCTGTAAAATTTAGTTTTGAAAATTTAAAGCTTTGGATTATATTGAAATTTAAATGGTTTATTTTGTGGTTCAAATATGTATTCGAAATCGATATAATTTGGATTTGTTTATATAAAAAATAAATTGAATTGAATTTGATAAATTGAGATTAAAATAAATTTGAATTTGGAATTCGACTTGATTTGAATCGATTTATGAGATTTGAGGAAATTATAAATATTGTATTTTATAAATTATCTAAAATATATATGTATGCTATTTTAACATAAAACTATTTTTAATATAAACTATTTTAATATAAGCTATTTTATTTTATAAACTATTTTTTTATATACTATTATTAAACTGTTTAAGTGGTGGAAGTTATGATTTCAAAGTTATGATTTTCCAAAGAATTGTGATTTCAAAGTATTTTGGGTTTCGAAAGTGTTGTAACTTTGAAAATGCTATAATTTGTTTGGAAATATATTATGGTTTTGAGGTGTAAATTATTTTGAAATGACCACGGTGTTGTAATGACGTTCAGTTGTTAACAACGTATATTTCTGCATTGTAGACTGTTCCATGGATCCTTAAAGGATGGGTATCTCAAACATCCTTTGAGTTACTTGTATTTCAGTTGATATTTCACTTGAGTTGTATTTATTGATATAAGAATGTTAATCCTGACTCGAATGCTTGTGTTTTTCTTTATGCTCGGGTTAGATCGAGTGATACAACATTTGATACTCACCTTTGGAGTTTGGAGCTTCGCTTGGAGATCCAACTATCGATTCAGCTTTCATCCTTTCCAATTGATTTGTTCAGAGATTTCATCAGTCTGTATTTTATTCTGTAGTATTTTATTTCAAAACTCTGTTGCTTATATAGTAGCTTCATGAACTACTATTCATCTATTCCGCTGCATTTTTATTTTATTACCCTGTATCTGTGATTCTGTGATTGATTTTATTTACTGCATATGTTGAGTTTTGCCAAATATAAATTAACAATTTGATATTTTGAGCAATTCAAGTCCGGCATGTGCGGATGCGAATGGTTGAAAATTCTCAGTCGTTTTAGTTGGTGTCAGAGCCCTAGTTTTAAGAAAAACTTAGCATATATAGAGATTTAATTACAGAATTACTTTCGTTCATGCTTGAACCTCTTCCTATTTGATTCGGTTTCCTTTGTATTTTGGAACGCTCCCACTTGTACTGAAATCCATTCTTGTCTTCCACTATTTGTATTCTTTTGATTAAGGAATATCCCATAACTCCACTTCGAACGTCTATAAAAATCGACGATCCCGTCAATCTTTGGATGATTTGTAAAGGGGTGAAACTCCTTTACAACGAGCATTGATTGATCGAAGATTTCTGTATCCTTGGTTTAGATGCCGCTATCTCTTGCGATAGAATTTTGATTTTCCTCGAAATTCTGCATCGACCTTGTTCTTGAAGTCATGGTTGACACGGTTGTGGTTGCCCGCGATTTAAGTAAGTCTATCCGTCTTCTATTTTGCAATTTAATTATCTCATCGTTGTTCGAGCCTATCTACGAACCAGAATTCTATTTAATTAGAGTTCCTCCAATTTGAATCTCTATCTTTGTTTTGAAATCCATTCTTGAACCATCCTTTTAAAAATCATGTTTGTTTGTATTTTAGAAATTGTTTTATATACCGAAATTATTATTTTGATAAGTATGATTATATTCTATATATAAAATTGAAAATGTTTTCAATAAGGATTATATACCTTTTAAAAACTGGAATTTGAAGTTTCGAAAGGATTTGAAATTTTGAAAATTATATAAGAAATTGATTAATATAAAAATGATTTATAATTGAAGGGTTTTAAATTGGAATTTAAGAGATTGAATTCCAGTATTTTGAAATTGGTTTTAAGATTTTGAAAAAATATAATAATACGATTTGAAAGTATTTTACGAATAAGAAATGTTTCAAATGACTTCAAACGAGTTCCAATGATTTCAAAGAAATTTCAAAGAAGTTTTCAAGAAAATAGAAGTCCAGAACTCACTTGTGTCGCTGGAGAATAATTTCGGTGTTGAGTGCATGCATTATCGACATTGACTTTCAAGTTTCAGAGTGGCGGAGAGGCCAATTTAGTAGCTTTGCTATGCGAGTGATTTTGTGAAACCGATTTGATTTCAAATTCCGAAGTATGATTTGATATTCGAAAGATATATGTACATATAATTGAAACGATTTAAAGTAAGCCCGGTGCTTAGTTCTCAAGTTTCGAATTTTATTTGGTATAACCCTATCTATTGAAATTGATTTACTGATTGATTGCTGACTTCCAGACCTTGGATCGAAAATTGGATTTCTCCGACTATTTTGAATGTTCGACCACTTCCAAATCGAGACTTAATTTTCAAAGCTAAGTAATTTTAAGAGGTATAAATTATTTGATAAAGTATATAGGTTTAGTTTGTATGTTTAAAGTATGAAGTAGTATGATTTAAATAAGTTTGAAAGTGTTTTGTTAAGTAAATGAATAAGACTATTTTGAATTATACTAATATGAAATTTAATTTTGAAATGTTTTGAGTAAATTTTAGTTTTAAATGTTTTGACTTAGTAACATCTTTTATAAAACCATATATATATATATATATATATATATATATATATATATATATATGTATAGAAGAATAATTTTCAAAAGGTAAATTGGATCTTTCAAATAAAATAAAAGGTTTTAAGGGATGGTTATAAACTTGGTAATCATTTTTGAGTATAATCGATTTTGAGAAAAATATTTGGTTTCGAAAATAGATTTGGATTCTAAAACCCAGTATTTATATGATGATTTTGGAAATGAATTTGTTTGACCTAAATTATATTGATTTGGAAACTAGGATTATTTTCTAAACCTATTATTTTGGAAAACTTTGAAACTGAAGATATTAAATTTGGATGAAATAATTTGGTGCAACCGTATATGATTTTGAAACTGAGCTGATATAGAAACGAATTGAAATTGAGAACCTTATTTTACTCAATACTTGATTTGGGAGTTATCGAATTTATATAAAATTGATTTATATAAGTATGAAGTTGATTCGAAAACAATTGAATTGGAAAGGCACTCAATTTGAAAAGCAAAATATTATATAATCGAAGTCTATATAAATGTGATTTGATATACTATTGATTTTGGAAAGTATTCTATCTGAAAATGAAATCTTGTATATAATGGACTTTATATACGTATGATATTTGAAATTGATTTGAAAAAGGTACTATATGATACATATTTTAGAAGTAAAGATGTGGAAAGTGCCTTCTACTTGATATCCTCTTTCTGGCCGCATTGCGGATTCATTCTATCGATATTATTCTCTCTGATTTAGGTTTTTCGGATATGATACTCGGGTGTCCTTCGAATTCCATGGCGTAACCAATTTCCTACGAACTCGACTGCATAGCGTAATTCGCAAGCAGTGTTTTCTTAAAAGGTACGTATGTTTCCTGGGGATCCAAGAGTAACCATTTGTATCTGCGATCCATGGTCATTTTGGTAGCGTTATCCGTAAGGCAGAGATTAGGGTATGGATGTTTCCTTAGGGATCCAGACATAATCATTGTGTATCCGCGGTCTACAATTTTTTTTATCATGGTGAAATTCACATTGTAGTGATTGCTTAAAAGGTACGGATATTTCTTGGAGGACCTAGGCGTAACCATTGCGTATCTGCGATCCATGATACGATTTGATTGATTTGTTTGGATGGTATTTTCCATATCAGTTTTGAAGGTTTTTCGAGTATTTTCACTGAGTGTTGAAACAGGTCAACTAAGCACTTGGAGAATTCTAGCTTTGCGCCTGATCAATGCATGGCTAGAGTCTGCAAGAACGAGAATAAACCTGTTAAGACATCGAGTTATAAAAGTATTTTGAAAGGAAAATTTGTTTCGATATAAAGGTATTTTATTAAAAAAGTATCTTTCAACAAAGAAATTTTGTATTAACATTTGAAATTGAAATTCTTGTGGTTCTAAATTAATTATTCATGCCCAATACTATTCTATTGAATCTTACTTATCTGCTCAGCTTTATTTATTCACCTATATTCTATTTTTCCGAATCTATCTTCTTTTCCTTTTTGAATATATCCTTTTAAAATATTGTTTATTTATATACTACATGGTTTAATAGAAAATTATAAGCGTTGTAAATATTTTAGAAGGTATTAATTAAATAAATTTTTTTTAAAGGAAATGATTATTGATTTATTAATAATATTTGAAAAGTATCTTGAGATAAATTAATAAATTTATGAATTATGGATTTAACGTTTTCAAATATCTTCTTTGTAAATATAAGTAATGATGTAAATAATTTTTTCCTAATAGGTTACATATGTTTATAAAGGTGTTATTTAAACATATAAATAGTATTTATAAAGAAAGCAAGAAATTTTACAAATGAGTTTTGAAAAGTACTAAAGTATTGAAGATAATTGGTTTGCAAATGAAGTTTTCAAATGAATAATTAAAGTAAAATTTATGTAAGTTTCTTTGAATATATAATATAAAGATATTATATAGATGGAAATATTTGGATTTGCAAAGTTTATAAATGACTATTTATGGATATAATAAATGGTTTTAACCAAATTTTTGAATATTAATTAATTGAAATCGAAATTTATATAGTTTGAAATTAATTGTCTATCCTTATCTTTCAATCTATTTTTCTTTCTGGGTTGTATCTATTCTCCTACTGTCTCCCTTTTCGGGGACGAAAAGTTTTGAGTGGGGAAGAGTGTAATGACCTATAAATTTTAATAGTTTTAAAAATATATTTAACTGGAAATTTTGTCAAAATTTCTATAATTGAATTTTGAAATAAAAATTTAATATTTGGAATACGTCTATTTAAACATAGCAACTGGTAAATTTTCATCTGATAATAAGGAAGCTTATTTTTCTTGTATAATTTTATTTAAAAACAAATCAGTTAAATTTGATGATAATAAAATAATTTCCAAACTTGAATATTTTATATAAAAAATTTGTAAATCATCTTTTGAGTGAGACGTCGTATTTCGTTTCTTCAAATTTGGAATGTTATTGCTCCATTCATCTTAATTCTGGAAAATTAGCAGCATTTTCTGTACCGATTATCGACTTTTGATCGAATGATCGTACCATAGATATATGTATACCGTTTTGATCGTCTAGTTGTGCTGATTTTTACGCTATATTCAATTCTATGCTTTGGTATCAGGTACGTGAAGGAACCGTGCAACGGTTCACTGTATCGGTACGTTTTGATCCTTTTGAATTCCTATGACCATTCAAATTTCCCAATGGTTGAAAACTAACAGTCATTTGTTTTATTAATGCGTGGATTCCTGGCTTGCTTTTAACGTTCCATTCGTTTCATTATTAATTGTTGTTCCAACATTTCCCTATCTTCCTATTCATTGTTCATTTCTATATATTTTGCTTTTTAAAACTGTACCTACTTCTTCCTTATTTAAACTAATCATCACACGCAAATTCAGATCCACTTTTTCTACAAAAAAAGGGAACGAAACTACTACTCTTCCCTCTCCTATCTTGTTTACCTTCACCATTCACCTGAGGCGAGCCAGCCGACCGAACCCATCTCTTTCCTCCACTAGTATCCTAGGCCCAACCCTTCACTACTTCCCCTCTACATCGCTCGCACTCGCCCACGCCACAAACCATCTCAAAGGCACGACAACCATCATCGGTTAAGCAACAGCTGAATAATTCCTTTTGCTGCACCGTGCCTGTAACGACCTTGTATTTTCAAACATTCGCATCCACACATGCCGGAGTTGAATTGCTCAAAATATCAGTTTGCTAATTTAAATTTGGCGAAACTCAACATATACGGTAAATAAATCAAGCACAGAAGCATAGACATAGAGTAATATAATAATAACGCAGCAGAATAAATAAATAGTGGTTCATGAAGCTACTATATAAACATCAGAGTTAGAAATAAAAACAATAGAATATCTCAAATATAGTGAAGTCTCCAGCACAAATAGATGACCTCTCTGAACGAAATCAACTGGAGAAGTTGAAAGCTGAATCGATAGTTAGATCTCCAAACAAAGCTTCAAACTCCAAAGGTGAGTCTCAAATGTTGTATCACTCAGTCTGACCCGAGCATAAAGCAAACACAAAACACTCGAGTCAGGATTAACATTCTTATATCAA
This sequence comes from Allium cepa, assembly GCA_030765085.1. NCBI lineage: Eukaryota > Viridiplantae > Streptophyta > Magnoliopsida > Asparagales > Amaryllidaceae > Allium > Allium cepa. Next base: position 128,041,226 of record CM060944.1, read on the forward strand.
TAAACCCAACTTAAGTGAAAAATCAACTGAAATACAATTAACTTAAAGGATGTTTGGGATAACCATCCTCTAAGGATCCGTGGAACTATTTACAATGTAGAAAATATATACTATAACACCGTGATTATTTCGATAAATTTATACTCCAAAACCAAAGTGGCATTTCCATTGAATATATATATATATACACACACACTCAATTTCACAAATGGACTCCAATCAATTCGAGTTCCAAATTTACATTTAATTTAATTTAGATTTATCTATTTTAATTCAATTCAATTTCTAAATAACAAATTAAAATTTTATCGATTTTAAATATAGATCTGAATCACAAATAAACCATTTAAATTCCAGCATTTCAATGCTTAAATATTCAACATTTTCAAAGTTAAATTTAACGATTTCAAATAGACCTCGATTTAACTCATTATTATTTAGTCTAGAAATATTCACTTAATAAATCCAACATCATTTTTAACTAGCCTTAAATAACATTTTTACTAAATATTTCTTTAATTTCATATAAACGAGAAATCTTCATTTAATTATTTAAATCAAGACCAAGTTATAAATCATATCTTAAATCTTATATTCAATATGTTCCAAATTGGTTAAATAAATTCTTTATTGAATACCATTTTCAACAAAATTCGAATTATCTTCACAACTTTAACTATTTCCAATTTTTATCAAAATCTATTTTGAAATCTAGATTTAAATTCTCAGACATATTGTATGTATTAAATCAACCTTAGTTAAATTAAGTGTTATTATCAAATCTATATACGTCATTACCATATATATATATATATATATATATATAATAATTTAAGAATCAACATTATTAAAACCAAGTATTTCTTTCCAAAAATATAGAAATTATTTTCAAAACATTTACATATGGACCAATGGTGTCTGTATATAATTTCCTATCCTATGGTTAAGTGATACCGATATTTATCATTTCAATCCATAATTTAAATATATACGAGCAGATATCATTTCCAACCGCAATCCCAAATTCAATTCAAATGAAAATTGTTTGTGTTTATCATTTCAACCCATAATGATTTTCTCCTATTTTAAAGTCCGTTCGGGTATGTATCATTTCAACCCATAGTGAATTCTATACTAACAGGGAACTTGCAGAGTGATAACAGATATATGAAATAATAATAACAGGCATATATCATCAATAACAATATAATATAATAAACGGATATGGTGTCATATCCCACAGGTGAACAATTACAGATAATAGCATACATAACAATTTAAATAACTACAGCAGCATATTTCAATTTTCATTTCAATTGAAGTCGAATTTAAAAATATAAGAACGTCAAACGTGAGTGATTATTCACCTTTCGAGGCTAGATAGATTTGACAAAGAAATGAGCTATGAATTCCAAGGCAGCGCTAGATTGTCACGAATTCAACGAACAAACTGATAAATAGGAGTTGACGAAATCAAGTTAGAACTAGACCGATGAAGATCAGTTATCTAAGTGAATTGATATAGATATAACATATAAAATAAGACAAACATATCTTCATAATAGAATTTAAAACAAATAATTATATATATTATAACAATATATAATATCATACTGTAACAATATATAATTCAGCCTATATATATATATATATATATATATATATATATATATATATATATAACTAACACAATAATATATATATAAGAAAAGGTATATAATTTTTATATTGAAACATAGAAACATATGCACAGAACCTCAATATATATACACACTACCGCATAATCAAACTGACATACACAACATATATATATATATATATATATATATATATATATATATATAAACTACTATGTGTACAAACCAATGCTATTTCAAACAGTACTTTCAAAACATATAATATATAGACTTTGATAACCGTAACATCTATATATTTTTATATACACAACAGCTAAATATATTATTACTTAGTTTAAACACGGCTTTAAATATCATATATATATATATGTATGTATGTGTATATATATATATATGTATATATCCATATAAGTGTAAACCATATATATAACAACTTATAAAACAATATATATATATATAGGACTTACCTTAAAATTTTCCAGGCAAATAGATATAACCCAGAACTATATTATACTTATATATTATAAAATACTACTGACGGCCTTACCTTACCCACACATATGCATATATTAGATGTAAATGACCGACATATATATGAACTTTATGTATAAAACTAACATATATAATTTGGTGACAGTAATATAAATTTATATTTGAACTTTTATACAAAAGAGCATACCCCAAATTTAATATATATATATATATATATTATAATGTAATACATTAAAACTTTATATATTTATATAAAACGAATCTACAATATATACACACACTAATCTGTCTAGCTTATACGTATAACATTTTAAATACAATTTATATAAACTAATAGCCAGAACCCAACATCAGACCTTCAATCATAACATACTATATATATAAAAGCAAACCAAACAATATATATTATTATATTCATTTGAATATATATATATATATATATATATAAACCTGACATACTTTATATGTGTGCTTTATAACATAATATATAGCTTTTATATCCAACAAATATATAGTACTAGAGCAGTTGTAAACATATATAACATAGCACTATTTATATAACTCATTAGTAAACATAAATTACAGACCTAACCTATATATATATATACACATATTATTTGAAATAAAATATAAACTAACACCTCTGCTAAACATGTAAAATGAACTAATATATATGTATATGTGTGTGTGTATATACCAGCAAAATAAACATTTATATTTTTTTTTTACAACAACATATATAAAACGAACTGTTAGATGTGTGTGTGTGTGTGTCTATATATATCTATATAAATGCTTAACTATCAACAAGCTGTTACAATTACATACAGAACAAACTAACCTATATGAGAAGAAAAGATGACTTGGTTAAAGATCAAGGTTGTTGGGAAAGAGTTGCGTGGATGGTCAGGCGTCGGTAGGGTTCTCTGGGCGAAGGGCTTGGGCTGGTCCGCTGCACACGGTGGTGGACTGGGTGCTGTCTCGGTGGTTGCTCAGAGGTGAGGCGGGCTTTTAGGATCAAGGAGAGGATGGCATACGGGGAGATTGGTGCTATGGCTTGGCCATGGTCGAGTGGCATGCATGCGGTGCTTTTGGAGGGTGGGCAAATGGAGCGGGCACTGGATCTACGGGCTTGGTGACGGGTTCTAGGCAGAAGGGTTTCTTTTTTTTAAAGGAGCAGGGAAAGAAGAAGAGAGGAAGAGGAGAGGGGGAGGGTCTGTAGAGAGGAAAACAAAATAGAAAGGAGGAAGGGGATTACCTGTTTAATATATATTGTTTTCATTTGAATAGTAAGAGGGAAGAGAACAACATAAGGAACCAGGGAAATGAAAGGACAACCTATAATATCTTGGAATTTCCAGAAGTTTAAAATGTGATAATCTCTTAAATTTAATTATTTGAAATTGATAAATTGTTATTTTCAACGATAATTAACCAAGTAATAAAAATATAATGTTTTAATTATGGTTATAAATTGGTTTTGAATTAAGGATATTTATTTTGTTTGTGTAAATAAATTCTAAATAGATTTATTGTGTTCATAATTAATAAGTGTGTTTAAATACATTTATTTCTGTGTATTTTGAATTGATTTTTAAATAGATAAATTTATTTGTAAATAATAATAAGCTTATTTAAAAATAGATGTTTATATTTATTTAAATTGATTTTTAGATTTGATTTTTAAATTTGACTTTAATTGAAATATAAATTTGAATATAAATTAGAATTCAAGGAATACATACATCTTAAAATAAGATAATTATATAGTTTGGTTTTAAATTATATAGATAATGTTTTTAATTAAAAATAAGCTTTGTTTTATATTTTTATAGAAATTTATCTTGGAAATTTGGATTTGTATTTATTAAATAAGAATAAATACAAGGCTTGTGAAATAACATTTTAAAATAAGTTTGCAATGTTGTATATAATTTTATTTAAATTTTATTTGGTTTCATTTCTTTTTAAAGATTGTATTTTATATAAATTCGCAAACATTTGCAAATGTATAAATGTATTTGTTTGTTAGATATTTAATTAGAAAAGCATTTATAAAATTTAGAAAACATATTAGGAATTAGGAAATTAATTTAAAAAGGCTTTTAAATTCTTTTAGGATTAAAATAAACTCAATTTGACATGTGTTTAGTTTTAAAACACTTTGTCAACAAGTGTTAAACATGAATGCAAATTTAAAGACAAGTGTCCAATTATTTTTTTCTAATTTTCTTTTAATTTAATAAATCTGAAAATTTCTTATATAAACACTTTATTTGTTCATTTTTCTTTTTCTTTAAAATTTTATATTCATGCCTAGAAGAAAACTAGAAATATCCATGCCAATCGTTTACTCATTCCAAACCAGAAATCTTCAAAACAATTCTGCAAATTTTGTTTTCATGAAAAACATTTTCCCAAACCTACATCAATTCCTCAATTCAAAACAAATGCTCAAATCAAAAACCTGAACTTATCAAACTGCATGTCTGCAGTTTATTTTCAAAACAAAAATCATTGCTCAAATCAAAACTGCATATCTGTAGTTGTTTTCAAATCAAAATCACAGCCTGTTTTCAAAATTTCAAGCATTTGCAAACTTTCATATGCATGCAAGTATAAATCTGGTTCAAGAGCACTTCTGTTTCAAAAGAAGCTTCATCATCAATTCAAAGCATTTTTGCAAGTACTCCAGATTTTAGAGCTTCAAGTTCAAAATCTTTTGCAAACTTCCAGTTCGAGTTTATCATCAAACCCCTGCATTTCTTAGTAAAGGTGAGTAAACATTTTTACTTTAAAATTAAAGCAGTAATTATCTGATTGCATATAAGTTTGTGATGATGTTAATTATATATATAAGTTTTTATCTGTATAGACAAATCTGCAAATTGTGTTGTAAGGCCTTAAATCTGTGCATGTTGGTTTTATTTTTATTTTTTTCGTCTCTGTACTTTACTGTAGCATCTGAGAAAAATTAAATCTTCAAGCTATTATATTTAAACAATTATTAAGTCTTAGAATTTAAACAAGATAAATTAGTTTAAGTATTAATTAAGAACTAAAGATGAATAGAGTTTTTGGTATTTGAAGTTTTCTGGTAAACCAACAAAACAGTGATACTTAATCACCAATGTTTGAAATCAAATATTGAAATTTGATGAAATAACTATATAATCTGAATTGTCATTGGAAATTATGAATTTTGAAAAGAAATTCACAATTTTTAAAACTGCATTAAGTGGATAATTGGGTATTTACTGGAAATTGGGTTTTGGACTAAAACTGATGATCTATGCATCTGGAATGCTTGAGATTCTTGATGGAGCTAGGGGTTGGATTAGAGAGTAAAGTAAAAATGGTTGAAGTATTTGTAAATCTCTGCGAAGATTGGAATTGCTCGGATTTGATTTTTAATCTAGTTTTAGTTCTTGCTGTAAATTGGTCTACTACACCTTCTTCTCTGCATCGAGTTGGATGAAATTCTGGGTGAAGGAGGCGCGGTAGGTCAGCAACAGATGGCCGGAGTTATAGGGGTTAACGTTGATCAGTGGCGTGGGTTATGGGGAAAGTTCTGATGATGGTTTGGGTTCAGTTCACCTTGAGGAGCTCGATTTTGAATCGAGGCAAAGAAATGGGTTCTGTTGATCATAGAAGCTTGTAGAGTGGTAGGGTGATGTGGCGGTGGGTTCGATGTTGGTCGGAATGGTTCTGGCACCGGTGCAGGTTGCACGGAGACTGGTTGGTATTTGCAGTTTGTATTTTGTTTTGGGTTGCTTGATGTTCTCGAAGGGAGACTCGGGATATTAGGGAGATGGCTCAGGGTAATACTCGTGTGGATTCTGGGGTTTTTGGCTTGTGAGTTTAAACTGTTATGTTAACAGTTTTTAGTTTTAAATTGAAACAGTTTTTAAAACTTTAAAGTCAGATTGTTTTTTAAAAAAAAGAAGAAAGAAGATGTACTTTGTTTTCTTGGACTCATGTACGTATGGATTGAACTCAAATGGAATGTTCAACCAGGCTTTTAATTTAAAATAAATAAAGTTTTAAACTTTAAATAATTTAAGCTAAGTTAAATTTTTGTTTTTAAATTGATTTGTTTTTATAATTGAATTTGTATGAATAGTTTAAATGTTTTAAGTTAATGTTATTTTAAAATTTACTTTGGAAATATAAAAAGGAAATTTATAAATGTTTTTATTTATTAACAATTAAGGGTTTAAGTAATTTTTGAACTTGAAACTAATGTTTGTTAACTAAAATTAAAGATAGGTAATTAATGATTTCTTTATATTTTAATTTAATTAATGAATTAAGTTAAGTAAAGATTTCAAGGTTAAATAAAGATAATATTTTATCTTAAATAATAATAAAATGTTAATGAATAATAATTAACTAGTTAATTAACAAATTTAAGTTTAATTAATTAATTATTATTTTAAAGGAGTTAATTAAGTAATTAATTAATTATAATTATTAATTTAATTAACTAATAATTATAAGGATTTAATTAATGACTAATGATTAATTAAATTATAATTACTTATTAATTTAGTAATTAAGGGTTAATTAAAATAGTAATTAATTAATACTTAATAAAGGTTTTATTGAGTAATTAAGTTTTTAATTGAGTTTTTCTTAATTAATAATTAAGAATTATTAATCTATAATACAAGTAAATTAAGAATTAATTAACTATTATTAAAGGTTAATTAAATTGTAATTAAGGATTAATTAATTATAATTATGGGTTAATTAATTTGTAACTAAGGTTGTTAATTAATAATTAAGTTTTATTAATTAATGATTAAGAGATAATTAATTGGTTAATTAAGTTTAATTAATTAATTATAAAATTAATTAGTGATTAATTACTTTGTACTTAAGGATTGATGAATAATTAAGGTTTATTAATTAATAGTTGAACATAATTAATCTGTTAATTGAAGATTAATTTGGTTAAAGAGTAATTAAGGAATGAGTTACTCGACTTTGGTTTATGAGGTAAATGTGATTAGGTAAGTTAATTAATTAAAGAATAGTTACTTGATAAATGATTAAGTATGTTTACTTAATAAGTTTGATAAGGCTAATTACTTAAGATAAGTGATTGATAAATAAATTACAGAGGGTAATTGGGATAAGTGAAATTATTGATTTGGAAGTAATTTTTAAATGGATAAATTACTTGTTAAAGTAATTAAGAGTTTATTACTTGGTGTAATAAATCAAAGAATTTATAAAAGTAATTAAAAAGTAATTAAGAAGTAATTAAGAATAATTAATTACTGTTTATATTTATTAAAGTTGATTAATTGAAAATGATTAATTAAGCATGGTTAATTTATGTAATTAATTAAGAAATAATGTAATTAATTATAGTTAATTAAATTATGGAAGCAATTAATTAATGTTCATTAATTGATATAATTAATGAGAATAATTAAGGATTAATTACTTGACTAAGAGTTAGTTAATCAAGGTTGAATTATTAGGAAGATGATTAATTAATTGGTTTAATTAATGGATAAGTAAGCAAGATTTATTGTGATGAAGGTAATTAATTTAAATTAATTTTAAATTAATTAAGAGATGAAGTAATTAATTTAATTCACTTTAAATTGATTAGAGATTAGAGATAGTTAATATAATTTATTTAAATTAATTATGTTGTAAATCATTGCTTATGTTTGAATGGGTGACATTGATTGTCTTGAATGTATGTAATCTCAAAAATGAGATAAGTAATGTTGTGTGGTATGAATGCTTGGTTGCATTGTGATGGTAATATAGATTATCTATTGTGATAATGATGTGGATTACCTATTTTTGTTATGGATCATCTGTTGATTTGATAATGCAGTTATCAATTGTGACTTGTGAATTATCTATTCTGTGTGTATATAGATAGTTGAATTGAATTGTTTAACCTTTAAAACAACTTGGACTTAAAAGACACGCTTTGGATTTCGATGAGACCGGGATCGGGTTTCCATATTTGGATATCCGAAAACCACATCGATCCAAATTAACGATGGGTCGTAAATCTCTTGTGAAGAGTGAAGACTCGAGGTGTAAGGATTATACGTCAGTATAACTCTGTGGGTGATTCCGTAATGAGTTGACGGAATTGTACTTATAGGTTCGAGATGGTGGTCGAGAGTGCAAGGGTTATTGTCGTTAACTATGATAGTGATTCCAAAATGAGTGTAACGAGATAATGACTTCGGTTTTGTTCGAACCCGGAATGAACTTGTATGGATTGAATGCTTTAAAAACATCATCAGGTGGACGATGAGCATTCTAAGTGATGTGTTCACTAAAGGTAATCGTAGCCTCAAGCCTCATCAACCCAGAATGGCTAAAACAGGGGAGGTGCAACAAGGCTTCGTAGGTAGCCCCCACTTGAGAGTAAGATTTACCCCTGTCTAGAGGTCCCTTTTATTTCGGCTGTATAGGCGGTTGAATAGCTACATCCCCCGGGGTTGTCTTATTCGGAACTGTTCAGTAAGGAATGGATTCGGCTTTGTGTTGCAGGGGAGTTAGGGTGGCTCCTCGGTACGGTGATCTAGGCCACGTACTGTGACGGGCGGTACGCCAGTTGCCCTGTAATTGTATGGAATCCAAAATCCAATAAGTGCCAACGGTTTTGATTGTGTTACCCACTTTTGTGGCTAGTAGCTGGAATATTATAATGTAACAATTTCGGTTATTTCATATTTATTTGAAAACCCAAGACCTATTATAATATCACCGGATTTCCTATCAAATGTTTTGGTTATCGTAAGGTAAAAACTTTTCCATGTTTATGTGTGGGAAGTCTTACGTGATACCTTTTCTTTCAAAAGATTTTTAAAGTTAATCAACTTTAACCGTTTACTCACACCAGACCCATGTCTGGCCCGGAGTTTATTCTGTTTTTCTTAAACTCTTGGGTACTCAAATTTTTACAAGTAGCCAGGGGAATTCAGGTCAGCTTTGACGAATTCTGGAGGAGCAATGGAGCAGGAGGCTACTGCGTATAGATATAGAGTATTCCGCTGTGTGTTCTCTGAGTCGTTTGTCTTGAGTTGTATTGAGTTGTATAACTAGACAGGTGTTTTATAACTGTCTAGTATGTGTTGTTTTAGCTGTGTATCTCTGATGTATATGATACTATGTATGTATTATGTGATTAATATAATTTATTCGTTCCGCTGTTTAGATTCTGATGTTGTTTCTTTCTTCTTCTCTGTCTTTTCTCTTTTCTATCCCTTTCTTTCTTAAAAATGATGCAATTTTCTTTGGTAAGAAAGTCGGGTCGTCACATTTGGTATCAGAGCATTAGGTTGAGTGAATACCTAGGCTCTGTGGTGGTGTCTTTCTTGAGAGAGCGTACTTGTAATTTATATATATATATATATATATATATATATATATATATATTTCCACCTATTTGTTGGGTTACCTGCTCAGGTTTTCCAACATAAGATTATAAAGGTAGATGAGGTAGTGGTGTGTGTAACACGACTACCATTGGTTGGAGTTTGAATGTTTGATGTTGGAAGTGTATTTGTCGAGACTGTAGACCTAATACCGTCTCGAGTAATCTTTGTAGTTTGGTGTAAGGATTTCATTGATCTCTGAAGGAAACCTGTTAAGGGTCGGAGTTCATCTTTGAAGTGTAAGTTTGATTGCGCTCGTGTGAGCGGATTTTTGAGATTTGGATCTGTCAGTTAGGCAAAAGTAAGTGATGGTATCTTGGCAACCTCAGGAAGTAGTAGCTGCGTGGTGAGATGCAGTGACTATGGATGTCTCCGAAGATGTTTTCTCTCAGAGCAAGTTTAAGGAAGCGTGTATGCTTCGGAGTTGTAGCCGAGTTCAGCAGGATGTTTGTGTTTAGTTGGAGGTTCGAGTTTCTCAAAGAACTCTGCATAAGAAGTCTTTAGCATCTGTGCTAGCAGTGCAGCTCGGGAGTGTTCTGTGTTTCAGCAGGAAGATCTTTTTGGCGTAGCATTTCCTGGAGGTGAAATTCAGAAGCAGCAGTAAGGACCTGTTTCTTCGATGGATTAGTTGGTCAAGGGTAAACTGTTCTGATTAGTGGAGAGAGAACGGTATCTTGGATATTGGATTGGTTGATCGCAAAAGTGGCTCGCGATGGTTTGGTGATTATCTTAGATAGTCTTTTTCTTAGATTTGTGGCGTTTTTAGAAGATGTAGAAGTTATGGAGTTGCTGAAGATTTTTTCGGATATATCTTCAAGAAAGTTAAATATTTGCCCGCATTGGAGATTGATTTCTGAACCGACTTGATATCAGAAGTGATTCCGGTGATTCAGCTGGGTAGAAGGTTGTCTCCTAGGTTGGTTGTTTGGTGAAGCAGCTCTGTATTTCTTGGATTTTCTGATGAACCTTATTTCCGAGATGTGATGTTTAGTTTGTGTCTGTGTTCATTCTACGGCATTTACATCTGCTCTAGATCAGAGTTGTGGAGCGGAAGCAAGGTGAATGTTGTTCTTGAGTAGAAGCAACTAGAAGTTGCAGTATTTTGGATTAGAGAGTTTCTACTGAATTTATTTTTTCAGAATCTGAGGCTAGTTGGCGAGTGATTCTGTTCTGTCTTTTCCGGATGGGAGAAGTTGTTTTCTTCTATTAATAGTGAAGTTTGGTTTTGATTTTTGGATTGACCTTATGAGGATCAGTTTGTGAGTTGATCCAGTTTGGTTGTAGAAGCATCAGCAAAGGATGAGCTCATCGGGAAGGATCTGTAGGCAGCCCGAATCATCCGGGAAGTTATTGAGGTTAAGTAACGGAAGAATTTGGAATTCAAAGTTGGGGACTTCGATATTGTTGAGATTTTCTCTGGTTAAGGGAGCAATAATTTTTGGTGATCTTCGAGGTATATTGGATTCTTCTGAGTTTTTATGAGGATCGGTGCTTTGGTTTGAAGAGTTGAATTGCCAGTTTGGAAGACTGTCTCTGAGGGAGTACGTGTTTTGATCATCACTGGTTTTGAGACCAGTAGTTCTGTGAAGGTTTTAGTAGTTGATCAGTCTTGTCTGTGGTCTGGTATCTTGTGCAGATTATAGATCTAGCCGAGTAAGACTTAGTAGCTTAGCAATATAGTTAGTGTGGATTTAGTAGAGCGAGAATTCCTGTGTTTATACCTGGGAAACTCGAGATAATTTTAAGAAATTTATCCGGATCTGTGTCCGGATAGCTAGTGTAGTTTATTTGATTGAATTAGTTGTTCGGATGAAATTGTTTGTTTGATTGATAGTGTATGGCTGTTATGAATGTTTGAAATGGTTGAAATAAAATAAAATTGTGGATTATCTTTGTTTTAAATTTCGAGGACGAAATTCTTTTAAGGGGTGAGGATTGTAATATCACGGAATTTCCAAAAGTTTAAAATGTGATAATCTCTTAAATTTAATTATTTGAAATTGGTAAATTGTTATTTTCAAAGATAATAAACCAAGTAATAAAAATATAATGTCTTAATTATGGTTATAAATTGGTTTTAAATTAAGGATATTTATTTTGTTTGTGTAAATAAATTCTAAATAGATTTATTGTGTTCATAATTAATAAGTGTGTTTAAATACATTTATTTCTGTGTATTTTGAATTAATTTTTAAAATAGGATAAATTTAGTTGTAAATAATAATAAGCTTATTTAAAAATAGATGTTTAGATTTATTAAATTGATTTTTAAATTTGAATTTAATTTGAAATATAAATTTGAATATAAATTAGAATTCAAGGAATACATACATCTTAAAATAAGATAATTATATAGTTTGGTTTTAAATTATACAGATAATGTTTTTAATTAAAAATAAGTTTTGTTTTATATTTTTATAGAAATTTGGATTTGTATTTATTTAATAAGAATAAATAAAAGGCTTTTGAAATAACATTTTAAAATAAGTTTGCAATGTTGTACATAATTTTATTTAAATTTTATTTGGTTTCATTTCTTTTCAAAGATTGTATTTTATATAAATTAGCAAACATTTGTAAATGTATAAATGTATTTGTTTGTTAGATTTTTAATTAGAAAAGCATTTATAAAATTTAGAAAACATATTAGTAATTAGGAAATTAATTTAAAAAGTCTTTTAAATTCTTTTAGGATTAAAATAAACTCAATTTGACATGTGTTTTGTTTTAAAACACTTTGTCAACAAGTGTTAAACATGAATGCAAATTTAAAGACAAGTGTCCAATTATTATTTTTCTAATTTTCTTTTAATTTAATAAATCTGAAAATTTCTTATATAAACACCATATTTCTTCATTTTTCTTTTTCATTAAAATTTTGTATTCATGCCTAGAAGAAAACTAGAAATATCCATGCCAATCTTTTACTCATTCCAAACCAGAAATCTTCAAAACAATTCTGCAAATTTTGTTTTCATGAAAAACATTTTCCCAAACTTGCATCAATTCCTCAATTCAAAAAAAATGCTCAAATCAAAAACCTGAACTTCCTCCAAATCAAACTGCATGTCTGAAGTTTATTTTCAAAACAAAAATCATTGCTCAAATCAGAACTGCATATCTGCAGTTGTTTTCAAATCAAAATCACAGCCTGTTTTCAAAATTTCAAGCATTTGCAAACATTCATATGCATGCAAGTATGAATCTGGTTCAAGAGCACTTCTGTTTAAAAAGAAGCTTCATCATTAATTCAAAGCATTTTTGCAAGTACTCCATATTTTAAAGCTTCAAGTTCAAAATCTTTGGCAAACTTCCAGTTCCAGTTTATCATCAAACCCCTGCATTTCTTAATAAAGGTGAGTAAACATTTTTACTTTAAAATTAAAGTAGTAATTATCTGATTTCATATAAGTTTGTGTTGATGTTAATTATATATATATAAGTTTATATCTGTGTAGACAAATCTGCAAATTGTGTTGTAAGGCCTTAAATCTGTGCATGTTGGTTTTATTTTTATTTTTTTCCTCTCTGTACTTTACTGTAGGATCTGAGAAAAATTAAATCTTCAAGCTATTATATTTAAACAATTGTTAAGTCTTATAATTTAAACAACATAAATTAGTTTAAGTATTAATTAAGAACTAAAGATGAACATAGTTTTTGCTATTTGAAGTTTTCTGGTAAACCAACAAAACAGTGATACTTAATCACCAATGTATGAAATCTAATATTGAAATTTGATGAAATAACTATATAATCTGAATTGTCATTGGAAATTATGAATTTTGAAAAGAAATTCACAATTTTTAAAACTGTATTAAGTGGGTAATTGAGTATTCACTGGAAATTGGGTTTTGGACTAAAATAGATGATCCTTGCGTCTGGAATGCTTAAGATTCTTGATGGAGCTAGGGGTTGGATTAGAGAGTAAAGTAAAAATGGTTGAAGTATTTGTAAATCTCTACGAAGATTGGAATTGCTCGGATTTGATTTTTAACCTAGTTTTAGTTCTTGCTGTAAATTGGTCTACTGCACCTTCTTCTCTGCATCGAGTTGGATGAAATTTTGGGTGAAGGAGGTGCGGTGGGTCAGCAACAGATGGCCGGAGTTGTAGGGGTTAACGTTGGTCAGTGGCGTGGGTTCTGGGGAAAGTTCCGATGATGGTTTGGGTTCAGTTCACCTTGAGGAGCTCGATTTTGAATCGAGGCAAAGAAATGGGTTCTGTTGATCATAGAAGCTTGTAGAGTGGTAGGGTGATGTGGCGGTGGGTTCGACGTTGGTCGGAATGGTTCCGGCACCGGTGCAGGTTGCATGGAGACTGGTTGGTGTCTGCAGTTTGTATTTTGTTTTGGGTTGCTTGATTTTCTCGAAGGGAGACTCGGGATATTATGGAGGTGGCTCGAGGTAATACTCGTGTGGGTTCTGGGGTTTTTGGCTTGTGAGTTTAAACTATTATGTTAACAGTTTTTAGTTTTAAATTGAAACGGTTTTCAAAACTTTAAAGTCAGATTGTTTTTTAAAAAGAAGAAGAAAGAAGATGTACTTTGTTTTCTTGGACTCATGTACGTATGGATTGAACTCAAATGGAATGTTCAACCAGGCTTTTAATTTAAAATAAATAAAGTTTTAAACTTTAAATAATTTAAGCTAAGTTAAATTTTGGTTTTTAAATTGATTTGTTTTTATAATTGAATTTGTTTGAATAGTTTAAATGTTTTAAGTTAATGTTATTTTAAAACTTACTTTGGAAATATAAAAAGGAAATTTATAAATGTTTTTATTTATTAACAATTAAGGGTTTAAGTAATTTTTAAACTTGAAACTAATGTTTGTTAATTAAAATTAGAGATAGGTAATTAATGATTTCTTTATATTTTAATTTAATTAATGAATTAAGTTAAGTAAAGATTTCAAGGTTAAATAAAGATAATATTTTATCTTAAATAATAATAAAGTGTTAATGAATAATAATTAATTAGTTAATTAACAAATTTAAGTTTAATTAATTAATTATTATTTTAAAGGAGTTAATTAAGTAATTAATTAATTATAATTATTAATTTAACTAACTAATAATTATGAGGATTTAATTAATGACTAATGATTAATTAAATTGTAATTACTTATTAATTTAGTAATTAACGGTTAATTAAAATAGTAATTAATTAATACTTAATAAAGGTTTTATTGAGTAATTAAGTTTTTAATTGAGTTTTTCTTAATTAATAATTAAGAATTATTAATCTATAATACAAGTAAATTAAGAATTAATTAACTGTTATTAAAGGTTAATTAAATTGTAATTAAGGATTAATTAATTATAATTATGGTTAATTAATTTGTAACTAAGGTTGTTAATTAATAATTAAGTTTTATTAATTAATGATTAAGAGATAATTAATTGGTTAATTAAGTTTAATTAATTAATTATAAAATTAATTAGTGATTAATTACTTTGTACTTAAGGATTGATTAATAATTAAGGTTTATTGATTAATAGTTGAAGATAATTAATCTATTAATTGAAGATTAATTTGGTTAAAGAGTAATTAAGGAATGAGTTACTCGACTTTGGTTTATGAGGTAAATGTGACTAAGTAAGTTAATTAATTAAAGAATAGTTACTTGATAAATGATTAAGTATGTTTACTTAATAAGTTTGATAAAGCTAATTACTTAAGATAAGTAATTGATAAATAAATTACAGAGGGCAATTGGGATAAGTGAAATTACTGATTTGGAAGTAATTTTTAAATGGATAAATTACTTGTTAAAGTAATTAAGAGTTTATTACTTGGTGTAATAAATCAAAGAATTTATATAAGTAATTAAGAATAATTAATTACTGTTTATATTTATTAAAGTTGATTAATTGAAAATGATTAATTAAGTATGATTAATTTATGTAATTAATTAAGAAATAATGTAATTAATTATAGTTAATTAAATTATGGAAGCAATTAATTAAGGTTCATTAATTGATATAATTAATGAGACTAATTAAGGATTAATTACTTGACTAAGAGTAAATTAATCAAGGTTGATTTATTAGGAAGATGATTAATTAATTGGTTTAATTAATGGATAAGTAAGCAAGATTTATTGTGATGAAGGTAATTAATTTAAATTAATTTTAAATTAATTAAGAGATGAAGTAATTAATTCACTTTAAATTAATTAGAGATTAGAGATAGTTAATATAATTTATTTAAATTAATTATGTTGTAAATCATTGCTTATGTTTGAATGGGTGACATTGATTGTCTTGAATGGATGTAATCTCAAAAATGAGACAAGTAATGTTGTGTGGTATGAATGCTTGGTTGCATTGTGATGGTAATATAGATAATCTATTGTGATAATGATGTGGATTACCTATTTTTGTTATGGATCATCTGTTGATTTGATAATGCAGTTATCAATTGTGACTTGTGTATTATCTATTGTGTGTGTTTATAGAAAGTTGAATTGAATTGTTTAACCTTTAAAACAACTTGGACTTAAAAGACACGCTTTGGATTTCGATGAGACCGGGATCGGGTTTCCATATTTCGATATCCGAAAACCACATCGATCCAAATTAATGATAGGTCGTAAATCTCTTGTGAAGAGTGAAGACTCGAGGTTTAAGGACTATACGTCAGTATAACTCTGTGGGTGATTCCGTAATGAGTTGACGGAATAGTACTTATAGGTTCGAGATGATGGTTCAGAGTGCAAGGGTTATTGCCTTTAACTTTGAGGGTGATTCCAAAATGAGTGCAACGAGATAATGCCTTCGGTTTCGTTCGAACCCGGAATGAACTTGTATGGATTGAATGCTTTCAGAACATCGTCATGTGGACGATGAGCATTCTAAGTGATGTGTTCACTAAACCCGGAATGGCTAAAACAGGGGAGGTGCAGCAAGGCTTCGTGAGTAGCCCCCACTTGAGAGTAATATTTACCCCTGTCTAGAGGTCCCTTTTATTTCGGCTGTGTGGGCGGTTGAATAGCTACATCCGCCAGGGTTGTCTTATTCGGAACTGTTCAGTAAGGAATGGGTCCGTCTTTGTGTTGCAGGGGAGTTAGGGTGGCTCCTCAGTACTGTGATCTAGGCCACGTACTGTGACGGGAGGTACCCCAGTAGCCCTCCCATTGTGTGGAATCCAAAATCCAACAAGTGCCAACGGTTTTGATTGTATTACCCACTTTTGTGGCTAGTAGCTGGAATATTATAATGTAACAATTTCGGTTATTTCATATTTATTTGAAAACCCTAGACCTATTATAATATCACCGGATTTCCTATCAAATGTTTTGGTTAGCGTAAGGTAAAAACTTTTCCATGTTTATGTGTGGGAAGTCTTACGTGCTACCTTTTCTTTCAAAAGATTTTTAAAGTTAAGCAACTTTAACGGTTTACTCACACCAGACCCATGTCTGACCCGGAGTTTATTCTGTTTTTCTTAAACTCTTGGGTACTCAAATTTTTACAAGTAGCCAGGGGAATTCAGGTCATCTTTGACGAATTCTAGAGGAGCAATGGAGCAGGAGGCTTCTGCGTATAGATATAGAGTATTCCGTTGTGTGTTCTCTTAGTCGTTTGTCTTTGAGTTGTATTGAGTTGTATAACTAGACAGGTGTTTTATAACTGTCTAGTACGTGTTGTTTTAGCTGTGTATCTCTGATGTATATGATACTATGTAATGTATTATGTGATTAATACAATTTATTCGTTCCGCTGTTTAGATACTAATGTTGTTTCTTTCTTCTTCTCTGTCTTTTCTCTTTTCCATCCCTTTCTTTCTTAAAAATGATGCAATTTTCTTTGGTAAGAAAGTCGGGTCGTCACATTTGGTATCAGAGCATTAGGTTGAGTGAATACCTAGGCTCTGTAGTGGTGTCTTTCTTGAGAGAGCCTACTTGTAATTTTTACATATAACTATATATATATATATATATCCACCTATTTGTTGGGTTACCTGCTCAGGTTTTCCAACATAAGATTATAAAGGTAGATGAGGTAGTGGTGTGTGTAACACGACTACCATTGGTTGGAGTTTGAATGTTTGAGGTTGGAAGTGTATTTGTCCAGACCGTAGACCTAATATTGTGACGCCCCACCTCTATACCCACGCTAGCCAAGAACACTCCGGAGTAGTGCTGTCAACTAGCACGGAGAATAAGGCTGTTGAGGAGCGACCATCCATGTAATTGCTTATCACACGGTGGCTATAAATAATCTTCGAAAACAAACATAGAAATAATCATATCACAAATCAGTCACAGATATCCATATCATAAAGGCGGAAGAAGATATGAATATATAACTAACACATGAAAGTGTACATCAGAGTAGTGGTCAGTAAGATCCACGATAATATAAAAGAATAGCAACACGTGCTATACAAAAGAATACAACTATGAGTCTATATCTCAAGTGTATACAACAAAAACTTCTAATCTAAACAGTTAGCCAAAAGTCAGAGTGATGAATCCCTGGGAAGAAGTCAAGCAGAAGCACCTGTAACATCTCGGTCTGACCCGAGTATTATTTAAGAAAATAATAAACGGGTCAGTCTAGCTATAAATATCAGATGACATGATATAACATAAAAGATATGGTATAAACATAAACATCCATAATGACATACCACTATAAGTATGTAAATAATGATCAACAGAAGATCAATCAATAAGAGATAATCAATATCACAAGAATCTTCTCAAAGATTCGGAATGGGCATCATACCCCAAACTTGTACTCATAACAAGTCAATGACATAAATTCTAGAAATCAATGCATGAAGTCCAGAAATCATAGAAAAGAGAAAGAGGCCTGTCACATGACGGTCCGAAGACCAAGGGGAGCTACCCCACATGTGTGAATGGAATCACACAGATTAAGGTCCAGAGTAACCAAAAAGCAAAAAGGTATGTGTGAGTGGAATCACACAAGTGGTGTCTAGTCTAACCTCGCAACAAGAGACATCGCACAGTTGCTAGTCTAAATCATCAGAATGATCGTCATGATCAACGAGAAGTGTCAATTACACTAAGCTAGTAAATATAGAAGTTTAGCTTCGTGTCCCATAACCACTTGCTTTACTTAAATATTTACGAACAAACTGTAAATCTTCACTAATAAAATTGTCACAAGAGGTTCAATCGAACAAGTCCAAGAATTAACTGACGAAGTGAACGCAAGCGTTTCATACCACTTGTTTTACTAAGTCGTTTAATTAGATTTCTCATCCGAGTGAGGTAAAGGTTTGTATATACTAATAGATTGGAAAACGGTTTAAGAAAAGAGCTTTGTTATTAAAAATAGAGTTGAAATTGTTTGTTAAAAGAGTTTTGATATTTACTACTAGTATTGAAACCTTTATATTATAAAGTGACAAAACACAGAAGCAATTGTAGAAACAATCAGTCACAAAAATCGCATACGGAGATGTGAATAAAATCCAAGGAAATCAGCTCAATGTTTTTCAGATAAGATCCCCTACGGAGGGGGGGTCCGGGGGGGGGGGGGGGTGGCAACCCCCCAAGGTGGGGGTGCGGGGGCAACGCCACCGCTTACGGGGTTCGACCTAGTGAAGACAAAAAGGGGGTCTAACGACCTAAGAGGGATAGGGTCGAGCGACCTAACGGTTGCGACCTAGGGGTCTAAGGGGTCAAGCGACTTAGTGGTTGCGACCTAGAGGTGTTCGCGACCTAACGGTGAGTCACGACCCAACATGGCCGACTTAACAGAGGTCGCGACCTAACAGGATAACTCGTGACCGACTTAAGAGTTGCGTGACTGAAGGGTTCCACGACTTAAGGGTTGCACGACTTAAGGGTTAGGCCAGGAGCGACCTAACGAGATAAGGTCCAACGACCTACGAGTTAAGGGTCCAACGACCTATCGGGATAACTCGTAACCGACTTAAGGGTTGCGTGACTGAAGGGCTGCACGACTTAAGGGTTAACTCGTAAACGACTCACGACCTATGGATGAACGAATTAACTCCGAACGAGCTAAAAATGGCCAGAACGACCTAGGGTTAACTCGTGAACGACTCACGACCTATGGACGAACGACTTAACTCCGAACGAGCTAAAAATGGCCAGGACGACCTAGGGTTAACTCGTGAACGACTCACGACCTATGGACGAACGACTTAACTCCGAACGACCTAAAAATGGCCAGAACGACCTAAGTGCAGAAAATTCAATAAAACGCTAAAAATTGAAGTTTTTCGCCAATCCAATCCAAACCAAATGCTAACATGCATGCAAAAATGATAGGGAATCATTCCCAACAGTCCAATATAGTTATAGGCTAGAATTGTGAGATAAAAATCTCACCTTTGCACCAAATATCAATGAAAATGAAGTTTTAAGCAAGCAAGAATCAATCCTTCTTCTATCTAAGCACAAGAAGCTTGAATCCAATGTCTTCTTCTTGAATTTGGAGTAGAAAGATGGATTGCAATTGAATTTGAGTTTTAGAATTTTAATTTCCCATTCCCTCCACCATGAATGCCAAAGCTTGATTAGTTAGGAAATTTATGAAGAGTGAGGAGAAGAGGGTTGGAACTTGGGCTTAATAGGCTAAACTAACCCAAAGTCCAAAGCGGTAAAAGTTAGTGAAATTTCACTAACTCCAAACCTATCGATGTTTATACTTAAAAAAGTTGGAAACGTCATTTCGAACTCAATGGAAGTAGTCTCGAGTCCTAATTCGACCGTTTGCAAAAAGTAGCTTTTCGGACCAAAATCCGATTAACGAGTTAATATTTAAATAAAATATTTAAATACAAACCGATAAATATGCGGGTTGTTACAAATACCGTCTCGAGTAATCTTTGTAGTTTGGTGTACGGATTTCACTGATCTCTGAAGGAAACCTGTTAAGGGTCGGTGTTCATCTTTGAAGTGTAAGTTTGATTGCGCTCGTGTGAGCGGATTTTTGAGATTTGGATCTGTCGGTTAGGCAGAAGTAAGTGATGGTATCTTGGCAACCTCAGGAAGTAGTAGCTGCATGGTGAGATGCAGTGACTATGGATGTCTCCGAAGATGTTTTCTCTCAGAGCAAGTTTAAGGAAGTGTGTCTGCTTTGGAGTTGTAGCTGAGTTCAGCAGGATGTTTGTGTTTAGTTGGAGGTTCGAGTTTCTCAAAGAACTCTAGATAAGAAGTCTTTGGCATCTGTGCTAGAAGTGCAGCTCGGGAGTGTTCTGTGTTTCAGCAGGAAGATCTTTTTGGCTTAGCATTTCCTGGAGGTGGAATTCAGAAGCAGCAGTAAGGACCTGTTTCTTCGATGGATTAGTTGGTCAAGGATAAACTGTTCTGATTAGTGGAGAGAGAACAGTATCTTGGATATTGGATTGGTTGATCGCAAAAGTGGCTTGCGATGGTTTGGTGATTATCTCATATAGTCTTTTTCTTGGATTTGTGGCATTTCTAGAAGATGTAGAAGTTATGGAATTGCTGAAGATTTTTCCGGATATATCTTCAAGAAAGTTAAATATTTGCCCGCATTGGAGATTGAGTTCTGAACCGACTTGATATCAGAAGTGATACCGGTGATTCAGCTGGGTAGAAGGTTGTCTCCTAGGTTGGTTGTTTGGTGAAGCAGCTCTGTATTTCTTGGAATTTCTGATGAACCTTATTTCCGAGATGTGATGTTTAGTTTGTGTCTGTGTTCATTCTCCGGCATTTTCATCTGGTCTAGATCAGAGTTGTGCAGTGGAAGCAAGGTGGTTGTTGTTCTTGAGTAGAAGCAACTAGAAGTTGTAGTATTTTGGATTAGAGAGTTTCTACTGAATTTATTTTTTCAGAATCTGAGGCAAGTTGGCGAGTGATTCTGTTCTGTCTTTTCCGAATGGGAGAAGTTGTTTTCTTCTATTAATAGTGAAGTTTGGTTTTGATTTTTGGATTGATCTTATGAGGATCAGTTTGTGAGTTGATCCAGTTTGGTTGTAGAAGCATCAGCAAAGGATGAGCTGATCAGGAAGGATCTGTAGGCAGCCCGAATCATCTGGGAAGTTATTGAGGTTAAGTAACAGAAGAATTTGGAATTCAAAGTTGGAGACTTCGATATTGTTGAGATTTTCTCTGGTTAAGGGAGCAATAAGTTTTGGTGAGCTCCCAGGTATATTGGATTCTTTTGAATTTTTGTGAGGATCAGTGCTTTGGTTTGAAGAGTTGAATTGCTAGTTTGGAAGACTAGAATTCAAAATATTTCACTTGTCTCTGAGGGAGTACGTGTTTTGATCATCACTGGTTTTGAGACCAGCAGTTCTGTGAAGGTTTTAGTAGTTGATCAGTCTTGTATGTGGTCTGGTATCTTGTGCAAATTATAGATCTAGCTGAGTAAGACTTAGTAGCTTAGCAATATAGTTAGTTTGGATTTAGTAGAGCGAGTATTCCTGTGTTTGTACCCGGAAAACTCAAGATAATTTTAAGAAATTTATCCGGATCTGCGTCCGGATAGCTAGTGTAGTTTATTTGATTGAATTGGTTGTTTGGATGAAATTGTTTGTTTGATTGATAGTGTATGGCTGTTATGAATGTTTGAATTGGTTGAAATAAAATAAAATTGTGGATTATCTTTGTTTTAAATTTTGAGGACGAAATTATTTTAAGGGGGAGGATTGTAATATCCCGGAATTTCCAGAAGTTTAAAATGTGATAATCTCTTAAATTTAATTATTTAAAATTGATAAATTGTTATTTTCAAAGATAATTAACCAAGTAATAAAAATATAATGTCTTAATTATGGTAATAAATTGGTTTTAAATTAAGGATATTTATTTTGTTTGTTTAAATAAATTCTAAATAGATTTATTGTGTTCATAATTAATAAGTGTGTTTAAATACATTTATTTCTGTGTATTTTGAATTGATTTTTAAAATAGGATAAATTTATTTGTAAATAATAATAATTTTATTTAAAAATAGATGTTTATATTTATGTAAATTGATTTTTAGATTTGATTTTTAAATTTGACTTTAATTTGAAATATAAATTTGAATATAAATCAGAATTCGAGGAATACATACATCTTAAAATAAGATAATTATATAGTTTGGTTTTAAATTGTATAGATAATGTTTTTAATTAAAAATAAGTTTTGTTTTATATTTTTATAGAAATTTATCTTGGAAATTTGGATTTGTATTTATTTAATAAGAATAAATACAAGGCTTTTGAAATAACATTTTAAAATAAGTTTGCAATGTTGCATATAATTTTATTTAAATTTTATTTGGTTTCATTTCTTTTTAAAGATTGTATTTTGTATAAATTAGCAAACATTTGTAAATGTATAAATGTATTTGTTTGTTAGATAT
Organism: Allium cepa; assembly: GCA_030765085.1. Taxonomy (NCBI): domain Eukaryota; kingdom Viridiplantae; phylum Streptophyta; class Magnoliopsida; order Asparagales; family Amaryllidaceae; genus Allium; species Allium cepa. The sequence goes on from CM060944.1 coordinate 128,064,100, forward strand.
TTAATTAGAAAAGCATTTGTAAATTTAGAAAACATATTAGTAATTAGGAAATTAATTTAAAAAGGCTTTTAAATTCTTTAGGATTAAAATAAACTCAATTTGACATGTGTTTAGTTTTAAAACACTTTGTCAACATGTGTTAAACATGAACGCAAATTTAAAGACAGGTGTCCTATTATTTTTTTCTAATTTTCTTTTAGTTTAATAATTCTGAAAATTTCTTATATAAACACCTTATTTCTTCATTTTTCTTTTTCTTTAAAATTTTGTATTCATGCCTAGAAGAAAACTAGAAATATTCATGCTAATCTTTTACTCATTCCAAACCAGACTTCAAAACAATTCTGCAAAAAAAATTTCATGAAAAACATTTTCCCAAACTTGCATCAATTCCTCAATTCAAAACAAATGCTCAAATCAAAAACCTGAACTTCCTCCAAATCAAACTGCATGTCTACAGTTTATTTTCAAAACAAAAATCATTGCTCAAATCAAAACTGCATATCTACAGCTGTTTTCAAATCAAAATCATAGCCTATTTTCAAAATTTCAATCATTTGCAAACATTCATATGCATGCAAGTATGAATCTGGTTCAAGAGCACTTCTGTTTCAGAAGAAGCTTCATCATCAATTCAAAGCATTTTTGCAAGTACTCCATATTTTAAAGCTTCAAGTTCAAAATCTTTTGCAAACTTCCAGTTCCAGCTTATCATCAAACCCTTGCATTTCTTAATAAAGGTGAGTAAACTTTTTTACTTTAAAATTAAAGTAGTAATTATCTGATTGCATATAAGTTTGTGTTGACGTTAATTATATATATATAAGTTTATATCTGTGTAGACAAATCTGCAAATTGTGTTGTAAGGCCTTAAATCTGTGCATGTTGGTTTTATTTTTATTTTTTCTTCTCTGTACTTTACCGTAGGATCTGAGACAAATTAAATCTTCAAACTATTATACTTAAACAATTGTTAAGTCTTAGAATTTAAACAAGATAAATTAGTTTAAGTATTAATTAAGAACTAAAGATGAACATAGTTTTTGGTATTTGAAGTTTTCTGGTAAACCAACAAAACAGTGATACTTAATCACCAATGTGTGGAATCAAATATTGAAATTTGATGAAATAATTATATAATCTGAATTGTCATTGGAAATTATGAATTTTGAAAAGAATTTCACAATTTTAAAAACTGTATTAAGTGGGTAATTTGGTACTTAGTGGAAATTGGTTTTGGACTAAAACTGATGATCCTTGCATCTAGAATGCTTAAGATTCTTGATGGAGCTAGGGGTTGGATTAGAGAGTAAAGTAAAAATGGTTGAAGTATTTGTAAATCTCTGCGAAGATTGGAATTGCTCGGATTTGTTTTTTAACCTAGTTTTAGTTCTTGCTGTAAATTGGCCTACTGCACCTTCTTCTCTGCATCGAGTTGGATGAAATTCTGGGTGAAGGAGGCGCGGTGGGTCAGCAACAGATGGCCGGAGTTGTAGGGGTTAACGTTGATCAGTGGCGTGGGTTCTGGGAAAGTTCTGATGATGGTTTGGGTTCGTTTCACCTTGAGGAGCTCGATTTTGAATCAAGGCAAAGAAATGGGTTCTGTTGATCATAGAAGCTTGTAGAGTGGTCGGGTGATGTGGCGGTGGGTTCGACGTTGGTCGGAATGGTTCCGGCACCGGTGCAGGTTGCATGGAGACTGGTTGGTGTCTGCAGTTTGTATTTTGTTTTGGGTTGCTTGATTTTCTCGAAGGGAGACTCGGGATATTAGGGAGATGGCTCGGGGTAATACTCGTATGGGTTCTGTGGTTTTTGGCTTGTGAGTTTAAACTACTATGTTAACAGTTTTTAGTTTTAAATTGAAACAGTTTTTGAAAGTTTAAAGTCAGATTTTTTTTTTTTTGAAAAAGAAGATGTTCTTTGTTTTCTTGAAGTCATGTACATATAGGTTGAACTCAAATGGAATGTTCAACCAGGCTTTTAATTTAAAATAAATAAAGTTTTAAACTTTAAATAATTTAAGCTAAGTTAAATTCTTGTTTTTAAATTGATTTGAATTTATAATTGAATTTGTATGAATAGTTTAAATGTTTTAAGTTAATGTTATTTTCAAACTTACTTTGGAAATATAAAAAGGAAAGTTATAAATGTTTTTATTTATTAACAATTAAGGGTTTAAGTAATTTTGAACTTGAAACTAATGTTTGTTAATTAAAATTAAAGATAGGTAATTAATGATTTCTTTATATTTTTTTAATTTAATTAATGAATTAAGTTAAGTAAAGATTTCAAGGTTAAATAAAGATAATATTTTATCTTAAATAATAATAAAGGTTTACTGAATAATAATTAATTAGTTAATTAAGAATTTTAAGTTTAATTAATTAATTATTATTTTAAAGGAGTTAATTAAGTAATTAATTAATTATAATTATTAATTTAATTAACTAATAATTTTGAGGATTTAATTAATGACTAATGTTTAATTAAATTGTAATTACTTATTAATTTAGTAATTAAGGGTTAATTAAAATAGTAATTAATTAATACTTAATAAAGGTTTTATTGAGTAATTAAGTTTTTAATTGAGTTTTTCTTAATTAATAATTAAGAATTATTAATCTATAATACAAGTAAATTAAGAATTAATTAACTATTATTAAAGGTTAATTAAATTGTAATTAAGGATTAACTAATTATAATTATGGGTTAATTAATTTGTAACTAAGGTTGTTAATTAATAATTAAGTTTTATTAATTAATGATCAAGAGATAATTAATTGGTTAATTAAGTTTAATTAATTAATTATAAAAGTAATTAGTGATTAATTACTTTGTATTTAAGGATTGATTAATAATTAAGGTTTATTAATTAATAGTTGAAGATAATTAATCTGTTAAATGAAGATTAATTTGGTTAAAGAGTAATTAAGGAATGAGTTACTCGACTTTGGTTTATGAGGTAAATGTGATTAAGTAAGTTAATTAATTAATTAATTAATTAAAGAATAGTTACTTGATAAATGATTAAGTGTGTTTACTTAAGAAGTTTGATAAGGCTAATTACTTAAGATAAGTAATTGATAAATAAATTACAGAGGGTAATTGGGATAAGTGAAATTACTGATTTGGAAGTAATTTTTAAATGGATAAATTACTTGTTAAAGTAATTAAGAGTTTATTACTTGGTGTAATAAATCAAAGAATTTATAAAAGTAATTAAAAAGTAATTAAGAAGTAATTAAGAATAATTAATTACTGTTTATATTTATTAAAGTTGATTAATTGAAAATGATTAATTAAGCGTGATTAATTTATGTAATTAATTAAGAAATAATGTAATTAATTATAGTTAATTAAATTATGGAAGAAATTAATTAAGGTTCATTAATTGATATAATTAATGAGAATAATTAAGGATTAATTACTTGATTAAGAGTTAATTAATCAAGGTTGATTTATTAGGAAGATGATTAATTAATTGGTTTAATTAATGGATAAGTAAGCAAGATTTATTGTGATGAAGGTAATTAATTTAAATTAATTAAGAGATGAAGTAATTAATTTAATTCACTTTAAATTAATTAGAGATTAGAGATAGTTAATATAATTTATTTAAATTAATTATGTTGTAAATCATTGCTTATGTTTGAATGGGTGACATTGATTGTCTTGAATGGATGTAATCTCAGAAATGAGATAAGTAATGTTGTGTGGTATGAATGCTTGGTTGCATTGTGATGGTAATATAGATTATCTATTGTGATAATGATGTGGATTACCTATTTTTGTTATGAATCATCTGTTGATTTGATAATGCAGTTATCAATTGTGACTTGTGAATTATCTATTCTGTGTGTATATAGATAGTTGAATTGAATTGTTTAACCTTTAAAACAACTTGGACTTAAAAGACACGCTTTGGATTTCGATGAGACCGGGATCGGGTTTCCAGATTTGGATATCCGAAAACCACATCGATCCAAATTAACGATAGGTCGTAAATCTCTTGTGAAGAGTGAAGAGTCGAGGTGTAAGGACTATACGTCAGTATAACTCTGTGGGTGATTCCGTAATGAGTTGATGGAATAGTACTTATAGGTTCGAGATGGTGGTCCAGAGTGCAAGGGTTATTGTCGTTAACTTTGAGGGTGATTCCAAAATGAGTGTAACGAGATAATGCCTTCGGTTTCGTTCGAACCCGGAACGAACTTGTATGGATTGAATGCTTTCAGAACATCGTCAGGTGGACGATGAGCATTCTAAGTGATGTGTTCATTAAAGGTAATCGTAGCCTCAAGCCTCATCAACCGGGAATGGCTAAAACAGGGGAGGTGCAGCAAGGCTTCGTGGGTAGCCCCCACTTGAGAGTAAGATTTACCCCTGTCTAGAGGTCCCTTTTATTTCGGCTGTGTGGGCGGTTGGATAGCTACATCCACCGGGGTTGTCTTATTAGGAACTGTTCAGTAAGGAATGGGTCCGGCTTTGTGTTGCAGGGGAGTTAGGGTGGCTCCTCGGTACGGTAATCTAGGCCACGTACTGTGACGGGCGGTACCCCAGTAGCCCTGCCATTGTATGGAATCCAAAATCCAATAAGAGCCAACGGTTTTGATTGTATTACCCACTTTTGTGGCTAGTAGCTGGAATTTAATAATGTAACAATTTCGGTTATTTCATATTTATTTGAAAACCCTAGACCTATTATAATATCACCGGATTTCCTATCAAATGTTTTGGTTATCGTAAGGTAAAAACTTTTCCATGTTTATGGGTGGGAAGTCTTACGTGATACCTTTTCTTTCAAAAGATTTTAAAGTTAAGCAACTTTAAGCGTTTACTCACACCAGACCCATGTCTGACCCGGAGTTTATTTTGTTTTTCTTAAACTCTTGGGTACTCAAATTTTTACAAGTAGCCAGGGGAATTCAGGTCAGCTTTGACGAATTCTGGAGGAGCAATGGAGTAGGAGGCTTCTGCGTATAGATATAGAGTATTCCGCTGTGTGTTCTCTGAGTCGTTTGTCTTTGAGTTGTATTGAGTTGTATAACTAGACAGGTGTTTTATAACTGTCTAGTATGTATTGTTTTAGTTATGTATCTCTGATGTATATGATACCATGTAATGTATTATGTGATTAATATAATTTATTCGTTCCGCTGTTTAGATTCTGATGTTGTTTCTTTCTTCTTCTCTGTCTTTTCTCTTTTCTATCCCTTTCTTTCTTAAAAATGATGCGATTTTCTTTGGTAAGAAAGTCGGGTCGTCACACAACCGGTGTACGTTGTAACCAGAAATACATAGTTTGCAATGGAAATAAAAGGTCATGAAAGTCGTGCACGTGAAATCAGGTAATTATTAAAAGCAAAACGTCTATTTGTTCCACCTTTTGGAAAGATTTGAATGGACAAAGATATCGAAAGTTTGAAATTACATAACCGATATGGTTTATCTGTTCTATGGTCTACGTCGTGTAATGGACACCGAAATACAGAAATAAATATACCATAGAGACCTGCATGACGAGACGATCAAAATGGTGTACAGATATCAGTGGTACGATTGAATTTTAAAAATTCAAATTTCCGCTAGCGGAAAATGCAGCAAAACCGTTGAAAAATAAGATCGACATAGCTATAGAAGTCCGAATTTTGAAAAACGAAAGATGGCACCTCACTCAAAAGAGGATTTAGAATTTTTTTGTGTAAAATATTCAAATTTGGAAAATATTTTATTATCAACAATTAATAACTGACTTGAATTTAATAGAATTACACAATAAAATAATTTTTCATAAAATTAAATGAAAATTTACCATATGCTATATTTAAATATATGTATTCCAAATATAATTTTTTTATTTTCAAATTTCATTATTTGAAATTTCTCCAAAATTCAATTAAATACGTTAATAAAATAAATAAAAATAAATAAAGTTTTACGGGTCGTTACACTCTCCCCCACTCAAAACTTTTCATCCCCGAAAAGGAAGGAGGTAGGAGAATATAAACAAACAGAAAAGAATGTAGATTTGGAAAATAAACTTAAATAATTTGTTTAAAACCATATAAATTTCAATTTAAATTAATTAATATTCAATAAAATTGGTTAAACCTAATCTATTAAATCCATTCACTTATTTATATAGAAAGATCAATTACTTACATAAGACTAATAAATTTTCTCTATTAAACCAGATAGTATATAAATAATTAATATTTTAAAAGGATATATTCAAAAAGGAAAAGAAGGTAGATTCCGAAAGACAGAATATAGGCGAATAAAAAAAGCTAAGCAGATAAGGTAGATTCAAAAGAATAGAATCGGGCACGAACGATTAACTCAAACCATAAGAATTTCAATTTTCAAATATTGATACAAAATTTCTTTGTTGGAAATACCTTTATAATGAAATACCTTTATATCGAAACAAATTTTCCTTTTGAAAATACTTTTATAAATCGACGTTTCAGCAAGTTTATCCTCGTTCTTACAGACTCTGGCCATGCGTTGATCTGGCGCAAAGCTAGAATTCTCCGGGTACTTAGTATACTTGTTTCAACACCCAGTGAAAATATTGGAAAACAGATATAGAAAGTACAATCCAAACAAAACAACCAAACCAAAACATTGTCTAACTATGGATCGTAGATACATAATGGTTACGCCTGGATCCCCCAGGAAACATCCGTATCCGTAAGCTATCTCAGCCCTGCGAATTACGCTATGATGACTAGTAGACCGCAGATACACAATGGTTACGCCTGTTTCCACCAGGAAACTTCCATACCTGTAAGCTATCTCTGTCTGCAGATTTCGCTACTAAAAACGACCTGCATAGATTGCAGATACACAATGGTTACGCCCAGATACCCCAGGAAACATTCGTACCCTCAAGCCATCTCAGGTAAGCGAATTACACTATGTAGTCGCACTCGTAAGACCATAGAGATCGCCATGGAATTCGATGGACACTCGAGTATCATATCCAAAAAACCCAAATCAGAGAGAATAATATCGATAGAATGAATCCACAATGTGGCCACAAAGCAGATATCAAGGAGAAGGCACTTTCCATATCTTTACTTCGAAAATATGTATCATATAGTACCTTTTAAATCACTTTTAATTATCGTACTTATACAAAGTCCATCATATATAAGATTTTTTTTCGAATCGAATACTTTCCTAAATCAGTATGACACTTGTATAGACTTCCATTATGTAAGAATTCTCTTTCCAAATTGAGTACCTTTCCAAAACGACATTTTTCAAATCAACTTCATACTTATACAAATCAATTTTATATAAGTTCAGTAACTTCCAAATCAAGTATTTAATAAAACAAGATTCTTAATTTCAATTCCCTTCAATAATGTTTCAGTTTCAAAATGATATATGATTTTGCCAAATCATTTCTTCCAAATTACATATATTCAGTTTCAAAGTTTCTCAAAACAATAAGTTTAGAAAATAATCCTGGTTTCCAAATTGACAAAATTTAGGTCAAACAAATTCATTTCCAAAACTATCAAATAAACACCGGGTTTTGCTATCCAATCTATTTTCAAAACCAAGTATTTTCCTCAAAATCAATTATTCCCAAAATTATTTTCAAGTTTAATCCCTTTAGAACCTTTAAACTATTTATTTCCATACATGGAAGATCCAATTTACCTTTTGAAAATTACGTAGCTTAAAAAAAATTAAACCTTGATTTGGAAGTGTTCGAACATTCAAAATAGTTGGAGAAACCAAATTTTCCAATCCAATAGTTGGAAATCAGCAACAAATTAGTAAATCAATTTCAATAGATAAGGTTATACCCAAAGCAAATCTGAAACTCGAGGACTGAATATCGGTTTACTTTAAATCATTTCAAATATATATACACAAATATCTTTCGAATATCAAACCATACTTCGAAATCTGAAATCAAAATTTGTTTCACAAAATCACTCGCATAGCAAAGCTACAAAAGTGGCCTCTCCCCCACTCTGAAACTCGAAAATCAATGTCGATGATCCGTGCACTCATCACCGAAATTATTTTTCAGCGACGCAAGTGAGTTCTAGACTTCTATTTTCTTGAAACTTCTTTGAAATCTCTTAGAAATCATTGGAATTCATTTGAACACATTCGCAACATTTCTTATTCGAAAAATACTTTAAATCGTATTATTGTTATATATTTTCCAATTTCAAAACACCAGGGTTCAATTCCTCGAAATTCAAATTCAAAACCCTTCAACTATACATCATTTTAGATAAATCAAATTTCTTGTAAGATTTTCATAATTCTAAATCCTTCGAGATTTCAAATTCTAGTTTTTAAAAGGTATATAATCCTTTTAAAAACATTTTCACTTTTATATATAGAATATAATCATACTTATCAAAAATAATTTCGATATATAAACAATTCAAAATACAAACAAACCGGATTTTCCAAGGAATATGCTAGAATGGATTTCCTAAACAAAGATAGGCTCGATCGAAGGTGAGAAAAATCAAATTTCAAAATAAGAGATGGATAGACTCACATAAATCGCGGGCGACCTTAACCGGTCAACTATGACTTTAAAAACAAGATCGCTGCGGAATTCCAAGGCAAATCGACATTCGATCGCCAGAAATAGAATTTGGCATAACAAAATATACCAGCATATGAACCGAGGGATATATGAATCCCCGATGAATTAATGCCAATTGTAAAGGAGTTTCACCCCTTTACAATTCATTCAAAGATTGGAGGAATCACCAATTCTTATAGAGATCATTCGAAGTGGAGTATGGGATACTCCAGAATCAAGACACACGAATAGGGAGAGAAGGATAATGGATTTGGAACCGCAGAGAACGTTCCAAAGTCCAAAGGAAAACCAAATCAAAGAGGAAGAAATTCAAGCTCGAACGAAAGTGATTCTGCAAATAAATTTACTATATATGCTAAGTTTGCCTACAGCCAAAGCTCCGATATTAAGTGTAACGACCCGATATTTTCAACCATTCGCATCCACACTTGCCGGACTTGAATTGCTCAAAATATAAGATTGTTAATTTAAATTTGGCGAAACTCAGCATATACAATAAATAAATCAAGCATAGAATCACAGACATAGAGTAATATAATAATAATGCAGCAGAATAAATAAATAGTAGTTCATGAAGCTACTACAACAGAATATCTCAAATATAGTGAAGTCTCTAGCACAAATAGATGACCTCTGTAAACCAAATCAGCTGGAGAAGTTGAAAGCTGAATCGATAGTTGGATCTCCAAACAAAGCTTCAAACTCCAAAGGTGAGTCTCAAATGCTATATCACTCAGTCTGACCCGAGCATAAAGAAAACACAAAACACTCGAGTCAGGATTAACATTCTTATATCAATAAACCCAACTTAAGTGAAATATCAACTGAAATACAATTAACTTAAAGGATGTTTGGGATAACCATCCTCTAAGATCCGTGGAACTATTTACAATGCAAAAAATATACACTATAACACCGTGGTCATTTCAATAAATTTATACTCCAAAACCAAAGTGTCATTTCCATTGAATATATATAAATTTCCTCAATTTCACAAATGGATTCCAATCAATTCGAGTTCCAAATTCACATTTAATTCAATTATGATTTATCTATTTTAATTCAATTCAATTTCTAAATAACAAATTAAAATTTTATCGATTTTAAATACAGATCTGAATCACAAATAAACCATTTAAATTCCAGCATTTCAAAGCTTAAATATTCAATATTTTCAAAGTTAAATTTAACGCTTTCAAATAGATCTCGATTAATTCATTATTATTTAGTCTAGAAATATTCACTTAATAAATCCAACATCATTTTTAACTAGCCTTAAATTACATTTTTACTAAATATTTCCTTAATTTCATTAAACGAGAAATCTTCATTTAATTATTTAAATCAAGACCAAGTTATAAATCATATCTTAAATCTTAATTTCAATATGTTCCAAATTGGTTAAATAAAATTCTTTATTGAATACATTTTCAACAAAATTCGAATTATCTTCCCAACTTTAACTATTTCCAATTTTTACCAAAATCTATTTTGAAATCTAGATTTAAATTCTTAGACATATTGTATGCATTAAATCAACCTTAGTTAAATTAAGTGTTTTTATCAAATTTATATATGTCATTACCATATGTATATATAATAATTTAAGAATAAACATTATTAAAACCAAGTATATCTTTCCAAAACTATAGAAATTATTTTCAGAACATTTATATACGGACCAACGGTGTCTGTATATAATTTCCTATCCTATGCTCAAGTGATACGTATATTTATCATCTCAATCCATAATTTAAATATATATGGGTAGATATCATTTCAACCCGCAATCCCAAATTCAATTCAAATGAAAATTGCTTGGGTTTATCATTTCAACCCATAATAATTTTCTCCTATTTTAAAGTCCGTTCGGGTATGTATCATTTCAACCCATAGTGAATTCTATACTAACAGGAAACTTGCTGAGTGATAACAGATATGAAATAATAATAACAGGTGTATATCATCAATAACAATATAATATAACAATAGGATATGGTGTCATATCCCACAGGTGAACAATTACAAATAATAGCATACATAACAATTTAAATAACTACAGCAGCATATTTCAATTGTCATTTCAATTGAAATCAAATTAAATATAAGAACGTCAATCGTGAGTTAGTACCTTTCGAGGCTAGATAGATTTGACAAAGAAATGAGCTACGAATTCCAAGGCAACGCTAGTTTGGCCCGAATTCAATGGACAAACTGATAAATAGGAGTTGACGAAATCAAGTTAGAACTAGACCGATGAAGGTCGGTTATCTAAGTGAATTGATATAGATATAACATATACAATAAGACAAACATATCTTCATAATAGATTTTAAAATAACTAATTATATATATTATAACAATATATTACATCATACTGTAACAATATATAATTCAGCCTATATATATATAATTAACATACTGTTATCAATATACAGTAATATATATAAGAAAACTTATATAATTTTTATATTGAAACATAGAAACATATACACAGAACCTCAATATGTATATACACACTACCACATAATCAAACTAACATACACAACATATATATCTATGTGTGTGTGTGTGTATATATATATATATAAACTACTATTTGCACAAACCAATGCCATTTCAAACTGTACTTTCAAAACATATAATATGCAGACTTTGATAACCGTAATATCTATATATTTTTATATATACAACAGTTAAATAAATTATTACTTAGTTTAAACACGGCTTTAAATATCATATATATATATATATATGTATGTATGTATGTATATATATGTATATATGTACATATCCATCTAAGTGTAGACCATATGTATAACAACAACTTATAAAACAATATATATACGACTTACCGTAAAATTTTCCAGGCAAATAGATATAACCCAGAACTAGATTATACTTATATATTATAAAATACTACCGACGGCCTTACCTTACTCACACATATGCATAGATTAGATGTAAATGACAGACATACATATAAACTTTATGTATAAAACTAACATATATAATTTGGCGACAGTAATATAAATATATATATGCACTTTTATACAAAAGAGCAAACCCCAAATTTAATATATACATATATATATTATAATATAATACATTGAACTATATATATTTATATAAAACGAATCTACAATATATATACACACTAATCTATCTAGCTTATACGTATAACATTTTAAATACAACTTATATAAACTAATAGGCAGAACCCAACTTCAGACCTTCAAACATAACATACTATATATATAAAAAAGCAAACCAAACAATATATATTATTATATTCATTCGAAAATATGTGTAAACTTGACATACTTTATATATGTACTTTATAACATAACATATAGCTTTTATATCCAACAAATATATAGTACTAGAGCAGTTGAAACATATATAACATAGTACTATGTATATAACTCATTAGTAAACGTAAATTACAGACCTAACCTATATATATATTATATATCAAATAAAATTTAAACTAACACCTCTGCTAAACATATAAAATAAACTAATATATATACCGGTAAAATAAACATTTATATTTTTTTTTACAACTAAATGTATAAAACGAACTGTTAGATGTGTGTGTGTGTATAAATACTTAACTATAAACAAGCTGTTACAATTACATACAGAACAAACTATCCTATATGAGAAGAAAAGATGACTAGGTTAAAGATCAAGGTTGCTGGGAAAGAGTTGCATGGATGGTCAGGCGTTGGTAGGGTTCTCTGGGCGGAGGGCTTAGGGTGGTCGGCTGCACACGGTGGTGGACTGGGTGCTGTCTTGGTAGTTGCTCAGAGGTGAGGCGGGTTGTTAGGATCAGGGAGAGGATGGCATACGGGGAGATTGGTGCTTTGGCTAGGCCGTGGTCGAGTGGCGTTGCGGGCGGTGCTTTCGGAGGGTGTGCAAATGGAGCGGTCACTTGATCTTCGGGCTTGGTGATGGATTCCAGGCAGATGGTTTTTTTTTTTTTTTTTTTTAAGAACAGGGGAAGAAGAAGAGAGGAAGAGGAGAGGGGGAGGGTCTATAGAGTGGAAAACAAAGTAGAAAGGAGGAAGGGGATTAGCTGTTTAATATATATTGTTTTCATTCGAACAGTAAGAGGGCAGAGAACAACACAAGGAACCAGGGAAATGAAAGGACAACTGGTGTGCGTTGTAACCAGAAAAACATATTTTGCAATGGAAATAAAAGGTCACGAAAGTCGTGTCCGTGAAATCAGGTAATTATTGAAAGCAAAATGGCTATTTATTCCGCTCGTTGGAAAGATTCGAATGAACAAAGAAATCGAAAGGTTGAAATTAGATAACTGATATGGTTTATCTATTCTATGGTCTACGTCGTGTAACAGACACCAAAATACAGAAATAAATATACCGTAGAGATCCGCATGACGAGACGATCAAAATGGTGTATAGATATCAGCGGTACAATTGAATTTTAAAAATTTGAATTTTCGCTAGCGGAAAATGCAGCAAACACGTAGAAAAATAAGATCGACGGAGCTATAGAATTCCGAATTTTGAAAACCGAAAGACGATGCCTCACTCGGAAGAGGATTTAAAATTTTTCTATATAAAAATATTCAGATTTGAAAAATATTTTATTATCAATAATTAATAATTGACTTGAATTTAATAGAATTACACAATAAAATAAACTTTCATAAAATCAGATGAAAATTTACCATCTGCTATATTCAAATATACGTATTCCAAATATAATTTTTTATTTTCAAATTTCATTACTTAAAATTTCTCTAAAATTCAATTAAATACGTTAATAAAATAAATAAAAATAAATAAAGTTTTACGGGTCATTACAGTGCCCCCACTTCGCAACCTCCTACACGTGTAGCTTTCCACTCAGCACCCGCAAACCCTCACCAAGAACCACCTTCCGTCTTCAACTTCAGGCACAACCGAACCCATGCCCTTCCTCCCCTCGCTTATCTTCACCCAAACCCGTAAGTTGCTATCTTTATATATATAGTTTGGTTATATATATATAATATATATTTTTATACATATTTTATACAAGCTGATGTTTTCTTTTGTTTATTTGATTTTGAAAATTGTAATAATATATTAACGTTTTAGCTGTTGTTTTCACCTACCTATAACACTTTGTTTTTTTAGCTTGCTGAAATTCTTGTTTCATCTATATATTATTGTATTCTATTATCTGATATATATTTCAAATTTTCATAGGTTATATTAAAATGTGTATAGGCGGTTTTAGATATAAAATATAAGTGGTTTCAAGTCTTCACACATATATGTTTTAAATTTAATATTGTTTTTATAATAAACATTTGAGTTTAAATTATAACATGTAAGTCAGGTTATATTGATTCTACATAATACTTTATATAATATATCCTATGATGTAAATTTATATAAGAACATACAAAATCTTAAAGTATATATAATGTATATATTATCTACTTGTACATGTAACAGTATGTTGTAGTTTAAGTAATATTTGTCAACTATACTTAAATTCATATAGGTCTGTATAATATATTTGGTGGTATGGACAGTACATTAGTAGTGTCAATGTCTAGTAATAGGATAACAGCTATAATATGTTTAAAGGTATGTAACTATATACTAGATTTATATAAAATCTGTTACTTTTATATATATGAATTTATTCAAGTCTACATCATTTTGTTAGTCATGTATAGATTTAAATAGGTCATACTTCATCTGGGTAGTTGTATATATGTTTATATATATATATATATATTAAATTGTATGATAGAATATATAAGTTTCATACATCTGTTTACTGAGTCATGTAATAGGATAGTTGTTATATGAATTGTATAGAGGACTGTTTGACATTAGGAGATAAATATAGATATGATCAGTTTACTTATATATATATCCACATTGATATTTTGATTTGAATTTTTAATAATGTATATTGGGTTATGAGATGAGTACGGCCGGGAAGCTAAAATATGCCAATAGCGTGACTTAGCACATGATTTATATTGGTTTTTTATACAAGTATTTATTTCAAATTTTATATTGTATATATGTTTGGTTTTATTTTATGTGTTTTAAATTTAAAACAATGATTTTGATATATATATATATATATATATATATGTACTTAATTTAATATGTGTTTGAATTTAGAATATGTTTTATATATGTAAATAGTTATATATAATTATATATGTTGTTAAGTTCACTTATATCATTTATCTTTATCGATCTAGTTCTGGTTTGAATTCGATTTTTCCATTTATCAGCTTTGTCCGTCGTGCCTATTTTTCTTCATCAAATCGTGTCCATATAGCGTTGCTTTGGATTTCGTAACTCAATTTCTTTGTCAAAACTCCTCTAGCCTCGAAAGGTGAGCAATCACTCACGGTTAACGTTCTTGTATTTATTAGATTTGATTTCAATTGAAACGACAATTGAAATATGCTGCTGTAGTTATTTAAATTGTTATATATGCTATTATCTATATCTGCTCACCTATGGTATATGACACCATATCCTATTGTTTATATTATATTGTTATTGACAATATATGCCTGTTATTATTATCTTATCTGTTATCACTCTACAAGTTCCCTGTTAGTGTAGAATTCCTTATGGGTTGAAATGATACATACCCGAACGATCAGTAGAATAGTGGAAAATCGTTATGGTTTGATATGATAAACCCAAGCGATTTTCATTGAATTGAATTTGAGATTGCGGGTTGAAATGATTTATACCTATAGTATTTAAATTACGGATTGAAATGATAAATATCCGTATCACTTGTCCATATGATAGAAAATTTTATACAGACACCGGTTTTCTATATATAAATACTTTGAAAATAATTTCTATGATTTTGGAAAGAAATATATGGTTTTAATAAATATTGATTCTTAAAATATTATATATAAATGTTATTTTATATATATATATTTAATAATAATATTTAATTTAATTAAGATTGATTTAATTAATATATAATATGTTTAAGATTTATTAAAATTTATATTTCAAAAAAATAGATTTATGTAATAATTTGAATAAGTTAGGTTGGGAAAATAAATTTGAATTTAGTGAAATTTTAATTTATTAAGAATTTCATTTAATTGAATCAATTTGAAACTTTTGGAAACTGAGATTGAAGATATGGTTTATAACGTGATTTTGATTGAAGTAATTTAACGACCATTTCATGTTCAAATAAACTGATGGAATATTTAGAAAAATGTAATTTAAGGTTATTTAAATAATATTGAATTTATTAAGTGAATATTTCAAAGACTAAATAATAATGAAGTTAAATCATGATCTATATGAAGCTGTAAAATTTAGTTTTGAAAATGTTGAATTTTTAAAGCTTTGGATTATATTGAAATTCAAATGGTTTATTTTATGGTTTAAATATGTTTTTGAAATTGATATAATTTGAATTCTATTTATTTGGAAACTGAATTGAATTGAAATTGATAAATTGAGATTGAATTAAATTTGAATTTGAAATTCGAGTTGATTTGAATCGATTTATGAGATTTGAGGAAATTATAAATATTGTACTTTATAAATTATCTAATATATATATATGCTATTTGATATAAAACTATTTTTAATATAAACTATTTTAATATAAACTGTTTTATTTTATATACTATTATTAAACTATTTAAGTGGTGGAAGTTATGATTCCAAAGTTACGATTTTCCAAAGAATTGTGATTTCAAAGTGTTTTAGGTTTCGAAAGTGTTATAACTTTGAAAGTGCTATAATTTGGTAATATATATTTTTGAAATGGAAATGATATTATGGTTTTGAAGTATAAATTATTTTGAAATGACCACGGTATTATAATGATGTTTGGTTGTTAACAGCGTATATTTCCGCATTGTAGATAGTTCCATGGATCCTTAGAGGATGGGTATCCCAAACATCCTTTGAGTTACTTGTATTTTAGTTGATATTCCACTTGATTTGGATTTATTGATATAAGAAAGTTAATCCTAACTCAAATGTTTGTGTTTTGCTTTACGCTCGGGTCAAACTGAGTGATACAACATTTAAGACTCACCTTTGAAGTTTAGAGCTTCGCTTGGAGATCCAACTATCGATTCAGCTTTCAGGCTTTCAAGTTGATTTGTTCAAAGATGTCATCAGTCTGTATTTTATTTTGTTGTATTTTATTTCAAACTCTGTTGTTTATATAGTAGCTTCATGAACTACTATCCATTTATTCCGCTGCATTTTTATTTTATTACTCTATGTCTGTGATTCTGTGATTGATTTTATTTACTGCATATGCTGAGTTTTGCCAAATATAAATTAACAATTTGATATTTTGAGCAATTCAAGTCCGACGTGTGCGTATGCGAATGGTTGAAAATACCGAGTTGTTACAAAATTTAAAGTGTTTAAAAAGTTTGTTAAGTTGTATTTATATGTTAGAAAATGTATCAAGTTGCAACAACTTGACGACAACTTGTTTTGGGTTGAAAACGGTGTTTTTGTCAACAAATTTTACAATCAAAATTTGACGTTTTTGTTATGCTATATATTGAAGTAAGCCAACCTTAAAATGAACTTTTTACTTCTTTAAAATAAATTAAAACATGTCTCTTTATATTTAAACATCATATTTAATTAATATCTAAATCTCTAATTTTACAGTGTATGTAAAACTGACAAAATGCGACAAATTTTGGTTATTTTTGTAAAACGATTATTAACATACTTGTAAATATATTAATATACTTTTATTATCTTCATTCGATGTTTTCAATAAGATTTATCTTTTTAAATAAATATTTAAATTCATTTACTTAAGCCTTTATTTATTTTTAACAAAACTTAACTTTTGTCGATTTGTTCTAAAATCCAAATTTATAATTTTCAATTTATTAACTATAAGAATAGATAATTTATTTATTATATATAACATATTTATTTAAGATTTAAATTCCTTTTAAATTTAAAAATAAACAAAATCTCACATTTTCGAAGTAGCAAATTTACGGGTCGTTACATTCTCCCCTACTTAAAAGCATTTCGTCCTCGAAATGAAAGTTAAATAAAAGAATCTATCTCATACTCATATCCTCAAATAATTTGACTTATTTATACTGATGATAGAAAAGAAGAAGGTCAATATCAACACTAAACAAATGATGCCAAACATGCATACATAGATTCCCCATACTAACTTGAGTACTTATCATGTACTTAAGGTTATATATACATACATCAAGTCATACTTTTGTCGTACCCATCCTAGTGCGTACTGCATACTTAAGATAATACATACAACAATCAAACATGACTATACATCCAAAACCAACCTAACTAATACTATATCAATATAATTGAATAAATCCATATAACTCATACCTTGTCCTAAGCATGTACCATACCTGAGGTTTATATATATACACATATCAAAACATAAGTCTAACCCTTATCTCTTAGTGTCTATTATTTAAGATAACTATCCAACTACTATGTTGATATACCCAAAACATCATAATATACGTGATATTTGATTCGATCTATTATTCAAATCCACAACTTTACTTCCGAACTAGTATTGATCCCCCGATTTTCTAGTGTGGACTTTGATCAGACTTCCTGATCACAAACCATTGCTTTCCTTGCATAGATCTCAACTATGATAGAAAACTCGAGTACATAATCACAAACTCTTATCAATGTTCGCCATCAAGAATCGGATGATAAATCCTTTTTTGGATTGGTGTAAACACCTCAAAGTTCTGTACTCAAATCTTAGATCAAAATTTATGTGCCAAAATGATCTTCGTTTAACTTATATACTTATTCACCTTTATTTTTACCTATTACATTTCTTCAAATTTTCTATTAATCCAAGTTTATTTCACAACCATTCACTTTTTACTAAATCCATTATTACTTAAGCATACAAATATGACTTAAACTTGTATAATCTACCTTTACTTTCTAAGAGTATATATACATATCCCAAAACTTTAAATTGTTATTACTTCAACTAGGATTTTTAACCAATGTGGAACTCTACTATTATCTCAAATTAGTAAGTTATAAGACCTAATCCTTAGTTTTATTTATCTAAGGTCTTAATTTAGCTAATATTATTTATCTTATCCATATATTAATAAGACTACCTTACTAAGTGTACATCCTTTTCTTACTAATTCTATGATTATTAACTTATTTACTTATCCTTTTTTGAATCGAATTTCTTAACCTTGAATTCATAAAATACCTTATAGTCAAATTGTGAAACCTAATTCACATGATATTTGTTATTTAAACATTTTCATCATGTAATCATCCTATTAACCATATTATTCAAAACAATCCACTTCTAATCTTACTTTATGTTGAATTACAAATTTTACCTTAAATGTATCACTAATTCCAATTTTTATATTAGTACGATATTTCTTATATCTCTTATTCCTAAATTTCACCTTGATTTTAACCTAATCAAAGTGTCTAAATTTCAAATTATCTTAACCGCTTTATAATTTATAGAACTTACCCTTTCATATTATGTTTACCCAAAAATCACAATTTCGGCTTATCTTTTCCTATCTTTTTGATAAAAAATTTCTAAGTATGCATTTTCTTTTTACTTTCTCCAACTACAACTTTTAGCTTCAATATTATCATCAAATATCTTACAATCAAATTGTGAATTTTACTTCACCAAATATTTGAGCTTAGCTTTTTAAATCAATCAATTTTGATAATCATGAAACCATTATTTCTAAATAAGCAAATGTCTAGGGATATATGATTAAAGTTCTAAATTCTAGCTTTCAACTAATTGATTATATATGGAATATCTTATAGTCAAATTGTGCAGTTATAATCATAAGTTATTCATATTTTTGTTTTATTAAGCTAAATTACAAACAATCCTTAATTTCTAACCAAAAATAATAATACCCCATTTTTTACACTTAAAATATAAACCCAAGGGAAAATTATTTCATATACCAATTTCTTTAAAATAAAACCATTTTTATAAAATTAACAAATACACGCTTAATATATATAATAGTCTCAAAACTCATTTTAGGGTGTTACTAAACCTATCTCTAACGAGTTACCCATCCTAGCATATTACTAAGCCTATCTCTGATGAGACATACCCCTGTCAAGCTTCGGTGTTCACTCAACCAAAAGCTCTGATACTAAATGTCAAGGACCGTTTTCTGTACCATTTGAATCGACAATAAACCACACATGTCCAACTCAAGTTGTATGAAAATACGGAACATGAAGGGGTAATAAAGAAAAATATACATAACAGAATCTCACACGAATGGAATAACTATAATATTGAACAAATATGTTTACGGAGAAAACTTTTAAAATACATATATTAGAGTCTAACCTAAATTCAGCATGGATAGTTATAAACATCTGTCCTTACAATTGCTGACATACACCAAACTAAAATAAACTAAGTACATCGGATAATAGAAGATGTCCATACGTAGATGAATATCTCCAACTCTCCCCTGGAAACTCCATACGTCTTCGACAAAACCTGAAACTAATCTGATCTGACCCAAGTATTGAAAATACCCAGATCAGGCTTGATAAACCAGCGTGAGAAAAACTCAATAATAAATGACAGTGTCATATATTAGTCTTTGAATAAAAATCCTTTGAAAAGAAAAGGTATCTCATAAGACCACGCCCACAATAAATACGGACGGGTTTTTACCTTATGATAACTAAAACACTTTTATATCAAAACCTTTGATATTATTTCTAATGAATATTCTTTGGAAACATTTGCAAATAAACTTATTAATCTTAGCCGAAATTGTTACCGCTATTAAATTCCAACATACTAGGTTCTACAATTAAGTATGTAGGTTCTTATTGGAGAATGGATTTCCATACAAATGACCAGGTGAAGGATCTATTTTCTGAAATGGGTACACCTCTATATGGATGTCCGGAAGAACCATCACAAAGCTCCTCTACCAACACAAGACCGGCCTACCTTTATAACTAGCTAGTAATGAATATGTCATCCCCTGGTCGTTACTGACCTATAACCGAGCGTTCGTTTCCATACACCACATTAATTTACATCCCAGATGTCTTAGCGGGAAGAAATATATCTAGAAGGGGATGATCATACCCTACTTGGGAACGACCACTTAGGCTTGCTACATCTAATCCTATTTCGGTCATTTCCGGTTTAATGAGACTTGATGATTACCTTTTCACATAGCACATATCACATCTTTGAATGCCACATTGCCATTTCCGTTAACTGCTAATTGCCTTCCAGAAAAATACAACCCTTGAGCTCGTACGTCTCAAGGAGGGTATTAAGCTAAGAGAAGTTGCCTTCTCCTCCACCACTGATTTACCTTTACAGAAACCAATGTACGTAATCTTTTAGAAATGCAATGTCAGACAAACATCTATACAAGTTGTCTAGGAACTGGACAAGCCAAATGCACTCTCCTACTACCACTAGTAGTAAGTAGTCCTTGCAAGCCGAAAAATCTCCACACGAGGAGACCTCTGCTATATATAAATCTATAATGGGTGCGACCCCGAGCAAATCAACAAGCAGTCCTCATGCTATGAAGATCCATGGTCTTCAATATTCATCATCTTCAACATGTCTTCACATTCGAACGTATACATTGGTTCAAAGTGGTTTTCGGATAGGAATTACCCGAATCCAACCCCGGTTCCATCGAAATCCAATTGTCGATTAAAAGTGAATATGAGTATACAGGATTTATTAAGTCTCTTTTCACTTCAATTCTTTTCGGCTGATTTCAAAATATCTTTATTTTGACTAAGGATAAATCCAAGTAATTCATTACTTTGCTTCAGATAATCTCTCAAATTTCGTCACTTAATTCATGATCCAAATTCCTTAACTTTTAGGCTGGTCAAAAACAATGTTATTTAAAACAACGTTTGTAACATCCCGCCTTTTCGCACGCTTTAAATCGACGATAAACCACACACGTCAGACTTAAACCATACAGAAGGGCGGATTGTTATGGGGCAAATAAGAAAAAGCAGAGGAATAAAAAGAACAAAACAGAATCTTGCAGCGGAACGATAAAATATAATAATCAAATATACAGTTCATGAAGCTGTTTTAAGAAAACATTTGATTGTACTTATTGTTATCCCACTTTTTGGCAAAGCCGTGATACCAAAAGATTGGTCGAAAACGAAAGACAGTTCATCTCAGAGATTGGTTATACTTCACTTTGCTATGGATATCGATGAATTTTGTCCGAGTCCGGATCAAGCCACAATTGATAGGACATGACAAGAAAGGTCGTAGGAGTCGTCATTTCAAATTTCAAGTCAATCCGAGTTCGTATGCTCAAGATAGGATGGATTCAAAGTGAGAAAGGTGGTCACTGTCTGTTTCGAACCCATCGCACTGGAGTACTTCGAAACCATCCACTGTCTCTGCTTCGAACCCATCCACTGTCTCTCCTTCGAACCCATCTAGTTCGAACCCATCCACGCCCTTGCCTTCGAAACCATGAAGTTCGAACCCAAGCCACGTTCGAACCCATCAGCTAGTACCTGCTTCGACTCCATCGCCTTCGACTCCATCGCCTTCGAATCCACCACAATGGCCTACCTTCGAATCCATGACTTCACTCAGCTTCACACCCTTACTTCGAATCCATGCAAGCCCTTAATTCGAACCCATCGAGCGACCCAGTTCGAACCGATCAAGTTCGAACCCATAGGGATTCCTTGATTCGAATCGGTCACGTTCGAAGCCAGGAGTACTCCTTAGTTCGAATCCACCGAGTCAGTTGGTTTGGATGACGTGTTCGCCGTAGTTCACGGAGTAGAAGCGGTCCATTCGAAGATAAGTTAGGATCGATTCGAAAGATACGCGCCACGTCACTGCAAACCCACGTGCACTCATGGGTTCGAACTCATGGGTTCGAAGTCATGGGTTCGAAACACACAGCCAACCGAGAAAACCCCATTTCGAACCGAGCATATCTCCTTAACCACAAATCCAAATGCAACCAAATTTTCACAGTAGCTTTCATATGAGGTAAAGATTGTCCCTGCCAAGTTTCAGCTCGATTGGACCATTTCTTGATGGGTTCGAAATCACTTCGAACCGATGTCAGATCGAGACGAAACTTGGTGGGGTCGGTCGCGTGGGCCCACTCACGTGCCAGAAGAGGTCTCCCGAAGTTTCAGCCAGATCTGGGCCTCCAACGCCTATAAATAGCACCCTGAAGCCTTCAGAAAAAAGGATCGGGATCTTCGAAGAACTTCTGCCATTGAACGCTGAGACTCTGCCGGATTAACGTCTATTGATCAGAATCACTGTTGTATTCAGATTTCAAAGCTATCATCTACTGTAATCCATTGTAATCGATTGAATCGAGCAAAGCAATAAAGAGAAACCCTTCAAAGTGGACGTAGGCACGAACGCCGAACCACTATAAATCCTGTGTTTGTGTTTGTGATTGTTGCTTGTGAATTACTGTGATTTGTTACTTAGAGCTGAATTCTATATTGATTGTTGCTGAGTTCTGTGTTGATTATTATCGAGTTGAGTCCGTAAACGGGTGCTTTCGTGATATTGGGTGTTTGTGACCAATTTTGGCGCAAACATTTTGGTGCTTTCACTGAGAAACTGAACTCAGGAGTTCTACCAGTTGATAATTGATTCAGAGAAAGTTTGAAAGTTTAGACTTGAGAAGTTATGACGAGACAATCGAGTAGAAGGCCAAGGCCAGAGAGAAGTGAACAGCAAGGAAGTCAGGAAGCTTCCTCAGGAGCGAATCAACCATCGATCTATATCACTAGGGACGAGATGGAGACGATGATGAAGAAGCAAGAGGAATTGATCCAGAGTTTGTTTCAACAGATAGGACAGCTTGGAGCGCAGAATAGAGGAGCCAATGGAGTCCAGAACGAAACAGGACCATCCGGCGTCGCTCCCGGATTAGGGGGCACACCCATGGAGAACGTTGGCCCAATTTCGGAGGGAGAAAGAGAAGTATCTGCGCAACCTGGAGACAGCAGAGGAATGAACGCTCAGTCAAGGGGGCAGATCTCAGAGTTCCCTCGTGAACTCGGGGGGCAGGATGAAAGTAACGAACGAAGGTTACATCTTGGAGACACCGACAAGTTGGCAGAGATGGTTAGGCGAGCGATGAGAGGCGGTTTGGTGAACAAAGACCTAGAGGATGTTAATAGGAGTCCTTTCACTCCGGCAATCAGACGAGCTAGAAACCCACCAGATTTCAAATTACCATCGTTGGATATGTATGACGGGAGAACGGACCCCACGGTCCATCTGACAAAATATATGAGGCATATGGAAGTGCTGGGGGGCATCAGAGGAAGTTATGGCCCGGTGTTTTCCACTGTACTTGGCGGATATTGCGGCGTTATGGTTCAGGCAATTAGATAGTGGGTCCATCGAAACATGGAACGATTTAACTGAGAGATTTATGAGGCAATTCAGGGTTCACATGACAAGACCTAAGAATGTGATGACACTGGCAACTTTGAAACAGAAGGCTGGAGAAACATTGAGAAGTTTCCTGACACGGTTCAATGCGGCGGCGGCTTCGGTGGACAGACCGGATCCATCCATGGTTATGATGGCGGCTGTGTCCGGAATAGCAGACGGAACAGAATTCAAAAATTCATTAACTAAGGATCCACCCATAGATCTGGGAGAATTCTACCACGAGGCGGAAAAGTTTTTACGATTAGAGGATGCGAATGCGGAAAGAGAAGAGGGAGATGGGATAGAAGTTTATGCACTCAAAGATGAAAAGCCCCCTAGAAGGGACTTGGACAAGGATAAAGGTAAAAGAAGGATTGAGAATGACAGAGACAGATCAAAGCGGCAACGGAGGGAGCCGCGATTCACTACCTACACTGAGTTGAGCGAGAGCTTGGAACGAATTTATCAGGATACCAAAGAGCAGATTCCGTATCGCAGGCCGATGCGAAGGGACCCTACCTCTGACGAAAGGAAATCAGATAAGTTCTGTGTATTCCATGAATTAAATGGTCATAACACTAATGATTGTAGACACCTGAAGGACGAGGTGGAAGGGCATATCAGGAACGGTATGCTCCTTCAATATGTAAGGAGGCGAGCTCCTGTGGCGGAACCAGAACGACCACCGTCCACATCAGCTAGGGGCGATCCTGAATCAAGGCACCGTTTGGTTATCAATTGAGTAAGATAACGATGAACAAGTTGTAAGCTTCCACTAACGCAATCAAATCATTTACACATGTGCGAGATCGCGAACGATCTCCAGGCATGCTCTGGATGATCATTGACCGTTTCGTAGTGGGAACTTACACTTTGACATCCATGCTTTGCTTTCATGTCATTTCAATTTGAACATTTAGACTCTGTTTGTTTGGACATTGTTTTTGAAACTCATCCGTGTAATAGATATTTGATTCTGATAACTCTGGAATGGCTAAGCTACTTACACATGTACGGGGTCGCGAACGATCCTTAGGCATGCTCTGAGATGGCGATGAACCACCCTGACAAATGATCCAGGATCTCACCCGAACGTGACCCTGGCATCGATAACATCAAGCCCTCCCGGGCACACTTTATTGCCTCGAACAGCACCCGGCCTCGAACGGTCACAGTTCGCCTCGAACGGCACTCGACTTCGAACAGTCACAACTCACTACGCCTCAAATGGCTTGATCGCGAACGGTCGTCACTTGAGGTCCAACACCCGACCGCGAACGGTCACAAATCCGCCTCGAACGGCACACGATCGCGAACGATCACTCTCTGCCTTGAACGGCACCGACCGTGAACGGTCATGATTCACTAATTATAAAATCCGACCTCGAACGGTCACCATTCGCCTTGAACGGCACTTGGTCGTGAACGATCATCAATTGCCGCGAACGGCATCGACCGCGAACGGTCCCATTCAATCCTTTGCCATAAGTAGCATCGACCGCGAACGGTCCTATTCTCATCATTTGCCGCGAACGGCATCGACCGCGAACGGTCCTATTCCATCCTATGCCGCGAACGGCACGGACCGCGAACGGTCCCGATTCACCTCAAGCAGCATACGATCCCGAACGATCGATGCATGGATTTATATGCTCGACCGCGCACGGTCGCACTTTACCTCGAATGACTCGATCCCGAACGGTCGTCATTTGAAGTTGGGCGCTTGACCTTGAACGGTCGCATTTCACCACAGATAACTCGATCCCGAAAGATCGAAGCATGGATATACGCGCTTGACCGCGCAGGGTCGCACTTTCCCTCGAATGACTCGATCACGAACGATCGTCATTTGAAGATAGGCGCTTGACCATGAACGGCCGCGCTTCATCCCGAATAATTCGATCACGAACGATCGTCATTTGGGGACATATAAAATTATCAAGTTCTTTACAGGTTGATGATCGGATACGAACATCCAACTCAAGGCATTACAAAACACACCTTCCTACCGCAAGGCATGTTTTGGGGGGCAAAATGTTATCCCGCTTTTTGGCAAAGCCGTGATACCAAAAGATTGGTCGAAAACGAAAGACAGTTCGTCTCAGAGATTGGTTATACTTCACTTTGCTATGGATATCGATGAATTTTGTCCGAGTCCGGATCAAGCCACAATTGATAGGACATGACAAGAAAGGTCGTAGGAGTCGTCATTTCAAATTTCAAGTCAATCCGAGTTAGTATGCTCAAGATAGGATGGATTCAAAGTGAGAAAGGTGGTCACTGTCTGTTTCGAACCCATCGCACTGGAGTACTTCGAAACCATCCACTGTCTCTGCTTCGAACCCATCCACTGTCTCTCCTTCGAACCCATCTAGTTCAAACCCATCCACGCCCTTGCCTTCGAAACCATGAAGTTCGAACCCAAGCCACGTTCGAACCCATCAGCTAGTACCTGCTTCGACTCCATCGCCTTCGACTCCATCGCCTTCGAATCCACCACAATGGCCTACCTTCGAATCCATGACTTCACTCAGCTTCACACCCTTACTTCGAATCCATGCAAGCCCTTAATTCGAACCCATCGAGCGACCCAGTTCGAACCGATCAAGTTCGAACCCATAGGGATTCCTTGATTCGAATCGGTCACGTTCGAAGCCAGGAATACTCCTTAGTTCGAATCCACCGAGTCAGTTGGTTTGGATGACGTGTTCGCCGTAGTTCACGGAGTAGAAGCGGTCCATTCGGAGATAAGTTAGGATCGATTCGAAAGATACGCGCCACGTCACTGCAAACCCACGTGCACTCATGGGTTCGAACTCATGGGTTCGAAGTCATGGGTTCGAAACACACATCCAACCGAGAAAACCCCATTTCGAACCGAGCATATCTCCTTAACCACAAATCCAAATGCAACCAAATTTTCACAGTAGCTTTCATATGAGGTAAAGATTGTCCCTGCCAAGTTTCAGCTCGATTGGACCATTTCTTGATGGGCTCGAAATCACTTCGAACCAATGTCAGATCGAGACGAAACTTGGTGGGGTCGGTCGCGTGGGCCCACTCACGTGCCAGAAGAGGTCTCCCGAAGTTTCAGCCAGATCTGGGCCTCCAACGCCTATAAATAGCACCCTGAAGCCTTCAGAAAAAAGGATCGGGATCTTCAAAGAACTTCTGCCATTGAACGCTGAGACTCTGCCGGATTAACGTCTATTGATCAGAATCACTGTTGTATTCAGATTTCAAAGCTATCATCTACTGTAATCCATTGTAATCGATTGAATCGAGCAAAGCAATAAAGAGAAACCCTTCAAAGTGGACGTAGGCACGAACGCCGAACCACTATAAATCCTGTGTTTGTGATTGTTGCTTGTGAATTACTGTGATTTGTTACTTAGAGCTGAATTCTATATTGATTGTTGCTGAGTTCTGTGTTGATTATTATCGAGTTGAGTCCGTAAACGGGTGCTTTCGTGATATTGGGTGTTTGTGACCAATTTTGGCGCAAACACTTATATTATATATATATATCAGAGTTACACATACCAAAGAATAATAACAATGCAGTGGAAATATTTGAATGTAGTGGAGTACTATAATAAATATTATAAATCTTCGTCTTCGTCCTCAGAGCTAAAGTCTTCCAATCCTGAAATGCTCAAATTGACCCGAGTGAATTGAAAAGACAAAACACTCGAGTCAGAACTAAAATATCTTATGTAAGTTAAATCAACAAAAATAAATATGAGTGCAGTAACTCAAGAGATGCTCGGCATTTACATCTCTTAAGGATCCGTTAAGCTATTTACTATGTAGTATATTTCGCTATTATAATAGTGTCTAATTGTAAAATAAACTTACTTTTAAATAGCTTTAAGGCTTTACATTTTCCACCTTAACACATTTATATATTCCCATAGTCCATACAATACCATAATCTCCCCCATGTTGGGCGTCGTCAGAGGGCACTCCATAGGTATAGTATAAAACAAAATCGTATAAGGCGCGCTAGGGTAGGTGACACGACACAACTAGGCAATGCCAGGGTAGATATACCAATTACGCTTCCGGATCGGTGGTAACGCATAGCCGCAGCTACCGCCTACCTCAAGCCACACCCCCAAATCAAAGAAATCAAAAGTGGCCACCGAAAAATCCAAAGTCAGAGTAGAATAGCAAAGGGATGTGTCCGATAAAAGGTGCTACCTTCTTAACTCATCGATCGCTCCTGTTTTAGCCACTTTATGCCAACTCACGGGAGTTGGGTCCACCTATTTACCTCAAAGGAAACGCCGCCACCATCCTACTTCATTCTGGAATCTCGACCACATACACAGTTGTTAAAGTGGTTTTTGGATTTGGCAGAGAGTATGACAACTTCCGATCCTGGTCTCTTCAACAACCAAACGTTATTATAACACCGCGGTCTTTTCAAAATAGTTCATACTTTAAAACCAGAATATAATTTCCATTTCAAAACCATATAAATACAATATCATTTCTATTTTAAGACCCAAATCAATATGATATCATTTTATTTCAAATATATCCTTTTTCAAGAAATCATAGCACCTTCAAATTTATATACCTTGAAATCTATAGCTTTGAAACATAACTTAATATACTTCAATGGTTTACATATTAAATTACTATATAATAAGATAGCTTCTTTAAATTTCAAATAAATCCCAAATACCGATTTGAACCTCTCAATAAACTATTTCAATTCATATATTTCAAAGCTTTATATATATTCCACGATTTCAAACAAATTCTTTGATAATTCCATATATATCAATTTCAATCACTATTATTTAGATTTGAAATGTTTACTTAATAAACCAAATATCATTTAAGCAAAGCCTTTAAACTTCAAATAACAGGATATACTTTTTATTTAAATTAACTTGATAATATTCATTTAAAGTGAATGATATTCATGTAAATCCTCTAAACCAAAATCAAATTATATAAATCTTACCTTTAAAATCTCAGATATATTTGAATTTCAAATCAATTTTTAGTCGAGGATAATTCTTAAAACACTTTAATTCAAATCAATTCATATTTCTCGTTCAGCCTTCATTATTTAAGTCATTATACTCTACAAATATAATATAAATAAATACTTCACTGTATCATCTCTTAATAAAATCAACTTTTATTATTAAACTTCTTTTTATACTTTAAACCAATTTTATACATAGCTTAAAACCAAGAAATTAATTATATATATAAGTATAACATTTATGAATATCCGAATCAATATCTCATAAACCATATTTTTCTTTACAAAACCATAGAAAATCATTTCAAAATATTTCTATATATAGAGACCGCGGTGTCTATATAAAATTTTCTATCCTATGGTCAAGTGAAACGGATATTAATCATTTCAATCCGCAATTTAAAAATAAAATTTTACGGTTATATATCATTTCAAACCGCAATCCCGAATGCAATAAAATGCATAACAACTTGCAATTTATGCTGATATAAGTAAAAATCCATTCATCCATCATAAAATCATACATCCATTTATCACAATCATCATCCAATCCAAACAATACATCAATATATAATAGGTAATAAATAACAGGCATTTACTGGCAGTTTATTATGCAAAATAAATTTAAATAATAATTTAACTATTAGTTTATATGCAAATATAAATTTAACTAAAAATTTAACTGGTAGTTTATATGCAATAATGAATTAAATAACAAGTTAATTAAATAAATGCAAATTAACTGAGATAATGATGAAACATATGCCAAACAGCTATAAATAAATTTCAAATCACATCATAAATAAATTTAACAAACATAAGAAATCTTAGAAATTGTGAGTGGGTTAAAACACTCACCTTTTGAATTTAAATTGAATTTAAATTCAATTTAAACCCAAAAATTGCACAGTCTCAGAATCCGTCCAAAACTACGCCAAAATGTCTGAAATTTTATTATGATCCTAACAAAATGCGTAAAACGGAGTTCGTATGTGAAAGTTATTCGAGTTGGAACGATTAAATCGAAAATTTAAATAAAATAAATAAAAAGAAAGAAAACCACGAAACGAACGAAGACACGTCATCTCCATTTTCCCTACGCAACTACTCCAATCAACTCCGAACCATAGGAAAACAACCTCGCGTTCGACCACCATTCCCCGACGCCTCCGGCCACCGATGCTTCGCCTAACACCACCTCCAGGCCCCCCTCGACGCAACGCTTCCATCTAGACCCACGCGGTATGCCCACGTGGCCCCCAGAGACGGCCGCCGCCCTTTATCTGAAACCCTAAAACCATTTTTCACGACCATCCAACCGTCGATGTCCCCTACGAACGACCCAGATCGACTCCCCTCGGTCCGCTCTACAAAACCCAAAAAGGGTTCGACGATCCGACAACTTTCACCGATGCGTGATGGATGGTCGAGACTTCTTCGATTTTTATCGGCCAAACAACAATCCAAAAAGAAAAAAGAATTTCACCAGAAGATTACGCACTTCGAGAGCTTCAACATATATTTTTTCTGAATTTTTCTGAGGATTTTGAATTTTCATTAGATTTTTGAATTTGCATTTGGATCTAGGGTTTGTAGCCATTGAGAAAGAGGAGCACAGAAGTTTTTGTACGTATAGAGATGAGGAATAGAGGCTGCTAGGGTTTATAACGGGGTTTATATAGGTAGGTCAGAAATTAGAATGGATGGATAAGGTTGGATATAAGCGCTAACTCCAAATTGGCCCAAAAAGCCCGTTTCGACTTCGGAATGAAATTGAGTCAACACATATATCAAAATAGATGTTTTAAAATATTTTAAACGCGATGAAACAGGTTTCACATCCAAATTCCATCGTATGCAGAAGTTATGCTAAAATCAATATTTCCAAATTGGTTTCAATTGATTTAAATTAATCAATTTCAAGGCATTTTCGAGTCTGTACGATCAAACGACAAGTCCAATCGATACGAAACTTGAATTCCTACAATAATTCACCTTTACCGATCTGATAAAACTAGTTTCGTCGAAATCCGAGTCAGTGGCCAAAATGGCTATTTTTATATTAATTAAATAAATTAAAATTCATTAATTAAATCACCCTTTCCACTTCCAATTCCAAATTTTACGAATCTTATCAGTTTTGTTATTCTTAAACAATCTCTGTAATTTAAGCCAAATTTAGACGTCAATTAAAAGTTAATTCAATCATAAATTTCAGCGTAAAATTTAAATTTCATTACATTCATCAATTATAAATTAACTTTTCAAAAATTCCATTGAATTCACTATTCATTCTTATTATTCAATCCATTATAACCAAATGGATGAAATTAACATACATAAATATTTTCTATTTTCAACTAAATTTTCAATTAATGTAATAACAAATGTTTAATTTTACTTAATTGCAATAAACTCGATTACCTTAATTCTTTATATTCAAATAAATAAATAAAATCTTGATTTACAATCTTTTCATTAACCAATAGTCATATTACAAATGGAATTTGCATTATCTCCAATTATTAATTACCATCAGTTAAGATCTTAACATTTGTTCCATAAATTTATTTGCCCTAAATTAGTTACTGCATTTATCTAATTCCAATTTCGTAATCACATTCAATCCATTAATTGGTATTACATTGACATTTTAATTTATTAGCTCATATCAACACTATTATCATTAATTGCAAATGGGTTACCAATTTTTAGTCACTACCCTAAATAACTAACGTATATCAATCCACATTATTCCCAACTTACAAATTTTGAATTAGTTACTATTTATTATTATTGCTTCACTGATTAATTTAATATTTGCATTGGTTTTTCTGTATTAAATTTATTACCCAATATTCCTATATTCATCTTATATTTGTTTAAATGGCTTTATTTCAAATGTGAAATCTTGTATATTACCCAAATTAATTAATGTTTTAAAACAATTAATAAAATTTCCTTAGTCCAAGCCCTTTTTACCAATTATTTCCCTTCTAATAAATTCATGTTTCTATTAAACTTACATTTACACTTCCGTTATTATTTTAACAATTATTAAACATTATGATCAATTATCTAACATTGATTGTATAAATTTTCCATTTATTACGTATTATTGTATCAATGGATAAAATTTTAAATTTATTCTCCAAATCTACTACTTTCAATCAATTAAAACTTCACAATTGTTTAAATCAATTGGGATTACACTACATTTATTATTTATCAACTTATTCTAACCTTATTACCTAAATTTACGTTCAATTACTATTGAGCAATACTATTTCATTTAATTCAATAATTACACTTGTTTTACTCAAATTCCCGTTATTGTAAACCTTTATTTGTTCATAAAAATTTAATTACACTTCCAATTAAATCAGCAATTTCAACATGAAACTTATAATAATTGTTTACAAGTATGAATGGAATTAACATAAATTTCAAATATTATCTTAATTTACATTAACATAATAATTAATTACCATTAATGAATTTTATTCCCCCGGTCTATTAAATGCAATCAATTTGACCTTACATACCTCAACTGTAACGACCCGTAAATTTTAACGGTTATAGTAACGTATTTAATTGAAATTTTATGAAATTTTAAACGATAAAATTTTGAAATAAAAAGTTAATATTTGAAATACGTCTAGTTAAATATAGCAACTGGTAAATTTTCATCCGAAAATATGAAAGTTTATTTCGTGCGTAAATTTACTTCAATTTAATCAGTTAAAAATCGATGAAAATAAAACGTTTTCGAAACCTAAATATTTTTACAAAGAAAATTTTTAAATCATCTTCTGAGCAAGACGTCAGTTTGTCATTTTTCCAAATTCGGACTTCTTTAGCTCCGTCGATCTTATTTTTCTGTGTTTTTCTTGCATTTTTCATAGTAGAAAAATTCGAAATTTTTATAATTCAAACGTACCACTGATATCCATATACCGGTTTGATTGTCTCATCGTGCTGATCTATATGGTATATTTATTTCTCTATTTCGGAGCCCGTTGTGCGGTGCATCCCGCAAAATGATTAACTGTATCGGTAATCGTTTGAAACGTTTTTGAGCATTTTGAATTACTTGGGTCCATTCATTACCTACCGTATAAATCAAATAGCAGTTTGCTTTCAATTATTCCAAAAATTGCGTGCCTGACTCTCACTCTTCCCTTTGCATTAGCTGGCACATTTATTTTGGTTGTTCCCAATATTGTACCGATTCATTCTTTACGATTCTACCTCTTACTGTTCAACTTCATCTTTCAAAAAAGAGATTCACATGCTGTCTATCACCATCTTCTTGTTCGGCTATTAAAAAAACAAATTTAGTTTCAAAGGCAATCCCTTCAGTAGCTTGTTTGGACTACATGGATGTGAATACTACAAGGCGTACAGTACAGGGAAACCAATATCTTGACAAACCTGATGCTTTAAACACACTAGTCAATCCATTTTTAGCCTTTACTTATGTAAAGATCAAAGTATGGCACAACTTAGAAGCACGAGAATGAGAAAACTCACAAATGCAGTTACATTGCGGCATACCCCTCCCCTTGAATAGCACAGCCGCACCCGCCGAGTACCCATCGACCACCGCCCTTGCTTCCCCTTTAGCCCACCAAAGCCCGCCTGTAGCCACGCCACCACTGTCATTCGGCTTCCCCACCACCACGCCAGCCCAACCCCACATGCAGCTCCCGCCTGTACCCTCCGCCCTCACCCTCCAACAACCAACTTCCACTCACCGGCTCCACTAGGCACCGCTGCACCTCCCACTTCCGCAACCACCCACGCCGAACTCGACGACAACTCAGCCCCGCAAGCTTTCACCTTCGAATTCAACGTTAGTCAACCCGCCCGACCTCTTCTCCCCGGCGCTAGCACGCACAGAAAGTCCACCTTGCAAGCTTGCTTCTTGTAGGTATTTCTTTATATGTGTGTTGTACATATCGTAATATATTATACTATATTTTTTTTTACAGTATATTTTATTTTAGGTGACTAGCAAGTTGTTGTATTCCTATGTTGAAGTGGGTTGGGTATATAGTATGTAGTTTGCACTTGCTAATTCATGTATCTCTGTTTTAATATAATAATTAGTTGTTGCCTATGCATTATAGGCTGTCTGTGTAAATAGGATATAGATAATGTGCGTACGCTCATATAAGCATGTAACAACCCTAGATTTTTATGTATATTTTAATTTTTACTTTATTTGATTTTGAATTTTTTTAACCGGTTCCATTTCAAACTTTTCATTTTTAAATATAAACTTTGATTATTATGTGATTTATAATTCTAAAATGGTATAAATTGAATATTTTCCTGAAATGTTGATTTCGGTAAATATGGGTCAAAATTTGATTTTTAAATTTCAAATTTAGATATATAGATTCTTAAATTTTATCTTTTATTATGAAAATAGACTTAATAACTTGAATACCGCTTTTCGTTTCGTTGAAAACGGATTTAAATTGTGAAAGTTATGTATATTCCAATATTGAGTATAATCTGCTTTATTCAGCAATTCTGTATATTTTAAATTATATAAACTATATTTTTCTTATCATATTTTATTTTAAAATGTGTCAATATGTGATGTTATATATATTTTGTCTTTTAAATATTATTAAAGTGATGTTTAAATTTTTCCAAAGTCTATTGCATTTATTTTCTATTTTTAAAGGCCAGTTTCCATTTTTCTCCTATTTTCTTCATTAAATTATATTTAATTAATATTTATTTATTTATTTTGTGAATTCTTTTTTATTTTTTGTTCTTATCTTTATTTATAAATATTTTTCAAGTACATAAAAATTTTCCAAAGTTCATTACATTTATTTTCATATTTTCATGACTAGTTTGCAATTTTTGCTGTTTTTATTAATTAAATTATATATAATTAATATTTATTTATTTATTTTTGTTTATTTACTATATTTTCGTGTTTTTATCTGTAATTATAAGTAATTTTTCATTTATTAGAATTTGCAAAAGAAATTAGAGAAATATGAGGAGTTTTGACCTTTTATATACCATTGTCTTTTCACATCCTTTTGTCTTTTCAAATTCAATAACATTTGCATTAATCATTTGCTGACCATATCTCTTTGTTTCGGCCGACTCTTCCATTGTTTCTCACGTGAAAATTTTCTCTCAAACCCTAAAAAATGTTTCGGCCATCTCCAAGAACAAATTTTGATAAAAACTTCATTTCTTTTTACATTTTCTACTTGATTTACTTGATTTTTGCACTTGCAATCTCTTATGCAGCTCGGCCCTTCCATCTCCAGCGCCTTGGCCGCCTCCACCACCACCTATTCCAGCCACCATACCCTCCTCTCCACTGCCATTCCAGAGCCGAGGCCATCCATGTTGATGATCCACCAAAATATGAAGCAAACTCCACCTATATCCAACATAGCTTAGCTACCTTGCTTCCATCACCTCCTCCATCACTTTGGCCGACCATACACCACCACCACCAGCAAATTCCTGACGTGAGCCCACTTACACATCACTCCAGCCCACTACGGACCTGGCTGTGCCCTCGTTGGCCTTGGTCGAGCCCTCTAGTGCATAGGAATCCATGATATTTGCCTTGTAGTGTTAGTTCATGCTCATATATCTTTGCTCCATCATTTTGCCATGCTAGGCCAACCTTTAGGAATCCAAACTGGATCCAAACCATGCCTTTAGCCGTGCCATGTCAGATCTGGAGCTGAAGCATAGATGGTAGAAAGCAAGTGCAAACACTTTGGTGATGTTTTGTGTATTCATTTCTAGCTTTGTTTAAATGAATTTGGGTTGAAAACTTATGTTATATTTATTTGTTTTGTCTCATGTATCCAAGGAGAATTAATCTTTGGCTCTTCCACTCATCTTTGCGTCGTGTTATCGTGCTTGTGTGGATCTCATTCATGCATTCGTCGTCGTGTCTCCAGCTCAAACAGTGAGTTATTCTCACCAGACAATATGTACATATATAACTAGTAAATTGACCCCTTTTGAATCTGTAAAATGCATTATCATGTTACACCTGCTATATTATGATTATATGATGTGCATGTGATTATATGATGTTCACCCATGCTTAAACACCTGTTATAACATCTGTTACTGTTATATTATGTTGTTTTGTTATTTTTATCAGTTTATCACACTGCAAGTTCCCTTTAGATTAGAATCACTATGGGTTGAAATGATACATACTCGAACGGACTTTAGAATAGGAGAAAATCATTATGGGCTGAAATGATAGGCCTGAATGATTTTCAATTATTTTCATTTAATTGGGATTGCAGGTTTGAAAAGATCAAATCCGGGTTTTCTTTGTAAATTACGGGTTGAAATGATATATACCCGTATCACTTTACCTAGGCTAGAAAATGAAATACAGACCCGTTGTTAAAATATATTTTTCTAAAATTTTAAAATATTTTAGAGATGTAAATATTCTAATATTTCGATGTAAATTTCATAAAAGAATGATTTTTGTAAAGCATTATTGATTTTCTGAAATTTTATAAGTGAAATAAATAAATGCTAAAGTTAGAAAATCTGAAATGTAAGTTATTTTGGAAATTATAATTTGGTGATAAATGGAATTTAAATTAAATATGAAAATATGATAAATTTATGATATTTTGAATTAAATGAATTTAAAATGATCTTATAATATATTAATGATTTTTGAATAAAGTTAAAATGTGAAATGAATGAATATTTAAGTTGAAATTTTGAAATATAATTAAAATTGGAAATTTGTGAATTTGGCCTAAAAGTGAATTTTAAGTTAAGTAAATAAAAATGAAATTGAGTTATATTTGAAAATTTAAACTTAAATGTTAAGTTAAATTTAATTTAATGAATTCAAAATTTAATGTTGGAATTTTAATAAGTAAATTATTATTAAATTTGATTTTGAATGGAAATTGAACTTTATAAAATCATGAATATAAGGGTATTTAAATGATTGTTTTAAAAGTGAAAATGTATGATTTTATAATTTAAAAATGAATTAAATAAAAATTTAATTGTTTGTGAAATTATATTGAATATTTGGAATTTAATTAATAGCAATTTTGAAATGTTATTATTTTCTAATGTAAATGATATTACGACATTTGTAAATGCTGTAGTTTATAGAAATGTACTAAATGGCTAAATTTAAGTAAGGGCTATAATTGTTGAATTTAACTAAGGTTTTATTTGAACTAAAGTAACCCTATTATAGCATTTAAATGCTGTCTTTTGTTAAATTGAATTGTTTTAAAAGTAACTTTCCGTAGCATTATCTAAATGCTGCGAAAAGGTGAATTTTCACTGTTTGATAAATTTTAGGGAAT
Source organism: Allium cepa (assembly GCA_030765085.1). Taxonomy (NCBI): domain Eukaryota; kingdom Viridiplantae; phylum Streptophyta; class Magnoliopsida; order Asparagales; family Amaryllidaceae; genus Allium; species Allium cepa. Next base: position 128,101,562 of record CM060944.1, read on the forward strand.
GAATGAACTTTGAAAAGATTTAAAATTTTGAAAATTTAATAATTTAATTATTAAATATATTAACTTCATTTTTATGATTTAAAATGACGCAATTTGTTTTGAAATATAGACTATTTTGAAATGTGTGTTGAAATGGTATTTTAAATAAAAGGAATGTGGACTTGAAAGGATACGATATTTTGAAATGGATTTTTCTGAATGATATTGAAATTGAAAAATGGTATTTGATTTCGAAGTATAAATTATTATTTTGAAATTTTAACCACGGGATGTATTTAATTTATAGTATAACTGATCCTTAAAGGATGGGCGATCCCAAGCATCCTTTAAGTTATTGTGCATTTCTACTACAATTCACTTGAGTTGGTTTACGTTATATAAGTATATATTGTCCTGACTCGAGTGTTTTGTGTTTTACTTTACGCTCGGGTCAGCCTGAGTATTTACAGCTTAGCTTTGGATTTCTTGTGGAGCCAGGAATTGCTGGAGATTCTGTATGTCTAGTTATCTGTTTCATTTCAGTTTCAGTTGTTCTATTTCAGATCTGGTATTTATAACTTCTCTGTATTTGAGATTTCTATTGTATATGTTTTTAGACTGATATTATGTATTATGTTTTGAGAGTTTGTTATAGTAGCTTCATGAACTACTATGGTATTTTAATTTCCGCTGCGAGTTTTTCTGACACTTTCATTGTCTGTGATTCTGTAATTGTTTTCATTTGCTCCAAATTTTTTTACAATGCGGTATTTTGAGCAATTCAAGTCCGACATATGAGGCTGCGAATGGCTGAAAATACCGGGTTGTTACAGTTGGTATCAGAGCTTTGGTTTTAGGCAAACCTTAGCCTGCGGAGCAAAAACTCATTAGAGATAGGGTAGAAATACCCTAGAATGAGTGAAATCAATCTCAGAATCCTTTCTTTGTGAGAGAACGTATTTTCAAAGTATAAAAAGATTTCCAAATGATTTTAAAGGATTTTCAAAGATTATTTTGGTATAAATATTTTCTTATTTTGGAATCAAGATTTTCTAAACTTCATCCCTTTGGTATCCATCATGCTAGTAAGCTCTTGGTTAGGATTCTTATCGACTAAGATTCCTTGAACTTTGGAACACTCCCACTTGTTCTAAAATCCATTCTTGTATTCCCTATTTTATCCATTTTGATTTTGGAGCATTCCATAACTCCACTTTGGAATGACCTCTCTTTAGATTGGTGATTCCGCCAATCTTTGAATGATTTTAAAAGGGTGAAACTTCTTTACAATTGGCGTTGATTCACCGGAGATTTCTATATCCTCGGTTTACAATGCTATCTATCTCTTGCTCTACCCGGATTGTATCTTTGGCGATCGATTGTCGATTTGCCTCATATTTCCGAATCGATTATATTCTTCAAGTCACGGTTGACCGGTTAAGGTCGTCCGCGATTTATATAAGCTTATCATCTTCTATTTGGTAATTAAATTATCTCATCTTTGTTCAAGCTTATCTTCGAACCAGAATTCTATTTGATTAGGTTCCTCTAAATTTTAATCTCTGTTGTTTTGAAATCCATCCTTGAATCATCCCTTGAAATTTGTGTTTGGTTGTATTTTGAAATTGTGCATACATTGAAGTTATTATTTTGATAGGGATGACCATATTTTGTATTTAAAAGTGAAATATTTTCGATAAAGATTATATATCTTTTAGAATAAAAATTTAAAGTTTCAAAAGGATTTGAAAATTTGAAAATTTATAAGAAAATTGATTTATATAAAAGTGATTTATAACCGAAGGGATTTGAATTTGAATTTCGAGGAATCGAATTCCGGTGTTTCGAAATCAGTTTTAAGATTTTGAAAATTATATAATAATAATATGATTTAAAGATATTTTTTTCGAATAAGTAATATTTCAAATGTATTCAAATGAATTCCAAAGATTTCGAAGAGATTTTAAAGAAGTTTCAAGAAAATAAAAGTCTGGAACCCACTTATGTCGCTGGAAAGTAATTTCGGTGATGAATGCATGCATCATCAACATTTATTTTCGAATTTCTGAGTGAGGGAGAGGCCACTCTAGTAGCTTGCTATGCAAGTGATTTTGTGAAACCAGTTTTGATTTCAGATTTCGAGGTATGATTTGATTTTTGAAAGATATATGTATGTATATTTGAAATGATTTAAAGTAAGCCGGTGTTCAGTCCCCGAGTTTCGGATTTGAAATCTATCTTTTGAAATTTTATTTACTGATTTATTGTTGATTTCCAACTCTTGGATTGAAAATATGATTTCTTCGACTATTTTGAAGGTTCGAGCACTTCCAAATCGAGGTTAACTTTTCAAAGCTTAGAAATTTGAAAGGTATAAGGTATTTAATAAAGGATATAAGTTTAGTTTGTATGTTTCAAGTATGAAATAATATGATTTGTATAAGTTGAAACTGTTTTGTTAAGTAAATAAATAAGACTATTTTGAATTATACTAATATGAAATTTAGTTTTGAAATGTTTTGGATAAAAATTAGTCTTCAAATGTTTGAGAAAAATTTGGTTTAAATGTTTTAACTTAGTAACATTTTTATGAAACTATTTATTTAACAAGTTGGAATAGATACATAAGTTGTACCTATGTTGTTTTATTCGCATAATTAATTTGATCCAAGTTCGAGGTGAATTACACCATTTCGTATTAGGATTTTTCATTTGATTCTTGATGGCGAATATTTGATATGGATTTTGGGCTTGATTCTAGAATTCTCTATCATAGTATATGGCTATGCAAGGAGACTGATGGCTTCTAGTCGAGAAACCATATTGAAGTCCGCATTAGGGAAGTCGAGTGGACAATACTAGTTCGAAAGCGAACTTGTGTGATCAAGCGACCGATCGAATGTAATGTTCCGAAATAATGACATATGTACGTAATAATGAAGTAAAATTTGAGATATACGAAATTATAAAATTTAGTCTTGAAATATGGTATATTTAAGCCTTGAAATATATTTAAGACTGAATAGTTCATTTTGTGGATCAAATCTATAAAAAAAATTAAGTGAATTGAACTGATGGTTTGAATTGAATTAAAATTTGAAAATTTTAGATTTAAGTTTAATTGAATAAATTTGTGAAATGTAAAGAATCAAGGGAATGTTTTATGATTTCAAATGTGTGATTTTCAAAGTAGAATGATTTCAAGTATTTTGGTTTTGAAAGTTTTATAACTTTGAAAGTATTATGATTTTGAAGTGAATATAGGTTTAAAATTGGAAATGAATGTGTTTGACCAAAAATATTGTTGATTTGGAAACCAGGATTATTTTCTAAACCTATTGTTTTAAGAAATTTTGAAACTGAACATATATAACTTGAAAGAAATGATTTGGTGACATCATATATGATTTTAAAACTGAATTGATATCGAAATGGTTTGAAATTTAGAACCTTGTTTTATTAAATACTTGGTTTGGGAGCTATCGAACTTACATAAAAATGATTTGTATAAGTACACTGTTGAATTGGAACTGTTGATTTGAAAGGGTACTCAATTTTGAAAAGTGAAATCTTATATAATCGAAATCTATATAAGTATGATTTGTGATACTGTTGATTTTGGAAAGATTTGATTTGAAATTGTAACAACCCGCATATTTATCGAGTTTGTATTTAAATATTTTATTTAAATATTAACTCGTTAATCGGATTTTGGTCCGAAAAGCTACATTTTGCAAACGGTCAAATTAGGACTCGAGACCACTTCCATTGAGTTCGAAATGTCGTTTACAAATTTTTTAAGTATAAACATCGATAGGTTTGGAGTTAGTGAAATTTCACTAACTTTTCCCGCTTTGGACTTTGGGTTAGTTTAGCCTATTAAGCCCAAGTTCCAACCCTCTTCTCCTCACTCTTCATAAATTTCCTAACTAATCAAGCTTTGGCATTAATGGTGGAGGGAATGGGAAATTAAAATTCCAAAACTCAAATTCAATTGCAATCCATCTTTCTACTCCAAATTCAAGAAGAAGACATTGGATTCAAGCTTCTTGTGCTTAGATAGAAGAAGGATTGATTCTTGCTTGCTTAAAACTTCATTTTCATTGATATTTGGTGCAAAGGTGAGATTTTTATCTCACAATTCTAGCCTATAACTATATTGGACTGTTGGGAATGATTCCCTATCATTTTTGCATGCATGTTAGCATTTGGTTTGGATTGGATTGGCGAAAAACTCCAATTTTTAGCGTTTTATTGAATTTTCTGCACTTGAGTCGTTCTGGCCATTTTTAGGTCGTTCGGAGTTAAGTCGTTCGTCCATAGGTCGTGAGTCGTTCATGAGTTAACCCTAGGTCGTTCTGGCCATTTTTAGCTCGTTCGGAGTTAAGTCGTTCATCCATAGGTCGTGAGTCGTTTACGAGTTAACCCTTAAGTCGTGCAGCCCTTCAGTCACGCAACCCTTAAGTCGGTTACGAGTTATCCCGATAGGTCGCTGGACCCTTAACTCGTAGGTCGTTGGACCTTATCTCGTTAGGTCGCTCCTGGCCTAACCCTTAAGTCGTTGGACCCTTGAGTCGTTGGGTCGTTGGACCCTTGAGTCGTTGGGTCGTTGGACCCTTGAGTCGTTAGGTCGTTTGGCCATAGCTCGTTAGGTCGTATGACCCTTGAGTCGTTAGGTCGTATGACCCTTGAGTCGTTAGGTCGTTTGGCCATAGCTCGTTAGGTCGTATGACCCTTGAGTCGTTAGGTCGTATGACCCTTGAGTCGTTAGGTCGTTAGACCCTTGAGTCGTTAGGTCGTATGACCCTTGAGTCGTTAGGTCGTTAGACCCTTGAGTCCTTAGGTCGTTAGACCTCATTTTATCTTCACTAGGTCGAACCCCGTAAGCGGTGGCGTTGCCCCCGCACCCCCACCTTGGGGGGTTGCCACCCCCCCGGACCCCCCCTCCGTAGGCGATCTTATCTGAAAAACATTCAACAGAACTTGCTTTGTTGAGATGCTGAGTTGACCATTCTTCGAGACAAACCATCTCTGGTTATCTCGGCCACGTTTGGTCGTTGGGGAACTTCCACTTTGATGCTTTTGAGCTGATTTCCTTGGATTTTATTCACATCTCCGAATGTGATCTTTGTGATGATTGTTTCTACAATCTCTTCTGTGATTTGTCATTTTAAAAATATAAAGGTTTCAATACTAGTAGTAAATATCAAAACTCTTTTAACAAACAATTTCAACTCTATTTTTAATAACAAAGCTCTTTTCTTAAACCTTTTTCCAATCTATTAGTATATACAAACCTTTACCTCACTCGGATGAGAAATCTAATTAAACGACTTAGTAAAACAAGTGGTATGAAACGCTTGCGTTCACTTCGTCGGTTAATTCCTGGACTTGTTCGATTGAACCTCTTGTGACAATTTTATTAGTGAAGATTTACAGTTTGTTCGTAAATATTTAAGTTAAGCAAGTGGTTATGGGACATGAAGCTAAACTTCTATATTTACTAGCTTAGTGTAATTGACACTTCTCGATGATCATGACGATCATTCTGATGATTTAGACTAGCAACTGTGCGATGTCTCTTGTTGCGAGGTTAGACTAGACACCACTTGCGTGATTCCACTCACACATACCTTTTTGCTTTTTGGTTAGTCTGGACCTTAATCTGTGTGATTCCATTCACACATGTGGGGTAGCTCCCCTTGGTCTTCGGACCGTCATGTGATAGGCCTCTTTCTCTTTTCTATGATTTCTGGACTTCTTGCATTGATTTCTAGAATTTATGTCATTGACTTGTTATGAGTACAAGTTTGGGGTATGATGCCCTTTCCGAATCTTTGAGAAGATTCTTGTGATATTGATTATCTCTTATTGATTGATCTTCTGTTGATCGTTATTTACATACTTATAGTGGTATGTCATTATGGATGTTTATGTTTATGCCATATCTTTTATGTTATATCATGTCATCTGATATTTATAGCTAGACTGACCCGTTTATTATTTTCTTAAATAATACTCGGGTCAGACCGAGATGTTACAGGTGTTTCTGCTTGACTTCTTCCTAGGGATTCATCACTCTGACTTTTGGCTAACTGTTTAGATTAGTAGTTTTTGTTGTATACACTTGAGATATAGACTCATAGTTGTATTCTTTTGTATAGCATGTGTTGCTATTCTTTTGTATTATCGTGGATCTTACTGACCACTACTCTGATGTACACTTTCATGTGTTAGTTATATATTCATATCTTCTTCCGCATTTGTGATATGAATATCTGTGACTGATTTGTGATATGATTATTTCTATGTTTGTTTCCGAAGATTATTTATAGCCACCGTGTGATAAGCAATTACATGGATGGTCGCTCCTCAACAGCCTTATTCTCCGTGCTAGTTGACAGCACTACTCCGGAGTGTTCTTGGCTAGCGTGGGTATAGAGGTGGGGCGTCACAGAAATGAAATCTTATATATAATGGACTTTATATAAGTATGATATTTGAAAGTGATTTTGAAAGGTACTATATGATACATATTGTCAAAGTAAAGATATGGAAAGTGCCATCTGCTTGATATCCGCTTTGTGGCCACACTATGGATTCATTCTATCGATATTATTCTCTCTCTTTGATTTGGGTTTTTCGGATATGATACTCGAGTGTCCATCGAATTCCATGGCGACCTCCGTGGTCTTATGATCGCGACTGTATAGCGCAACTGCCTGGCTGAGCTGGCCTGGGGGTACGGATTGTTTCCTGGGGGATCCAGGTGTAACCATTGTGTATCATGCACTCTATGTAGGTTGAAATTGCCTGGCTAAGACGGCCTAGGGGTACAGATTGTTTCCTGGGGGATCCAGGCATAACCATTGCGTATCCTGCACTCTACTAGTCATCATGGCGTAACTCACAGGGCTGAGAAAGCTTACGGATACAGATTGTTTCCTAGGGGATCCAGGCGTAACCATTGTGTATCTACGATCCATGGTTAGACAACTGTTTCAGTTTGGTTGATTTGTTTGGATTGTACTTTCCATATCCGTTTTAAATGGGTTTTCAAGTATTTTCACTGGGTGTTGAAACAAGTCTACTAAGTACCTGGAGAAGTCTAGCTTTGCGCCTGATCAACGCACTGACAGAATCTACAGGAACGAGGATAAACTTGTTAAGACATCGATTTATAAAAGTATTTTGATAAAGTACTATATAAAGAATATTTTGATCAGTTATTTTCCCTTCTAAATATTTTAAAATGTTTAAAAATTGTTTACTTTGAACCATCAGATTTGAATCAAATGACTATTCATCATATTATAAAATGTTTAAAATATTATGAAATTTTAATTGAAATGTATAATGGTTTAAATAATGGTTCATCCTTGTCTTTCAACCTGCTTTCCCTCCTAGCTACTTTCTCCCTACCTTCTTTCGAATGTCTTCCAACCTATTTCTCTTTCTAGTTGTTTCTCCACTTCCTTCCTTTTCGAGGACGAAAAGATTTGAGTGGGGGAGAGTGTAACAACCCTAGATTTTTATGTATATTTTAATTTTGACTTTATTTGATTTTGAATTTTTTTAACTGGTTCCATTTCAAACTTTTCATTTTTAAATATAAACTTTGATTATTATGTGATTTATAATTCCAAAACGGTATAAATTGAATATTTTCCTAAAATATTGATTTCGGTAAATTTGGGTCAAACTTTGATTTTTAAATTTCAAATTTAAATATTTAGATTCTTAAATTTTATCTTTTATTATGAAAATAGACTTAATAACTTGAATACTGCTTTTTGTTTCGTTGAAAACAGATTTAAATTGTGAAAGTTATGTATATTCTAATATTGAGTGTAATCTGCTTTATTTAGCAATTCTGTATATTTTAAATTATATAAAATATATTTTTATTGTCATATTTTATTTTAAAATGTGTCAATATGTCATGTTATATATATTTTGTCTTTTAAATATTATTAAAGTGATGTTTAAATTTTTCCAAAGTCTATTGCATTTATTTTCTATTTTTAAAGGCCGGTTTCCATTTTTCTGCTATTTTCTTCATTAAATTATATTTAATTAATATTTATTTATTTATTTTTTGAATTCATTTTTATTTTGTGTTCTTATCTTTATTTATAAATATTTTTCAAGTACATAAAAATTTTCCAAAGTTCATTGCATTTATTTTCATATTTTCATGACTAGTTTGCAATTTTTGCTGTTTTTATTAATTAAATTATATATAATTAATATTTATTTATTTTTGTTTATTTACTATATTTTCGTGTTTTTATCTGTAATTATAAGTAATTTTTCATTTATTAAAATTTGCAAAAGAAATTAGAGAAATATGAAGAGTTTTGACCTTTTATATACCATTGTCTTTTCACCGCCTTTTGTCTTTTCAAATTCAATAACACTTGCATTAATCATTTGCTGACCATATCTCTTTGTTTCGGCCGACTCTTCCATTGTTTCTCACGTGAAAATTTTCCCTCAAACCCTAAAAAAATTTCGGCCATCTCCAAGAACAAATTTTGATAAAAACTTCATTTCTTTTTACATTTTCTACTTGATTTACTTGATTTTTTCACTTGCAATCTCTTATGCAGTTCGGCCCCTCCATCTCCAGCGCCTTGGCTGCCTCCACCACCACCTATTCCAGCCACCATACCCTCCTCTCCACTGCCATTCCAGAGCCGAGGCCATCCATGTTGATGATCCACCAAAATATGAAGCAAACTCCACCTATATCCAACATAGCTTAGCTACCTTGCTTCCATCACCTCCTCCATCACTTTGGCCGACCATAAACCACCAGCAGCAGCAAATTCATTACGTGAGACCACTTCCACATCATCCTCCAGCCCACTACAGACCTGGCTGTGCCCTCCTTGGCCTTGGTCGAGCCCTCTAGTGCATAGGAATCCATGATATTTGCCTTAGTGTTAGTTCATGCTCATATATCTTTGCTCCATCATTTTGCCATGCTAGGCCAACCTTTAGGAACCCAAACTGGATCCAAACCATGCCTTTAGCCGTGCCATGTCAGATCTGGAGCTGAAGCATAGATGGTAGAAAGCAAGTGCAAACACTTTGGTGATGTTTTGTGTATTCATTTCTAGCTTTGTTTAAATGAATTTGGGTTGAAAACTTATGTTATATTTATTTGTTTTGTCTCATGTATCCAAGGAGAATTAATCTTTGGCTCTTCCACTCATCTTTGCGTCGTGTTATCGTGCTTGTTTGGATCTCATTCATGCATTCGTCGTCGTGTCTCCAGCTCAAACAGTGAGTTATTCTCACCAGACAATATGTACATATATAACTAGTAAATTGACCCCTTTTTAAACTGTAAAATGCATTATCATGTTACACCTGCTATATTATGATTATATGATGTTCACCCATGCTTAAACACCTGTTATAACATCTGTTACTGTTATATTATGCTGTTCTGTTATTTTTATCAGTTTATCACACTGCAAGTTCCCTTTAGATTAGAATCACTATGGGTTGAAATGATACATACTCGAACGGACTATAGAATAGGAGAAAATCATTATGGGCTGAAATGATAGGCCTGAATGATCTTCAATTATTTTCATTTACTTAGGATTGCGGGTTTGAAAAGATCAAACCCGGGTTTTCTTTGTAAATTACGGGTTGAAATGATATATACCCGTATCACTTTACCCAGGCTAGAAAATGAAATACAGACCCGTTGTTAAAATATGTTTTTTCTAAAATTTTAAAATATTTTAGAAATGTAAATATTATAATATTCTTATGTAAATTTGATAAAAAAATGATTTTTGTAAAGCATTATTGATTTTTTGAAATTTTATAAGTGAAATAAATAAATGGTAAAGTTAGAAAATCTGAAATGTAAGTTATTTTGGAAATTATAATTTGGTTGTAAATGGAATTTAAATTAAATTTGAAAATATGATAAATTTATGATATTTTGAATTAAATGAATTTAAAATGATCTTATAATATATTAATGATTTTTGAATAAAGTTAAAATGTGAAATGAACGAATATTTAAGTTGAAATTTTGAAATATAATTAAAATTGGAAATTTGTGAATTTGGCTTAAAAGTGAATTTTAAGTTAAGTAAATAAAAATGAAATTGAGTTATATTTGAAAATTTAAACTTAAGTGTTAATTTAAATTTAATTTAATGAATTCAAAATTTAATGTTGGAATTTTAATAAGTAAATTATTATTAAATTTGATTTTGAATGGAAATTGAACTTTATAAAATCATGAATATAAGGGTATTTAAATGATTGTTTTAAAAGTGAAAATGTATGATTTTATAAGTTAAAAATGAATTAAATAAAAATTTAATTGTTTGTGAAATTATATTGAATATTTGGAATTTAATTAATAACAATTTTGTAATGCTATTATTTTCTAATGTAAATGATATTACGACATTTGTAAATGCTGTAGTTTATAGAAATGTACTAAATGGCTAAATTTAAGCAAGGGCTATAATTGTTGAATTTAACTAAGCTTTTATTTGAACTAAAGTAACCCTATTATAGCATTTAAATGCTGTCTTTTGTTAAATTGAATTGTTTTAAAAGTAACTTTCCGTAGCATTATCTAAATGTCGCGAAAAGGTGAATTTTCACTGTTTGATGAATTTTAGGGAATGAATGAACTTTGAAAAGATTTAAAATTTTGGAAATTTAATAATTTAATTATTAAATATATTAAATTCATTTTTATGATTTAAAATGAAGCAATTTGTTTTGAAATATAAACTATTTTGAAATGTGTGTTGAAATGGTATTTTAAATAAAAGGAATGTGGAGTTGAAAGGATACAATATTTTGATATTTTGAAATGGATTTTTCTGAATGCTATTGAAATTTAAAAATGACATTTGATTTCGAAGTATAAATTATTATTTTGAAATTTTAACTACGGGATGTATTTAATTTATAGTATAACTGATCCTTAAAGGATGGGCGATCTCAAACATCCTTTAAGTTATTGTGCATTTCTACTACAGTTCACTTGAGTTGGTTTACGTTATATAAGTATATATTGTCCTGAATCGAGTGTTTTGTGTTTTACTTTACGCTCGGGTCAGCCTGAGTATTTACTGCTTAGCTTTGGATTTCTTGTGGAGCCAGGAATTGCTGGAGATTCTGTTTGTGTAGTTATCTGTTTCCTTTCAGTTTCAGTTGTTCAATTTCAGATCTGGTATTTATAACTTATATGTATTTGAGATTTCTATTGTATATGTTTTTAGACTGATATTATGTATTATGTTTTGAGAGTTTTTTATATTAGCTTCATGAACTACTATGGTATTTTAATTTCCGCTGCGAGTTTTTCGGACACTTTCATTGTCTGTGATTCTGTAATTGTTTTCATTTGCTCCAAATTTATTTACAATGCGGTATTTTGAGCAATTCAAGTCCGACATATAAGGCTGCGAATGGCTGAAAATACTGGGTTGTTACAAAGCATTTGCTTAATTACATGTATTTGTTAACTAATTAGAAAGTATGTCAGTAATAAATGATTTAAGGAGGCATATATCGAATTCTTTATATAATTAATTCATATAACTATTTGTTAACCAACTTTTTTTTTGAAATTAATTCATGAAGTGTATAACTTGACACTTTTTATTCGCGTTCCTTATATAATTTAGCAACTGCACTTTGTCAGGTAAACTTATATATTATGTTTATTGGTGGTTCAGCAAACGCATGCACTCCAAGCTATTAAGTAGATGACCAAAGTTATTTTTGTTATGATTTTTTTTATTCAAGATTTTTGTTCATTTATTCAAAAATTTATATCTTTTGGATGTGCAATAATAACTTTATAAGTAAACGTAAATTTTCCATTGTGTTGTTCAGGATATTACTTGAAAAATGTTTCGGCTTTGCTTTACCATCATATAGTTTTTCTTATTTCTTATTTTATTTTTATTTATGTTAGTTATTTTCTAAAAAATTTTGGTCAATACACATTATTAGATGTTTGATTTGTTCAGGATGACCAAATAAATAATAGTGGCTCAACATAAGAAAATTTAACAAAGACGAATTCTATTGCAAATTTGTGTGTGTGTGTATATATATATTATTTATATGGTTATATAAGTTGGCTTATACCATTTACCCCCATCGTCCAGTTCTGACCTGATCCGTTTCACCAATTTGTGTCGATTTTGCCTTGCTTCGATTCGTCTTTCAAATTTTAGTGTCCGTACCAGTGTGCGTATCTATGTCATCTTCTGTATTCCCTGGCCTCGAAAGGTGAGCAATCACTCACGATTAATGTTCTTTTGTTTATTAAATTTTATTTCAATTGAAACGATAATTGAAATACGCTGCTGTTATTTATTGCGCTGTTATTTATTGCACTGTTATTTATGCATCGGTTCACCTTTGACATTGTGAGGACCCGTAAATCCGTACTCCTTGAATATACACTAATCTCCATAGATTAACTCAAGATGAACAGAAATACGAATTATCAATGTTTAAGAAAAAGAAAGAGAGAGAAGAAGAGAGAAAAGATAGAAAATAGAGAGAAAAGAAAATAGAAAGAACGGGACAGAAAGAAAACATCAGAACAATTACAGAATCTCACAATTCGCAGCGGAACAACATATAATAATAAATGAATAATCTTTAAACAAAGAACTATATCAGTTATTACATTTTATACATTACATTACATTACATCATATCATCAGAGTGTACAACAATATACAACAACAAACAGCGGAAAAGAAATACTATATAAGTAATACGCCACGCCATCCAGCTTGCCTCCAGCAACTCCTGAATATCCAGAATATCCTGATAAACCCAACTCTTAACTGCCCGTGTGGAAATTGGTGGGCACCCAGAGTTTAGGAAGGAAAACAATAAACTCCGAGCCAGTCATGTGACTGGTGTGAGAACTCAAAATAGTTTATTTATCTTTAAAATCAAAATAGAGGAATATTTTTAAAGTTAATTCGCAATGCTTTTTAAAAATGAGACTACCATAAGGCCTCCCGCACACTCACACAATGCAAACGCAGAATCGGAGGAGATTTCTCTTTATGATAGTCAAAGATGCTTGATACGCATTAAAAAGACATTTGATATTATTACTAGTGCAAAGTGTAGGAAAAATTTATTTCGAAAGTAGAATATAAATCTTAGCCAGCATAGACATTCCGAACTATGCCTACTATAGCTACCATCCAAACAGTGGAGCGCCACCATAAGTGAATGATAGGTTCTACAACTAATACCGTACAAGATCGTATTGTTTCTTTGGATTTCCAACGAATGGTCAGGCCAAGAAACTTCCCATTGCCACATGAGAACGCCTCTGGAAGGACGTCCCCGAGAACCAAACCGGATCTCTACCAACACAAGGCCGGGTTACCCCTAACTGAGTAACAACTGACCGAATATGCCATCCCTCGGTCCTTTGGGACCTTTATCCGAGCGCTCGTAATCAATTCACACAATCATAAAGTGTTTTCAACATGAGTAAGTATCTGAGCTCCATACCATGATACCACCCTTTTCCAGAAGGAAATGCACGTACCCTAAAGGGCGCTACCCCTCATAACCTTGCTGCATCTTTCCTATTTTGACCATTCCCGAGGTGTGAGGCTCGACGAAGTCACATCCACAAAAACATACTTTATTCAAAAGCCATGCTTTGGGTCAACAAATGATCATAGAAATGATCACCAGGATAGACGATCAAATAAATGATCCTATCACAAATAATCAACACAATGATCATTTCACAGCAACACACAGCATGTCACATTACCAAATTGGGAATATATCGCTGATAACATTCAACTACATAACCTCTGAGCTCGTACGTCTCAGAGAAGGGTGTTAAGCTAAAAGAATAAATTCTCCGCCACCAACAGAAATATATTTGAAAGAAATCGGCTTTATATCTCAATTTGTAATGTCAGACACACAATCCATACAAGTCTGTTCCGGGCTCGAACAGAACCGAAGGCACTTACAAAGAAGTCCTTGCAATCCGGATATCCACAATCTTGATCGGATTTCCCATCACATATGGAGAACTCAATACCGGAGCAACTCGGTGCAGAGTCAATCCACAGGTCATCCTATCGCTCTCGCAAATATCCGGTCTTCAACACCGATCTTCCATGCTATCCATTACGTCATATCACAATTCAGAATGGGTAATCCGAATAACGAGCACAATAATTTAAAAATAAGTGTGCATTCAAATCCAAGCAAATCACAACAAATACCTTTCAAAGGTAAATATTGATAGTCGGTTATTGAACTATCAATGAATATGCACACATCACCAGATTCCAAATAATTTTCCAAATTATTTATTTCCCAAAGATATCTTTACAAGATATATAATTTTCACACTTCAAAAATAAATCAATATTTATTTTTTTAAACAAATTCCACTTCCTTTTATAAATTCCATAGTGAATTTATATTTCACAAACCTATGAATATACGGTTTCAATTATTCATTTTCAATTTATCTTCAAAAAGTTAGATTCTCAAAACGTTTCATTTCACATTGGAAAAACATTTCCATACTTATTTATTCATAAGTAATTCAACAAATTTTTATTTATTTTCAACACTTGGAGAATATTCAATATACTTAAATCGAGATTAAGTATATATTTCATTCTTTAAGGAAATCATTCTCTTAAACATATTTATTTGGGCCAAAACGAATGTTGCGTAAAACATCATTACGACAACCCAAAATCACTAGTATAGGGATTCGAAATTAAAATAGATATATAAATCCCAATACTATACAAAACATTTCCTTTCGGAAATCATTTACTATAACAACAGTGTTATAGTCCACCATTTCCTTCTATTTCTCGAAAACGTCTATTTCAACAATGAATGTTGAAATCTATGGTTTCGAATCTCAACACATTTTAAAAACATCGATAGATCATTTTAATTCTATTTAAAACACCATATCTAAAACATTTTCTTTAACATAATATTCACTATTCAAAAACGTGAGTATATTACGTTGATCAATTTCATCCTTTCTATACATTTTATTTCAAAGGATTATTCAAAGTCAAAAATGTGAATATAACTCCATTAATAGGTTTCAACAATTTACTTATCAAAATAAGTCGTTTGCGGATTTATAAAACAACGTTTATAAATTCCATTTCTATTTATTTTACCAAAACTTCCTTTATAAGTCTCCTTTATTAACCTATTTTCAATTATAACTCAATTATATACAAAAATTCCTATTATAAGTTAAACACTTATAATTTATTTGTTTGCAAAAATCGTTCTTTTGAACTTCATAATTATGAATCTTATAACTTATAAGATTCAATTATTTATCCAAAACCATTCTTTTAATAACTTTATAAATTTTATAAACCTACTGCTTATAAAATTGCATTTATAACTTCACCGTTTATAATTCTATAAATTTCATTCATTTATGAAATTCATTCACAATTCATTCTAACACTTATAAAAACTCGTTTTATAATTCCAATACTTTAATTTATAAATATCAATTTATAAATTTCTTATACAAATCAATTTATTTTATTATTTTAAAACATCTTTAATCTCATTTATAATTTCACCGTTTTGATTTATAAAATAATCAAATTTTATAAATTCTATAATTTCAACTTTTTATAATAATTTCAAAAATCCCAATTTAAACTATTTTATAAAATTATTAACCCCATATTTTCAAAAATCAACTTTTAACTATATTTCTCAAAAATCATAGTTTTTATAACATTAAAATTTATACGTTTATTTATTTAAAATGGATAAATTCCAAAAAATATTTTATAACGTATACTTTCAAAAATCACTTTGAAATCCTTTTAAAATTCCAAAATTTGGTCCAATGATGCTACATACCAAATAGCCAATCACGACAACAACGACATCATATATCGATATGATAATCAACGAATATCAAAATATCCATAATCAAATAAATACTGTTGAGGAATCCAGTTGGATCCCTCCAACCTGTTTTCCTACATCCACAAACATTAGCACAATACCAATTCCGCTCCAGTACGAAATTATCGCGGTATATGGGATTTAAAATATTATCCGCTTAATAGACGGCGCAATAGGGTCTCGTCCGCTATACAATGCGGGAAATCAATAACTCCAATATATACATATGCCAATATATATATATATTGCTATTATATATAATACCAATTTCACTGTTTATGAAATATTCGCGGTATATGTTTTTAATAAATAACATCCGCTTACTAACAGCGCATAATGTCTATTTTAACAATCAATAGATAACAATCATCATTCAAACATACATTCAAGTATTTTAAATCTAACTATTTAAAATAAAATCGAAACTGATTCGATTGAGTGAGAAGTTCTCACCTTGATTTCAATTTCGCTTTAGCGATTTATTTCGAATAAAATTAAACGGACGTTTAATTTTACCCAAAATTCTCACTAACTCCAAACGACTCCAATCCATTTCCGTCGCATAGTGCTCGTCCATACGATTCCAACGCAACTGGTTACGCGCGTTTTCGACCTCGTATGAAAAAGATATGCATTTAACAAGTTTACACGATTTTATTACTTAATTTACAACATAAATTTTCTATTTTTAACCTATCCGCAAATCTCAGCCACTGGATTCCTTCTCCCCTCATCATGACCGTGCATTCCCTCCATCTCACTCACGTTATTCCTACAGGCAACAAGCCGCACCAAGGAACCCATAAGCACAAATTAGGTTTTGATTATTCGATCACCACAAGCAACTTGAACACGATCGGATAGTTCCATGTTGAAGCCCTCACCCAACTCTCCACTCGGCTGCAACCATAGCAAGCTCGGTCCCCTGCTTTGCATGAAAAGTCGTGCGCAATACAAGGGGAACGCGGCCAAATATCTCACAATTTTTAGCTCCATTCAACATCATCACCGTATGGATCTCAAGATCTTGCGAAGCTCTACTACTATTGTGTTGACAAGTTTTCCTAATTGCTGATGGATCATGAGAGATTGAAAGGGAAAGGAATTGAAAATTTTTGGCCATCCATCTGAAGTGGCGGCTAGGGTTTGTAGATTAGGGTTTTATTTTTATTTTTTTTATTTGTGAAGAGCTTATGGTCTATTTATAGAAAATCGAACGACACTATTCATTCCGGAAATTCCGAACTCCGATTTACGCGCGGTGACCGACATTCCTAGGGTTTATCCCGCGTTCCGGACACAATGGAACAGGTTTCGGAAGCTAATTCGGTCATCTGTGCGAGTTATGGCAATAAACGTTCAATTTAATTAAACCGATTTAAACGATTTTCTAGGCGTTTTAATTTGTACCGGACAAACGGTAAATCCGATTGACATGAAATTTGAAACCTTATAATAATATCATATTACGGATCCGATGAAACTGGTTTCATTGAAATCCGGGACTTTTGAAAAATGGCTATTTTAACTCGCCAAATAAATATTAAAACAATTTCGATGCGTTTCGAGCTGCCACGATCAAACGATAACTCCGATTGCTATGAAAATTGAAATCCGATAATAACTAACTATTACGGATCCAATGGAACTGGTCTCGTCCAATTCTGAGACTGTTCAAAAATTGATTATTTTCACTACTCGATTAAATATTAAAATATTCAATTTTCACAAACAAACTTTTAATTCAATTTTAAAAGTTCTAAAATATCGTTCTAACTTCAATATGATATAATAAAATTTTACAAATCATTTTCAATCATATTTAACTCAATTTTCAATTATTTCCGTAATTTAATATATTAAATTATCGATTTAATTATTCAATTAAATCCAATTATTCGAAATAAAATTTATTCGACTTATAAATTCATTTATTAATATTTAAAATTAATTAAATATTCAATTTTTAATTACTAAAACTCCTGGGTCGTTACAATCTTTCCCCCCTTAAAAGAATTTCGTCCTCGAAATTATCAAGTAAGAAAAGTTACAGAATCTATTAATTTTCCAAAAATCCATAGATAAATTTCTTACAATAACTTTACTAAGTTTTCAAATCATACTTAGTTATCTTTTCAAAAACAACTACTATTGTTTAACTTCCAATTCCAAATCAAAGTTAAAGTTTTCAAAATTTTCCCAAATTTCTCAAATTTTTCTAACGCCTTAAATTTCCGGAAAAATTGGCCATAGTCTCCTTTGCGCGGCTCGATCTGAAAAAAAATGACAGTATATATATCACAGATATACATCTCATCAAGTAATGAGGCATCCCGTAGGGAAAAAAGTATAAAAGTACGGTATGTAATCCGAGATATGTACCTTATATTTTATTAGCGAGCACATACGGCTAATATAGCGCGAAAGCGAGCTCCAAATGCGAAGCAAACGCGATCCGCACCTACTAAACACTCAACAAACAACATGAGAAACATGTATATAGACAATAGTATCGATATACAACATATAGCAACGTAATAACTATATATGCCAACATAGCAAATGCAATAAAAGCAATAAATGCAAACAGCAACCAACTATCATCCAACTAACATCCATAACCGATAAATATTCATTCATATTCTCATTAATATTCAATGAAATAGGTTTTCAATTTAATCACATTTGATTCATTAACAGTGGATGTTTTTACTAACATTCATTTTCAATTAGTTTATATTCACTAATCCATATTCAAGTTGGTTCACTTCTAATTCAAATTCAATTCTATTTAAGATTCACTTAACTTCCAATTGAATTCCAATTACTTTAGCTTCCAATTTCATTAACACTTAATGAATTATATACAATCAACTAACAATCATATAACAACCAATGTATATTAATCACAACCAAATCCCTTTGCTTATATTCATTTTGGTTTAACACCATCACTTTCAATTGGTTTAATCAAATTGATTTTCATTCAATTATTCAACTTCTAATAACATTAGATTTTAATGAATTAACACTTACATTCATTATTTCATATCAATTTAATTCACATTCAATTGATTAACATTTAATCCATTAATTCAATTCAATTACAAAAGTTGAATTTCATTTACATAACTTAAGTTCATATTTATCACTTAACTTTATTAATTTACTTTGATACCGAAATCAACTTCATTCAACATCACTTAAGTTATATTTCCATTTTACAAACATCACTTGGTTTTTACTTAACTTAAATTCCCACTTATAAATAAATTCGGCTTCCAATTCTAAAGTAAATTTTCCATTTAACTTTAAATTCATTTTTATATTTACAACTCATATTGATAAATATATTCATATAGTTTCACTCCTTATATATATAAGTTTATTTCACAATTGTAAATCACTTTAATTATAATTCAATTCTTATAATTCTTTTTTCTTATACAATAATTCTTTTATTTAGATTATCCAAACAACCTAACAATCAACTTATTTTCACTTTAATAATTCTGAAAAATTATTACTTTATATATAAAATATAATCGAGTAAAATTATTTCATTTACCCAATTTTAAAACAATACTGTGTCGAATTGTTCTATTCAAATGTTTATGAACCCCTTCGGCATAGTTGTCCAGACCGTGCTGACGAAGGTTCATATGCCACTCAATAAACCAATCATCACAATATAAAACAATTTTAATATTCACTAACAAATGCGCTCTCATAGCTATTATTACACTCAAACTCATTCTAGAGTACTACTGACTCTATCTCTAATGAGTAATACCCGACAGAACCATGGTTGTCGCTTAACCATAAGCTCTGATACCACCTGTGAGGACCCGTAAATCCGTACTCCTTGAATATACACTAATCTCCATAGATTAACTCAAGATGAACAGAAATACGAATTATCAATGTTTAAGAAAAAGAAAGAGAGAGAAGAAGAGAGAAAAGATAGAAAATAGAGAGAAAAGAAAATAGAAAGAACGGGACAGAAAGAAAACAGCAGAACAATTACAGAATCTCACAATTCGCAGCGGAACAACATATAATAATAAATGAATAATCTTTAAACAAAGAACTATATCAGTTATTACATTTTATACATTACATTACATCGTATCATCAGAGTGTACAACAATATACAACAACAAACGGCGGAAAAGAAATACTATATAAGTAATACGCCATGCCATCCAGCTAGCCTCCAGCAACTCCTGAATATCCAGAATATCCTGATAAACCCAACTCTTAACTGCCCGTGTGGAAATTGGTGGGCACCCAGAGTTTAGGAAGGAAAACAATATACTCCGAGTCATGTGACTGGTGTGAGAACTCAAAATAGTTTATTTATCTTTAAAATCAAAATAGAGGAATATTTTTAAAGTTAATCCGCAATGCTTTTTAAAAATGAGACTGCCATAAGGCCTCCCACACACACACACAATGCAAACGCAGAATCGGAGGAGATTTCTCCTTATGATAGTCAAAGATGCTTGATACGCATTAAAAAGACATTTGATACTATTACTAGTGCATAGTGTAGGAAAAATTTATTTCGAAAGTAGAATATAAATCTTAGCCAGCATAGACATTCCGAACTATGCCTACTATAGCTACCATCCAAACAGTGGGGCGCCACCATAAGTGAATGATAGGTTCTACAACTAATACCGTACAAGATCGTATTGTTTCTTTGGATTTCCAACGAATGGTCAGGCCAAGGAACTTCCCATTGCCACATGAGAACGCCTCTGGAAGGACGTCCCCGAGAACCAAACCGGATCTCTACCAACACAAGGCCGGGTTACCCTTAACTGAGTAACAACTGACCGAATATGCCATCCCCCGGTCCTTTGGGACCTTTATCCGAGTGCTCGTAATCAATTCACACAATCATAAAGTGTTTTCAACATGAGTAAGTATCTGGGCTCCATACCATGATACCACCCTTTTCCAGAAGGAAATGCACATACCTTAAAGGGCGTTACCCCTCATAACCTTGCTGCATCTTTCCTGTTTTGACCATTCCCGAGGTGTGAGGCTCGACGAAGTCACGTCCACAAAAACATACTTTATTCAAAAGCCATGCTTTGGGTCAACAAATGATCATAGAAATGATCACCAGGATAGACGATCAAATAAATGATCCTATCATAAATAATCAACACAATGATCATTACATAGCAACACTCAGCATGTCACATTACCAAATTGGGAATATATCGCTGATAACATTCAACTACATAACCTCTGAGCTCGTACGTCTCAGAGAAGGGTGTTAAGCTAAAAGAATAAATTCTCCGCCACCAACAGAAATATATTTGAAAGAAATCGGCTTTATATCTCAATTTGTAATGTCAGACACACAATCCATACAAGTCTGTTCCGGGCTCGAACAGAACCGAAGGCACTTACAAAGAAGTCCTTGCGATCCGGATATCCACAATCCTGATTGGATTTCCCATCACATATGGAGAACTCAATACCGGAGCAACTCGGTGCAGAGTCAATCGACAGGTCATCCTATCGCTCTCGCAAATATCCGGTCTTCAACACCGATCTTTCATGCTATCCATTACGTCGCATCACTATTCAGAATGGGTAATCCGAATAACGAGCGCAATAATTTAAAAATAATTGTGCATTAAAATCAAAGCAAATCACAACAAATACCTTTCAAAGGTAAATATTGATAGTCGGTTATTGAACTATCAATGGATATGCACACATCACCAGATTCCAAATAATTTTCCAAATTATTTATTTCCCAAAGATATCTTTACAAGATATATAATTTTCACACTTCAAAAATAAATCAATATTTATTTTTTTAAACAAATTCCACTTCCTTTTATAAATTCCATAGTGAATTTATATTTCACAAACCTATGAATATACGGTTTCAATTATTCATTTTCAATTTATCTTCAAAAAAATAGATTCTCAAAACGTTTCATTTCACATTGGAAAAACATTTCCATACTTATTTATTCATAAGTAATTCAACAAATTTTTATTTATTTTCAACACTTGGAGAATATTCAATATACTTAAATCGAGATTAAGTATATATTTCATTCTTTAAGGAAATCATTCTCTTAAACGTATTTATTTGGACCAAAACGAATGTTGCGTAAAACATCGTTACGACAACCCAAAATCACTAGTATAGTGATTCGAAATTAAAATAGATATATAAATCCCAATACTATACAAAACATTTCCTTTCGGAAATCATTTACTATAACAACAGTGTTATAGTCCACCATTTCCTTCTATTTCTCGAAAACGTCTATTTCAACAATGAATGTTGAAATCTATGGTTTCGAATCTCAACACATTTTAAAAACATCGATAGATCGTTTTAATTCTATTTAAAACACCATATCTAAAACATTATCTTTAACATAATATTCACTATTCAAAAACGTGAATATATTACGTTAATCAATTTCATCCTTTCTATACATTTTATTTCAAAGGATTATTCACAGTCAAAAATGTGAATATAACTCCATTAATAGGTTTCAACAATTTACTTATCAAAATAAGTCGTTTGCGGATTTATAAAACAATGTTTATAAATTCCATTTCTATTTATTTTACCACAACTTCCTTTATAAGTCTCCTTTATTAACCTATTTTCAATTATAACTCAATTATATACTAAAATTCCTATTATAAGTTAAACACTTATAATTTATTTGTTTGCAAAAATCGTTCCTTTGAACTTCATAATTATGAATCTTATAACTTATAAGATTCAATTATTTATCCAAAACCATTCTTTTAATAACTTTATAAATTTTATAAACCTACTGCTTATAAAATTCCATTTATAACTTCACCGTTTATAATTCTATAAATTTCATTCATTTATGAAATTCATTCACAATTCATTCTAACACTTATAAAAACTCGTTTTATAATTCCAATACTTTAATTTATAAATATCAATTTATAAATTTCTAATAAAAATCAATTTATTTTATTATTTTAAAACATCTTTAATCTCCTTTATAATTTCACCGTTTTGATTTATAAAATAATCAAATTTAATAAATTCTATATTTTCAACTTTTTATAATAATTTCAAAAATCCCAATTTAAACTATTTTATAAAATTATTAACCCCATATTTTCAAAAATCAACTTTTAACTATATTTCTCAAAAATCATAGTTTTTATAACATTAAAATTTATACGTTTATTTCTTTAAAATGGATAAATTCCAAAAAATATTTTATAACGTATACTTTCAAAAATCACTTTGAAATCCTTTTAAAATTCCAAAATTTGGTCCAATGATGCTACATACCAAATAGCCAATCACGACAACAACGACATCATATATCGATATGATAATCAACGAATATCAAAATATCCATAATCAAATAAATACTGTTGAGGAATCCAGTTGGATCCCTCCAACCTGTTTTCCTGCATCCACAAACATTAGCACAATACCAATTCCGCTCCAGTACGAAATTATCACGGTATATGGGATTTAAAATATTATCCGCTTAATAGACGGCACAATAGGGTCTCGTCCGCTATACAATGCGGAAAATCAATAACTCCAATATATACATATGCCAATATATATATATTGCTATTATATATAATACCAATTTCACTGTTTATGAAATATTCGCGGTATATGTTTTTAATAAATAACATCCGCTTACTAACGGCGCATAATGTCTATTTTAACAATCAATAGATAACAATCATCATTCAAACATACATTCAAGTATTTTAAATCTAACTATTTAAAATAAAATCGAAACTGATTCGATTGAGTGAGAAGTTCTCACCTTGATTTCAATTTCGCTTTAGCGATTTATTTCGAATAAAATTAAACGGACGTTTAATTTTACCCAAAATTCTCACTAACTCCAAACGACTCCAATCCAGTTCCATCGCGTAGTGCTCGTCCATACGATTCCAACGCAACTGGTTTCGCGCGTTTTCGACCTCGTATGAAAAAGATATGCATTTAACAAGTTTACACGATTTTATTACTTAATTTACAACATAAATTTTCTATTTTTAACCTATTTGCAAATCTCAGCCACTGGATTCCTTCTCCCCTCATCATGACCGTGCATTCCCTCCATCTCCCTCACGTTATTCCTACAGGCAACAAGCCGCACCAAGGAACCCATAAGCACAAATTAGGTTTTGATTATTCGATCACCACAAGCAACTTGAACACGATCAGATAGTTCCATGTTGAAGCCCTCACCCAACTCTCCACTCGGCTGCAACCATAGCAAGCTCGGTCCCCTGCTTTGCATGAAAAGTCGTGTGCAATACAAGGGGAACGCGGCCAAATATCTCACAATTTTTAGCTCCATTCAACATCATCACCGTATGGATCTCAAGATTTTGCGAAGCTCTACTACTTTTGTGTTGACAAATTTTCCTAATTGCTGATGGATCATGAGAGATTGCTAGGGAAAGGAATTGAAAATTTTCGGCCATCCATCTGAAGTGGCGGCTAGGGTTTGTAGATTTGGGTTTTATTTTATTTTATTTTATTTTATTTGTGAAGAGCTTATGGTCTATTTATAGAAAATCGAACGACACTATTCATTCCGGAAATTCCGAACTTCGATTTACGCGCGGTGACCGACATTCCTAGGGTTTATCCCGTGTTCCGGACACAATGGAACAGGTTTCGGAAGCTAATTCGGTCATCTGTGCGAGTTATGGCAATAAACGTTCAATTTAAATTAAACCGATTTAAACGATTTTCTAGGCGTTTTAATTTGTACCGGACAAACGGTAAATCCGATTGACATGAAATTTGAAACCTTACAATAATATCACATTACGGATCCGATGAAACTGGTTTCGTCGAAATCCGGGACTTTTTGAAAAATGGCTATTTTGACTCGCCAAATAAATATTAAAACAATTTTGATGCGTTTCGAGCTGCCACGATCAAACGATAACTCCGATTGCTACGAAAATTGAAATCCGATAATAACTAGCTATTACGGATCCAATGGAACTAGTCTCGTCCAATTCTGAGACTGTTCAAAAGTTGACTATTTTCACTACTCGATTAAATATTAAAATATTCAATTTTCACAAATAAACTTTTAATTCAATTTTAAAAGTTCTAAAATATCGTTCTAACTTCAATATGATATAATAAAATTTTACAAATCATTTTCAATCATATTTAACTCAATTTTCAATTATTTCCATAATTTAACATATTAAATTATCGATTTAATTATTCAATTAAATCCAATTATTCGAAATAAAATTTATTCGACTTATAAATTCACTTATTAATATTTAAAATTAATTAAATATTCAATTTTTAATTACTAAAAATCCTGGGTCGTTACAATCTTTCCCCCCTTAAAAGAATTTCGTCCTCGAAATTATCAAGTAAGAAAAGTTACAGAATCTATTAATTTTCCAAAAATCCATAGATAAATTTCTTACAATAACTTTACTAAGTTTTCAAATCATACTTAGTTATCTTTTCAAAAACAACTACTATTGTTTAACTTCCAATTCCAAATCAAAGTTAAAGTTTTCAAAATTTTCCCAAATTTCTCAAATTTTTCTAACGCCTTAAATTTCCGAAAAAATTGGCCATAGTCTCCTTTGCGCGGCTCGATCCGAAAAAAAATGACAGTATATATATCACAAATATACATCTCATCAAGTAATGAGGCATCCCGCAGGGAAAAAAGTATAAAAGTACGGTATGTAATCTGAGATATGTACCTTATATTTTATTAGCGAGCACACACGGCTAATATAGCGCGAAAGCGAGCTCCAAATGCGAAGCAAACGCGATCCGCACCTACTAAACACTCAACAAACAACATGAGAAACATGTATATAGACAATAGTATCGATATACAACATATAGCAACGTAATAACTATATATGCCAACATAGCAATGCAATAAAAGCAATAAATGCAAACATCAACCAACTATCAACCAACTAACATCCATAACCGATAAATAGTCATTCATATTCTCATTAATATTCAATGAAATAGGTTTTCAATTTAATCACATTTGATTCATTAACAGTGGATGTTTTTACTAACATTCATTTTCAATTAGTTTATATTCACTAATCCATATTCAAGTTGGTTCACTTCTAATTCAAATTCAATTCTATTTAAGATTCACTTAACTTCGAATTGAATTCCAATTACTTTAGCTTCCAATTTCATTAACACTTAATGAATTATATACAATCAACTAACAATCATATAACAACCAATGTATATTAATCACAACCAAATCCCTTTGCTTATATTCATTTTGGTTTAACACCATCACTTTCAATTGGTTTAATCAAATTGATTTTCATCCAATTATTCAACTTCTAATAACATTAGATTTTAATGAATTAACACTTACATTCATTATTTCATATCAATTTAATTCACATTCAATTGATTAACATTTAATCCATTAATTCAATTCAATTATAAAAGTTGAATTTCATTTACATAACTTAAGTTCATATTTATCACTTAACTTTATTAATTTACTTTGATACCGAAATCAACTTCATTCAACATCACTTAAGTTATATTTCCATTTTACAAACATCACTTGGTTTTTACTTAACTTAAATTCCCACTTATATATAAATTCGGCTTCCAATTCTAAAGTAAATTTTCCATTTAACTTTAAATTCATTTTTATATTTACAACTTATATTGATAAATATATTCATATAGTTTCACTCCTTATATATATAAGTTTATTTCACAATTGTAAATCACTTTAATTATAATTCAATTCTTATAATTCTTTTTTCTTATACAATAATTCTTTTATTTAGATTATTCAAACAACCTAACAATCAACTTATTTTCACTTTAATAATTCTGAAAAATTATTACTTTATATATAAAATATAATCAAGTAAAATTATTTCATTTACCCAATTTTAAAACAATACTGTGTCGAATTGTTCTATTCAAATGTTTATAAACCCCTTCGGCATAGTTGTCCAGACCGTGCTGACGAAGGTTCATATGCCACTCAATAAACCAATCATCACAATATAAAACAATTTTAATATTCACTAACAAATACGCTCTCATAGCTATTATTACACTCAAACTCATTCTAGAGTACTACTGACTCTATCTCTAATGAGTAATACCCAACAGAACCATGGTTGTCGCTTAACCATAAGCTGTGATACCACCTGTGAGGACCCGTAAATCCATACTCCTTGAATATACACTAATCTCCATAGATTAACTCAAGATGAACAGAAATACGAATTATCAATGTTTAAGAAAAAGAAAGAGAGAGAAGAAGAGAGAAAAGATGGAAAATAGAGAGAAAAGAAAATAGAAAGAACGGGACAGAAAGAAAACAGCAAAACAATTACAGAATCTCACAATTCGCAGCGGAACAACATATAATAATAAATGAATAATCTTTAAACAAAGAACTATATCAGTTATTATATTTTATACATTACATTACATCATATCATCAGAGTGTACAACAATATACAACAACAAACGGCGGAAAAGAAATACTATATAAGTAATACGCCATGCCATCCAGCTTGCCTCCAGCAACTCCTGAATATCCAGAATATCCTGATAAACCCAACTCTTAACTGCCCGTGTAGAAATTGGTGGGCACCCAGAGTTTAGGAAGGAAAACAATAAACTCTGAGTCAGTCATGTGACTGGTGTGAGAACTCAAAATAGTTTATTTATCTTTAAAATCAAAATAGAGGAATATTTTTAAAGTTAATTCGCAATGCTTTTTAAAAATGAGACTACCATAAGGCCTCCCGCACACACACACAATGCAAACGCAAAATCGGAGGAGATTTCTCCTTATGATAGTCAAAGATGCTTGATACGCATTAAAAAGACATTTGATATTATTACTAGTGCATAGTGTAGGAAAAATTTATTTCGAAAGTAGAATATAAATCTTAGCCAGCATAGACATTCCGAACTATGCCTACTATAGCTACCATCCAAACAGTGGGGCGCCATCATAAGTGAATGATAGGTTCTACAACCAATACCGTACAAGATCGTATTGTTTCTTTGGATTTCCAACGAATGGTCAGGCCAAGGAACTTCCCATTGCCACATGAGAATGCCTCTGGAAGGACGTCCCCGAGAACCAAACCGGATCTCTACCAACACAAGGCCGGGTTACCCCTAACTGAGTAACAACTGACCGAATATGCCATCCCCCGGTCCTTTGGGACCTTTATCCGAGCGCTCGTAATTAATTCACACAATCATAAAGTGTTTTCAACATGAGTAAGTATCTGGGCTCCATACCATGATACCACCCTTTTCCAGAAGGAAATGCACATACCCTAAAGGGCTCTACCCCTCATAACCTTGCTGCATCTTTCCTGTTTTGACCATTCCTGAGGTGTGAGGCTCGACGAAGTCACGTCCACAAAAACATACTTTGTTCAAAAGCCATGCTTTGGGTCAACAAATGATCATAGAAATGATCACCAGGATAGACGATCAAATAAATGATCCTATCACAAATAATCAACACAATGATCATTTCACAGCAACACTCAGCATGTCACATTATCAAATTGGGAATATATCGCTGATAACATTCAACTACATAACCTCTGAGCTCGTACGTCTCAGAGAAGGGTGTTAAGCTAAAAGAATAAATTAATTAATTTAAATGATTACGGAATGAAATTTATATACGAATTTGAATCAATATTTGAATTGTTTAAATAAAAGCTGAAATCGAATTATAAGATTTTGAAATGGTAATTTGGAAGTTTTGAAACGTAAATTTTGGAAATTGATTTAGAAGACAAATGAAATTTTGGTTTACGAATTGAAATTGAAATTTAATTTGATTTGGTTTGATATATATTAAACGACCAATCGGTGTAATAATTACAAAAAGTTATTAAAGAGACCGAAATCGGTTATGGACATACTCTCTGTCTAAACCGAAAACCACTTTGATAACTATATGCGGAGTGTGATCCAGAATGAAGTGGTTGGAATGATGTACGTGATGACTGAAGAAAGAGAACGATAATGGATAGCCTTGACACTTGTGTCAAATTGGAAATGACTAAAACAGGAGCCGTGCCGGGCCAAATGGGGTTAGCCACCTCGAGTGAACATAATTCTTCGTAACTACTACTCATTACTTGTTATTGATTGGTGCACCCTTGTACTTTTGGGAGTGTTGTTTCGCGGTGTTGCGATCGTAGCGGCGATGCATTTTCACCAGTCCGGATCAGGCAAACGGTAGTTTCACTACCTTGGGTGTTGCCTCATGTGCCTTGTCATACTTGTATCCCTATATACGAGATCACTACGAATTTGTTTTGTGTTATACCTATGGAGTACTCCCTGATATCACACTAGTTTATGGTGGAGTTTACAGTGCTGTATAGACTATGACATTTATATAAAACGTGTTAAGGGGGATAATGGTAACGCCTTAACACTATTTTGATATTTTATATTACTGATAGACATTATCTATTTAGCATACACTACTACATACTAGATAGTTTAACGGATCCTTAGAGGATGGTTGTTCCAACATACTTTGAGTTACTTGTATTTCAATTGTTATTTCACTTGAGTTGGATTTATTGATATAAGAATGTTAATCCTGACTCGAGTGTTTTGTGTTTTGCTTTACACTCGGGTCAGACTGAGTACCAGTATTCGAGACTCACCTTCGAGTTGGAGCTTTGCTTGAAGATCCAGCCATCTATTCCGCTTTCAGTGTTCGATGATTCCAGTGATGTATTCTGATTTGTACCTGATGTATCGTGTTACTCTTCTATTGTATCTGGTTTAATTCTGATGTATCTTATATATTTATATAGTAGCGTCATGAACTACTATGTCTTTTACTTCCGCTGCATATTATTACTCTGTGTCTGTAATTCTGTGATTATTTATTTACTGTATATCTGAGTTTTGCCAAATTTAAATTAACAATTCGGTATTTTGAATTATTCAAGTCCGACATGTGCGGATGCGAATAGTCCAAAATAGCGGGTCGTTACATCAACATTCCCATTTTTATCTTAATTCCGATTCACCAAAGTATCAAATTTCAATTTCTTGTAATAAACTCATTTATTATAAATTTGCATACCAAAAAATTTAGTTTCCAATAAATAGGATTGATTCAATTCAGCCTTTTTAATTAAGTCTATTTTAATCAATATAATATTTCATAGGTAAATTCTTAACATTTACTTCATTACAAATTATAGCAATTATATTTCTTTATAAATTAAATTTCAAAATCATATTAATATGAAAATTTTAATTAACGAAATTCACGGGTCATTACACTCTCCCCCACTCAAAACTTTTCGTCCATGAAAAGGAAAAAGAAGGGAAAAGAAGAATTAAGAAATCAATATATCTTATTCAAAACATTAACTTTATAAACAATTAAATTTACAAAATTAATTAATTTACATAAAATATACCAATTTATAACCATTAAATCTTTTATACTCAAATTAATAAAGTTTGGAAAACATTTTCAAAATATTTCAAAGTCCAAAATTTACGGAAAATTTCGGCAGAGTCTCCTATGTATGGAGAGGCTAGGGAGAAAATATAATATCAAAATAACAATATACAACATATAATTTTCAAAATAATATATATCCCAACACGGGAAAACAATATAATAACGCTATAAATCCGTAAATTCAAAAATGTACCTAT
This sequence comes from Allium cepa, assembly GCA_030765085.1. Classification (NCBI taxonomy): domain Eukaryota; kingdom Viridiplantae; phylum Streptophyta; class Magnoliopsida; order Asparagales; family Amaryllidaceae; genus Allium; species Allium cepa. The sequence goes on from CM060944.1 coordinate 128,132,271, forward strand.
TTGTCGGGCAAATAACGCTTAATTATGAAACCAAAAGCAGTAGCAATTGCTTCCATAACCTGTATTTCACTTATGTAATCCAAAAGAGTCAATAATTATATAAAACGAAATGTTTAGCTTGTTTCAACCACAACAACAATCAATACACAAAATCAATTGAAACAAGGCATACAACCATCACATAGAATCGACACAAATCAAACATTCATTCATATCAACCAAAACAAATAGTTGTTCTGGTTCAATTTTAAATTGCACAGAATGGAAAATAAACTACTTAGTGCACCATTTACTCAACAGTCTTAGATGAAACTAAATAGATTATTCATTCATCCAAACAATTTTAGATTATCTTTGCCCAAACAGCTTTAAGTCAAGCAAACAACAATTCCAAACAATGGATTAATTTCATTTTTATTAATTTCATTCATATAATAATTTATCTTTTTAATTTACATTTTTTTCTCTTACAGTTTCATTTACTTTTATTCATTTCTAACAAAATCTCGTTTCACTTATTCATAACATGAAATTTTCTTTTATTATATTACATTCATTTATACACTGCTTAATTTCATGTTCATATGTTTATAATCTTTTATTAATATTACTTATCTTTCTATTATATTTTATTAGAAGAAATTTCAATTATACCTAAGTTTATACCACTAGAACAACAAATTCTTATTTATTAAAGAATTTCAACAATTACTTTCATTACCTCAAATTTATTACTTGTATAATATTTATTACATTTTCTTATTAACATTTCAACTTTTAATATTTTTGGTAAGTTATAGATATGCCTTTAAGACTGTAATTGAAAGTTGTACAATTTTTCTCATTTCCTTTAACTAAATTGATATTCAATAATCATATCCTTTGTTTTATAGATTACAATTTCAAATTTCCTTTAATTTCATTTATAACCAGGCATTTAATATCTTATTTTATTTAAAGATTCCAATTATTAATAAACTACCATTTCACTACCCTAATTAAAACTATTAATTATCGAAAACTTAAGAATTTAATACCGGGTTTAATTTCAAATCATTTAAAAAAAGTATACTTACAATTTATATCCAATTATATTTAAAACAATTTAAAATTTACATTTGTTTATCAAAAATGAATCTGCAGTAAAACTACTGCAATGGTCTTCGCACTTTGAAACTCGAAAATGAATGTCGATGATGCATGCACTCATCACCGAAATTATTTTCCAACGTAGAGAGGGGAGTAAAAAACTTACTTCTTCCCCAAAATTTCTTTAAAACAATTCTTTCAATTTATGTTGAAATATTTATATCAGAAAATACTTCTAACACTATTATTATTATATTCCAAATCATTTGAAAGAAATTTTCAAAACCCCGGAATTTAAGTTCTAAATGTTCCAATTTGATTTATTTTATTTTCAATCTTATTTCAATTTATTATTTATAAATTTCATTACCTAACAACCAATATAATACAACCAAATATAACCTTTACAAAAAAATCCTTTACATATATAGAAAATATAATAGGCAGAATTATTTCATTCACCTATATTAAAACAAATATTATATCGGTCTGTCCTATTAAGTGTTTAGAAATCCTTATTGATGTCATAGCATCCCATGCACCAACCAGAATTTATGAATAAAGGAACATATTAACACAATATTAAAACATTTTTATAACACTAACAAATACGCTCTCTTATATATACACTCAGCGACTCCCATAGGGTATTACTACCCTATTAGTACAGAATCAAAACCCACAAAGCTAAGGTTTATCGCTAAACCTCGCCCTGATACCAGATGTAACATCACGCCTTTTCGCACGCTTTAAATCGACGATAAACCACACACGTCAGACTTAAACCATACAGAAGGATGGATTGTTATGGGGTAAATAAGAAAAAGCAGAGGAATAAAAAGAACAAAACAGAATCTTGCAGCGGAACGATAAAATATAATAATCAAATGTACAGTTCATGAAGATGTTTTAAGAAAACATTTGATTATACTTATATTATATATATATATTAGAGTTACGCATACCAAAGAATAATAACAATGCATTGGAAACATTTGAATGTAGTGGAGTACTATAATAAATAATATAAATCTTCGTCTTCGTCCTCCAGAGCTAAAGTTTTCGAATCCTGAAATGCTTGGACTGACCCGAGCGAATTGAAAAGATAAAACACTCGAGTCAGAACTAAAAGATCTTATGTAGTTAAATCAACAGAAATAAATATGAGTGCAGTAACTCAAGAGATGCTCGGGATTTACATCTCTTAAGGAGCCATTAAACTATTTACTATGTAGTATATTTCGTTATTATAATAGTGTCTAATTGTAAAATAAACTTACTTTTAAATAGCGTTAAGGCTTTACATTTTCCACCTTAAAACATTTATATATTCTCATAGTCTATACGGTACCGTAATCTCCCTCGTACCGGGCGTCGTCAAAGGAAACTCCATAGGTATGGTACAAAACAAAATCCTATAAGGCGCGCTAGGGTAGGTGACACGGCACAACTAGGCAATGCCAGGGTAGATATACAAATTACTCTTTCGATTCGGTGGTAACGCATAGCCGCAGCTACCGCCCACCTCGAGCCACACCTCCAAATCAAAGAAATCAAAAGTGGCCATCGAAAAATCCAAAGTCAGAGTAGAATAGCGAAGGGATGTGTCCGATAAAAGATGCTACCTTCTTAACCCGTCGATCGCTCCTGTTTTAGCCACCTTATGCCAACTCACAGGAGTTGGGTCCACGTACTTACCTCAAAGGAAACGCCGCCGCCATCCTACCTCATTCTAGAATCTCGATCGCATACACGGTTGTTAAAGTGGTTTTCGGAGTCGGCAGAGAGTATGACAACTTTCGATCCTGGTCTCTTCAACAACCAAACGTTATTATAACACCGCGGTCTTTTCAAAATAGTTCATACTTTAAAACCAGAGTATAATTTCCATTTCAAAACCATATAAATACGATATCATTTTTATTTTAAGACCCAAATCAGTATGATATCATTTTATTTCAAATATATCCTTTTTCAAGAAATCATAGCACCTTCAAATCTATATACCTTGAAATCTATAGCTTTGAAACATAACTTAATATACTTCAATGGTTTACATATTAAATTACTTTATATAATAAGATAGCTTCTTTAAATTTTCAAATAAATCCCAAATACCGATTTGAACCGCTCAATAAACCATTTCAATTCTTATATTTCAAAGCTTTATATATATTCCACCATTTCAACCAAATTCTTTGATAATTCCATATATATCAATTTCAATTACTATTATTTAGATTTGAAATGTTTACTTAATAAATCAAATATCATTTAAGCAAAGCCTTTAAACTTCAAATAACAGGATATACTTTCTATTTAAATTAACTTGATAATATTCATTTAAAGTGATTGATATTCATGTAAATCCTCTAAACCGAAATCAAATTATACAAATCATACCTTCAAAATATCAGATTTATTTAAATTTCAAATCAATTTTTATTCGAGGCTAATTCTTAAAATACTTTAATTCAAATCAATTCGTATTTCTCTTCCAGCCTTCATTATTTGAGTCATTATACTCTACAAATATAATATAAATGAATACTTCACTGTATCATCTCTTAATAAAGTCAACTTTTATTATTAAACTTCTTTTATACTTTAAACCAATTTTACATAGCTTAAAACCAAGAAATTAATTATATATGTAAGTACAACATTTATAAATATCCGAATCATTATCTCATAAACCATATTTTTCTTTATAAAACCATAGAAAATCAATTCAAAATATTTCTATATATAGAGACCGCGGTGTCTGTATAAAATTTTCTATCCTATGGTCAAATGATATGGATATTTATCATTTCAATCCGCAATTTAAAAATAAAATTTTACGGTTATATATCATTTCAAACCGCAATCCCGAATGCAATAAAATGCATAACAACTTGCAATTTATGCTGATATAAATAAACATCCATTCATCCATCATAAAATCATACATCCATTTATCACAATCATCATCCAATTCAAACAATACATCAATATATAATAGGTAATAAATAACAGGCATTTACTGGCAGTTTATTATGCAAAATAAATTTAACTATCAGTTTATATGCAAAAATAAATTTAACTAAAAATTTAACTGGCAGTTTATATGCAATAATGAATTAAATAACAAGTTAATTAAATGAAAATTAACTAAGATAATGATGAAATATATGCCAAACAGCTATAAATAAATTTTAAATCACATCATAAATAAATTTAACAAACATAAAAAATCTTAGAAGTTTTGAGTGGGTTAAAACACACACCTTTTGAATTTAAATTCAATTTAAACCCAAAAATTGCACAGTATCAGAATCCATCCAAACAAGCGCCAAAATGTCCGAAATTTTATTGCGATCCTAACAAAAAAAATCGCGCGTGAAACGGAGTTCGTATGTGAAAGTTATTCGAGTTGGAACGATTAAATCAGAAATTTAAATAAAATAAATAAAAAGAAAAAAAACCACCAACCGAACGAAGACACGTCATCTCCATCTGCCCCACACAACTACTCCAGTCAACTCTGAACCAAAGGAAAACAACCTTGCTTTTGACCACCATTCCCCGGCGCCTCCGGCCACCGATGCCTCACCGAACACCACCTCCATGCCCCCCTCGACGCGACGCTTCCATCTAGACCCACGCGGTATGCCCACGTGGCCCTCAGAGACGGCCACTGCCCCTATCCGAAACCCTAAAGCCATTTTTCACGACCATCCAACCGTCGATGTCACCTACGAACGACCCAGATCGACTCCCCTCGGTCCCCTCTACAAAACCCAAAAATCGTTCGACGATCCGACAACTTTCACCGACGCATGATGGACGGTCAGACTTCTTCGATTTTTACCGGTCAAACAACAATCCAAAACAAAAAAACAAATTTCACCAGAAGATTACGCACTTCGAGAGCTTTAACATATACTTTTTCTGAATTTTTCTGAGGAGTTTGAATTTTCATTAGATTTTTGAATTTGCAATTGGATCTAAGGTTTGCAGCCATTGAGGAAGAGGAGCACAAAAGTTTCTCTATGTACGGAGATAAGGAATATAGGCTGCTAGGGATTATAACAGGGTTTATATAGGTAGGTCAGAAATTAGATTGGATGGATAAGGTTAGATATACGCGCTAACTCCATAGTGGCCCAAAAATCCAGTTTCGACTCCGGAATGAAATTGGGTCAACACATATATCAAAATAGATGTTTTAAAATATTTTAAACGCGATGGAATAGATTTCACATCCAAATTCCATCATATGAAGAAGTAATGCTAAAATCAATATTTCCAAATTGATTTCAATTAATCGATTTCAAAGCGTTTCGAGTCCGTACGATCAAATGACAAGTCCGATCGATACAAAACTTGATATCCTACAATAATTCACCGTTACGGATCCGATGAAACTCGTTTCGTCGAAATCCGAGTCAGTGGCCAAAATGGCTATTTTTATATTAATTAAATAATTTAAAATTCATTAATTAAATCACCTTTTCCACTTCCACTTCCAAAATTAACAAATCCTATCAGTTTTGTTATTCTTAAACAATCTCAGTGATTTAAACCAAATTTAGACGTCAATTAAAAGTTGATTCAATCATAAATTTCAGTGTAAAATTTAAATTTCATTATATCCATCAATTATAAATTAACTTTTCAAAAATTCCATTGAATTCACTATTTATTCTTATTATTCAATCCATTATAGCCAAATGAATGAAATTAACATACATAAATATTTTCCAATTTCAACTAAATTTTCAATAATGTAATAATAAATGTTTAATTTTACTTAATTGCAATAACTCAATTACCTTAATTCTTTATATTCAAATAAATAAACAAATCTTGATTTACAATCTTTTCATTAACCAATAGTGATATTATAAATGGAATTTACATTATCTCCAATTATTATTTACTATCAGTTAAGATCTTAACATTTATTCCATAAATTTATTTTCCCTAAATTAGTTACTGCATTTATCTAATTCCAATTTCGTAATCACATTCAATCCATTAATTGGTATTGCATTGACATTTAAATTTATTAGCTTATATCAACACTATTATCATTAATTGCAATGGGTTACCAATTTTTAGTCACTACCCTAAATAACTAACGTAAATTAATCTACATTATTCCCAACTTACAAATTTTGAATTAATTACTATTTATTATTATTGCTTCACTGATTAATTCAATATGTGCATTGGTTTTTCTTATATTAAATTTATTACCCAATATTCCTATTTTCATCTTATATTTGTTTAAATGACTATATTTCAAATGTGAAATCTTGTATATTACCCAAATTAATTAAGGTTTTAAAACAATTAATAAAATTTCCTTAGTCCAAGCCCTTTTTACCAATTATTTCCCTTCTAATAAATTCATGTTTCTATTAAACTTACATTCACACTTCCATTATTATTTTAAAAATTATTAAATATTATGATCAATTATCTAACATTGATTGTATAAATTTTCCATTTATTATGTATTATTGTATCAATGGATAAAATTTTAAATCTATTCCCCAAATATACTACTTTCAATCAATTAAAACTACACAATTGTTTAATTCAATTGGGATTACACTACATTTATTATTTATCAACTTGTTCTAACCTTATAACCTAAATTTACGTTCAGTTACTATTGAGCAATACTATTTCATTTAATTCAATAATTACACCGTTTTACTCAAATTCCCGTTATTGTAATACTTTATTTGTTCATAAAAATTTAATTACACTTCCAATTAAATCAGCAATTTCAACATGCAACTTATAATAATTGTTTACAATTATGAATGGAATTAACATAAATTTCAAATATTATCTTAATTTACATTAACATGATAATTAATTGCCATTAATGAATTTTATTCCCCAGTTTATTAAATGCAATCAATTTGACCTTACATCCCTCAACATTCCCACTTTTATCTTAATTCCAATTCACTATAGTATCAAATTTCAATTTCTTGCAATAAACTCATTTATTATAAATTTGCATACCAATAAATTTAGTTTCCAATAAATAGGATTCATTCAATTCAACCTTTTTAATTAAGTCTATTTAATAATATAATATTTCATAGGTAAATTCTTAACATTTACTTCATTACAAATTATAACAATTATATTTCTTTATAAATTAAATTCCAAAATCTTATTAATATGAAAATTTTAATTAACGAAATTCACGGGCCGTTACAACGTTTACAATAAACCCTAAATCAATTTTAGCAAATATTTTTGAGTAAATAGGATCATAGAAATCATTCATTTTGGAAATTGCTTAAATTTTAGATAATACCAATCTTCTTTTTTTTTTAGAAAACTTAATAAAATCGTTTTATCTTAGAGCATCTGAGATTTCCTTTCGATCTGCTCCACTCCTCGTCTAAGAAAAGAAAACATAGGCTAGGTAAGTTCAGGGCACTGGTTGCTTCATCCCTAACCTTTGTTAAACACCTTGTTAGATCTTCCCAGATCTCACAAGCGGGACAAATCTACTAGTCGTTTCCGCACACTCAGATTTTCAACTTTATTTTAAAACTACTTATAAATATTCCAAATTATCTTCCAAAATATTCAATTATCCTTTTAAAACATTCACAATTGGTTCTGAGAAAAGTCATTATGTTTAAACTTATATTCAAAAGTTATAGAATTCGTAGCATAACAGTGCCGTGGAAAGTGCTATGTATGCTTATTTGATTTCAACAGCTTTTAAACATTCAATAATTCATATTTTTCAATCTAAATCTCCTTTAAATCATTTAAATAAATTTAGAAAATTTATTCCATATTTTACCATAATTAAAAACGTTCGTTTAAACAGATTTCTTGTTATGGTCACTTAACCACACTAGCGCGGTTTTTCTGGAAAATTGATTTGGACTTAATTCAAAATATACTCAATGAAACTTTGAATTTTTTTTCTTTTAAAAGATATGGAAATAACAGTCCAGAATTTTCTTATCTCGAAGAATTCAGAGCTATATTCCACTCTATACACTCATTTGCACTTTTTGGCGCGAAATCGCGAACTACTATTGCGCGACGCACCTAGTTTTAACTTATTTTTCAATATTTGAAATAATTTATTCAAATTGGATTTTGTCACTTATAAAATCATTGCAAATTATTTTAAATCAATATTTTCACTTTTTATAGTATTTAAAATTACATTTTCACTATTACCATATTATAATATTATTTTATTCCCATTATTTTAATATTAAATTTTAAATTCCAATTTCAATTCAATTTCAATTCTAACTTCAAATTAAACTTATTTAAAACTTAGATTTCAAATCTAATCTCTGTTTAAACTTCAATTCAACCTTAATCTCAACTTTAATTTTTCAAAATCGATTTCAATTTCAATTTCACTATTCATCTCAATTTCAATTTCAAATCAACTATCCTTTTTAAATCCGTTTCACTTCATATTTCAAATTCTCCTTTATTTTACTTTAATTTCACTTCTAATTGAAACGAGACTTATTTTTTCCATAATATCTCATATCACTAAAATATGGCCTTATTAATAAAGGTGATTGCTTAATCAAAATGAACATAACCAATATCCATCTTTATCACTAACATAACATCTATTCAATCAATCACATAACATATGATTTCAAATTCAACATTCATTATTTATACCATAATGAAATGCATTATCACAATTCAGTTATCTAACCAACAATCAAATCATCCATGTCAACAATCAAATAAACATTCATATGTTATAAGGATATAAATATGAATGTTTTAAAATAACCAAAATATGAATTCAAAAGCGATGAGAATTTCTCACCTTTATATCCACTCCGTCAAACTTTTACGTAAGATACGCGAGCTAACGTGCTACTTTCAAACATCTCAACTTTTACCGTTCCTTTCCTTCTTCTTTTTTTCTTTCCCTTTCTTTTTCTTTTTCTTTTTCTATAAGAGAGGAGGGTATATGGCTCGGTTAGGGGGTACATGGCCTAGGGAGGAGAGTACGGCATAGGTGGATGTGGGTAGGTGGTTTAAAGGTAGGTAAAGGGAGTAGGGATGCTCGGCCTTTGTAACGTCCCGCCTTTTCGCATGCTTTAAAACGACACACGTGCCAATACAAACCATACGGAAGGGCGGATTGTTATGGGGTAATTAAGGAAAAACAGGAAAAGAAAAACAAAATAGAATCTCACAGCGGAAGGATAAAATATAATAATAAATGTAAAGTTCATAAATTGTTTACAAACTTTGGATTCTTCTTTATACAATAAATATCAGAGTTCACATACCAATCATAATCAATGCAGCAGAATTAAATAGTGTAGTGGAATATAATTAATAATAATAGTAGAAATCTCCGTCTTCGTCCTCCAGATCTAAAGTCTTCGATCCTGAAACGCTCGGACTGACCCGAGCGAATTTGAAAAGACAAAAGCACTCGAGTCAGAACTAAAAGTTCTTATGTGAGTTAAATTAATAGTAATAAATATGAGTGCAGTAACTCAAGAGATGCTCGGGATTTACATCTCCTAAGCATCCGTTAAACTATTTACTATGTAGTATATTGCGCTATTATAATAGTGTCTAATTGTAAAATAAACTTACTTTTTCTTAGCATTAAGGGGTTATCCATATAGCCCTTAACACGTAATAGTCCCAGTAGTCCATCCAATATCATAGTCCCTCCTGATCGGCAAGCCACCAGAGGATACCACACGGGCTACGGGAGAAATCCAAACTCGTACAAGGCGCGATAGGATAGGTGACACGGCACAACTAGGCAATGCCAGGGTAGATATACCAGTTGCTATCTGGGCTGGTGGAAACGCGCAGCGTGCAGCTACCGCCCACCTCGAACAAACTCTCCCAAAATCAAAAATAAAGGTGGCCACCGAATCAATCCAAAGTCAGTATAGTATCGAAGAGGAGTGTCCGATCAGAGGAATGACCTCATTGGCCCGAGAATCGCTCCTGTTTTAGCCACCTTATGTCAACTCACGGGAGTCGGGTCCACGTATTTACCTCAAAGGAAACGTCGCCGCCATCCTACTTCATTCTGGAATCTCCACCACGTACACGGTTGTTAAAGTGGTTTTCTGAGTTGGCAGAGAGTATGACAACTTCCGATCCCGGTCTCTTCAACAACCAAACGTTATTATAACACTACGGTCATTTAAAAATACTTATACTTTCAAAACCAGAATATAATTATCCGTTTCAAGACCCATAAATACGATATCATTTCCTTTTAAAACTCAAATAAATATGATATCATTTTATTTCAAATATATTCCTTTTCCAAAATCATGCCGCTTTTAAATTTATAATACCTCGGAACCAAATATTTGAATTTTAACTTTCAACATAATACTTCGAAATCCATAGTTTTAAAACCATAACTTTCAAACTTAAATGGTTTGGATATTCAACAGTATATAAAATAAAACAGTTGAATTTAAAATTCCTTTAAAAGTAAATAATTTCCACACCTTCACAATTTTATTCACTTTAAATTCAGTCTAAATCCATAACTTTTAGATTCACTTTCAGCTTGAATAAAACACTTCGATTTCAATATTTTCAAACTTTGAGTATTTAATAAATTTCAAACTAAGGTTGGGAATTTCAAATCAACAATTCATTTTCCTATTATTTAGTTTTGAAAGGTTTACATGGTAAATCCATAACCATTTAAAATAAAACTCAATTTATTAACACTAAATATTTCCTTCCATTAATTTATACTAGAATTATTCATTAAATCCAGTTATAAATATCATTCTTTTAAAATTTCCAATTTTAATAAGTTAACATCAACTTATAGAGTTAAATTTTAAAATAAGCTCAATTCCAATTAATTTCCAATTTATCTTTCAATCGTAATTGATTTGAATCATTTAAAACTCTCTCTATATATATACAAGATCTTAAACCTGTACTTAATCATATAATATAAATTATCAAATTCCATTTTTCAACATATTCATTTTTATTTAACAGATTTATGCATAGCTTAAATTCAACAATTTAACTATATATGTATATATAAAATATCATATCCATATTTAATATTTATTAAACCGTATCATATCCAAACCATAAAATCATTTCAAAAATAATTTTATATATATACCGCGGCGCCTGTATATAATTTTCTATCCTATGGTCAAGTGATACGGATATTTATCATTTCAATCCGCAATTTAAAAATAAAAATGCGGTTGTATATCATTTCAAACCGCAATCCCGAATGAAATGAAAATGCGTAATAAGTTGCAGTTTATATAAGATAGAACACATCATCCATTTACCAAACATTATTCATCAACCATTTATTTCAATCATCATCCAATTTGAACAAACATCAATATAGAGCATATAAGATATACAGGGAATAAAAAACAGTTATTAACTAACAGTTTTTATTCAGTAATAAATTTAATAACTGTTTAACTAGCAGTTTATATGGAAATAAATAAATTATAACCGTCAATTTATATGCAATAATAAAAAATTAATTAACAGTTAAATTTAATAAATGCGATTTAACTGAGATGATGAACAAAACATGCCAAACAATCATAAATAAATTTCTACTCATATCTTAAGTCAATTTAACAGACATAGGAAATTTTAGAAGTTGTGAGTGGGTTAAAACACTCACCTTTTGAATTTAAATCGAATTTAAATTCGATTTAAACCCAAAAATTTGACAGTCTCCAAATTTGTCCAAACAAGCGTCAAAGCGTCCGGAATTTTATTACGATCCCAACAAAAAAAAAACTCGCGTGAAACGGAGTTCGTATGAAGAAGTAATTGCGAATTAATTGTTTGAAAAAAAAATTTAATTTTAAACCAAAATAAACAAACTTGCCTCAAATCCTTGCCACATCAGCAAGTGCTTCCCCTCTCCCGTAACCACGCACATGCCATGCTTGGAACCCTAGGTAGCCGCCACTTCCACTATAAAAAACGTCGCCTCCACGGTACAAATCACCACGATCGGCCAGTGCCACCACGTCGGCCTCGTCACGCCGCCCCCTCCACCCACGATCCGTCCTCCACGGCGCCTCCACGCAACCCCAGGCCGAGAGTGACATCGGCTCTTCCATCATCGATTTCGCACGCAACCAACCCCCTTAAGACCAATGTAGCCGCATGGATCTGGCCTGCTCGACGACCTCTACTCAATGATCACCTCCGATCGTTCCGAAATCGCAGATCCACTGTAACGACCCAGAATTTTTATTAATTAAAATTTGAATATTTAATTAATTTTAAATATTAATAAGTGAAATTTATAAGTCAAATAAATTTTAATTTGAATTTTTGGATTTAATTGGATTATTAAATCGATAATTTAATATGTTAAATTATGAAAATAATTGAAAATTGAGTTAAATATGATTGAAAATGATTTGTAAAATTTTAATTAATCATACTGGAGTTATAGAAATATTTTAGAACTTTTAAAATCGAATTAAGAGTTAATTTGTGAAAATTGAATATTTTAATATTTAATAATTGACTGTAAAATAGCCAATTTTTGAACAGTCTCAGAATTGAACGAAACCAGTTTCATTGGATCCGTAATAGTTAGTTATTACCGGATTTCAATTTTCGTGTCAATCGGAGTTATCGTTTGATCGTGGCAGCTCGAAACGCATCGAATTATTTTTAATTTAAATTTGGCGAGTCAAAATAGCCATTTTTCAAAAAGTCTCGGATTTCGACGAAACCAGTTTCATCGGATCCGTAATGTGATATTATTGTAAGATTTCAAATTTCAAGTCAATTGGATTTACCGTTTGTCCGGTACAAATTAAAACGCCTAGAAATCGACTTAAATCGGTTTAATTCAAATTGAACGTTTTCAGCCATAACTCGCACATACTTCCGAATTAGCTTCCGAAACCTGTTCCATTGTGTCCGGAACGCGGGATAAACCCTAGGTACGCTGGTTACGGCGCCTAAATCGGAGTTCGGAATTCCCGGGATGAATAGTGTTTACGCTAGCTTTTTCTATAAATACAACATCATCTTCATAAATTAAAAAAAATAACAAACCCTAAACCTAAAAACTAGTAGCCGCCACTTTATCATTCTAAGGCCAGAAATTGCCCAATTTAAACTCTCAATCTCTTCCAATCTACAAAGGATTAGAAGAAACTCTCAACACGAAAGTTATAGAGCACGAAGAGATCTTGAAATCCATACGGATATGATCGGGAATGGAGCAACGATGAGGGAGCAAAGCATGGCCGTTCGTGGCTGTTCTCGTGCGTGCGCACGCAGATCTAGGAGGCCGAGTGCCTTGGGGTTTGGGTCGAGTGTAGATGGAGGTGAGAGCTTCGTACTGGAGCAACCTGATCGTGTTTTAGTCGAGTGTAGGCGAGGCATAATTAAACCCTAATTTGATGGAGTGGGTTCGGCCTCAATGTTCATAGCCTGGAGATGTTGCGTGGAAGGGGGAAGATAAAGGAGAGGCATAGGATTGAGATCTAATGGCCTGAAATGTTTGTGGGGTATAATAATTAAGTTTATGTTGAATTTAGTTATAAAAAAAAATCGTGTACGATCTTATAAAATGCATAACTTTTTCATACGAGGTCGAAAAAATGCAAACTCAGTTGCGTTGGAATCGTATGGACGAGCACTACGCGATGGAGTTGGTTTGGAGTCGTTTGGAGTTAGTGAGAATTTCGGGTAAAATTAAACGCGCGTTTAATTTTATTCGAAATAAAAGCTAAAACGGAAATTAAAACCAAGGTGAGAACTTCTCACTCAATCGAATAGATTTCGATTTTATTTTAAATAGTTAGATTTAAAATATTTGAATGCATGTTTGAATGATGACTGTATATATTGATTGTTAAAATAGACATTATGCGCCGTTAGTAAGCGGATGTTATTTAGTAAAAACATATACCGCGAATATTTCATAAACAGTGAAATTGGTATTATATATAATATCAATATATATATATTGGCATATGTATATATTGCAGTTGTTGATTTCCCGCATTTTTGTTTAGCGGATGAGACCCTATTACGCCGTTATTAAGCGGATAATATTTATTAAGAACATATACCGCGATAATTTCGTACTGGAGCGAAATTGGTATTGTGCTAATGTTTTTGGATGCAGGAAACAGGTTGGAGGGATCCAACTGGATTCCTCAACAGTTTTTATTTTATTTCAGATATTTTGATATTTGATTGATTATCATATCGATATATGATGGATCGTTGTAGTCGTGATTGACTATTTGGTGTGTAGCATCATTGGACCCAGATTTGGGATTTTAAAATGATTTTAAAGTGATTTTTTAAAATATACTATATTTTTGGAATTGATCCATTTCAAATAAATAAACGTTATAATTTTTAATGTTATAAAAATTATGATTTTTAAGAAATATAGTTAAAAGCTGATTTTTGAAAATAAGGAATTAATGACTTTATAAAAGAGTTTAAATTGGGATTCTGAACTTGTTATAAAAAGTTTAAATATAGGATTTATAAAATTTAATTATTTTATAAATCAGTATGGTGAAGTTTTTAAAAGAATTTAAAGACGTTTTAAAATAATAATATAAATTGATTTATATTAAAAGATTTATAAATGGATATTTATGAATTGAGATTCAGACATTATAAAACAAGTTTTTATAAGTATTTGAATGAAGTGAAAATGAATTTCATAATAGAATGAAATTTATAGAATTATAAACTGTGAAGTTATAAATGAAATTTATAAATAGTAAGATTTATAAATTTGGTGAAATTATTTGAAGAATAGATTGATTAAATAAATAAATCTTATAAGTTATAAGGTTTATAAAATTGAAAAGTCTTTAAAAAGAACGATTTTGTAAAATAATCGTTTTATAAGTAATTAACTTATAATGTGAACGTTTAGTTTATAATTTAGTTATAAACGGGAATAGGTTAATAAAGGAATTTATAAAAAGGAAGTTTTTATAAATAAATAGATATGGAATTTATAAACGTTGTTTTATAAATTCGCAAACGGCTTATTTTGATAAGTTAATTGTTGAAACCTATTAATGGAGTTATATTCACATTTTCGAATAGTGAATAATCCTTTGAATTAAAATGAATAAAAGGATGATGTTCATTAACGTAGTAGATTCACGTTTTTGAATAGTGAATAATACGTTAAAGGAAATGTTTTTGAATGTGATATTTTAAATAGAATTAAAACGATCTAACGATGTTTTAAAATGTGTTGAGATTCGAAACTATAGATTTCAACATCTATTGTTGAAATAGACGTTTTCGAGAAATAAAAGGAAATAGTGGACTATAACACTGTTGTTATAGTAAATGATTTCCGAAAGGAAATGTTTTGAATAGTATTGGGATTTATATATCTATTTTAATTTCGAATCCCTATACTAGTGATTTTGGGTTGTCGTAACGATGTTTTACGCAACATTCGTTTTGGCCCAAATAAATATGTTTAAGGGAATGATTTCCTTAAAGAATGAAATATATACTTAATTCGATTTAAGTATATTGAATATTTTCTAAGTGTTGAAAATAAAAAGATTTGTGAATTACTTATTTTTAATAAGTATGGAATTGTTTTCCAATATAAAGTGAATATATTGAATTTATCTTTTTGAGGATAAATTGAAATGAATTATTGAAATCATATATGCATGAATATTTTGAAATATAAATTCATTATGGAATTTATATGTGAAAAGTGAAATTGGTTAAAAATAAATATTGATTTATTTTTGACGTATTGAAATTATATATCTAGTAAAGATATTTTGGAAAATAAATAATTTGGAAAATTATTTGGAATCTGGTGATGTATGCATATCAATTGATAGTTCAATAACCGACTATCAGTATTTCCCTTTGAATGGGTATTTGATGTGATTTGTTTGAAATTGAATGCACACTTATTTTTGAATAAGCGCTCACTATTCGGGTTAACCGGGAAAGGACCATGGGGTCGTATAACCCATTCTGAATATGTGATACGTCGTTGTGAATTGCATTTGAAGATCGGTGTTGAAGACCGGATATTTGCAAGAGCGATAGGATGACCTATCGATTGTTTCTGCACTGAGTCGCGCCGGTATAGAAACTCCCTAAGTGATGGGAAATCCGATCAGGATTGTGAATATCCGGATTGCAAGGACTTCTTTGTAAGTGCCTTCGGTTTTGTTCGATCCCGGAACAGACTTGTATGGATTGTATGTCTGACATTACAAGTTGAGATATAAAGCCGATTTCTTTCAAATATATTTCTGTTGGTGGCGGAGAATTTATTCTTTGCTTAACACCCTTCTTTGAGACGTACGAGCTC
Organism: Allium cepa; assembly: GCA_030765085.1. Classification (NCBI taxonomy): domain Eukaryota; kingdom Viridiplantae; phylum Streptophyta; class Magnoliopsida; order Asparagales; family Amaryllidaceae; genus Allium; species Allium cepa. The sequence goes on from CM060944.1 coordinate 128,148,733, forward strand.
AAAGGTTATATAGTTGAAGTTATCAGCGATATATCCCATTTTGGTAATGTGACATGCTGAGTGATGCTGAAATGATCATTGTGTTGATTATTGTGATAGGATCATTTATTTGATCGTCTATCTTAGTGATCGTTGTGTTGATCATTTGTTGACCCAAAGCATGGCTTTAGTATAAAGTATGTTTTTGTGGACGTGAATTCATCGAGCCTCACATCCCGGAAATGGTCAAAACAGGAAAGATGCGGCAAGGTTATTAGGGGTTGCTGTAGCTCCCCTTAGGGTATGTGCATTTCCTTCTGGAAAGGGGTGGTATCATGGTATGGAGCCCAGATACTTACTCATGTTGAAAACACTCTATTTATTATGGTGTGATGTTGGATATCGAGCGCTCGGTTGAAAAGGTCCTAAAGGACCGGGGAATGGCGTGCTCGTGTCAGTAGTTACCCAGTTAGGGGTAACCCGGCCTTGTGTTGGCAGAGATCCGGTTTGGTTCTCGGGGATGTCTTTCCAGAGGCATTCTCAGTGGCAATGGGAAGTTCCTTGGCCTGACCATTTGTTGGAAATCCAATTCCCAATACGAAACTTGTACGGTATTAGTTGTAGAACCTGCCATTCACTTATGGTGGTCACCACTGTTTGGATGGTAGCTATAGTAGGCATAGTTCGAAATGTCTATGTTGGCTAAGATTTATATTCTACTTCCGAAATATTTTTCCTACACTATACACTAATAATAATATCAAATGTTATTTTAAATGCGTATCAAGCATCTTTGACTATCATAAGGAGAAATCTCCTCCGATTCTGCGTTTGCATTGTGTGTGTGTGCGGGAGGCCTTATGGTAGTCTCATTTTTAAAAGCATTGCGAATTGATTTAAAATATTTCTCTATTTTGATTTTGAAGTTAAATAAACTGTTTTGAGTTCTCACACCAGTCACATGACTGACTTGGAGTTTATTGTTTTCCTTCCTAAACTCTGGGTGCCCACCAATTTCCACACGGGCAGTTAAGAGTTAGGTTTATCAGGATATTCTGGATATTCTGGAGTTGCTGGAGGCAAGCTGGATGGCATGGCGTATTACTAGTTTATATAGTATTTCTTTTTCCGCTGCACTGTTTGTTGTTGTATGATGTTGTACACTCTGATGATATGATTTGATGTAATGTAATATGATGATAATGTAATAACTGTAGTTCTTTGTTTAAAGATTATTCATTTATTATTATATGTTGTTCCGCTGCGAATTGTGAGATTCTGATGTTGTTCTTTTTGTTTCCTTTCTGTCCATTCTATTTTTAAAATTCTTCTATCTTCTATTTTTCAAAATTCTCTGTTTTCTAAAAATCGTCTATCTTCTTTCCTCTCTATTTTCTATCTTCTCTCTTCTTCTATCTCTTTCTTTTTCTTAAATTCTTTTTTAAAAACCCATAACATTCCGTGTTTTCGGCCTTCGATTTCTCGGCAGTCGATAAAGTGAGTATCGATGTCGAATTTTCGAAGAACGAAAATCCGAAGCGTTACATCCACCGTCGAATGCCCAAAACCATAACGAACGGCTGGAGTTGATTTGCAATTTATGGTTAAACGGTGAATCGTTTCGAAAAACGAACAGTACCAAAAGATTATGCTGTTCGAGAACTATGACATATAATTTTTGTGAATTTTTCTGGAGACTTTGAATTTTAGGCTTTGGATTTGATTTTTTTGAATTTAGATCTAGGGTAGGGTTTGCAGCCATTGGGAAGAAGAGGAGCTGAGGAAATGAACGCACAAAAAAATGAGAATAGATGGAGGCTATGGTTTATAACTGGGTTTATATAGGTAGGTTAGAACTAGAGTATATGGATCCGATAAACAAACGTGGTGAACGATAGTTGGCCCAAAAAGTACGTTCTGACCCCGAACGAAATTTGTTAAACCCATATATCCAAATAGGTGTTTTAAAATATTCTGAACGCGATGGAAAAAGTTTCACGTCCAAATTCCATCGTATGAAGAAGCTATGCTGAAATCAATATTTTCAAATTGATTTCAAATTGATTTCAATTTAAACGATTTCAAGGCGTTTCGCGTTCGTACGATCAAACGACAAGTCCGATCGCTACGAAACTTAAAACCCTACAATAATTCACTGTTACGGATTCGATGAAGCTGGTTTCGTCGAAATCCGAGTCAGTGGCAAAAATGGCTATTTTTATATTAATTAAATAAATTAAGAATTAGTAAATAAATCCAAATTTTATATTTCAGTTTCAGAATTGGAAAATTTTATCACTTATGATTCCTCAATCATTTACAATGATTTTAAACAAGTTTAAAAATGTAAATTTAGATGATTTATTTATAAATTTCAATATTTATTCTCAATTTCATTAAATTCAAAATTATAATTTAACTTTCGAATGATTCTATTAAATTAATGAATCAATGATTATTCCATTCATATTTCAAATAGGAGGGTTTACCATTGAATTTAAGATTATTACATAAATATTTCCCAATTTTAATTTTTAATTTAACGTAATAATTACAATTTGATTTCATTTATTTCAATAAGTCCAACTATTATAAATTAACGAATTAACTCACTACTAAAGATTCAAATTCAATAATTCATAAACTTCATCTTCTTGATTTACATATTTATTTATAATTATTTAAATCAATTCCTGTTCCAATTTAAAGTAACTTAATTTACCCTTTTATAGTATGTATTTCAGTTTCTTAAACTAACCTCTTTATTATAAGTTGAATCCAGTTTATTTTTAATAAGTTTCCAAGGGATTAGATTCAAATTTCAACCTTTTACTTACAATTAAGTTTAGGTCATATTTAATTTATAACGTATTACTTCCCTAGTATTTACCTTACATCTTCCCGTATTAATTTCACAAATATATCATAATTATTAAAGTAACGCTTATAATAAATACGACCCTATAATTACTCAACTTCTAAATGAACGTTATTTCATTTTCCATTACTTACATTGCATTAACACTGTTACTTAAAATCTCTATCCAATTGAAATTAATACTCTAAATAAATACATTTACTCCTTTCGTTATTTTATTAATTACAATTAAGGCACATCTAATTATCTTTATTTGTAAATAAGTGAATTTACTAGTAACCCACTATCATAACCTTTAATATACTTGTATATGATTAATTTACCCTTTTATATTCCATTATAAATATATGCACACATACAAAATTAAGATTCTAAATTCAATTAATTATGCCATCTAGGTTCCATTCCTTTTTACATCAACCATTAATTTATGCATAATTAGCATTTCCTATTCATTTTGTTACATTCACTTATATTCACTTTATGAATAAATTGGTATTCCATTTAAACCATTAATTACTAACTTTAATTATTGCAATTCATTATCTAACATAAATTTTGAATCTATTTCCTAATTTTCATATTTCAATTAATTAACACCTTACAATCGTTTACAAATAAAAGGGATTGTACTAAATAAATTATTTATTGCCCTGCATTACTTTATTACCCCATTTACATTCAACTTCCATAAATCAATATTTTATTCCATTGATAAATCCAATACTTGCGTTAATTTACTTATTTTAACTTTATATACAAATGCGACAATTTCCACTATTACAATTAATTGCAATATATAATTTAATTTGTAAATATTAATCACCCTTGATACATTCAATTTCAACATTCGCTTTCATATAAATAAATAAGATTTTTATTTATTTCTAAATTAAAATTAAAATCTTATTAATTTAATTCATTTTAAACATCGCATTTATACGGATCGTTACACTCTCCCCCACTCTAAACTTTTCGTCCGCGAAAAGGAAAAGAAGGGAAACGAAGAACTAAGAAATCAATATACCTTATTCAAACATTAACTTTATAAACAATTAAATTTAAAAAATTAATTAATTTAGATAAAATATATCAATTTATATCCATTTAATTATTTTTTATACTTAAATTACTAAAGTTTGGAAAACATTTTCAAAATATTTCTAAGTTCAAAATTTACGGAAAATTTTGGCAGAGTCTCCTTTGTACGGAGAGGCTCGAGAGAAAATATAATATTAAATATAACAATTATATTACAAATATTATCTAAAATATTATATCCCAACCCGGGAAAATATATAAAATAGCGCTATAAACCTTAATTCGAAACGTACCTATTTGTCGGGCAATTTATGCTTAATTTATGGAACCAAAAGCAGTAGCAATTGCTTCCATAACCTGCATTTTCACTTATAAAATCCAAAGGGTTAACTATTTATATAAAGTGAAATATTTAAGTGGTTTTAATCACTAAAACAAATCAATACAACGACCATCAATTTCAACAAACAGCATACACAACAAATACAAAACAACCATTCAATCAAACAAACAAATAGTTGTTTGGGTTCAAAAACTTTTAATTTGTACGGAATGAAGAATAACCTACTAGCACATCATTTTACTCAACAGTCTTAGATAAAACTAAATAGATTATTCATTCACCCAAACCCAAATTTTAAAGTATCTTACCCAACAATTATAACCAAACAATCAACAATTCAAATCAAATTTACTTATTTTTAATTTTATTTCATACATTAGTTATTTGATTTCCTTTCTTTCATTCATTCAGTGATTCCTTCATTCATATAACAGTTTATCTTTTTATTTTCATTTATAACTTAGCCTTAAATTTCTTATCTAAATTAGATGTTTCCATTTATTAATTACTTACGTTTCATTTCACTACAATAATTGAAACAATTAATTAATGGAAATTTAAGAATTTAATACCGAGTTAAAATTTTCAATTTATTTTAAAACAATAGATAAATATATCTTTACAACTTATATATCTCTAATTATATTTAAAACAATTCAAAATTTATATATTTCTCAAAAATGAATCTACAGTAGAACTACTACAGTGGCCTTCCCCCTTCGAAACTCGAAAATGAAAGTCGATGATGCGGTCGCCATCATCGAAATTATTTTCTAGCGACAGAGAGGAAAGTACAAAACTTTCTTCTCCAAAATCTTCTTTAAAACAGTTCTTCCGAATTATAATAAATATTTATATCAGAAAGTACTTATAAACAATATTATTATATTCCAAAATTTATTCGAAAGAAATTTCAAAACCCCGGATCTTAAGTTCTAAATTTCCAAATTTCATTTATTTTATTTTTCAATCTTATTTCTATTATTATTTATACACTTTAATACCTAACAACCAACCTATTGCAGCCAAATATAGATATCATTTGAATTTTTTTATTTTATATATAGAAAATATAATAGGCAAAATTATTTCATTCACCTATATTAAAACAATATTATGTCGGTCTGTCCTATTAAGTGTTTAGAAATTGCTGTTGATGTCACAGCGACCCATGCATCAACAAGAATTTATAAATACAAATGGAACAGATTAACACAATATAAAATCTTTTTATAACACTAACAAATACGCTCTCTCATATATATACACTCGGTGACTCCCATAGGGTATTACTACCCTATTAATAAAGAGTCAGACCCCACAAAGCTAAGGTTTATCGCTAAACCAAAGCACTGATACCAACTGTAACGTCCCGCCTTTTCGCACGCTTTAAAACGACACACGTGCCAATTCAAACCATACGGAAGGGCGGATTGTTATGGGGTAATTAAGGAAAAACAGGAAAAGAAAAACAAAATAGAATCTCACAGCGGAAGGATAAAATATAATAATAAATGTAAAGTTCATAAACTGTTTACAAACTTTTGATTCTTCTTTATACAATAAATATCAGAGTTCACATACCAATCATAATCAATGCAGCGGAATTAAAAAGTGTAGTGGAATATAATTAATAATAATAGTAGAAATCTCCGTCTTCGTCCTCAAGATCTAAAGTCTTCAATCCTGAAACGCTCGAACTGACCCGAGCGAATTTGAAAAGACATAAGCAATCGAGTCAGAACTAAAAGATCTTATGTGAGTTAAATTAACAGTGATACATATGAGTGCAGTAACTCAAGAGATGCTCGGGATTTACATCCCCTAAGGATCCGTTAAACTATTTACTATGTAGTATATTGCGCTATTATAATAGTCTCTAATTGTAAAATAAACTTACTTTTTCTTAGCATTAAGGGGTTACCCATATTGCCCTTAACACGTAATAGTCCCAGTAGTCCATCCAATATCATAGTCCCTCCTAATCGGGAAGCCACCAGAGGATACCACACGAGCTACGGGAGAAATCCAAACTCGTACAAGGCGCGATAGGGTAGGTGACATGGCACAACTAGGCAATGCCAGGGTAGACATACTAATTGCTATCTGGGCTAGTGGAAAAACACAGCGCGCAGCTACCGCCCACCTCGAACAAGCTCCCCCAAAATCAAAAATAAAGGTGGCCACCGAATCAATCCAAAGTCAAAGTATAGTATCGAAGAGGAGTGTCTGTGTAACGACCCGTGTAAATACGATATTTAAAATGAATTAAATTAATTGGATTTTTAATTTAAATTTAGAAAGGAACGAAAATCTTATTTATTTATATGAAAGAAAATGTTGAAATTTGATGTATCAAGGGTAATCAAAATTACAAATTAAATTATATATTGCAATTAATAGTAGTAGTAGAAATTGTTGCATTTGATATAAAGTTTGAATAAGTAAATTAAGGCAAGTATTGAATTTCTCAATGGAATAAAATATTGATTTATGGAAATTAAATGTAAACGGAGGTAATAAAGTAATGCAGGACAATAAATAACGTAATTAGTACAATCCCTTTTTATTTGTAAACTATTGTAAGCTGTTAAATTATTTGAAAAGTGAAAATTTAAAAGTAGATTCGAATTGTATGTTAGATAATAAATTGCAACAATTAAAGTTAGTAATTAATGGGTTAAAGGGAATACCAATTTATTCATAAAGTGAATATAAGCGAATGTAACAAAATAAATAGGAAACGCTAATTATTCATAAGTGATGGTTAATGTAAAAGGAATAATTAATTGGATTTAGAATCTTAATTTGTATGTGTGCATATATTTATAATGGAATATAAAAGGGCAAATATAATTATATACAAGTTAATAATTTATAAACTTTAATGAACATTTCCATTTAATAAATTTATTAGGAAATCAAACTCATTTAAGGGTAAGTAATTATAATGTGTTGATGATATAAACGTTACTAAATTTTATAGTAGTAACGGAAGTGCAAATGGAATGTAACCGTAGAAATTTAAGCTACGAACTGAATGTAAGGAAATAGAGGAAAATAGAAATCAATCAATGAATGTATATAGGTTGTTAAGTTATAATAATAAATAGAAATTGGACAACATCCATATAATATAATGGATTGCAATTTGTGGGTTGGAAATAAAGGGTGAGTAGAAATTGATTTGTTATATTAATGAATGAAATTCCAATTTGTTGGAATAAGGTAAAAGGTGTACTTGGTAATAAATGTAAAATAACTTAAATATTGAATTTATTTAATATATAATAAGTGATGTTTGAATAAAAACCAATACGATGTAAACAATAAACTTATAAATGTGGGATTTAGAGTTTTTGACAACAATTATTATGAGACATATGTATATTCAGTCCATTCAATTTAATTGGTAAATCATTGAAATAATTGTTACGTTTAAATAAATTAAGGGGATAACGTAAATAAATTCTTCATTTAATTTTGGTTAGTGTATATATGGAATGGAGGTAAAACTTTATAAATTGATTTGAATCCAAAACTTAATGAAGGGAGTAATTGGAATTAAATGGATTAAATGTTTGAAGTTACAAAAATTTTAATTTAGAAAAAGGGTATGCATTTATGTAATGGAGTATGAATCTATTGTTAAGTGTATTTATAAAATGGCAGTTGGGTAAATGAAAGGGTGCAAAAGTAAGTTTGTCAGTATATTGAAGTAATGTATGATAATAGGTTTAATCGAAATAAATGAAGGTTTAACATCTAAATATTATGTTAATAGGGATTTAAGTTTAATCGAAGAATATTAGGGTAATAATTTTTGAATCTAATATTAAACCCATCTATTTGAAATATATGAATGGAATAAACATTGATTTCTTTGATTTAATATAAATTATTAGAAAGTTAATTTATGATTTGTGAATTTAATGAAATTAAGGATTTATATTGGAATTTATAAATTTACTTGTCTTAAATTGACATCTAAACTTGTTGGAATTTAGTAAATGACTAAGAATTTTAAAAGTGATAAAAATTTCTGATTCTAAAACTGAAATATAAAAATTGGATTTATTTACAAATTCCTAATTCATTTAATTAGTATAAAAATAGCCATTTTGGTCACGAACTCGGATTTCGACGAAAACAGTTTCTCAGATCCGTAATAGTGAATTATTATAGGGTTCCAAGTTTTGTAGCGATCAGACTTGTCGTTTGATCGTACGAACGCGAAACGCCTTGAAATCGATTTAATTAAAATCAATTTGAAATCAAATTGGAAATATTGTTTTCAGCATAACTTCTTCATACGGTCGAATTTGGACGTGAAACTTTTTCCATCGCGTTCAAAATATTTTAAAATACCTATTTGGATATATGGGTTTAACAAATTTCGTTCCAGGGTCAGAACGGGCTTTTTGGGCCAACTACCGTTTAGCTCGTTTATAATTTGTGCCCACCTATTCCATTCCAGTTTGTCTATAAATAGGCTGTGATAAACCCTAGCCTCCATCTATTATCATTTGTTTATACGTTCATTTTCAACAATTCCTTCTCCTCCTCATTGGATGCAAATTTCAGATCCAATTCTATTCAAAAATTAAATAAAAATTCAAGTCCTCAGAAAAATCTCAAAAAAAAAATATGTTGAAGCTTTCAAAATGCGTAATATGCTGGTGTAATTCGTTTTTCAATTCGTTGCGTCATTTGCTGTGAAAATTTAAAGTTTATCCACAGCCGTTCATCATCGTCGAAATCAAAGTCGATGGATCGCCGAACCCTTTCTGGGTTTGGTAGAGATCAGCGAGCGGAGTTCATCGGTGACGATTGCAAGGTGGATCAACGGTTAGATGTGGCGGAAATCTCGATTAGGGTGTTCTAAAAGGGGGCGGCGGCCGTATATTTCCAGTACCGATCGAGCATGTGGAGGCGTGGATCTAGGCGTGGCAAGAGCACGCAGGCCGTGGGCGCGTGTCCGGCGACGATAGAGAGCGGCGGCGGGTCGCGTTCGTGCTGTGTGAATCTAGGGTTACTCGGTTTCGTTCGTATGATGGTGCTTGTAGCCGAGTGAAAGAAGGGTTGACGTGTCACTGTTGTGAGTAAGTTTAGTTTATATTTGTTTATTTCGTTTTTATTTTAATTTTGTTTTTCAATCGAATTTTCGACATAACTTTCTCATACGTTATCCATTTTACGCGAAATTTCTTTTAGTAGGATCGAAATTAAATTCCGGATCTGTTGACGCTAGTTTGGACAGATTTGGAGACCGTCGAATTTTTGGGTTTAAATTGGATTTGAGTTCAATTTAAATCCCAAAGGTGAGTGTTTTAACCCACTCACAACTTCTAAAATTTCTTATGTTTGTTAATTTGACTTTAGATATGGGTAGAAATTTTTTTATGACTGTTTGGCATGTTTTATTCATTATTTCTGTTTAAACACATTTATTTAATTTAACTGTTAATTAATTTGATTATTGCATATAAATTGACAGTAAAAATTTATTTATTTGCATACAAACTGATAGTTGAATAGTTAATAAATTTATTTTGAATATAAACTGTTAGTTAATAACTGTCATTTATTTCCTATTATATTGCATATGCTATATATATTGGTGTTTGTTTAAATTTATGATGATTGAAATAAATTTATGATGATGAAATAAATTAATGATTATTGAAATAATGGTTGATGATTGATATTTGGATGAATGGATGCTATATTTATATTGTATAAACTGCAAGTCATCATGCATTTTCATTTCATTCGGGATTGCGGTTTGAAATGATATACAACCGCATTTTTATTTTAAATTGCGGATTGAAATGATAAACATCCGTATCACTTGACCATAGGGTAGAAAATTTTATACAGGCACCACGGTAAATATATAAAATTATTTTTGACATGTTTTACTATGTTTTGTAAAGCTATATATATATATATATATATGGTTTATGGGATATTTATTTGGTTATTTATATATATATATATATAGTAAATTTTCAGGTTTTTAAGCTTTGCATAAATTTGATTTGAAGTATAAAATAAAGTTTGATTTTCGAGATCAAATACGATTAAGAATTTATTTAAAATTAAATTTCTGGAGTTTTAATGACTTAAAAAAGAATAAGGTTGGAAGATGAATACTAAGTTAAATTGAAACTAAATGAAAAGTTAGAATTTTTAAAGGATATGATTTTTGTAACTTGATTTTTGTGTAAAGTGGTTTGAATGAATATCAGGTTGATTTAAATGAATATATCAAGTTTAATAAATTGAAAGATTATCGAATTATGTGAAGTTATAAGTTTTACTTAAAGTATATTGAATTCATTAAGTAAACATTTCAAGTCTAAATAATAAGTAATTGAATTTGATATATATGGGATGGTTAAATGAGTTTGCTTTTGAAATGGTGTAATATTTAAAGCTTTGAAACGTAAAAATTCAAAATGGTATTTGGAAGTTTAAATCAATATTTGGAATTGATTTGTGAAATGTAAAGAAGCTATTTTGTTTTATAAAAGTAATTTAATATTTAACCATTTGAGAGATGGAATTTGTTTCAAAGTTATGGCTTTCAAGGTCGTATAATTTGGAAATATTATATTCAAGAGTTTTGATTTCTAAATATTTTACTTTGAAACCACTATGATTTTTGGAAAGAATATATTGGAAAATAAAGATGATATCATATTGTTTTGGGTTTTAAAAGGAAATGATATCATATTTATATGGTTTTGAAATGGATATTATATTCTGGTTTTAAAAGTATAAATTATTTTAAAGGACCGTGGTGTTATAATAACGTTTGGTTATTGAAGAGACCGGGATTGGAAGTTGTCATACTCTCTGCCAACTCCGAAAACCACTTTAACAACCGTGTACGCGGTGGAGATTCTAGAAGGAAGTAGGTTGGTGGGGGCGTTTCCTGCAGGGTAAATACATGGACCCGACTCCCGTGAGTTGGCATAAGGTGGCTAAAACATGAGCGATTCTCGGGCCAATGAGGTCATTCCTCTGATCGGACACTCCTCTTCGATATTATACTTTGACTTTGGATTGATTCAGTGGCCACCTTTATTTTTGTTTTTGGGGAGTTTGTTCAAGGTGGGCGGTAGCTGCGCGCTGCGCGTTTCCACCAGCCCGGATAGCAATTGGTATATCTACCCTGGCATTGCCTAGTTGTGCCGTGTCACCTACCCTATCGCACCTTGTACGAGTTTCTATTTGTGTCGTACCTATGGAGTGTCTTCTCGTAGTCTCCCGATCAGGAGATATGCAGGCACTGTATAGACTATTGGCACTATTACGTGTTAAGGTGGAAAATGTAAAGCCTTAACGCTATTTTAAAGTAAGTTTATTTTACAATTAGACACTATTATAATAGCGCAATATACTACATAGTAAATAGTTTAACGGATCTTTAGGAGATGTAAATCCCGAGCATCTCTTGAGTTACTGCACTCATATTTAATTCTGTTAATTTAACTCACATAAGATCTTTTAGTTCTGACTCGAGTGTTTTTGTCTTTTCAAATTCGCTCGGGTCAGTCCGAGCGTTTCAGGATCGAAGACTTTAGCTCTGGAGGACGAAGATGGAGATTTCTATTATTATTATTATTAATTATATTCCACTACACTCATATTGTTCTGCTGCAATGTTATATGGTTTGTGTACTCTGATATGTATTGTATAAACATAAAATCAAAGGTTTTGTAAACAGTTTTATGAACTGTATATTTATTATTATATTTATCCTTCCACTGTGAGATTCTGTTTAGTTTTTTTTTTCTTGTTTTTCTTATTTACCCCATAACAATCCGCCATTTCATATGATTTGAATTGGCACGTGTGTCGATTTAAAGCGTGCGAAAAGAAGGATGTTACAGTTGGTATCAGAGCTTTGGTTTAGCGATAAACCTTAGCTTTGTGGGGTTTGACTCTTTACAAATAGGGTAGTAATACCCTATGGGACTTGCTGAATGTATATATATGAGAGAGCGTATTTGTTAGTGATATAAAATGGTTTTTATATTGTGCTAATCTGTTCCGTTTTGTATTTATAAATTCTGGTTGGTGCATGGGATGCTATGACATCAATATGGATTTCTAAACGCTTAATAGGACAGGCCGACATAATATTTGTTTTATATAGGTGAATGAAATAATTTTGCCTATTATATTTTCTGTATATAAAAAAAAATTCAAATGATATCTATATTTGGCTGCAATAGATTGGTTGTTAGGTAATAAAGAGTATAAATAATAATAGAAATAAGATTGAAAAAAATAAATAAATGAAATTTGTAAATTTAGGACTTAAGATCCGGGGTTTTGGAATTTTCCGTAAAATTTTTGGAATATAATAATATTGTTATAAGTATTTTCTGATATAAATATTTAATATAATTCAAAGGAAATTGTTTTAAAGAAGATTTTGGAGAAAAATAAATTTTGTACATTCCTCTCTGTCGCTGGAAAATAATTTCGGTTGGCGGCCGCATCATCGACTTTCATTTTCGAGTTTCGAAGGGGGAAGGCCACTGTAGTAATTTTACTGCAGATTTATGTTGAAAAATATAAATTTTGAATTGTTTTAAATATAATTGGAGATATATAAGTAGTAAGAACATATTTATCTATTATTTTAAAATAATTGAAAATTTAACCCGGTATTAAATTCTAAAGTTTCCATTAATTAATTATTTCAATTAAATTCTAAAGTTTCCATTAATTAATTGTTTCAATTGTTGTAGTGAAATAGAATTTAACTGACAATTGAAATCCTAAATAAAATAGGAGATTTAATGCTAAGTTATTAATGGATTTAAAGAAATAAAGAATATTATTATTAAACGTTAAATTAATCGTAGGTAACGAGAAAACTTGTATAACTTTCAAGTACATTCTTTAAAAATATATATAACTTACCAAATATTAAAAGTTGAAATGTTTAATAGGAAATGTAATGAAAATTGTACAAGTAAAAGTAGGAAATGAAGTATTCAATGAATTTGCTATTATAAATGAGAATTTAATGTTATAAACTTAAGTTGTAAATTGAAATTTTACCCTAATTAAAGGTAAGTATTATAATTAGATGATTTTAAAACTTAAGTAAATAGAATGAATTCTATAATAAATGAAACTGTGAGAAATAAATGAATAAAATTTAGAAATGCATAAATGGAATGCAACAAAAAGAAACTTACATGACATTAAAATAAAAAAATGAATATTGTAAGTAATAAATGAAAATAAATGAGGTAATCACTCAATGAATGAAAGAAAGGAAATCAAACAACTAAAGTATGAAATAAAAATTTATAATAAGTTAAATTGATTGTTGGGTTGAATTGTTATTGTTTGATTTATGTTTGGTTGGGTAAGGAAATTTGAAATTGTGGATGAATAAATAATTTATTTTATTCCATCTAAGACTGTTGAGTAAATGATGCACTTGATAGTTATTTTTCATTCCGTACAATTTCAAGTTTTGAACCCGAACAACTATTTGCTTGTTGATTGAATGGTTGTTTTGTTGTGTATGTTGTTTGTTGAAAAGGATGGTTGTTGTATTGATTTGTTGTTAGGGATTGAAACCACTTAATTATTTCACTTTATATAAATTGTTAACCCTTTAGATTTTATAAGTGAAATGCAGGTTATGGAAGCAATTGCTACCGCTTTTAGTTCCATAAATTTAGCGTAAATTGCCCGACAAATAGGTACGTTTCGAATTACGGTTTATAGCGCTATTTTATATATTTTCCCGTGTAGGGATATATATTATTTTGGAAAGTATTTTGTGTATATTGTTATATTTATATTATATTTTCTTCCGAGCCTCTCCGTACAAAGGAGACTCTGCCAAATTTTTCCGTAAATTTTGGACTTAGAAAATTTGAAAATGTTTACAAACTTTAACAATTTATTTATAAAGGATTCATATGGGTATATTTAGTTAAAGTAATAAATTTTTAAAATTATTGTTTATAAGTTAAGTATTTTGAATAAGATGTATTGTTATTTAATTCTTCTTTTCCCTTCTTTCCTTTTCGAGGACGAAAAGTTTTGAGTGGGGGAGAGTGTAACGACCCGTGTAAATTCGATATTTAAAATGAATTAAATTACTAGGATTTTTAATTTAAATTTAGAAAGAAATGAAATCTTATTTATTTATATGAAAGAAAATGTTGAAATTTGATGTATCAAGGGTAACTAAAATTACGAATTAAATTATATATTGCAATTAATAGTAGTAGTGGAAATTGTTGCATTTGATATAAAGTTTGAATAAGTAAATTAAGGCAAGTACTGAATTTATCAATGGAATAAAATATTGATTTATGGAAATTAAATGTAAACGGAGGTAATAAAGTAATGCAGGACAATAAATAACGTAATTAGTACAATCACTTTTTATTTGTAAACTATTGTAAGCTGTTAAATTATTTAAAAAGTGAAAATTTGAAAATAGATTCGAATTGTATGTTAGATAATAAATTGCAACAATTAAAGTTAGTAATTAATGGGTTAAAGGGAATACCAATTTATTCATAAAGTGAATATAAGCGAATGTAACAAAATAAATAGGAAACGCTAATTATTCATAAGTGATGGTTAATGTAAAAGGAATAATTAATTGGATTTAGAATCTTAATTTGTATGTGTGCATATATTTATAATGGAATATAAAAGGGAAAATATAATTATATTCAAGTTAATAATTTATAAACTTTAATGAACATTTCCATTTAATAAATTTATTAGGAAATCAAACTCATTTAAGGGTAAGTAATTATAATGTGTTGATGATATAAACGTTACTAAATTTTGTAGTAGTAACTGAAGTGCAAATGGAATGTAACCGTAGAAATTTAAGCTACGAACTGAATGTAAGGAAATAGAGGAAAATAGAAATCAATCAATGAATGTATATAGGTTGTTAAGTTATAATAATAAATAGAAATTGGACAACATCCATATAATATAATGGATTGCAATTTGTGGGTTGGAAATAAAGGGCGAGTAGAAATTGATTTGTTATATTAATGAATGAAATTCCAATTTGTTGGAATAAGGTAAAAGGTGTACTTGGTAATAAATGTAAAATAACTTAAATATTGAATTTATTTAATATATAATAAGTGATGTTTGAATAAAAACCAATACGATGTAAACAATAAACTTATAAATATGGGATTTAGAGTTTTTGACAACAATTATTATGAGATATATGTATATTCAGTCCATTCAATTTAATTGGTAAATCATTGAAATAAATGTTATGTTTAAATAAATTAAGGGGATAACGTAAATAAATTCTTCATTTAATTTTGGTTAGTGTATATATGGAATGGAGGTAAAACTTTATAAATTGATTTGAATCCAAAACTTAATGAAGGGAGTAATTGGAATTAAATGGATTAAATGTTTGAAGTTACGAAAATTTTAATTTAGAAAAAGGGTATGCATTTATGTAATGGAGTATGAATCTATTGTTAAGTGTATTTATAAAATGGCAGTTGGGTAAATGAAAGGGTGCAAAAGTAAGTTTGTCAATATATTGAAGTAATGTGTGATAATAGGTTTAATCGAAATAAATGAAGGTTTAACATCTAAATATTACGTTAATAGGGATTTAAGTGTAATCGAAGAATATTAGGATAATAATTTTTGAATCTAATATTAAACCCATCTATTTGAAATATATGAATGGAATAAACATTGATTTCTTTGATTTGATATAAATTATTAGGAAGTTAATTTATGATTTGTGAATTTAATGAAATTAAGGATTTATATTGGAATTTATAAATTTACTTGTCTTAAATTGACATCTAAACTTGTTGGAATTTAGTAAATGATTAAGAATTTTAAAAGTGATAAAAATTTCCGATTCTAAAACAGAAATATAAAAATTGGATTTATTTACAAATTCCTAATTTATTTAATTAGTACAAAAATAGCCATTTTGGTCACGAACACGGATTTCGACGAAACCAGTTTCATCGGATCCGTAATAGTGAATTATTATAGGGTTTCAAGTTTTGTAGCGATCGGACTTGTCATTTGATCGTACGAACGCGAAACGCCTTGAAATCGATTTAATTAAAATCAATTTGAAATCAATTTGGAAATATTGTTTTCAGCATAACTTCTTCATACGATCAAATTTAGACGTGAAACTTTTTCCATCGCATTCAGAATATTTTAAAATACCTATTTGGATATATGGGTTTAACAAATTTCGTTCCGGGGTCAGAACGGGCTTTTTGGGCCAATTACCGTTTAGCACGTTTACAATTCGTGCCCACCTATTCCATTGCAGTTTGTCTATAAATAGGCTGTGATAAACCCTAGCCTTCATCTATTATCATTTGTTTGTACGTTCATTTTCATCAATTCCTTCTCCTCCTCAATGGATGCAAATTTCAGATCCAATTCTATTCAAAAATCAAATAAAAATTCAAGTCCTCAGAAAAATCTCAAAAAAAATATATGTTGAAGCTTTCGAAATGCGTAATATGCTAGTGCAATTCGTTTTGCAATTCGTTGCGTCGTTTGCTGTGAAAATTTAAAGTTTATCCATGGCCGTTCATCATCGTCGAAATCAAAGTCGATGGATCGGCGAACCCTTTCTGGGTTTGGTAGAGATCAGCGAGCGGAGTTCATCGGTGACGTTTGCAAGGTGGATCAACGGTTAGATGTGGCGGAAATCTCGATTAGGGTTTTCTAAAAGGGGGCGGCGGCCGTATATTTCCAGTACCGATCGAGCATGTAGAGGCGTGGATCTAGGCGTGGCAAGAGCACGCAGGCCGTGGGCGCGTGTTCGGCGACGATAGATAGCGGCGGCGGGTCGCGTTCGTGTTGTGTGAATCTAGGGTTACTCGGTTTTGTTCGTATGATGGTGCTTGTAGCCAAGTGGAAGAAGGGTTGACGTGTCACTGTTGTGAGTAAGTTTAGTTTATATTTGTTTATTTCGTTTTTATTTTAATTTTGTTTTTCAATCGAATTTTCGACATAACTTTCTCATACGTTATCCATTTTACGCAAACTTTCTTTTGATAGGATTGAAGTTAAATTCCGGATCTGCTGACGCTGGTTTGGACAGATTTGGAGACCGTCGAATTTTTGGGTTTATTTGGATTTGAGTTCAATTTAAATCCCAAAGGTGAGTGTTTTAACCCACTCACAACTTCTAAAATTTCTTATGTTTGTTAATTTGACTTTAGATATGGGTAGAAATTTTTTTATGACTGTTTGGCATGTTTTATTCATTATTTCTGTTTAAACGCATTTATTTAATATAACTGTTAATTAATTTGATTATTGCATATAAATTGACAGTAAAAATTTATTTATTTGCATATAAACTGATAGTTGAATAGTTAATAAATTTATTTTGAATATAAATTGTTAGTTAATAACTGTCATTTATTTCCTGTTATATTGCATATGCTATATATATTGGTGTTTGTTTAAATTTATGATGATTGAAATAAATTTATGATGATGAAATAAATTAATGATGATTGAAATAATGGTTGATGATTGATATTTGGATGAATGGATGCTATATTTATATTGTATAAACTGCAAGTCATCATGCATTTTCATTTCATTCGGGATTGCGGTTTGAAATGACATACAATCGCATTTTTATTTTAAATTGCGGATTGAAATGATAAACATCCGTATCACTTGACCATAGGGTAGAAAATTTTATACACGCACCGCGATAAATATATAAAATTATTTTGGAAATGTTTTACTATGGTTTTGTAAAGCTATATATATATATATGGTTTATGGGATATTGATTTGGTTATTTATATATAAATATAGTAAATTTTCAAGTTTTAAGCTTTGTATAAATTTGATTTGAAGTATAAAATAAAGTTTGATTTTCGAGATCAAATACGATTAAGAATTTATTTAAAATTAAATTTCTGGAGTTTTAATGACTTAAAAAAGAATAAGGTTGGAAGATGAATATTAAGTTAAATTGAAACTAAACGAAAAGTTAAATTTTTTAAAGGATATGATGTTTGTAACTTTATTTTTGTGTAAAGTGGTTTGAATGAATATCATGTTGATTTAAATGAATATATCATGTTTAATAAATTGAAAGATTATTCAATTATGTGAAGTTATAAGTTTTACTTAAAGTATATTGAATTCATTAAGTAAACATTTCAAGTCTAAATAATAAGTAATTGAATTTGATATATATATATGGGATAGTCAAATGAGTTTGTTTTTGAAATGGTGTAATATTTAAAGCTTTGAAAAGTAAAAATTCAAAATGGTATTTGGAAGTTTAAATCGATATTTGGAATTGATTTGTGAAATGTAAAGAAGCTATTTTGTTTTATAAAAGTAATTTAATATTTAACCGTTTGAGAGATGGAATTTGTTTCAAAGTTATGGCTTTCAAGGTAGTATAATTTGGAAATATTATATTCAAGAGTTTTGATTTCTAAATATTTTACTTTGAAACCACTATGATTTTTGGAAAGAATATATTGGAAAATAAAGATGATATCATATTGTTTTGGGTTTTAAAAGGAAATGATATCATATTTATATGGTTTTGAAATGGATATTATATTCTGGTTTTAAAAGTATAAATTATTTTAAAGGACCGCGGTGTTATAATAACGTTTGGTTGTTGAAGAGACCGGGATCGGAATTTGTCATACTCTCTGCCAACTCCGAAAACCACTTTAACAACTGTGTATGCGGTGGAGATTCCACAATGAAGTAGGTTGGTGGAGGCGTTTCCTGCAAGGTTAATACGTGGACCCGACTCCCGTGAGTTGGCATAAGGTGGCTAAAACAGGAGCGATTCTCGGGCCAATGAGGTCATTCCTCTGATCGGACACTCCTCTTCGATATTATACTTTGACTTTGGATTGATTCGGTGGCCAACTTTATTTTTGTTTTTGGGGAGTTTGTTCGAGGTGGGCGGTAGCTGCGCGCTGTGCGTTTCCACCAGCCCGGATAGCAATTGGTATATCTACCCTGGCATTGCCTAGTTGAGCCATGTCACCTACCCTATTGCACCTTGTACGAGTTTCTATTTGTGTCGTACCTATGGAGTGTCTTCTCGTAGTCTCTCGATCAAGAGATATGAAGGCACTTTGTAGACTATTGACACTATTACGTGTTAAGGTGGAAAATGTAAAGCCTTAATGCTATTTTAAAGTAAGTTTATTTTACAATTAGACACTATTATAATAGCGCAATATACTACATAGTAAATAGTTTAACGAATCCTTAGGAGATGTAAATCCCGAGCATCTCTTGAGTTACTGCACTCATATTTAATTCTGTTAATTTAACTCACATAAGATCTTTTAGTTCTGACTCGAGTGTTTTTGTCTTTTCAAATTCGCTCGGGTCAGTCCGAGCGTTTCAGGATCGAAGACTTTAGCTCTGGAGGACGAAGACGGAGATTTCTATTATTATTATTAATTATATTCCACTACACTCATATTGTTCCGCTGCATTGTTATATGGTATGTGTACTCTGATATGTATTGTATAAACATAAAATCAAAGGTTTTGTAAACAGTTTTATGAACTGTATATTTATTATTATATTTTTTCCGCTGTGAGATTCTGTTTAGTTTTTTTCTTTCTTGTTTTTCTTATTTACCGCATAACAATCCGCCCTTTCATATGGTTTGAATTGGCACGTGTGTTGATTTAAAGCGTGCGAAAAGGCGGATGTTACAGTCCGATCAGAGGAATGACCTCATTGGCACGAGAATCGCTCCTGTTTTAGCCACCTTATGCCAACTCACGGGAGTCGGGTCCACGTATTTACCTCAAAGGAAACGCTGCCGCCATCCTACTTCATTCTGAAATCTCCACCGCGTACACGGTTGTTAAAGTGGTTTTCGGAGTTGGCAGAGAGTATGACAACTTTCGATCCCGGTCTCTTCAACAACCAAAAGTTATTATAACACCGTGGTCATTTAAAAATACTTATACTTTCAAAACCAGAATATAATTATCCGTTTCAAGACCCATAAATACGATATCATTTCCTTTTAAAACTCAAATAAATATGATATCATTTTATTTCAAATATATTCCTTTTCCAAAATCATGCCGCTTTTAAATTTATAATACCTCGGAACCAAATATTTGAATTTTAACTTTCAACATAATACTTCGAAATCCATAGTTTTTAAACCATAACTTTCAAACTTAAATGGTTTGGATATTCAACAGTATATAAAATAAAACAGTTGAATTTAAAATTCCTTTAAAAGTAAATAATTTCCACACCTTCAAATTTTATTCACTTTAAATTCAGTCTAAACCCATAACTTTTAGATTCACTTTCAGTTTGAATAAAACACTTCGATTTCAATATTTTCAAACTTTGAGTATTTAATGAATTTCAAACTAAGGTTGGGAATTTAAAATCAACAATTCATTTTCCTATATTTAGTTTTAAAAGGTTTACATGGTAAATCCATAACCATTTAAAATAAAACTCAATTTATTAACAAATATTTCCTTCCATTTATTTATACTAGAATTATTCATTAAATCTAGTTATAAATATCATTCCTTTAAAATTTCCAATTTTAATAAGTTAACATCAACTTATGGAGTTAAATTTTAAAATAAGCTCAATTCCAATTAATTTTCAATTTATCTTTCAATCTTAATTGATTTGAATCATTTAAAACTCTATATATATATATACACAAGATCTTAAACCTGTACTTAATCATATAATATAAATTATCAAATTCCATTTTTCAACTTATTCATTTTTACTTAACAGATTTATGCATAGCTTAAATTCAACAATTTAACTATATATGTATATATAAAATATCATATCCAAATTTAATATTTATTAAACCGTATCATATCCAAACCATAAAATCATTTCAAAAATAATTTTATATATATACCGCGATGCCTGTATATAATTGTCTATCCTATGGTCAAGTGATACGGATATTTATCATTTCAATCCGCAATTTAAAAATAAAAATGCGGTTGTATATCATTTCAAACCGCAATCCCGAATGAAATGAAATGCGTAATAACTTGCAGTTTATATAAGATAGAATACATCATCCATTTACCAAACATCATTCATCAACCATTTATTTCAATCATCATCCAATTTGAACAAACATCAATATAGAGCATATAAGATATACAGGGAATAAAAAATAAGTATTAACTAACAGTTTTTATTTGGTAATAAATTTAATAACTGTTTAACTAGCAGTTTATATGCAAATAAATGAATTCTAACTGTCAATTTATATGCAATAATAAAAAATTAATTAACAGTTAAATTTAATAAATGCGATTTAACTGAGATGATAAACAAAACATGCCAAACAATCATAAATAAATTTCTACTCATATCTTAAGTCAATTTAACAGACATAGAAAATTTTAGAAGTTGTGAGTAGGTTAAACACTCACCATTTGAATTTAAATCGAATTTAAATCCGATTTAAACCCAAAAATTTGACAGTCTCCAAATTTGTCCAAACCAACGTCAAAGCGTCTGGAATTTTATTACGATCCTAAAAAAAATCTCGCTTGAAACAGAGTTCGTATGAAGAAGTTATTGCGATTTAATTGTTTGAAAACAAAATTTAATTTTAAACCAAAATAAACAAACTTGCCTCAAATCCTTGCCACATCAGCAAGTGCTTCCCCTCTCTCTCCCGTAACCACGCACTGGCCATCCTTGGAACCCTAGGTAGCCGCCACTTCCACTATAAAAACCGTCGCCTCCATGGTACAAACCACCACGATCGGCCAGTGCCACCACGTCGGCCTGTCACGCCGCCCCCTCCACCCAAGACCGGTCCTCCACGGTGCCTCCACGCAACCCCAGGCCGAGAGTGACATCGGCCCTTCCATCATCGATTTCGCACGCAACCAACCCCCTTAAGACCAAAGTAGCCGCATGGATCTGGCCTGCTTGACGACCTCTGCTCAATGATCACCTCTGATCGTTTCGAAATCGCAGATCCACCGTCGAATGCCCAAAACCATAACGAAAGGCTGGAGTTGATTTGCAATTTCTGGTTAAACGGTGAATCGTTTCGATAAACGAACAGTACCAGCAGATTACGCTGTTCGAGAACTATGACATATAATTTTTGTGAATTTTTTTGGAGGCTTTGAATTTTAGGCTTTGGGTTTGATTTTTTTGAATTTAGATCTAGGGTAGGGTTTGCAGCCATTGGGAAGAAGAGGAGCTGAGGAAATGAATGCACAAACAAATGAGAATAGATGGAGGCTAGGGTTTATAACTGGGTTTATATAGGTAGGTTAGAACTAGAGTATATGGATCCGATAAACAAACGTGCTGAACGATAGTTGGCCCAAAAAGCCCGTTCTGACCCCGGAATGAAATTTGTTAAACCCATATATCCAAATAGGTGTTTTAAAATATTCTGAACGCGATGGAAAAAGTATCACGTACAAATTCCATCGTATGAAGAAGTTATGCTGAAATCAATATTTTCAAATTGATTTCAATTTGATCTCAATTAAAACGATTTCAAGGCGTTTCGCGTTCGTATGATCAAATGACAAGTCCGATCGCTACGAAACTTGAAACCCTACAATAATTCACTGTTACGGATCCGATGAAACTGGTTTCGTCGAAATCCGAGTCTGTGGCAAAAATGGCTATTTTTATATTAATTAAATAAATTAAGAATTAGTAAATAAATCCAAATTTTATATTTCTGTTTCGGAATTGGAAAATTTTATCACTTATGATTCCTCAATCATTTACAATGATTTTAAACAAGTTTAAAAATGTAAATTTAGATGATTTATTTATAAACTAACGATTATAAATTAACGAATTAACTCACTACTAAAGATTCAAATTCAATAATTCATAAACTTCATCTTCTTGATTTACATATTTATTTATAATTATTTAAATCAATTCCTGTTCCAATTTAAAGTAACTTAATTTACCCTTTTATAGTATGTATTTCAGTTTCTTAAACTAACCTCTTTATTATAAGTTGAATCCAGTTTATTTTTAATAAGTTTCCAAGGGATTAGATTCAAATTTCAACCTTTTACTTACAATTAAGTTTAGGTCATATTTAATTTATAACGTATTACTTCCCTAGTATTTACCTTACATCTTCCCGTATTAATTTCACAAATATATCATAATTATTAAAGTAACGCTTATAATAAATACGACCCTATAATTACTCAACTTCTAAATGAACGTTATTTCATTTTCCATTACTTACATTGCATTAACACTGTTACTTAAAATCTCTATCCAATTGAAATTAATACTCTAAATAAATACATTTACTCCTTTCGTTATTTTATTAATTACAATTAAGGCACATCTAATTATCTTTATTTGTAAATAAGTGAATTTACTAGTAACCCACTATCATAACCTTTAATATACTTGTATATGATTAATTTACCCTTTTATATTCCATTATAAATATATGCACACATACAAAATTAAGATTCTAAATTCAATTAATTATGCCATCTAGGTTCCATTCCTTTTTACATCAACCATCAATTTATGCATAATTAGCATTTCCTATTCATTTTGTTACATTCACTTATATTCACTTTATGAATAAAGTGGTATTCCATTTAACCCATTAATTACTAACTTTAATTATTGCAATTCATTATCTAACATAAATTTTGAATCTATTTCCTAATTTTCATATTTCAATTAATTAACACCTTTCAATAGTTTACAAATAAAAGGGATTGTACTAAATAAATTATTTATTGTCCTGCATTACTTTATTACCCCATTTACATTCAATTTCCATAAATCAATATTTTATTCCATTGATAAATCCAATACTTGCCTTAATTTACTTATTTTAACTTTATAAACAAATGCGACAATTTCCACTATTACAATTAATTGCAATATATAATTTAATTTGTAAATATTAATCACCCTTGATACATTCAATTTCAACATTCGCTTTCATATAAATAAATAAATTTTTTATTTCTTTCTAAATTTAAATTAAAATCTTACTAATTTAATTCATTTTAAACATCGCATTTATACGGGTCGTTACAGCCTTGGTGGTGATGGCCTTGGCCGTGGGTTTAAGAGGTGGGTATAGGTTGTCGGAGGCATGTAGGGTGGATTTGGCCAAGGGTGGAGAGGGTTTTGGTATTTTGGAGGAGGAGTATAGGTGGTAGAAGGTGAATGGCTTGGAGGTGGAAGAGAATGGAGAGGTGGAAAGCCATGAAAATGAAGGTGAAGAAAAAGGAGAAAGTGAAGAAGAAGGAATAAAATGTGAGAAAGTGGAAGGTATGGATGCTTATTTATATTTGTAGTTTCTTGCCGAATGACTATAATGCATTTTCCTACTTTTTTGACTTTTAAACCATACTTGAACATTTATTCCAAGATGAGAAAGGATGTGCATTAATGAGAAGAGAAAGTTGGATGTAATATTAAGTCCTTAGGTAATGATTTTGTCCTTTTTCTTTACTTTTTAAATTACATAATTACCTTTTTGCTCATTTTCCATGCATACACATAACATCCCATTAATGAGACATAACATATGTGTAATGATGTTGTTTATAAAGATTTAAAATAAAATTTAATTAGTCAAATCATGCCTTTTTCACTTTTTATACTCTTTTTGTCTTTTAGTGCTAAATGTAAAGTGTCTAAAAAGTTTATAAAGTTGTGTTTATATGTTAGAAAATGTATCAAGTTGTAAGAACTTGACAACAACTTGTTTTGGTTGAAAATAGTGTTTTTATCGACAAATTTTACAGTCAAAATTTGACGTTTTTATTAAGCTATATATTGAAGTACATTAAACTTTAATCAACTTTTTACTTCTTTAAAATAAATTAAAACATGTCTCTTTATATTTAAACATCATATTTATTTAATATCAAAATCTCTAATTTACAGTGTATGTAAAACTAACAAAATGCAACAAATTTTGGTTATTTTTATAGAACGATTATTAACATATTTTTAAATATATTAATATACTTTTATTATCTTTATTAGATGTTTTAAATAAGATATATCTTTTTAAATAAATATTTAAATCCATTTATTTAAGCCTTTATTTATTTTTAACAAAACTTAACCTTTATAGATTTGTTCTAAAATCCAAATTTATACGTTTTAATTTATTAACTATAAGAATAGATAATTTATTTATTATATATAACATATTTATTTAAGATTTAAATTCCTTTTAAATTTAAAAATAAACAAAATCACTCATTTTCGAAGTAGCGAAATTACGGGCGTTATAGTTATAATTCTACTTGTAATTATTACTTTCTCTTCTTTTATAGTCCGTACATAATTACAAGCGTTTCTTTTCTGTTCTAGTCTGCCTTCTATTACTATGATATAGAATTTTTTTTAGTTCTCTTGTGTCATATAATTAAATTATCATAATAACCGTCTTATTAAATAGTCTGCGCAGTAAATGCAGACCTAGATTCATTATCGTTTACAGTTTCTAATTCTTATCTAATAATTTACTTGATTCATGTCATACATTGCTTCGTTATCTTCTATTCAAGAAAGTAATTCTATTTTATTTGGTTGGTTATGAAAACTATATTAAAAATCCAGTTTCATATTTTAATATCAAATAATACTACAATCAGTAATCCGAAACTGCAAGATATTTCGTTTATTATTTTGGAATAGTGTAAAATACAGTGGTTTCTCTATTTCACACTAATTCCCTTTTTATTTCTTTTATTCTCGCAGTTACATTTATTGTGGTCCTTTTAAATATTAAATTATACAAATGTATCCTGTTTTCTAAACCAACCAATTAATTTACTAGTTACTCCTAAATTAAGTTATTAGACTGATTAACCTTTCCCGTTTTAGCGTAGTTTATTGCAGTAAGTTCATTCCTCTATCCTTTATTATTTTACATCTAATTTCCTCCATTACAGTATTCTTAATTGTTTAATCCATATTCGCGTTTAATCTATTCTAATACATAAGCGAAGAAAAGGAGAAAATAGAAGAAAACTAACGCTTGCATGAAAATCCAAAGCGTAGAAAAAGACGTAAATAAAGCATTAATGATCTAAACGGGAATCTAACGATAATATATCATAAACTTAAAAGATATATAAATAAATCTACTCACATGTCATCCTTAACTTCAATCTCTATCCCTTTTAATTTGCTATGCTTTTCTCCGCTTTTTTTCCGTTTTCTTTCGTTGTAAATTCTCTGATTTTTTTGCACAATTCTCTAATTTGCCTGTATGTATTTCCTTACTTAATTTTATTTTTTTAATTTGGGGAAAGATTTGATTGAAAAAGGAGAAAGAAAAAGGGAGAAGAGAAAAGAAGTTTACTGAAACGATAGCAGCTCATTCAGAAAAAATAATGCGGGCTGGGGTTAAGTTACGTACAATTTATAGGTGCAGTGAACAACTATGAACCATCCGATTAACCCTAAAAACAGTCCTCACCGTCAATTATTGATTTGTTTATATTAGCTTATAACATATAATTCTTCAATATTATTCATTTACTTGTTATATGCCCCTATTAATTCATGTTTCCCTCTAAATAAGATTCTCCCATTAATTATCTAATTAATTAGATCATACATATGTATGTATATCCAATATTAATTGATTCTTATACGCTATAATTTCTTATCTGTTTGAACACGTCAATTAAAACCTCTATTAATTGAATGCATATAAAAGTTATACTTTTTAATTTATTCTTATTAACCTACCTTCATCACAAACTTAATTACTCCGTTTGATGTTTGTACACGTTTAAAACTCCAATTCATAACCCAATTAATTGACATATAAGTTTCCTTCTTTTATTAATTGATCCTTTCTTAATGTTTTTAATTAATTGATTGCATCAATTATAAATTAATATATGTATGTTATTATTTAATTTATTCCCAACATACATTTCCCTTTATTAGAAGATCCATTAATTAATCATTGTTATAAAAGTGACATATTTTCTGACTAACTGACGCCTTTATGTCTCTTAATTAATTCCTCTTTTAATTGATTAATGCGTCAACTAATCACACACTCATTGGTTGCATATATCTATGTAACCTCTTAATTTTTTAAATGCATATATTTATAAACGTTAATCTGATATAAATCGTAAACGTTTAACTTTTTTATGTTGCTTGTTTATTCTAATTAATCACCTTCAATTGGTTGATTAATTTCCCAATATAAATTTGTCTATTTTTAATTTCACATGTAACCAATTAATGTAAATTAATTTTCTTTATGATGGCAATGTTAATTAATTGCTTTATGATGTGTATCTATTTTAAAATTCAAATGCATGTTATTTCTAGAATTTCATATGCACATATATTTATTTATAACAAATATATTTACATACATTTACGTGTATAATTATTTCTCAATATAAATCTTTGAATGTCAATAACTTTTTCATACGAACTCCGTTCAAGACATATTATGTATGTAAATTGATCAGAAAATCACCATGAACACAATGATATAAGTTTCGAGGCCATTTTTTGACAATTACAAAAATATTTATTTGCACTATTTATTGTTATTTGATTATTTAATTATATAAAAATTCGGTTGTTACAATATATTTGTGTGTGTGTATCTTCATGTGTGTATCATGAATTACAATTCTTGCAAATATGTTGTATTCTAAATCTAAAATGATAAATTTTAATTTTATATACATGGAATTTTTCATATGTTATTTCAGTTCAAATTTATGGAATAGATCATGTGTAATAATGTAACATTTAATGTCAAACCTTTCTTCAATTGAAATCAAATTCTTTAATGTTAATTTTGGATTTTAAATCACTTAAAATTATCTAATATGATTTTAATATGTGTATATTTCTATTACATACACACACATATATTATAGGTAAAAAAGGAATATGTAAAAGGAAATGGGTCAGTTACGAGGTAAATTCCAACGTTTACATACGTTCCCATTAACTATGTACATTTCTTATCTATAGCACGTGCACTTCATACAAAAAGTATATTAAATATACTTGTAAACTAAAACATATAAAAAAAGTCCTTTTAATCCTAATTGAATAAAATGAAGATTTTATTTAAAATATTAGATTAGATCTAAAGTCCATTTAGGCTTCATAGACTTAAATAAGGTCAAAAATGGATTTTTATTTTTGAAATCCACCAATTTAACCCGCTTTTAATTAACACGGTTCTAACATTAGTATTAGAGCTGAGTATCTATGCAGTCTAAATTATAAATGTTATAGCTAACTAATCAAAGACTACAAATCTAGTAAGGCGTCCAGAAAGGTAGCATCGAAGGATTAAGTTTGGGTAATGAAGTACTTTACCCTTCTAGGCTACTAGTCTTGTCCGAAGGATGAAGTAAACCCAAAGGTTATAACAAATAAAAGGTCCAAATTAATTTTAGGCCTTTGCCTAACTTTTCAAAATATGTTTTCAAAATTAAAAAAATTATATTTTTGTGATTGTGGAG
This sequence comes from Allium cepa, assembly GCA_030765085.1. Classification (NCBI taxonomy): domain Eukaryota; kingdom Viridiplantae; phylum Streptophyta; class Magnoliopsida; order Asparagales; family Amaryllidaceae; genus Allium; species Allium cepa. Next base: position 128,177,542 of record CM060944.1, read on the forward strand.
TTTAAAATATGACATGTTGTGTAACAACCCGTAATTTAATCACTTTAAATACGAATATTTGATATATGTTTAGACAATTAATTAATAAATTTTATAAGTCAAATAAACCACTTCTAAATAATAACTAATGATGGTGAAGTTTTTCTTAATTTTGTTTACGAAAATAAGAAAAATTGAAAATGCGACCGAAAATCATTTTTTAAATTTTCGAATTTTCATTGTCTAAAATTTGTCGGAAACGTTATGTATATAAGAGTAAATATATACCCATACTTATGTATATAACATATGAAATGTTAAACTTAAAACAAGTTAAAATTTTATTTACTGAAGGTAAAAAGGATAAATGGACTTTTCCTTTTTAAATTTAAAAAGTAAGATGTAAAAGGTATTATCACATCACAAAGGGAATGATGTGATGGAATTGTAACGACTTGTAAATTTTAACGTTTTTATAACATAATTAACTGAATTTTTGTGAAATTTAAAACCACAAAATTTTGCAATGAAAATTAGATATTTGAAATACTACTATTTAGACATAACAATTGGAAAATTTTCATTGGAAAATATGAAAGAAAATTCTGTTGTGAAATTTTCAGTTTAAATTCTGTTATTTGATGAAAATGAAATGTTTTCGAAATCTGAATATTTTTATGTTATAAAAATGTGAACTATTTTGGAGTAAGACGTCATACTTCGTTTCGCCAAATTTGAACTTCTCTAGCCCGTTTATCTTGTTTTTAACGAAATTGCAGCAATTTGGCAGCGAAATGTCGACTTTTGATAGAATTGTCATATCGCTGATATCTATGTATCATTTTGTTCGCTTCGTCATATTGATCTCCGTAATATATTCATTCCTATATTTCGGCGTCTAATGGGTGGAAAAATCAGTAAAACGATTAACTCTACCGATTCCGCATTCGAGCCTTTTTGTTTTCCTATATCCGTTCGCTATCCACCATATAACACCATTAGCCATTGGCTTTTAATAATTTCAGCAATTCCAACATTTGACCCTTGCTATTCATGGGTTAAAATATATGCTATGTCCTTTCGGTCCTTCTCTCCTTGTCATCATTTTCTTTCTACCCATTCTTCATTTTGTTCTAAAAAATAGAATATAATACAATGCTTATTTATATATTTTGTTTGCCACGCCACCCTATTCCTTTTCCTCTCCTTCTTTCTTCTTTCTTTTTAAAGAAAATAATATAATATGACTCAAAGCTTATACATACTATCAAATCTAATTTGCCTTGATTCCATTCTTTCCTCTTATTTCTGCCATGTCCCTTCAAACACCAAGCTTCCATTCGACCATCCCCCATCAACCGCTCAACACCACCCCTGACCTTGCTTCACCTATGCCACTTCACCATACAATAGCCTTTGCCCCACCATTGCTTCACGCCGTTAGCCCATGTGAGCAGGCAAATCCTTCCCATTCCTTTTCCCAGGTGGCAGCCGTTTGTAATTTAGAAGATTTTTTTTGTATATAATCGGTTGCATGATGATTGCATGGAGATCTTGATCGTTCCTATGTTATAGTGCTTATAATCTATGTTTTAAAATTAGTTTATTGTTTAAGTAATGTGTATATATTTTAAAATATAAGTTTATATAATTTGTGTATAATATTTTGTTTATATATAAGTTTATATAATTGATATATAACCTGTTTGTTTGTATCTACGAGTTTACATAAGTTATACATGATCTGTTGGAGTCATATATATTTTATAAAGCTTGTTTATATTGATTTTAAAATGAAATATGTATGTAAGACTATATATATGTTTATATAATAGTTTATACATATAAGTATATATGAGTTGGTTTTCATATGTATATGGAGATTTTATTTTATGTGGTTGGATTAAATATTGATTTGAAAATATATGTTTTAAATTGATTTTTAGAAACAAATATATATATATATATATATATATATATATATATGATGTAATATATTTATTTGCATATGTATATAGTGATCTGCATAGGTTTGTTTGAAGATGCCCACATATGTTTGGTTATATAAATATATGGGTTGTATATGATTTTGAGTAGCTTAAACACACACACATATATATATATATATATATGCATAGAAAGAATATTGATTTATAAGAAATATTAATATTATATATATATATATATGAAAATTTTATTTATACGTGTTTAACCAAAATATTGATTTGAAAATGTATATTTTATTTTTAAATATATGTTTTTAAAAATTAGCTTTAGAGAAAATTTATTATATATATAACATATATTTTGTTCGGTTTATATCCAACTAGTTGGTTTGTTCTCATCGATTCATGTTTGTCGTCTTTATCTGTCAAATCCGTGTTCAGATACTTCACCTTTGACATTTATTTTTTAGATTGGTCGATTTTCGAATTCGTGATTTATTCCGTGTGCTTATCCTGTTCTCTCTCTAGCCGCGAAAGGTGAGCAATCACTCACGATTAACATCTTTATATTTAGAAAATTTGATTTCAGTTGACATGACAATCAAAATATGTTGTTTAATTTGAATTGCCAGTTATTTAATTGTTACATATGATATGTCATTATCTACAACTGTTCACCTGTGATATATGACTCTATATCATGTTGTATATATTTTATTTAATTTTTACTGATGATTTATGCCTATTGTTGATATTTTATATTATTATCATATTTGCTCTCACCCTGCAGGTTCCCTGTTAGTTTAAAAATTCCCTATGGGTTGAAATGATAAATATCCGAACGACCTTGTAGAATAAGGAAAAATCGTTATGGGTTGAAATGATAGTTTCAAAAGATTTTCATTTATTTTGAAATTTTGGGATTGCTGGTTGAAATGATATACACCCATAAATGTTATATTATTGCGGATTGAAATGATAAATGTCTGTATCACTTGACCGTAGGATAGAAAATTATATACGGACACTGTTGGTCTATTTTAAAAAATGATTGCCAAAGTTTGAAAGGAAATATATGGATTGTATTAAATATTTGTTTTTAAATTATAATATAAAGAATTTATTTTAATATATGTGTAAAATTTAGATTTTTAAAATTATATGTTTTGGAAATTTTAAATTTATAAGTTAGTTTTGAAAATATAATTTTTAAGATTTTTCTTATAATTTCATTATTTTAAAAATATATAAATTAAGATTTAATACAAAATACGATTCATAATAAGATTTAATAAAATAAAATTTGATTTAATTAGTTTATAATACGTTTAAGTATTTATTTTAATTTATTTTAATATTTTAAAAATATATAACATTAAAGTTAAATGTTGAAATATAAATGAAAATTATATCGTAAATGTTTGAATATTTAAACTTTGAATCTTACTGGAAGTGTGGTGATAGTTCAAATCTTGGATTTGAAATCGATATAGATTGATATGGTTTATTAGGAATTTGAATTAAATCATAAACCCTTTAAATCAAAATTGTTGAACTGAGAATGATTCAAATAAAATTTTGGAATTTAAGCTGATTTGAATCTATTTATGAAATTGGAGGAAACTATTTTTATTATATAAAGTATTTTTAATATATATAAACTATTTTAATATATAAATTATTTTAATATATAAACTATTTTAATATATATATTATTTTCAATATCTAAACTGTCTAAGTTGGAAGTGTTATGATTTTAAAAGTGTTATGATTTCAAAAGTGTTATTATTTTGAAAGTGTTACAATTTTTAAAGTGTGATGATTCTAGAAATGAATATTATTAAAAGCGAATAATAATATCAAATTGATATAGTATTGAAATGAATATGATATTTTGATATGAAGTACGAACTATTTGAAATGAAATGGCCATGGTGTGACGTAAGCATTTGGTTGTTAAAGAGACCGAGATCGGATATTGTTATACTCTCTGCCACTACGAAAAACCCCTTTAACAATTGCGTACATGGGGGAGATTCCAGAACAAAGTAGGATTATTGAGCGATGATTCTATATGAGGTATTAGTGCAGCTCTGACTCCCGTGAGTCGGCTTGATGTGGCTAAAACAGGAGCCATGCCGGGCCAAGTGAGGTCATTCCTCCTATCGGACACATTTCTTTGATACCATTCTATTGCTTTTGTGATTTGATTGAGTGCACCTTTTATTTGGGAGTGCGTCACGAGGTGGGCGGTAGTAGCTGTTATGCGTTACCACTAGTCCGGATCCGCAAACGGTATATCTACCGTGGCATTGCCTCGCGTGCCTTGTCACATACCCTATCGCGGCTTCTACGATTTTTTTTGTACCGTACCTATGTGGTGTCCTTTGGGTAAACCACCGGTTTGGTGGAGCATACAGAATTGTATAGACTACGGGAATATATAAAATGTGTTAAGGGAGATATGGGTAACACCTTAACGCTATTTTAATAGTTTAATATACCATAAACATATTATAATAGCGTATATTACTACATAGTAGATAGTTCCATAGATCCTTAGAGGATGGAAATCCCAACTATCCTTTAAGTTACTTGTATTTCAGTTAACATTTCACTTGAGTTGAATTTATTGTATAAGAATCTTAATCCTGACTCGAGCGTTCGTATTTTTTATGCTCGGGTCAGACTGAGAGTCACAGCATTTGCGACTCACCTTTGGAGATTGGAGCTTCGCTTGGAGATCCATCTATATCTATCCAACATTCAGTTATTTCAATTTATTCCAGTCACCTATGTTCAGACTCGTCGGTTACTTATGTATTAGAGATTCATTTGTATTTGATATTTTGTTGTATTTCGTTTCAGACTCTGATATTTTATAATAGCTTCATAAACTATTATTTATCTATTCCACTACTTATTGTTGTATTACTCTGTGTTTGTGATTCTGTGATTGATTTTATTTACTATATATGCTGAGTTTTTCCTAATATAAATTAACAATCTGTTGTTTTGGTCAATTCGAGTCTAACATGTGTGGATGCGAATGGTTCGAAATACCAGGTTGTTACAGTTGGTATCAGAGCTCTGGTTTAGGCAAAACTTAGCATTAGAGTAAATTTAATTACAGAACCATCTTCATTCGAGATTAAGTTTCTTCCTTTTTGACTCGGGTTTCCTTTAAATTTTTGGTACTTTCCTCTTTGTTTTGAAATCCATTTTGATCTCTTCCTGTTTATGTTCTTCTTGATTCGAGAGCATCCCATAGCTCCGCTTCGGTAGATCTATATAATGAATTTGAGAACATCTTGCCACCTCAACTAGCAATTTCATTCTTAGGTGTGGCTCATCCCATCAATAGTCCCGCCAACCTTATTATGATTTATAAAAGGATGAAACTCCTTTACAACAAGCATTGATCCACTGGATATTTCTACGTCATCAAATTTGATGATGTTATTGCTTGCAAAGCCCGAACCGTTTTTTAGTAGACGACCAGGGAAATTCTCTTATAATCGAATGTCGAATGCCTCAGGATTATGCAGGCAGTCATATCTTTTCGCTTGATTCTCAGCCTAGTGTTCTTTACTCCATACTGCTAGTTAGGGATTATCCTGGTGATTAGTGAAGTCGCTCCTCTTCCTCCCAAGCGGGAAATTGAATTCCGCATCGATCTTATTCCTAGAGCTCGACACGCTGTCCTTCCAGGACGAATGATTTTTGTAAATCGTTAGTCATGCCCTTTGGATTAACCAACGCTCCTACCTTCTTCGTCGATATTGTGAATCGTGTTTTCCACAATGTTACTAACTAGCTTAACCTGGTTTTAATTGATGATATTTTCGTATTTTCTATGTCTCAGTTGACCCAGTTAAGGTCACCTATGAATAATATTAGTCTATCCTTTTTCCTCTTTTGTAATTTAATTACCTTATCTTCCTTTCGAGCCTATCCTCTTAATAGAATTCTCTCTTATTTGGTTCCTCTGAATTTGAATCTCTATTCTTGTTCTAGAATCCATTCTTGAACCATTCTATGAGGGAGTGTATTTGTTATTAATATAAAATATTTAATATTTAATATTGTGTTGTTTGAGTTGTTAAGGCTGATTTGGGGTTCCTATCCATTCGTCTGGCCAACACTATCGATAGGAATTTCAAAACACTTTCACAGAGCAAATTGACTCGATATTATTTTCAAAATTGGTAAATGAAATAATTTCATATACGATTATATTTTATAAATAAAGGTATAATTTTTGAAATTGGATAGTTAAATGAATTAGTTGTTAAAAATGATAATATTAGATTATCATTTATTATTTTATCAACATTCTGAACCATTAACTACTATTGTATGTTATAAGAAGTTGAAATTTTAAATCTGATTTGCAAATGAAATGAATTTAAATTAAAGATTTGACAATTTAATTTCCGGTACTATTCAAAAGATTTGGTTTTTAAAGTTTTAGAAAATATATCTTATGAAAGTATTTTCAAATGAAAATTGTTTCCGAAGAATTTTAAAAAGTAAGTCTGTACTCTCCTCTTCTATCGCTGGAAAATAATTTCGATGATGACTTCAGCATCATCGCCATTCATATTCGAGTCTCAAAGTGGAGAGACCTCTTGGTAGCTTTGCTACAATTTTGTTTTGAAGCTAGATTTGATTTGAATTTCTTGAGTATGATTTTATTTATAAAATATATATGTATGTAAATATTTATTTCAATAATGATTTGATGTGAAACCGAAAATTTAATTCTTAAATTCCGTGTTAAGTTAGCGTTTTCAATTATTGAAATAAATCTAAAATATTGAATTATTGGAAGTGTTTAAAATGTAAATTGGAATTTAAAATAATGTGAAATAGTTGAACTAGGGAAGACTAATCTGTATAATACTCAATTACATTCCAAGACATATATAACTTACCTAAAATATTCAAAAAGCTAATATGTTAGGTTGAATATATAATTGAAGGTTATACAAAAGAAAAATTAAGTAATAAATTGTTCAAACTAAAACTTGCTTAATAAAAACGTTGTAAATAAAAGGTAAATTTGTATAGTGTTCAATTATATTAAAAATATAAATAAAAACTTACCTGGAAGAATTTTGAATGTAACTGAATAATATACAATAATACAAAAAGATGTCCAAAATGAATTTTGTTAGGGAATTTATAAATAAAAATTAGGTGATTATGACAAATGTTATACACTTGACCTATATTACAAGATATGTCGGTGAAATAAATTGAATAATAAAAGTGAAATGCTATCAAAATGAACAAATATGAACACAAATATGAACTTAAGAATAGTTCAAATTGAATGTTGAGGTGGAATTAACAATAGTTTAATCAAATAGATTTAATAAATGAGTTAAATCAAATAAATTTTGTTTTGAAAGAAATTTTTGTAACAAATATTAATAAATTGAAACAAATCAAATTTGAATGAAAATAGCTTGAATTGAAAATCAACAAAATACGAATATAAATGAATATCAATGATTAAATAAAACAGATTGAAAACAAATTTATTAAACATTAATCAATTTAAAAACTAATGAAAATATATAGTTTTGAATTGATTGTTGTATCTGATGGTATGTATTTTGAATCTATATACCTTCATGTTATTTCTATTCTCCTACATCGTTCCTTTTTGGGGATGAAAAGTTTTGAGTGGGGGAGAGTATAATGACCTGTAAATTTTAAACGATTTTTATGACATAATTAACTTAATTTTTATGAAATTTAAAACCATAAAATTTTGCCATGAAAATTCGATATTTGAAATACGTCTATTTAGACATAGTAATTGAAAAATTTTCATTGAAAATTTTCATTGGAAAATATGGAAGATAATTCTATTGTGAAATTTTCAGTTTAAATTTAGTTTTTTGATGAAAATTTGAAATGTTTTCAAAATCTGAATATTTTCATATAATAAAAATGTGAACTATTTTCTAAGTAAACGTCGTACTTCATTTCACCAAATTTGAACTTCTCTAGCCTCATTTATCTTATGTTCGATAGATTTACAGTAGTTTGGCAGCTAAATGTCGAATTTTGATAAAATAGTCGTATCGCTGATATCTGTGTACCATTTTGTTCGTCTCATTGTACTGATCTTCGTAGTATATTCATTCCTGTATTTCGACGTCCGATACATGGAAAAATCGTGAAACGATTAACTCTTTCAGTTCCGCATTCGAGCATTTTTGTTTTCCTACGTCCCTTCATTATCCACCGTATAACATCATTAGCCATTGGCTATTAGTAATTTCAGCAATTCCAACATTTGACCCTTGCTATTCATGGGTTAAAATATATGTTGTGTCCTTTCGGTCCTTCTCTCTCTGTCATCATTTTCATTCTCCCTATTCCTTATTTCGTTCTAAAAAATAGGATATAATACAAAGCTTATTTATATTTTGTTTGCCACACCACCCTATTCCTTTTCCTCTCCTTCTTTCTTCTTTCTGTCTAAAGAAAATAATATAAAATGACTCAAACCTTATACATACTATCAAATTTTTGTTTGCCTCGATTCCATTCTTTCCTCTTACTTCTGCCATGTCCCCTCAAACACCAAGCTTCCATTTGACCACCCTCCATCAACCGCTCAATGCTACCTCGGACCTTGCTTCACCTGTGCCACATCACCACACAACAGCCTTTACCGCACCTTTGCTTCACGTCGATAGCCCATGCGAGTAGGCAGAGCCTTCCCTTTCATTTTCCCAGGTGACAACCGTGTGTAATTTTGAAGATTTTTTTGAATACAATCGGTTGCATGATGATTGCATGGAGATCTTGATCGTTCCTATGTTATAGTGCTTATACTCTATGTTTTAAAAGTTTAGTTTATTGTTTAAGTATTGTGTATAGATTTTAAAATATAATTTATATAATTTGTATATAATCTTTTGTTTATATACATAAGGTTATATAATTGATATATAACCTATTTGTTTGTATCTATGAGTTTACATAAGTTATACACGATAAGTTGGAGTCATATGTATTTTATAAAGCAAGTTTATATTTATTTTAAAATGTAATATGTACGTAAGTCTATATATATGTTTATACAATAGTTTATACATATAAGTATATATGAGTTGGTTTTCATATGTATATAGAGATTTTATTTTATGTAGATTAAATATTGATTTGAAAATATATGTTTTAAATTGATTTTTCGAAACAAATATATATATATATATATATATATAACATATATTTTTGTTTGCATATTTATAAAGTGTTATGCATGCATATGTTTGATTATATATGTATGGGTTGTATATGATTTCGAGTAGCTTATATATATATATATGTATATGTATATGCATAGAAAGGATAATGATTTATAAGAAATGTTAATATTATATATATATAGGTATGTATGGAAATTTTATTTATATGTGTTTAACTAAAATATTGATTTGAAAATGTATATTTTACTTTTAAATATATGTTTCCAAAAATTGGTTTTAGAGAAAATTAATGATATATATATATAACATATATTTTTTTCGGTTTATATCCAACTAGTTGATTTGTTCTCAACGAATCCTGTTTATCAGCTTCGTCCATCGAATCCGTGTTCAGCTACTTCGTTTTGACATTTATTGCTTAGATTAGTCAATTTTCGAATTCGAGATTTATTCCGTGTGCTTGTCATGTTCTCTCTCTAGCCTCGAAACATGAGCGATCACTAATGATTAACATCCTTATATATAGTAAATTTGATTTCATTTGAAACGACAACCGAAATATGTTGTTAAATTTGAATCGTCGGTTATTTAATTGTTAAATATGATATGTCATTATCTGCAATTGTTCACATGTGATATATGACACCATATCCTGTTGTATATATGTTGTTTAATGTGCTACTGACGATATATGCCTGTTGTTGATATGTTATATTATTATCATAGTTGTTCTCACTCTGCAAGTTCCATGTTAGTTTAGAAATTTCCTATGGTTGAAATGATACAATACCCGAACGATCTTGTAGAATAAGAAAAAGTCGTTATGGGTTGAAATGACAAACCCAAGCGGTTTTCATTTATTTTGAAATTTTAGGGTTGCAGGTTGAAATGATATAGACCCGTAAATGTTAAGTTATTGCGGATTGAAACGATAAATATCAGTATCACTTGACCATATGATAGAAAATTATATACGGACACCGTTGGTCTATTTTGAAAAATGATTGCCAAAGTTTGAAAGGAAATATATGGATTTTAATAAATATTGATTCTAAATTATAATATAAAGAATTTATTTTAATATATGTGTAAAATTTAGATTTTTAAAATTATATGTTTTGGAAATTTTAAATTTATAAGTTAGTTTTGAAAATATAATTTTTAAGATTTTTCTTATAATTTCATTATTTTAAAAATATATAAAATAATATTTAGTAAAAAATACAATTAATAATAAGATTTAATTAAATAAAATTTAATTATTTAGTTTATAATATGTTTTAAGTATTTATTTAAATTTATATTAATATTTTAAAAATAGATAAAATTAAAGATAAATGTTGAAATATAAATGAAAATTATATTGTAAATGTTTGAATATTTAAATTTTGTAACTTATTGGAAGTGTGTTGATAGTTCAAAACCTGGATATGAAATCAATATAGATTGAAATGGTTTATTGGGAATTTGAATTAAATCCTCAACCCTTTAAATCAAAATTGTTGAACCGAGATTGATTTAAATTGAATTTAGGAATTTAAGCTGATTTGAATCGATTTGAGAAATTGAAGGAAATTATTTTTATTATATAAAGTATTTTTAATATAAATAAACTATTTTAATATATAAATTATTTTAATATATAAACTATTTTAATTTATAATTATTTTAATATATATACTATTTTCAATGTCTAGACTGTTTAAGTTGTAAGTGTTATGATTTTATATGTGTTATGATTTCAAAAGTGTTATGATTTGAAAGTGTTATAATTTTTAAATATTTACGATTCTGGAAATGAATATTATTTAAAGTGGATAACAATATTGAATTGATATGGCTTTGAAACGAGTATTATATTTTGATATAAAGTATGAACTATTTGACATGAAATGACCACGGTGTGAAATAAGCATTTGGTTGTTAAAGAGACCGGGATCGGATATTGTCATACTCTCTACCAATACCGAAAACCACTTTAACAATTTTGTACGTGGTGGAGATTCCAGAATGAAGTAGGATGGTGTCGCGACGATTCTATATGAGGTATTAGCGCAGCCCTGACTCGCATAAGTCAGCGTGATGTGGCTAAAACACGAGCCATGTTGGGCCAAGTGAGTTCATTTCTCCTGTCGGACACATTTCTTCGATACCATTCTATTGCTTTGTGATTTGACCGGGTGCACCTTCGATTTGGGAGTGTGTCACAAGGTGGGCGGTAGTAGCTGCTATGCGTTACCACCAGTCCGGATTGACAAATGGTATATCTACCCTGGCATTGCCTCGCGTGCCTTGTCACATGCCCTGTCGTGTCTTGTACGAGTTTTTTTTGTACCGTACCTATGTGGTGTCCTCTAGGTAAACCACCAGTTTGGTGCAGCGTACGACATTGTATAGACTACGAGAATATGTAAAATGTGTTAAGGGGGATATGGGTAACGCCTTAATGCTATTTTAATACTTTACTTTACTACAGACATATATTATAATAGTGTATATTACTACATAGTAGATAGCTCCCCGAATCCTTAGAGGATGGAAATCCCAACCATCCTTTAAGTTACTTGTACTTCTGTTGACATTTAACTTGAGTTTAATTTACTATATAAGAATCTTAATCCCGACTCGAGCGTTTTGTGTTTTGTTTTACGCTCGGGTAAGACTGATGTCATAGCATTTGCGACTCAACTTTGGAGATTGGAGCTTCGTTTGGAGATCCATCTATATCTATCCAGCATTTAGTTATTTCAGTTTACTCCAGTCATCTGTGTTCAGACTCGTCAGTTACTAATGTATTAGAGATTCATTTGTTTTTGAGATTCTGTTGTATTTTGTTTCAGACTCTGATTTTTTATAGTAGCTTCATGAACTACTATTTGTCTATGTTACTTCTTATTGTTGTATTACTCTATGTCTGTGATTGATTTTATTGACTACATAAACAGAGTTTTTCTAAATATAAATTAACAATCTGTTGTCTTGAGCAGGAATGATTTTACGCTTGGGTAAGACTGATGTCATAACAGAGTTCAAGTCTTACATGTGTAGATGCGGATGGTTTGAAATACCACGTCGTTACAGGAATGAAATTGGAGGTTGAATGGACTAGGGAGTTACGTGTAGGGGAGGAGAAGGTTAGAGTGGGGTGGCATAATATGGTGGAGGGTAAATGGATAAGGGGAAAACAGGTAATTTTCTCATACCATTTTATATAAAAACAATTTCATTTTTTTTTCAATTCTCACTTTAATTCACTTCTTCCATTTTTTCAAAAACTTCCACTTCTTCATTTCAAGCTCTCTTTTATATTCATGGCTACTTTTAAATTTTCAAGTTGAAGATCCTACATTTTTCCATTTTAATCCCTTAAAAACTTATTTAAATAGCTTACTTTTCCTCTGCATGCCTCCTCTAATTCAAAAGCAACCGCAAACCCTCCCCTCAAAGCTAGGCCGAGCCCAAACATCCCTAGGTCAAATCCATTTAGCCACTTTATGCTTCCAAAAATCCAACTTTTGCAAATAAAATCCAAATTCTAGTGTCAATACAAGGTTTGGTGATATTTTGACTTGATTCAGTTGATTTTTGGTGAGTAAATCTCACTATGAAATTGAATGTTTTAAACTTAAATTTTTGGTAATAATTGTCGTTGGTTATTTGTTGGAAAATGATGTTGCTTGTGTATTCATGTATGTGTTTATATGTGATTATTTGTGTGGACTTAGAAAGGATGTCGATGGTTTATGTATGGTTTTCAAGTTATGATTTTTACTTGATGTATGATGTTATGGCATGTGTATAAATGTATGAGATTATGTATGGATGTTGTAGGCTAAACCGAAAGTTAGCACTTGAATTTTTTTTATAGTGGCAACAAGATCCCTTGGTTTTAAATTTGCTTTACTTCTTTCTCTCCTAGAAAAAGTTTTATAAAGTTTTTAAAACTTTACTTTTTTATTTCCAAAACCTTTATAAAAAAATTATAAAGTAATTTAAAACATAAAAAGGTAAAGGCCTGAAAGGTATTTGGGATATAAATCTATTTTAGAGTTCCATAACGATAATCGCTGTGGATGGAGTTCGTAAAAGGAACGTATTTTTTGGAAACTAGAAGTGTTTTCACTTTAAATATTTTAGAAATTATTTTCACACACATTATAAGTATTTAAAAGTAATTTATACTTAATTATAATTAAGTAAGATATTATAATTAGTTAATTAAGTAAAAGTTAATTGAGTAAAGGTTAATTATAAAATTAATTATGATTTAAGTATGGTTTGATTACCAATTAATTATTAATTAAGGTTTAATTATTATTTAATTATTAATCAAGTAGGTTTACCTATTACCTAATAATTAAGTTGACGATTTAATTAAGATTTCATTATTATTTAATAAAAGGGTTTAAACATATTTTTAATTAATCAAATAAAGGTTTTTAATTCTTAATTGCTTTATTCCCAGTTATTGGTTTGTTTAAAAAGATGCTTTTTTTACAAAGATGGTTTTAATACAAGGGATTCTCTTTATCTGTGCCATTAAGTAGCCAAAGAAATGTGAAAAAGTTATACTAAAAGATTGACACGTTTTATTGGAAGTAACTCATCTTGTATTTAGCACTAAAAGTCGATGAGTAAACTTTAGTATATCTCTAAGAACTACAACATGATTTTTTAGGCAAGTGATAGGGAAGTCGAAATGTTGGAAACGTGATAAGTATAAGAGGATTAATTTTGATAAATGGGTTGTTATAAATTAAGTATATGGAAGATACTTCATTATGTACTTACACTAAATTTGAGGTATAAAAACTTGTCTTTATCTTGAGAAGTAAAAATTTACGTCTAGTCAAGGTTGATTTCTAACTGGTCCGAATTCATTGTTAATCAAGGAGTAGTACCATTTGAAATTAGAAAGTTGGCATAAGTATATGTAGTATCGTTTTCACCCAAGAGAAGGTAGGGGGTGAATAGGGTCTACTAAAAATTAATGTAGAAATAAAAACAAAGAAAGAAAGTAATGCAGTTTAGATCACGCATAGTTTTACCCAGCTTCAGAAAAAACCAGCCTGTGTGCTATCCCTAAGGTTTCTACTACAAATTTAGTAATCATACACTTACAAAAACAAGTAAACTTGCATACTTGCTAACTTGATAAATCTAACTCTAAGCTCAAAACTCTGCTACAACTCAGCCACTGATTTGTGAATTCTTCGAACTACGACACGTAGTTCGTAACCTAGTAAAAACTAGAGTTTTTACAAAGTTAAGAAAGTAAAAAATAGAAATTTAATTAAAACCCTAAATTATAAATTAGCCTAAAGCAAAAATATTAACAGCCCAAATAAATGAAACAGTGCGGTTGTAACATCCTGATATTTTCAACCATTCGCATCCATACATGCCGGATTTGAATTGCTCAAAATACCAGATTGCTAATTTATATTTTTTCAAAACTCAGCATATATAGTAAATAAATAAATCACAGAATCAGAGGCACAGAGCAATATACAATATGCAGTGGAAACAAAAGAATAGTAGTTCATGAAGCAACTATATATATAACAGAGTTAAATAAGATACAATAGAAGTTTCAAATACAATAGTCAAATACAAGATCAGAATACATCATTGGTATCAACTAAATAACTCCAAGCTAAAAGAATGTAGATGGATCTCCAAACGAAGCTCTAACTCCAAAGGTGAGTCTTAAAAGATATATCACTCAGTCTGACCCGAGCGTAAAGCAAAACACACAACACTCGAGTCAGGATTAACATTCTTATATCAATAAATCCAACTCAAATTAAATAACAACTGAAATACAAGTAACTCAAAGGATGTTTGGGATAACCATTCTCTAAGGATCCGTTATACTATTTACTATGTAGTAATATATGCTATTATAATAAAGTCTAAAGTAAAATAAACTTATTTAAAAATAGCGTTAAGGCTTTACATTTTCCACCTTAACACATAAATAGTGCCAATAGTTTATACAGTACCATCGTACCTCCACATCGGGAGGCTACCATAAATACTCCATAGGTACGACATAAATCAAAACTCGTACGAGGCGCGCCAGGGTAGGTGACACGGCACATCTAGGCAATGCCAAGGTAGATAAACTAATTATACTTCCGGACCGGTGGTAACGCATAGCAGCCACTACCGCCCACCTCGAGCCACACTCCCAAAATCAAAGTTGCACCAAATCAATCACAAAGTAATAGAATGGTATCGAATGAGTTTTTCCGGTTAGAGGAGCTACCTCATTAGCACGTCCATTGTTCCTGTTTTAGCCACCTTGTGCCAACTCACGGGAGTCGGGTCCATGTATATACCTTAATAGAACGCCACCACCATGCTACTTCATTCTGGAATCTCCACCACGTACACGTTTGTTAAAGTAGTTTTTGGAGTTGGTAGAGAGTATGAAAACTTCTGATCCCAGTCTCTTTAACAACCAAACGTTATTATAACACCGCGGTCATTTCAAAATTTTTTATACATCATAACCAAAATATCATTGCCATTTCAAAACCATATCAATACAATATCATTTCCATTTCAAAACCAAATAAGATATCATTTCCGTTTCAAATATATCCCTTTTTCAAAGCATGGTACTTTCAAAGTTATAACACTTTTGAAACCAAACACTTTGGAAATCATAACCCTTTTAAAACATAGTACATCGAAATTCATAACTTTGAAAACATAACCTCCACCACTTAAAAGGTTTAGATATTAAAATAGTACATAATATAAGTAATTCATAAAATAAAAAATATCTAAATAGTTTAAATAAAATTTAAAAATACTTATATAATATAAAATAGCTTCCTTAATTTCACCATCAATTCCAAATCAACTCAAATTCAAATTTTTTAATTTAAATCAAATCTCAAATGATCAATTTCAATTTCAATTCAATTAACCCATTTCAAATTTTTTATCGATTTCAAATATCGATTTAAACCACAATAAACCATTTCAATTTCAATATATTTCAAAGCTTTAAATATTCCACATTTTCAAAACTAATTTTGATAACTTCATATATACCTCAAATTCACTTTAATATTATTTAGTTTTGAAAATATTCACTTAATAAATCCAATATCCTTTGAATAAAACTAAAACTTGAAATATTCGTTAATCACATTAAACCAACCTCAAGTTATAAAATCATATCCTTTAAAATTCTCAAGTTCAATAAGTTCCAAATTGATTTTAATTAAATATGATTCTTAATTAAATACAATTTCAACTCAACTTCAAAATCCATCCTCTCAGCCTTAATTTATAAAAATCATTATAACTCTATATTAAAATATAATTTAAATAAACACTTAACCATATTATATTTTAATAAAATCAAACTTTATTATTAAACTTTTTTATATTAAACAAATTTATACATAGCTTAAAATCAAGAATTTAACTATATATAAAATAACATTTATATAATATCTAAAATCAATATTTTATAAAACCATATATTTCTTTCCAAAAACCATGGAAATCAATTTCAAAAATATTTTATATATAGACCATGGTGTCTGTATATAATTTTCTATCATATGGTCAAGTGATACGGATATTTATCATTTCAATCCGTAATTTAAATATATATATGGGTATATATCATTTCAACCCGCAATCCCAAATTCAATTCAATGAAAATCACTTGGTTCTGTCATTTCAACCCATAATGATTTTCTCATATTCTACAGATCGTTCGGGTATGTATCATTTCAACCCGTTGCGAATTCTACACTAACATGTAACTTGCAGAGTGATAACAGATATTGTAACGACCCACTATTTTCAACCATTCGCATCCAAACATGCCGAAATCGACTTGTTCAAAATACCGAATTGTAATTTAAATTTGGAAAAACGAAGCATAAACAGCTAATAAATAAATCACAGATCATAGACACAGAGTAATATAATAATGCAACGGAAGCAAAGAGATAGTAGTTGATGAAGCTACTATATAAATACATCAGAGTTAAACAAGATACAACAGAAGTCTCAACATGATAATCAAGTACAAATCCGAATACATCACTGGAATCAACTGGATAAGTGGAATCAACTGAACAAATGAAAGAGAAATGGATAGCTGGATGTTCAAGCAAAGCTCCAACTCCGAAGGTGAGTCTTGAATGTTGTATCACTCAGTCTGACTCGAGCGTAAAGCAAAACACAAAAGACTCGAGTCAGGACATACATATGTATACAATGTAAACCAACTCAAGTGAACTGTAATATAAGGTACAAGTAATTAAAGAATGCTTGCGACCGCCTATCCTCTAAGAATCCGTTAAACTATTTACTATGGAGTAATATTTTGCTACTATAATAATGTCTACAGTAAAATAAACTTACTTTTAAATAGCATTAAGGAGTGACCCAATATTCCCCTTAATACAATAATAGTCCCACTAGTCCATCCAGTATCATTGTCCCTCCTGATCGGGATGCCACCAGAGGATACTCCATGGGCTACGGGAGAAAACCAAACTCGTACAAGGCACGCTAGGGTAGGTTACACGGCACAACTAGGCAATGTCAAGGTAGATGTACCAGTTACGCTTTCGGACTGGTGGTAACGCGTAGCAGTTACAACCACCCACCTCGAGTCACACCCCCAAAATCAAAAGGACCCTAATCAATCACAAAGTAATAGAATGGTATCGAAGGAGTGTGTCTGATAAGAGGTGCTACCACCTTAGCCCGTCAACCGCTATTGTTTTAGCTGCCTTATGCCAACTCACAAGTGTCGGGTCCATGTATATACCTCAAAGGAACGCCGCCGCTATCCTACTTTATTCTGGAAACTCCACCGCGTACATGGTTTTAAAAGTGGTTTTCGGTATTGACAGAGAGTATGCCCATATCTGATCCCAGTCTCTTTAACAACCAACGTTTATTATAACCCATGGCCATTTATTTTAAAACATTTATATTCCAAAACCATTTCAAATCAAATACCGTTACCTCCCAAAATAATATCCATTTCAAAACTAAATGCTATATTATTTCATTTCCAAACTATATCAATATATTAGTTCCATTTCAAAAACAAAGTAATAATATATCATTGTAAATTCCAAAAACCAAATCAATATATCATTTAAATAAAACCCACATTTCCCAATCACTCAATATTTCCTTCAATTTATTAAACTTGAAATATTCTTTAAATCATCTTAACCAAACCACTTTATGAAGTCATATTTTTAAACCTTCAATTTGAGTAAGTTTCAAATTAATATAATTAGAGACAATTCCAACTTAAATACAAATTCAAATAATTTTATTTCCAAACCATAGTACTTACAACGTTATAACAAATCAGAAACCAAAACTTTGAAGCCATACTTTGAAATCATAACACTTCGAAGTATTATCATTTTGAAATTATAGTACTTAGAAAATCATAACACCTTTAAATAATATTCATTACCAAAGTTATAGCTTTTTTATGTTCATTCGTTCAATTATAAAATTTCTAAAACATTGTAAATTTCAGTTACAACATCACTTATTAAATGTTATGGTAGATATAGTAATATTTTAAAACATTGTCCAATTCAAAACAACAGCACTTATAAAGTGCTACGGTAGGTATTTAGTTAATATTTCAAAACAGATTACTTTCAGCAACAACAACACTTACAAAGTGCTATAATAGGTGTTTAGTTTTTCAAAACAATTTAGTTCAGAAACAACAGCAATTATAAAATGCTGTAGTAGTTATTTTGTTATTTTCAGAAATAGTTCAAATTCAGAAACAACAGCACTTCTAAAGTACTGTAACATGTATTTAGTTATTTCAGAATGCTGTTAAGTTTTAGAATTTACAGCACTTAGCAAATGCTATCCAAAAATCACAGCATTTCTGAAGTGCTACCAATAAAATTTCAGATTTTATACTAACATTTTAGCCACATTAATATTTCAATTTTTAGTCATTCTAACTTATAAAAACCAGATTTCGTGCTTTAGAAAATATTCATTTGGATATCATTTATCTTATGATTAAATAAAATAAAATTTATATGAAACGACCCGACTTTCTCACCACAGAAAGATGCATCATTTTTAAGAAAGAAAGGGATAGAAATGACAAAAGACAGAGAAGAAAGAAAGAAACAACATCAGAATTTAAACAGCGGAACAAATAAATTATATTAATCACATAATACATTACATAGTATCATATACATCAGAGATACATAGCTAAAACAACATATGTTAGACAGTTATAAACACTTGTCTAGTTATACAACTCAATACAACACAAAGACAACCGACTCAGAGAACACACAGCGGAATACTATATAACTATAAGCCTCCTGGACCATTGCTCCTCCAGAATTCGTCAAGCCAACCTAAATCCCCTGGCTACTCGTAAAAATTTAAGTACCCAAGAGTTTAAGGAAAACAGTATAAACTCCGGGTCAGACATGGGTCTGGTATGAGTAAACGGTTAAAGTTGCTTAGCTTTAAAAAACCTTTTGAAAGAAAAGGTATCACGTAAGATTTCCCACACATAAACATGGAAAAGTTTTTACCTTACGCTAACCAAACATTTGATAGGAAATCCAGTGATATTATAATAGGTCTAGGTTTTCAAATAAATATGAAATAACTGAAATTGTTACATCTATTAAATTCCAGCTACTAGCCACAAAAGTGGGTAATACAATCAAAACCATTGGCACTTATTGGATTTTGGATTCCATACAATGGCAGGGCTACCGGGGTACCGCCCGTCATAGTACGTGGCCTAGATCACCGTACCGAGGAGTACGCCCGCTCCTCTGCAACACTAGGCTGGAATCGTTCCTTACTGAACAGTTTCAAATAAGACAACCTCGACGGTTGTAGTTATTCAACCACCCACACAGCCGAAATAAAAGGGACTCTAGACAGGGATTAATCTCATCCTACTTGGGCATGACCCACTTAGCCTTGCTGCACCTTCCTTGTTTTAGCCATTCCCGGTTGATGAGGCTTGCGGCTACGATTACCTTTATAGAACACATCCCTTAGAATGCTCATCGTCCACCTGACGATGTTCTGAAAGTATTCAATCCATACAAGTTCGTTCTGGGTTCGAACGAAACTGAAGGCATTATCTTGTTACACTCATTTTGGAATCACCCTCAGAGTTAACGACAATAACCCTTGCATTCTGAATCTTTATCTTCACTTGAGATTCACGACCTATCGTTAATTTGGATCGATGTGGTTTTCGGATATCCAAATATGGAGACCGATCCCGGTCTCATCGAAATCCAAAACGTATCTTTTAGGTCCAAGTTGTTTAAGGTTAAACAATTTAATTTAATTATCTATATACACACAGATAGATAACTCACAAGTCACACTTGATAATCACATTATCAAAATAAACAGATGATCCATAACAAAATAGGTAATCCATATCATCATCACAATAAATAATCTATATTACCATCACAATACAACCAAGCATTCATACCACACAACATTACTTATCTCATTTCTGAGATTACATCCATTCAAGACAATTAATGTCATCCATTCATACATAAGCAATGATTTACTTAACCACAACATAATTAATTTAAAATGAATTAAATTAACTATCTCTATGTCTAATTAATTTAAATTGAATTAAATTAATTACTTCATCTCTTAATTAATTTAAAATTAATTAAATTAATTATCTTCATCACAATAAATCTTTCTTACTTATCCATTAATTAAACCAATTAATTAATCATCATCTTAATTAATCAACCTTGATTAATTAACTCTTATTAAAGTAATTAATCCTTAATTATTCTCATTAATCATATTAATTAATGAACCTTAATTAATTACTTCCATTAATTAATTAACTATAATTAATCACATTATTTCTTAATTAATTATATTAATTAACCATGCTTAAATTAATTGTTTTCAATTAATCAACTTTAGTAATTATAAACAGCAATTAATTATTCTTCATTACTTCTTAATCACTTTTAATTACTTTTATAAATTCTTTGATTTATTACACCAAGTAGTAAACCCTTAATTACATTAACAAGTAATTATCCATTTAAAATTACTTCCAAATAAGTAATTTCCCTTATCTCAACTACCCCTGTAATTTATTCATCAATTACTTACCTTAAGTAATTACTCTTATCAAAACTTATTAAGTAAACATACTTAACCATTTATCATGTGACTATCCTTAATTAATTAACAAATTAATTTACTCAGCTTCATCACAATCACCCCATAAATCATAATCGAGTAATTTATCCCTTAATTACTCTTTAACCAAATTAATCTTCAACTATTAATTGATAAACCTTAATTATTAATCAATCCTTTAATGCAAAGTAATCAATCACTAATTACTTTTATAATTAATTAATTAACCTTAATTAACTAATTAATCATCTCTTAATCACTAATTAAAATAAACTTAATTATTAATTAACAACCTTAATTACAAATTAATTAATTCATAATTATAATTAATCAATCCTTAATTATAATTATTTAACCTTTAATAATAGTTAATTAATTCTTAATTAACTTGCATTATAGATTAATAACCTTTTAATTATTAATTAAGAAAACCCAATTAAAACTTAATTACTAGTTTAATTACTTAATTAACTAATAATTATAATTTAATTAATCATTAGTCATTAATTAAATCATCATAATTATTAGTTAATTAAATTAATAATTATACTTAATTAATTACTTAATTAACCACTTTAAATAATTAATTAAACTAATTAATTAAACTTAAAATTTCTTAATTAACTAATTAATTATTATTCATTAACACTTAAATATTCTTTAAGATAAAACATTATCTTTAATTAACCTTGAAAACTTACTTAACTTAATTCATTAATTAATTTGAAATATAAAGAAATCATTAATTACCTACCTTTAATTATTAATTTACAATCATTAGTTTCAAGTTAATAAATTACTTAAATCTTTAATTATTAATTATAAATCATTGTTCATTAACTAATTTAATAAAAAAATTCCTTATAAATTTCCTTTATATTACAAAATAAGTTGGAAAATAACACTAAGGTTTTAACTTAAAACATTTTAAACCATTCATACAAATTCATTCATATAAACAAATCAATTCAAAGAAATAAATTTTCAAGAATTTAATTTAGCTTGAATTATTTAAAGTTTAAAACTTACTTTATTTAAAATTAAAAATCTGGTTGAACATTTCAGTTTGGGTCCAACCCATGTATACTTGAACCAAGAAACAAGTAAACCATCTTTTCTTTTTTTAAAAACAATTTGACTTGAAAATTTTAAAAAACTATTTTAGTTAAAATTTAAAAACTGTTAAACTTAACAGTTTAAATCAGACATGCAAAAACCCAGAAACACTCGAGCCACAACCCAGAATCATGCGAGTTTCCCCGAGTCATTTACCCTATACCCCGAGACCTACTCGAGAAAAACAAACAACCCAAAGCAAACACAACCCACTGATGCCCAAAACATCACGTGCACCTGCACCAGTGCCGGAATCACCTCCGGTCAACGACGACTCCATCGCCAAGTCACCCAACCACCCTACAAGCACCTACGATCAACAGAACACCATTTCATGCCTCGATTCAAAATCGAGTACCCAGGGTGAACTGAAACCCAAACCCATCATCAGGAAATTCCTCGAAACTCACGCTTCCGGTCACGATGACCCCTACAACTCCGGCTAGGGTTTGTCGACCCACCGTGCTTCCTTCTCCCAAAATTATATGCAACTCGAATCACCATAAGCAAAGCAATGATTCAATAGGTTCAGAACCTAATCCTCCTTTCTGCCGACGCCACGATCATCAGACAACCATCCTCTTATTTTTGTCGTATCACCAGATGCTTCCCCTACCTCTACCCAAAATCCCGAACACCCCAATTACATAGATCAACAGATTTTGACATAAACCCAAATTCCAGTTAAACCCCAATTACTCACTCAATTCAATTTTTAAAATTGTGATTCTTGTCTTAAAAATCCTAACTTTCTGAGATGATCTAAGATATATGCTTGAATCAATATAAATTAACATTTGATTTTATTGCATTTGAAGATTCCAACTGTGTTTACTTGTTTCCAGAAATTTTCTGAACCTAAAGTACTAGATTTTGTTTTTAAAAAAAATAGATGACGTTTAAACTAACTAGCTTGATTTAAACACCATAGATTCACAGTGATTAAACTGAGAATTTTTTTTTAAAAAAAAAATTATGTAGTCAGAAGCAGGGAGGTTCAAACAACCAGACAAGAGTTTCAAATACATTCCTATACACAGATTTGTACTTCTATCATCACATGCAAGACATCATTATCATACAAAATTTTCAAGCAACAGATAATTCATCACTTAATTTTTTAGTAAAAATGTTTACTCACAATATCGAAGATATGCAGAGCTTTGAAAAAGAACAGGAAGCCTTCAAACTGAATTTGCTTTCAATAGAAATGCTTCTGGTTGCCTTGACCCAGATTATTCACTTACATGCATTTTGTAAACTTGCAAATACTTGAAATTTTTGAAATGACTGAGGTTTAAAAACTGGTGTTCTTGCATGCACTTTTGAAAACATACTACAGATTTGGTTTGCACTTGATTTGATAACAGAATGGTTTGGAAAATAAGTTACAGGGTTCTTAATTCATTCCTGAATTGTATTTGAGTTTGAGGAATTGATGGCAGGCTTGAGAACATTACGAATTTGCACTTAGATTTCAAGTTTTGGTATTTTGGGTTTTGAAGAGTAAGATTGCATTAAGAACTTGAGAGGTTTTACGGGAAACAAATTTATAGATTTGAACTTGAGGAGAATTTCGGATTTGATTTGAGCATTTGTTTGAGGATTTTCTGGTTTAAGAAGATTACAAATTTGTGTTTGATTCTGGAACTGAATTGCAGAAGAGTATTTTACAAATTTGTGGAAAATTTTCAGATTTGAATCTGCCATTGTTTTCTAATCTTTTGAGAAGTAGATATAAAAAAGAAAAATGAGAAAGAAGATTGGAAATGTTTATAAGTAAATTTTAGATTTTATTAAAATTAAAAGAAAATGAAAATAAAATGACACATGTCTCAAACTTATATTAATGTTTTAACACTTGTTATCAAAGTGATTTATAACTTAACACTTGTCAAATTTATTTATTTTTATCCTAAAAGAATTTTAAAAGCTTTTTAAATTAATTTCCTAATTAACTAATATGTTTTCTTAATTTATAAATACTTTTCTAATTAAATTCCTAATTAAAAATACATTTATAAATTTATAAACGTTTTCTAAATTTATATAAATACAATTTTTAAAATAAAATAAAAACAATTATAATTTAAATAAAATCATATATAATATTACAAACTCATTTTAAAATGCTATTTCAAAAAGCCTTTGTATTTATTCTTATTAAATAAATACATGCCCAAATCTTTATAGATAAATTTCTATAAAAATATGAAACAAATATTATTTTTAACTAAAAACATTATCTATATATTTAAAACCAAACTATATTAATATTTTATTTTAATACGTATGTATATTTCCTTGAATTCAAATTTATATTCAAATTCAAAGTTAATTTAAAAATCCAAATCTAAAATCAATTTAAATAAATATAAATATCAATTTTTAAATAATCTAATTATTATTTATAAATGATTTATCCTATTTTAAAATCAATTTTAAATACACTGATATATATATATTTAAACACACTTATTAACTTTGAAAAAAATAAGTCAATTTAGAATTTATTTACATAAACAAAAATAATTATTCTTATTTTAAAACATAATTAAGACATTATATTTTTATTACTTGGTTATTTATTTTTGAAAATAACAATTTTATCAATTCAAATAATTTAAATTAAGAGATTATCACTTTTTAAAATCCTGGAAATTCCGGGATATTACATTATAACTAAAATATCCAAATTAACTATAATTCATTCATAAGTCAAAATTACCCTATTTTACTTTAACTTTTATTTTTAACAAATAGCTTAACACTTTATTTTAAATACCCATCCCATAAATAAAATATTTCTACCACCAAGTTTTCTTAACTTTCATTTGAAAACTAAATTTTCACTTATCAAGTTAAGTTATCTTTAAGTTGCATTTTTTTCCCATTTAAATCACAATAATTTATTTTCACAAACATAACCATAAATAAAATATTTTATCATAGTTAATATAACAATCCAATTCTCTTTATAAATCTATTCATTTAGACATAAATTAACTATCATTTTCAAGTTAAAATTTTTTTATTACAAAATGCCCAATGAAAACTGTATTTCATTTTCTCAATTCAAAATACATTATTTACCATACAAAACATGCCCATTTCATAAAGTAAAATTCATAACATTTACTAGGTTAGATTTAAAACTTCTATATTAAGTCAAATTCAATTATTAAGCTATTTATCATCAATAAAGATCTTTAATTCAACTTAAAACCAATTATTAACTTATAGAAAAACCAATGCACCTTTATAATTAGAACATTAAATCAAATTTCAAGTCAAAATTTTATATATTTATAAAACTAAAAATACTTAAAAATCTTTTAGGTAAATATTATTTAAAAATACTTTAAAAAATTAGGAAAATATTATTTAGAAATATAATCATGGGCTTGTATAATATTTTCTAACCTAGTTCAAGCGATACAGATATGTATCATTTTAATCCGTAATTTAAAAGAAAAACCCGGTTTCTACCATTTCAAATCCACAATCCCAAGAAAAATACAATAAAAATCAATAAAAATCACTCGATCCTATCATTTCAGCCCATAGTGATTTTTTCTTATTCTAATGCCCGTTCGGGTATGTAACATTTCAACCCAAAATGATAGGGAACTTGTAGTGTGATAAACAGGAATAAAATAATGTATAGAATGAAATATCATAACAGATGATGTAATAGATGTATAAACAGCATTTAACATCATATAAATATATATCTTTTGCATATATGAACATAACATATCAGTTTTACATATTTACTTGTCATCATTTCACATTTATAAAAGTACGTATGTCTAGAGTGAATAACTCACCTTTTTAAAGCTAGAATTGAAATTCAAACCCAAATATAAACTCCACGAAGCATGGAAAGGCACGACAAAGTACGATTATATTTTTGAGTGAATGAAGATTCAGATCCAAATCTTGTATGCAAACAAATACAGAATATATATGAATATATTTCAATACAAAAGAATAGAAATTAGAACAATGGAAAATATGAGATAAACATGACATAACCTTTGCTTCAACCACCAAGTGGGCTCGGCCTTTGAGATTGGGTAGGGTCTAGGCATCACAAACTCATGGCTAGGGGATGGTAAGGTCATGGAAAAGCAATTTGGTGGAGGAATATGTGTTGTGGCTGAGGTACATGAAGAGGTGGTGAAGGAAAATAGGAGTTTGGCTAGGTTTGAACAATTTTTGGTGGTGGGTTTTGATCTAGGAGTCATGGCCTTTGTTTGGAATTGTGGTGATGATTGATGTAGGTGGTCATGGTGGTCGGCTAGAGGGGCATGGGGTGGAGGCCAAGCTAGCTTGAAGAACAACAAAGGAGAAAAAAGAAAATAGAAAAAAGAGAGGAAGGGGAAGCCATGACTTAGATCTTGTATTTTTTTCTTCTACGCAAATGAGGAATTGAGAATCAATTTTGTACATGATTTAGAAGATTAGATGGCGACTAAGGTTAAGAGAAAAGAACGGCTAGATATGTGGGAAGTAATAAAGAGGCTAGGCAATAAAAGGCAAGTGTTTGAATGGTTTGGAAAATAAAAAGGCAATACTATAAAACAAATAACTTGATGGATTCAGTTTATTTTTTTCCTTTGTATGCATGCAATGAAAAGAGAAGTTTGACGAACAATATGTACATGATTGATAGGAGAAAATCATGGCTGTGAATGTGGGAGGGAATTGGCTATGCAAATGGAATGGCAAGGGAAAAGAAAAAGGCAACAAATAAAAACAAGTAACTTAGGTCTTTTCAAATTTCTGAGCCATTTATCAAAATAAAATCCACTAAATATAATAAAATCTAAACAAAGTAAAAGAGGAAATAAAATACGGAAATTAACATAGAAAAATAGAAAATAAGATATAGAAAATCATTGTGTGTAAAACGCTGTATTCTATCCAGTTTAAAAAGTATAAGTCAGAATTTAACGAAACAAAAAGCAGAACGGATATCAGAAATACATTCTGCTTCAAAGAAAAAGATTAAAATTTAAAAATTAAAATTTTAAAAATATAATTGAAATTCAAAATTTGGCTAGAGTTAACCAAAACATAAAATTTTCAGAAAAAGTGTTTTTTGTTTTATTTGGAAAATAAATTACAAACAAATTCCAAACTTACATTATAAAATTCCAAAAATTCAATTTAGATAATTTAAGATTTAAAGTTTTCAAATAAAATTTTAATTAAAAATATTTACAAAATTATGGGTTGTTACACTCTCCCACACTCAAAACTTTATGTCCCCGAAAAGGAAGGAGGTAGGAGACTAGAAACAAAGAGAAAAGAAATAGATTTGAAATAAAAGAAAATAATTAAATTAAACCATATAAATTCCAGTTTAAATTAATTTATATATTTAACAATTTGGTTAAATCCATTTATATTAAATTAATGAATAGTCATTCACTTTATATTTGTTAGTTCAAATTGTTAATTCTAATCATATAAATTTCAATTTAAATCAATTAATATTCAATAATTATTTTTTTGAGTCAAGGTATTTCATTAAGTTGATTCAGTTGTTAATTTATTAATTCCGTTAAAAAAACATTTATTTAATTTATCTCATTTATTCATTATCTTATTATCAAATTAGCAACCTCTAAAATTATGGATTTGAAAATCATTTATTATACTCATAATTTATTCAGTAAATTTAGTTCTTCTTTATTCCAAATTATTATCAAAATTTTCCACTTAATATAATTTATCCCATATATTAAGTATATTTACACTTACCACAACTATTCTAATTTGTTTATAAATTCCTTTAACAT